>CM045449.1:19073302-19673302 GCA_024666655.1 Dascyllus trimaculatus | reverse complement strand
TAATAACACATAAGCTCCCCTGAAAAATTATTTATGTAATGTTTTTTATAGGGTTGGTGGGTCTAAATATTGACAATATGCTTTTTGCCATGCATTTCTGTTTTTATTAATCTTATCAATCATGGTTCATGCGTATAATTAGGCTATTACTGATGTATGAATCCTGCATGAAGGTGATTAATCACTAATTAGCTTTAATGAAGATACATGCACGCTGTTCTTGCCATCATTATCAGTGTGGCGGTGCAATATCAGAGATTTTACTCACCTTAACTGAGTGATGAGGACAGAAAAATCTAACTTCCTTTTACAAACAAAGCCAAATAAAAAACCAAACCTTCTGAAAGCAGATACTTTAAATCTGTTCTTTTAATCTTTGTTATTCAGATTGCTATTGAAAGGAATAATCATAAATAAAAGCAAAATCATGTAGCCTACTTTGCAAATGTTGAGTCTGTCATTTCTGACTGTGAAAAAGTGAAAAGAGTATAGTTCGCACTATGCTCATACACCATCCTTTATGCTAGTCCTTACCTGGTGAGCTCCTCCTTGATTTTCATTGGCTCGTGTGGATAAAACTTGACCCGGAAGCACATAGTGTACGGCTGCTGAGCTGCTGAAGGCAAGAGAGACACAGCAAAAAGAAAAAAAGGTTTAGAAGAGACCAGGAATTATAAGACAGAGGAAAGTTAAAACGAGAGAGACCTGTTAACTGGTAGTAACTTATAGAAAGAAATGAAACATGAAAGAAAGTCTGGAGAAATGAAAGAGGAAACCAGGTGGAAAGTGGAGGATTTTACAACAGAGAAGAAAGACGAGGAGAGATAGATGAATGAGGTCAAGAGAGGAGGGGAGCAGAGCGATGGGGATTATGTAAAACTGAAAAGAAAAGGAAACTGGGGACAAAAAAAGAAATCACAGTGTGGCTCTAATACTGATTAGTCATTTGATAATTACAGTAATTACTCATCACACACACACAATCAAGGACGCACACACACATGCATGCACACACACCCACACTCGAACTGGGGTCTGTTTCTTCTTATTTGATCTGACTCCTGAAGCATTTCATTGCTGTGAGTGTGTAGTTGCAGCTGGAGAGGATTTCAGCTTTGAATGCTATTTAAATATGCACATTAACATACATACACACTTACGTAAGTGCTCACACACTCACATACACACAGAGTCAATAATAGGCTGTGGGGTTTTGGATCAAACAACAGCAACAGTTTAAACTGCCTCCTGGGGTCTCACAAAACATCATATAAACACGTCCATACACACACATTCAGAATTTGCACTTTGAAGTTAGGACCTTGGCAACACTTAAAGGCAGAAATATCAACACTAAACCCTCATAAGTAGCAACTGTTTATTAGTACATCCATATCTATAATATAATATTTATACTCCCTGTTAAAAGTGGTCAAATTCTCAATTTTATGTTCTTCCGTATGTCCAATATGACCTTTGTTTACTCTTTGGAGAGTTACAGGACAGCCCTGTTTGTATCCTGCTACCTAATAATCCACACTTTTGCAAGCACAAACAAAAAATGTATTCCTGCTGAAAGGGATGTCGGATTAAAAAACATCTGTAACACTTTGGGGTTTGGGTTTGATGCCAGGTGCCAACATTTTCATAAAGTATACAACAATGCAATATATATCTAATAATTACAAAATGTGTCACCTCAAAGTAACTGCATTAAGTTGAGCAGTAGAGTATTTGCTCTTGTGTAAAAAAAATAAAACTTACAGTTGAGATTTACTATATAAAATCACAAGTTTTATAGTAAGAACTAAATAAAAGAAAAGCCAGCACACTTTTCATTAAATCTTCCATTTATTTTGTGTCAAACTTTTTTCAGCTGCTCTTTGTTGAAGGGCTTGTGTTGCTCTGCCTTTGTTTTTTGTTTTTTAAATACCCCAAAGGTGCTCTGTTGGATCCAGTTCAGGCAACATACTTGTTGGCCAAGTCCTACTTTTCACTTTCTCTTCTTTAGAAACTCTTGTGTGATTCTGGCAGTGTGCTTTGGAACAGCATCATGCTGAAATATTCCTCTACTTCCAAACTTATGCAGTCTCCCAATGACAAAGTGTCATTGTGTATCCCGCCAAATTAACACTGCACAGGACACAGAAATATATGTTGGTTCTTTATTCTGAACAAACTAATTGGATGATTCTCAATGGATAAAATAAGCAGGATAAAACAAGAAATTTTCCTCTTGAGAATTTGGTTTGATTTTGCTAAATAGGACTTCTGTTGCCAGCCTTTGCTTGACGACAAACAACTCTGTGTCAAAAAACAACTATTTAGTTTTAACCAGACATCCCAATTCACAGCTTTCTGGCAATAAATAAGCACCAGGAGATTTCAGCAAGATATAATACGGCTAACCTTAAGGACAAGTACGGTGTAGTTCCAAGCAGCCTAGCCTCGCTAAGCTAGCTAACCAACAGTATGGCAGCTTACCTGCTTTTTTTTAATATTAGGGCTGGTTCCGGATATACGAATATACGAATAGGCTATTTGAATATTCGTTGCTTGTGGTGGTATTCTGATAATAATGTTGATATTCAAATAGTATGTAGAACATGTAGAAAATGTAGAACACGCCACGGTTCCAGTATTTGGACCTGCCAACTCTGGTGTCACAAACTCAAAACGCTTTACAATAGCACAGTGTTTCAACTTTGGGTAGAAAAGCACTCAGAGAACACAGACCTCCGCCAAACAGCTTCAGTCCACCCCCAATACAATCTCCCAATGACAATTATCGTTAATTTAAAAAAAAAAATCCTGATCCAAATCCGTCCATAAATTCTCGAGTTATTTTGAACACAAACAAACCAACGCCAGCCATCACAAAGCCTCCTTGGTGGAGGAAACAATCACCTGTCAGAGTCTGTGCCTGGTGGAGGCCATCTAGTGCTGGAGCTCAAAGAAGAGACACGCCTCAAATTCCACCTTTTTAAGTGGCAGATGAGTGGGTGGGTTCTCTGAGCTAATCTGACTGGACAGTGGATGTGCCATAAAATTTAAAGTAATCCAGGTAAATATAGAAGCACTAATGTGTTGTTCATTGTTAACGATCAGTATTAATGAGCGATTGTGGATTTATGAATTGAGGCATTATTGTTGGAAAAATTAAGAAAATTATGTGCTGTTGCTGTTGAGTTTGTCAGCTCCCCTCTAGAGCTCTGATGTGATTAGCCAGTTTGAACGGGGAAGTTCAAGTCTGAAATTTAACCATGAAGGAACATACATGAGCTATTTTGACTGTTATGTGGATATGTTCAAAGCAGATGCTAAAAAATAATAATAAAGGGGAAATGTGTGTGTGTGGGGGGAGAAGAGACAGTGATAGGCAATGATTCTAAAGTGAGCATCAAAGAACGGGAATGTATGTACCTAACATGGGACCAGGAATCATCACAGAGTACCGTTACCACTCTGTCTTTAATGGCAGGATCCTCTGTGGTATTATCTAGCTATGAAAACAGCACACATCTACATAATACATGCTGAGCAATATGAAAAGACGCAATCCTCCCACCCGCTCCCAAAGAACTTGAGCTGCTTATTTGCTCGGGCTTTAGGGACCAAGATGCTTTTTCTGAAAACATTTTAGGGAAAGTGAATTGGCACAAAGCGCACAACTGCATGAGTGTGACGTAGGCACGTAAGCCGGGACGCACAAAGACAAAACACAAACGCACACAAACCTAATTTGAGAGTGCCTGCCACAGGGAGAACTGATGTGTCAGTGCAACTCAGATCTATTCAACAGTCTTCCTCCATCCCTCCCCCCTTCCCATCTCTTTTTCCTTCTTTTCACTTTCCGTCAGCTTCTCTCATCTCAAACTGTCTCTTCGATCTCCTCTTTTTTCGCTCTTTCCTTCCCTAATCTGACTTCTCTCTTTAGCTGCATTATCTGTCACCGTCTCCTCTCCACCCCACACATTTCCCCTTTATTACTCTTTCCCCCTCTCTTCCTCCATCTCTCATTCCAGTTTTCCCTGATATCCTCAGCCTACCCCTCCTGTCTTCTTGCACATGTTCTGATGAAGCAGAATGCACCGCTAATAGCTCTTTTATTAATTTATAGCGGGACAGAAAGAACAGGACAGTCATTAGGAGGGTGGGTGAACTTCAGACGCAGACTTGAAGAGAGAGAGAGAGAGAGCGGAATGAAAGACCGAGGCAATCTTTTTAGACTAGATAAAAATGTAGAGATGCGAAAGAACAGGTAGGGAAGGATTCCAAGTGCGGTGTTTACTTCTTGATTTCTCTCTTCTCTCACGGAAATCTCAAAAGCCCCTGCATAAAATGTGGCAGAAAGTGAAATTTGTGTTAAAATTTCATGGAGCCAAGGCAGACTTATCCCCACTGGTTCTCTCTGTTGCTCATATCTTCAAAACAAACACACTTTCACGTTGGCATTTTAGAAACTCAGAGGGTCAGCCAGTGCAAGTGCTATATTGTCACATCTACAAGGTTCTCATTGTATATTGATTGGCTGCAGAATGCAAAGAAGAGTCTAAACTAATTTTAATTTGTGGCAAACATCAAGAGGGAAAGAAAAAACAAATGTAAGGCAGCAGACAATGAATTTGTCCTCATCACACTGTTTCTTTGGTGATGTCCAGTAACAGTCAGTGCTCCTTGTGTTGCTGTATGTAGCTGGTAATGCGGCCGGTCATTTCCACAGATGTTAAAACATCTACAACTTTCAGTACTACATGTTGCAAGAAACTTTACATTGTCGATGTGCTCATCCACTGAAGGCAACTTGTTTACTTCTTCTTGGTTGTAAGCTGGTGCTCCCCTGCCATGTCTGTGTATTTGATTTTGTGGTTGAGCTCACTTCCTTTTCGGGCCACTTGTCCCTCTGGCACTTTGCTGTGTATCTGAGAAACCCTCCTCTTGTCACTCTGTCTGTCTGCATTGTGTCTCTGTTTGTCCCCCCCCCCGCGGTATTGCCGAAAAAAACAACTCACTGTCTGACATTGTCTGGCTCTGTCATAGTTCCTGCAGAAATGGTGAGTGATAAGGTCCTAAAACCTCAATTTAGGACTGTTTTTATCACTTTTTCATAGAAGAGGTACATGCATATATATGAGTTTTAATTTTTTATTGTACACCCCAGCCTCTTTTACACTGTTGTGTTTTTGATGTTGTGACCCTGTCGGAGTCCCTGTGGTGTTGTCTGTTTGTTGCAGAGCTTGACCCCATCACACTACAGTGGCCCTCAGGAGACAAACAAACACACAAATATACACACACGTGCATTTCTCATTGTTATACACACACACACACACTCACAATGATGCAACAACGAGAGCAGAAGGGACACTTACACTTCATCTGCCTCACCACGGGCTTATTGGGCTCCAGCCAATGCTGAAAGAGAGAGAGTGATGCAATGTTACTGTCTGTGAAAAAAATGATGAAAAATGTTGCTGTTGTTGTAATGACAAATGTTAAATTTCAATTTCTAAGTGCAGAGAAGTTAAATGTAATATGGAGCAATTTTCCAAATCAAAAGGATCTTTGTGTTTTTTTGGTGAATTACTGAATGAAACATTGTTTAAAGTCAACAATTCACATCACAGAACTTCCGTATATTAAAAACCCTTTTAAAATCATATCAGGAATCACATGTACTTGAATGCATCATTGGATATACACTGAACAGGCATAACATTATGACCACCTGCCTATTGTGTTGGTCCCCCTTATGTGGATCAAATCAACATCTTGGGTCATTGTCATGTTCCTGAAGAAGTTCCTGAGTGTTTGATGTTTTTGCCATGTGGTGGCAGAACAGCACATAGTACCAATATGATCAATGTTTTTCACTTCACCTGTCAGTGGTCATAGTGTTGTGGCTGATCGGTGTATATATCAGACTGCTATTAAAAGATGTGATACTGTATATCTGCTGTATAAACATATGCATTTACAGTATGTTACATACATATGTTAACCTTTAATAAAGCAAAAAGAACGACATTACTATTTTTTTTTGTAACGCCCTACTCACTTGGAAGCTGCTCTGTAGTCTGACCTGTTTGCCCCTGAGCAGCCACTGGAACAGTTGGGGGTTAAAGGCAGTTTAGAAGCGACTTTTCTGCCCTCTGTCCCTTTGGTACCTTCATAAATTGGGTGCAATAACTTCACCCAAGATAAAGCATTTTCCCGACAGTTGCTTTAACTACTTTTGCTGTTGGTTCGGACTGTAGTTTAAAATCATCTTGCCTCTAAATACAAAGCCTTTGATTGTAAGATTTGTTTTCATTGCACTGTATTGTACTCTTTAGCTTTGTGTTGTAACACGTCCCGCTGATATTTGCTTCTTGTTATTCTTTCCTTGTTTTGCACTTTAAATACAGTCTCGCTGGGCTCCTGTTGAGATGAGTCGTCTGCTCTCTTATGTGTGTGGGCTGTTTGAAATATGGAGCCTGATCTTGTTAATATTAGTCACTTGAACTTGTAATGTAATGTACCGACTGTCTCCTGACTAAAATCAGACATTTCTCATTTTGGCTGTGCTGACTGAGTACAACCGTTTCCTGTTAGTAATGTGATTCAGTTTCAGTGTTTTTCTCTCTCCACTGCTGAAATACCTTCAGAATGAAATAAAACAGCAAAGTATAATTTCTAAATTGTAGATTTTGTTAGCAGAGGTAAAACGACATTAAGGCTATCCGATATAATGCCTGGGAGATGATCTTGGAGGGTCTCATAGAAAAGCACTGGGAAGTGGCTGAGAATTCACTTTAAGCGAGTTGGGGATGTTGCCAAACGAACCAAACTAGTCACCAACCGTAAAGTTTTTGTCTTGTAAAACCAAAGAATGCTGTTTGAGAACCCTTCCAATAAACACTAATCTTTTCTATAAGTGCAACTCTTACCAGCTGTGAAGTACAAATGTGTCTTTGAAGCCCCTCAGGGGAGTAATGAGCCCATTATGGCTCATGGCACCGTTATATAATAGCGCACCATGGTGAGGCAAAAGAGACACTACAGTAGAAAATCTGCATCAAAAAACAACATAAAATTATAATAAATTTATGCTGTACCAAAAGAAAAAAATGTGATTAGTTTGGGAACCATGCATCTGGTCAATGTCAAGAACTCCAATTACCTGACATCTGCACAGTGAATGAGAGTCAACTACATAGTCAACTCAAAGAGAAAGCTGCTCTTATGGAAACAATGGGTGTTTTCTTCAACAGCAAAGCAAAAAATGCATGAAAATATAAAATTTTACAACTATTTTTTGTCTCTAATTAAACTCAATGATTAGTTAATCCAAAAAAAGTTTGTCAAATTAATCAGGCATTACCTCATTAAAGAATCTGAAATATAGGATTTTGTTGTTTTTCTCTATTTTATATCCCTTTAAGTTATACATCTTTCAGTCTGAGACAGTTTGACAGACAAATCCAGAATCGCTGTGGGAAAGTGTGATGTTCATTTTAAACTGTCTTTCTAACACTTTATACACAAATGGCATTTTATTTAGTAAAGACAGCTGATATGATGAAAACCATACTGCCCGATGGCTTTTGGTTGTTGTGTGTGTCATAATTACCCTTTGTTTCTCAGGATCTACATATCGGATCCCAAAGTAGTCTTTCTCCAGCAGGTTGTAGTGATTACACACATGGTCCAACAGGAACTGGCCTTTGGTGTCTCTCTGTAAAGAAACAAAACACATCAGTCCAAAATGTTATTTTGTGATCTATCAGCATCCAATACTTTGATCTGAGCAATCTTTACTGTTTGCTAATAAAAACCCATAAAGCTTCACAGCATCACATTCACAGGGAACAACCCCCTCTTTGGTAATATCCCTGTGATGCACGTATAATTTCATCAGGGTAAACGTGTTAATGGAAAGAAATGCGTCAGCGACTTTTTGGTCTCTTGGTGAAGATATGTCTTTGGTCATCATTTTGTAGACTCAGCCTGCTAACATGCCAGTAAATACAGTCTTTATGTAGCTCCTACACACAGTGCAGACACTGTGTAATCAATAATCACTCTGCTTTTATTACCTGCTCCTCAGTCAATATCTACTCATCACATGTAGACGTTCAGAGGGATTCTCAGTCATTTGTGTTGGCACCTTAGCAAAAAATATAATTTTGCATGCAGGGAGGCCATGGCCATACTCACACACATATATAAAACTAAGCTTACATGCATGGACACATGTTTGCATGTGTTTATCCCATATCGGAATGAATACAATTTCCATTCGTACCTTCAGACAATTGACTAAAACTCAATATTCATCAGATTCTCATTTTGTCACATTACATGCATCACAGATTCCCTCTTCCCTGAGTGAGCTTCATCCCTATAATGGCTCTATAACGTGCTGATGGAGGTGAATTCTGTGCTCAGTTAAGCAGGACTGATTGATTCAGTCAGAAATCATCCGATTGCCCTTCTTGTGATTTACTCGCCACCAAGGAAACATAAACCAGCACATCAACGCACACATACAGAGTCACAGCTGTCTGTTTGGCCACATCTTCTCAATAAAACAAGTACAAATGTCAGTCATCACTGTTGTAAGCACACTATAATCAAGAGAGATCTCCATGGCAACTGATTACTTCCTTTATGCATTCAACACACAAAATCGTATTACATTTGTCTTGGTTGTCGTTTTTGACTGTAAGGCACTTTAGACGCTTGTATTGCCGTCCAGGTGCTTCATGCTTTCTGCTATCAGCGTTTCACTTCAGTCTGATCAGCACCTCATCAGCAAACAAGCTCCAGACACTGGCTTAACTCATTGGCTTTGTTTGCAATTTCTACGTGCAGACACTTGCAACCGAAATGCATTGCAGCCTAAGTGTCGGACATCAGCAGACTTTGCTGGATGTTTGTAGCAGAAGCACATTTTCAGCACAGACTGATGGTGAATCAGACTAAAGGCTGAGTCTCCGATGTCCAGTAGGTGCAATCTAATCTTCCAGAAAGTTCAGCATTTGAGGAAGCAGTTTCTTCAGTTATGGCAACACCATCATACAATCAGTCGATGGCTGAAAGGTGATCGATATCTACTCTTTTGGAGCATTTTTTGCTCATTCTTCCTGCTCAGATCTTCTTTATTGCTTCAGTTTTCCCACTTTTAAGACCCGACATGCTGGGGGAAAGGTAGGTAACATTCAAAACAATCAGATGGTCAAGGTTGAACCAAAGCTGAAAGCAGCTTAATGAATAATAGGTTCTTGAGACATCCCCATAAATCAACACAGGCTACACAAAAGAAGTAACAAAGGGCAGTGGATGCTACTCAAAAAAGAAATTAATATAAACAGAAGGAGGGCTTCCCACTAAAAGTTTAAAAACCCTACATACCCATCTGAGCTGCCTTACCTGCACTCAGTAACCAAAACCAAAAAGTACAGCCGGGAGTAACACCCTGTTACGGCCACTGATGTCAGTGTGCCGTATTTCTCATGTGGTGGACTCTAAAACCGTGTCTGTGTGAGCCCAGCTGTGGCTGGCTTGAGAGTCGCTCCTGGAACCAGCTGAACGTCACCTTGGCTGATTAACCTGCAGCTGAGGACCTGCTCTGCAGCACCTGCTCTCCCCGCCTCTGGACCTGCCCGATTGGGCCACCACCCGACTCACTCCACCTCCAGCCAATCCACCGTAGCCACTCCACACCTGAAGACCATAAAAGCCTCCAACAAACCCTCAGTTGAGGTGACAGGGATTTAATGTGAACTGTTTGCCCTGGTGCCACTTGCGACTGTGATTCTGTGTGTTTGTGTGTAATGTGTTTGGCAGGTTGCTAACTTTGTGGAGAGGCATTTGCTTGTCTTGGTGAAGACTGTTGGCCTCTGTTAGCTCCTGCATTAGTTTAGATAGACATTAGTGTCTTCTGTGTGTAAATGATGCTAATGTTACTGTGTGGTCTGTAGCCACTGTGTGTGGCGATTTTTGTCCTGTGCCATGTTTCATGATGTGTATTTAGAGGCACCAGTTTTGGTTTAGTTTTGTGCACTGGGCACTCGTTTGTTATTTCTGTTTGGTGTGGTGTTGCTATTGTGTTTATGTTTGGCTAAGGAGTTTAGTTGTGATCTGTTTTAGTAAGTTCTTGATAACTCTGTTAGCCTTTGTTTGGTTTTATTTAGTTCTTTGATTTTAACAACACCCACCAACTTTGTTACTTTGTGTATCACCCGTTTTAAGTAAATTTTTTTCACTAAGCAATAAATTGCTTTATCGCACCAATAACACCTGGTTTTATTTTTGTTGCACCCAGCTATCTCTAGAGGCTGGGTCGTAACACACCCCTAAACCTGGCATATAAAAATTGTGATTAGCAAATTGTACTTAACAAAACCTCTCAACCGTAATGAGTGTCTCCTGCAAACAACCAAACAGTACACACACAGCCGCTTAGCCCATTACGCAATATAGGCAAATTCTGAGGGCGCCGTGGCCTGCAGGGGGCGCCACAAAATTGGGAAAAATTGGATATACCATCACAGTCAGCCCAAGAGACAGTTTTCTAGAGATTTTAAATAGCTGATGTATAGTGACTGGTGCAGCTTGATTGAACAGCAGCGTATGCGGTTGAGCAGGGTCACCAATCCAAGACAAGGGGCTTGCACATGCTAATTTGTTAGCTTTCTCCTCCCCTTTCACTATCTGACAGGCGTGTTACCATTTTTTTAAATCCCCTTCACTACTGGAAACAACAACAGCAGCAACCATCACAGTGACAATGCCAAGTTTTGCCAGAAAGATGTGCAGATTGTGCAGTAAAATTATCCATTTTAATAACAGTGTTTTCCTCCCTGCATGAAAATATTACACAAAAACAATTCCCCTGTCAGTATCTTGCAGGGCATCGTTGCTACATCCTGGGCTTAGCAGCAACTCAGACTGTGATTGGTTTATAAAGATACAAACACGACAGAGCATTTTTCTCCCTGTAGCAGAATGATAATGAAAAGCAGCAAGACCATTCTCCAGTGCTGATATAGCACTATGGAGAAAGGCCTGGCAATATGCAACTCAGCATCTCGTCAAAACAGCTACGACTTTCACAGTGCTTGGAGAGATTGAACTTAAAAGTCCATTCTCCACCTGGCAGCTGCTACCAGTCGTCTAGACTTCCTGCACTCTGATCTGTCTTCGTGGGCTAAAGATGCTTCATGTTAATTGAGTCTTTTTAGTTGCCAATCTCAATAAGTTATATGTACTTTTTAATTAACTGTGTCTTTATTCTCCCAGTAGTTCTCATGTCTGGCAACTACTGTAACAAACAGTCTCTAATTTATGTTTAATATTAAGTTTCTTCTGATGGCAGAAAGGAGAAAAATTATTTTTATTTGTTTTTCTCCAAATGACTTCCTTTTAGTGCAGAAGAGTCATGTGGTGAATTTGTACAAATGCTGCATACATAGAAGTATGAGTCACACAGCATCTAATCCCTTTATTTTAACTTAATTGAAACAGCTCATCATGACTGCATTATGTCACAGATTCAGTTTATTTGCCGACAGTCGCCTGCATTGACTCACCCCTTGTCTCCGGTCATCTTACTTCATTTCACACAAACATAAATTCCTCTTCATATGTTGTATTGGGTAAACACTGCAATCTCTCACCAAGGCAACCTTTTAAATAAATTTCTCGGTGAGTCATGCTCCGTTTCTCAGTAAACAATCTTTTATGCACAGTAATTGCTGGGTACTGAAGGTGTTGACAGAACAGCCACGAATAAGCTAAGATATCTCCTGAAAATGTCACAGCAACAACTATAAGCAGCTCAGTGAGTAGGAATAGTGGGCTTACAGGACCTGCCCAGAGTACTACAGTTGCCTTATGTTCCACACCAGTCAAAGCAGAGCAAACACAAAGCATAGGTTTGGTAGATGCATAAAGGACAAATTGTTGCGAAGCAGCCACCAAATTCAGGTCAATGCAAATAATGAAGAAAATTAAAAATAACACAAGTGCACTAGCGCACAGTATACAGAAGGAGTTCAAGTATAGGTTAATCTTACAAACACATAGCACAGCTCACATTATCACTTCAATATTTAATTGACCACTATTCCCAGTTGATCAGCTATTTTTACTGAAGACTGTCAGGCACAAACAGGAAAACACGCAGTTACCAGATCAGCAAGATGGATTCATACGACGTGTTTTTTAGGGCTGGAAAGTAACAGTTTGCCTTACAGTGATGTGATCACTTAAAAAATGATTTAAGGATTAAAATTTATGATTAAATTTTGAAATGTAGTCATCCTACATTACAGTTAATCCCAGTAATGTTATGTAACTTTGACAGTTTAGAAAGCTCTAAGTGAATGATTGATATTAATTTGACTCCCAGAATACTGGGACTTGTCATATGCAGATGTTTGGTCTGTAATTAGCTGGTCTTAATCACTGGATGTAAATTGCGGATTTGAGCCTGCCATTGGACACACATTTCACACAGCTATATCCTCCCTCATGAGTTACCATTTTCAAAATCCAAAAATCCCTGGGCAGCAACCTACACGCTGCAAGTTTCCCATTATGCTGAGGGTTTGGATCGTGTCATAAAGCAGCCCTGGTAGTATTTTTTCTGCAAATAATCCATTTTAGTGGTAGCACTTGCCTCCCTGCATGCAAAGATTCCCCCCAAAACAATTGCCCTGTCAGTATTTTGAGTGAACATTCAGTTCACATTCATCAGTACATCCTGATAACCTACACTGCCTGTGATTGTCTAAAGACATACAAACACACCAGGGCTTCTTATCAATCTTATAACAGCATGACAATGAGGTGCAGGCAGACCATTCCATACAGCACTGTGTCAGCACTAGAGAATGGTCTGACAATAGGAGACTGGTAATTAGCTTGTGTAGCTTGGCCACTGTTGATCACTAGGTTTTGTGTGGGGTTGCAGTTTGCTTAAAAGTTGGGATGACTGGAGAGCTGCTGTGCGCTAATGTCACACCTGCGATTACTGACATTTTGTCTTTCTGGAGGCAGCAAAAACAAGCTGTGAACAAAACATTGATGTAATATGTCATAGAGTTGCAGAGTACCATTATTATTCGTTTGGATTTGTGGGCTGCCTGATGAATATCCTTTGGATTCAATTTACTGTTTGGATGGGTTTGGTTCAGGTGGCAAAGCAAGTTATCTATTGTACAGTTTTATTCAGCGAAAAAGTGACAAACATAGGTATAGGTAGGTAGTCTGGCAGCATGTCATACCTCACTAGACACCTGCGTCCTGACCGGGATTTGAACCACTGACCTCCCATGCAAAGGTCAGGGGTGTTAATCACTGAACTATCCAGCTGCTGTCCATTGTTGCAAGGTTGCCGGTTTGATTACCAGCCCCTCCACATGCAAACGTGTCCTTGGTCAAGACACTGAACCCTAAGTTGACCATGATGGCAGGTGACATCTTGCATGACAGGTCCTCTGCCGTCTGTGTGTGTGTGTGTGTGAATTGTAAGTGTTGTGAGTACCACTAAGGTAAAAATGTGCTACATAATAGTAAGTGCTGAACGATTTCCACTTACCATCTCTGCTGAGCGAAATATCCAACTCCTCAGCTCCAAATGCTCCACTATGTTTAGTAGCTGGTAGCTAACTGAGTGTGTTGGGGATGTGGAGTTCTTTATAGACAATTGAACAGATAGTAGTATTCAAAAACATCTCAGCACAGTTAGGTAGAAGTCCTCTGTGGCCTTTGTTATATCACCACAGCAGCAATCAACTATCTGTGATCTCAGAGACATATCCGTCCCTGTTGGCTGGTTCAGGTTCACCGTTATATCACAGTGACACCAGTAAGTAAATCAAGATTGTGTCCGTGTGAATGTAGCTGTGACTGTCTGCCTGTTCGTGCACGTATTAGTTAGGTAAAAAGTCTGTCTCTGTCTGTGTAGGCTGCACGCCTCCATCAATATTTGTGTGTTTGTGTGTATCTGTCTACATCTCTTTAGGATTTTCGGCTGATCCGTGACAACAGTGCTACTAAGCTGTTAAATCTGAGGAGCAAACAGACAGAGACACGCTTTGGGAGGGAGGGGAAGAATAGAAGAAGCGAAAGCTGCAACGCTGTGAGCTGCTTCCAGCCAGATCATCAAACGACACCTTTCCTCTGTCTGGTTCTCGGGGCAGACGCTCATGGGGAGAAGAGAGGTGGACTGACGCCAGGCGAGAAGAAAGAGAAACAGACCAGACAGAGAGTGAAACAGGGCCAAACATGCTGAGAGGCTGGAAGAGAGAGTCGGCAAAGACACGGCTAAAAAAAGAGGGAATAGAAAGAGATTGGAAGACTGACTAGCGAGGTAGATAGGAAGAGAGGACGAGAGACATAAAGAGTCTATGTCATGTCCAACAAGGGCTGAATACATATTTTATATATCCAAAGGCTGGGCATTAAAAATTAACCTGGTCATCCTGTCTCTACATGATCTCACCTAATGATGGCAAAGTGCTCCTCTCTCAGCCTCGCCTGAACACACAGACACAGACACACACTTTAAATATGGCCTCAGCGTGGAGTGTGTTCAGTTTAAGCAAAGGCAAAGTGCACTTTCAAGTGTGTGTTTGAGTGTGTGCGTGTATCCCATTTCTTTTCTCGTTAAAGCAACTTCAAGCCAGCCGAGTCCAGGCGCTGGCCAAGCAGAGAAAAAACGAAGCAGAAAAAAGTAGAAAACCCATCAACGGGCTGAATATAAAAACACACATGCGATCAATTATTTATCCCCACATATATTGTGGACTCACAAAACCGTCTGCTAAATCAGAAGTTTTGACCTCAGCAGCTGTGTGGAAAGAAGAGTCCGGAACAAATCGAGCTGCACTTTGTGCCTCTCAGACAACTTTATTACATTTGAGTTGCTGACTGATGAAAGATAAATCTCTGGCCAAGGAGAAAGATGTTTGACAACACTATTATAAACTGTTTTTATGGTTTTTATAAAAAAAAATGTATTAATTTTGATTTAAAACTACAAATGATTTAAAAAAAAAAAACTCTCAATGTGTGAAGTGAATCTTCTAGTCAGTGTGCTATTTGTGCAGACCAGCAACAACTGTGATTGTCTCGGCCGATGACCGAGCCCCTGAGTCCACCAGAAACGTCATTTCTTACAGGTATTTCTCTATTTTTTTCTCTTGTCTTTTTATGCTTATCAAGTAGACTCATAAATTTGTTGAAATAATTGCAAGTTTAAACATGTGTCTAATACTTCCTACTAACTTCTGTGTTTTGTATGTACTAGCCAGACCATTCTTCAGTAGAGAATGGGCTGGTTGCACATCAGTATCCTTCTGCTATAGCGAGAAAAATGCTTTGACTTGTTTATATTCCTTTAAACTGATCACCGGTGTCCTTCGGCTAAGAATGCGGCTTCTGTGTTCCCTCAAAATAGTGGCAGGTGGAGTTGTTCTGATGGAACATTTGCATGCAGTGAGATGAGCACTGCAATTAAAACAGATAATTCACTATTCAATGCGATGCGATGCAATTTTTAGTGTGGTAGGTTGCTGTCTGGAGCTTGTTGTTGTTTATGGTGAAGTGGATTTTTAAAACAGTAACACGCAGGTAGCTGTAGTAGAAGAGGAAGTCAGCTGATCCTACATCCAGTGAGTCAGACACTATGAACACGATAGTCCTTATTTTGCAGTGACATATCTTCTTGCCTGTTTTGCAATAAATAATGAATAATATAAATGATATAAATATAAATAAATGTTGTTGTTTTTTTTTAAGTAAAAATAAATTAATAAAATGTGAAATCAGGTTGAAATCTTTTTTTTTAGTTTTGTTAATCATGCAGGTGACAAAAAGATCCTTTGAAGATTATGGAAATATCTTTGGAACCGTGTCATTAAATAAAGGTTTTCCGGATGGATTTACATTTAATTTTACTCATTTGCTGCCTGCAGACAGTGAAAAAACAGCTAGTAGTTTGCTGCTGACCAGTTGCTACCTGGCATTTGTAAGTGCTCCCAGTATATTATACATATATATGTGTATATTTACTGTTTCTTGGAATCCAGCGCAGGTGAATGATTAGTTCTGCTCATGACTTTATGACCACTATGTCACGCCCTCCACCTCTGCTGCCTGAGCTGGCAGCCTCCCTTTCCCTTTTCCCTCTCCCTCTCTCTCTTCCAGGTGGGCGTGAGCAAGGTGTGGGCAGCGAGGAGCACGGCAGGTGCAGCCACTCGTAATCAGCGGAGGAGGCACGCGTGCGATTGGATGATCAGCTCCCACTCTCTCAGTTAAAACCACGCTCCACATGCTCCTCGATGCCAGACCGTCGCATAGCCTCAGTCAGTTGCCAACCTCTGCTCTTGTTTCGTCTGCCCTGCTTGCTTTGCCCTGCACCATTGCTATTGCTAACGCTATTTCCTCTCCGCTTCCAGTTGGTTCCCCGTCTGCCATCCACGTGTGCCTCCTCCGGTTCAGCTCAGCCACTGCCTCCACTCCGCCAGTAACCCAGCCACCGCCAGGATTCCAGTCGTGGATCGCCACCCCCCCTCCCGGACCTCAGCTCACCACCCAGCCTGCCTGCCTGCCTGCCTGCCCTCGCTCCCACCTGCTCCGCTCACCTGCTCCGCCGTGCCCCCCTCTCCGTTCAGGTTCAGTAGCATTAGCATTAGCATTAGCGTCAGCCCGTCTGGCTCAGTTTCCCAGTGTCTTGGTTGCTATCAGCTCATAGGTTTTCGTAGCTCGCTTTTTGTTATATCAGCTCGTTGGTTTTTGTAGCTCGCTTTCTGTTCCTGTTTCGTTTTTCAGCTCGCCTTTTGCAGCTCGCTTTTTGTTGTTACTTTTAGTTAGTTTTCAGCCTTTGCTCACTTTTAGTTTTGCATTTGTTTGTTAGTTAGTTTTCCTGCTTAGCAGTGATTTTCTGTTCTCCGTTGTTATTAATAAACGCTTTGATTTTGTATATCTGTGTGCCGTGTGTCCTTGCCTGCGCCTGAGTCTCTGCACCGTCCGTAACAGTACGGTCTGGCCACCATGAGCTCAGCGGGCAATGAGACCGGCACTAGGCCTGTGCCTAGTGAGATAGATCTGCAACAAGCCATTGCTCGTCAGGGTGTGGTGATAGGGCAGCATGACTCCTTGCTACAGGGTCTTGTGGAGAGTAACCACGCGCTGATAAATCAGGTCTCCCAACTCACGGGGAAGATTAGCTCGCTAGCTGCCCAATCGGCTACTGTTGCTGCCACGCCTATGGTTACACCCGTTAGCAATGATCCGGCTATTGCTAGTCTTGCTGTCAGCCAGTCAGCTCGTGAACCACATGTGCCCGTTCCCGAACGCTATAATGGCGACATTGGTTCCTGCCAGTCTTTTTTAACTCAGGTTTCGTTAGTCTTTGACTTACAACCTCACTCATACGCCTCCGATAGGGCCAGAGTAGCCTTCCTGGTTAGCCTTTTGTCTGGCCGAGCGAGAGAGTGGGGTACTGCGGTTTGGGAACGCCAGGAGGCGATCTGCGGCTCCTACATCGCCTTCACCGCAGAGATGAAGAAGGTGTTCAACCACCCGGTGCAAGGAAGAGATGCGAGTCACCGTCTTCTGGCCATGCGTCAAGGGAACCGGAGTGTGGCGGACTTCTCTATCGAGTTTCGCACTACTGCAGCGGGAAGTGGATGGAACGATGCAGCTCTGCGAGGGGCCTTCTACGCGGCATTGCAGGATGGCATAAAGGATGAGCTGGCCACCCGTGACGACGCGAGCGACCTGGATCAAATCATTGATCTGGCCATACGGGTTGACAACCGCATCCGCGAGCGACGGAGGGAGAGGACCCTCCGCTCGGAGTCTCCACGGATCCCTTCATCGACTCGCCAGAGGTCTCCACCCTCGTCCCGAACTGCTCCAGACCCTGAGCCCATGCAGCTGGGACGCAACCAGCTCTCCGTCCAGGAGAGGCAGCGTAGGCGGGACGCCAATGCGTGTTTGTACTGTGGTGAGGCTGGTCACTACCTCGCTGCCTGTCCCCTGCGTTCAGTAAAAGGACGGGCTCACCAGTAATTGGGGAGATACAGGTGAGCCATCTATCGTCGTCTTCCCCAAATCGGCTGCAGCTCGCTGCCTCCCTCTGCTGGCAATCCCAGTCCGTACCTGTGCAAGCCTTCATCGACTCTGGTGCCGAGGAGAACTTCCTGGACCTGCAGTTGGCCCGTCAGATGTGCATTCCTTTGGAGTCTCTGGAGCCCCCCTTGAGGTCCGAGCCCTAAATGGACTCCACCTAGCCAAGGTACAGCAAAAGACTGTTCCTGTTACTTTGTTTTTGGCCGGCAACCATCGGGAGAAGACGACCTTCTTCGTGATAGATCACTCCAGTCCCCCCATGGTCCTGGGATATTCATGGCTCCGGGCGCACAACCCCCACATTGACTGGAAGAGGGAGGAGGTTATTTCTTGGGATCCCCGTTGTCATGAGACCTGTCTGCACTCAGCCCTGACCCCTGCTGACGCCGCCAGCCCTGTTTCTGAGGCCCCGGTCAAGTTGGATCTCGTTCCTTCCGAGTACCATGACCTCGCACCCGTTTTCAGCAAAGAAAAGGCCCTGTCTTTGCCTCCCCATCGCCCTTACGACTGCGCTATCGAACTCATTCCTGGAGCCACTTTACCCACCAGTCGGCTGTACAACCTCTCCAGACCGGAACAGGCTGCCATGGAGACCTACATCCGGGACTCTCTCGCCGCCGGCATCATTCGTCCGTCTTCGTCACCTGTTGGAGCAGGTTTCTTTTTCGTTGACAAGAAGGACAAGACCCTTCGGCCCTGTATTGACTTTCGAGGTCTCAACGACATCACCGTTAAAAACACCTACCCCCTGCCACTCATCAACTCCGCCTTCTCAGCTCTGCACGGAGCAACCGTTTTTACCAAGCTGGATCTCCGCAACGCCTACCACCTCATCCGCATCCGCGAGGGAGACGAATGGAAGACTGCATTCAACACCCCGCTCGGGCACTTCGAATACCTGGTCATGCCCTTTGGACTCACGAACGCACCCGCTGTCTTCCAAAACCTCATCAATGATGTACTCCGTGACATGATCAACCGATTCGTGTTTGTGTACCTGGATGACATCCTCATCTATTCAAGGGACGCCCAGGAACACACCCGCCATGTCCGTCAGGTCCTGGAAAGGCTCCTGCAGAACCGCCTTTTCGTAAAGGCGGAGAAATGTGAGTTCGGGGTACCTACCGTGTCTTTCTTGGGCTACATAATCTCTGCAGGGGAGGTGAGCATGGACCCACAGAAGCTGTCCGCAGTCAAAGACTGGCCCATTCCAGAGAGTCGGAAGCAACTGCAGCGTTTCCTTGGCTTCGCGAACTTCTACCGTCGCTTCATCCGCGACTACAGTAAGGTTGCAGCCCCGCTCACCTCCCTCACCTCTGTTAAGCGGACCTTCTCCTGGACTCCTGAAGCAGATCAGGCCTTCCGCTCCCTGAAACAACGTTTCACCTCCGCACCCATCCTCCCGCAACCTGATCCCCACTTGCAGTTCGTCGTGGAGGTGGATGCTTCGGACATAGGGGTGGGGGCGGTGCTGTCGCAACGTTCCCCCGCTGACAACAAGTTGCACCCCTGTGCTTTTTTCTCTCGTCGGTTGTCCCCCGCCGAGAGGAACTACGACGTGGGCAATCGGGAACTGCTAGCGGTTAAGCTAGCTTTGGAGGAATGGCGTCACTGGCTGGAGGGGGCTGAGCAGCCATTCATCGTCTGGACCGACCACCGGAACCTGGAGTACATCCGGTCAGCCAAGAGACTGAACGCCCGGCAGGCCCGCTGGACGTTATTTTTCGGCCGCTTCAGGTTCTCCATCACCTATCGGCCTGGGTCCAGAAATGTCAAGCCTGATGCTTTGTCCCGTCAGTTCTCCACCCAGGAGTCCCCAGGGGAACCTGAGTCCATCCTGCCTGGAACCTGTGTTGTGGCTTCCCTCACTTGGGAGATCGAGTCTGTGGTTCGTCGGGCCCAAGGACAACATCCCGACCCAGGTAACGGTCCCACTAACCGTCTGTTTGTTCCTGATCCTGTTCGCTCTCAGGTTCTGTGTTGGGCGCATTCTTCGCGGTTGACCTGCCATCCTGGAACTGCTCGCACCGTGGAGGTCCTGCGGCAAAAATTCTGGTGGCCAACCCTGGAGAAGGATGCCAAGGAGTTCGTGGCCGCATGTTCCGTCTGCGCCACCAACAAGACCTCTAATCGGCCGAGTTCGGGGCTCCTTCAACCGCTTCCAATCCCTCATCGACCTTGGTCCCACATCGCTGTGGATTTTGTCACTGGACTTCCCCCGTCTCAAGGTAAAACAGCCATTCTAACCATTGTCGACCGGTTCTCCAAAGCCGCCCATTTTGTCCCTTTAGACAAATTGCCCTCAGCCAGAGAGACGGCCGATCATCTGGTGAACCACGTTTTCCGACTCCATGGGATACCTGTGGACATAGTGTCAGATCGGGGACCACAATTCACGTCAGAGGTTTGGAAAAATTTTTGCTCCGCTATGGGAGCGTCTGTCAGTTTGACCTCTGGATTTCACCCGCAGTCCAACGGCCAGACGGAGCGAACCAATCAATCACTGGAAACCTTCTTACGCTGTATGACCTCTGAGAACCCTTCCGCCTGGAGCAGCCTTCTCCCGTGGGTCGAGTATGCGCACAATTCTTTGTCTAATGCTTCAACTGGACTCTCTCCATTTCAGTGCTCCCTGGGATACCAGCCTCCCATGTTCCCCTCCCAAGAACGGGAGATTTCCACCCCGTCTCTTCAGACCTTCCTGAAGAGATGTGAAAGGATCTGGAAGCGCTCGAGGGCCTCCTTATTGAAGGCGTCCCAGAAGATGGAGGGTCAAGCCAATCGTCACCGTTCTCCTGCCCCTGTCTCCTCCCCGGGCCAAAGAGTTTGGCTCCGGGCTAAGGACTTACCCCTCCGGGTAGAGTCTAAAAAGTTGGCACCTCGGTTCGTGGGGCCTTTTGTCATTGAGCGCATCATTAATCCCAGTGCTGTCCGCCTGAAGTTGCCCTCCTCTATGAGGATCCACCCCACATTTCATGTCTCCCAAATTAAACCTGTGAAGGAGAGCACTCTGGCCCCCCCTGTCCGTCCCCCTCCACCACCCAGGATGGTGGACAATGCCCCGGCATACACGGTGCGCCGCCTGCTGGATGTTCGTCGCCGGGGACGGGGTCTCCAGTACCTTGTGGACTGGGAGGGATACGGTCCTGAAGAACGTTCCTGGATACCCAGGCGCCAGATCCTGGACCCTGCCCTCATCCGGGAGTTCCACCGGAGGAGACCTGACCGGAGTATTCGTGCACCTGGAGGTGCACGTAGAGGGGGGGGTACTGTCACGCCCTCCACCTCTGCTGCCTGAGCTGGCAGCCTCCCTTTCCCTTTTCCCTCTCCCTCTCTCTCTTCCAGGTGGGCGTGAGCAAGGTGTGGGCAGCGAGGAGCACGGCAGGTGCAGCCACTCGTAATCAGCGGAGGAGGCACGCGTGCGATTGGATGATCAGCTCCCACTCTCTCAGTTAAAACCACGCTCCACATGCTCCTCGATGCCAGACCGTCGCATAGCCTCAGTCAGTTGCCAACCTCTGCTCTTGTTTCGTCTGCCCTGCTTGCTTTGCTCTGCACCATTGCTATTGCTAACGCTATTCCCTCTCCGCTTCCAGTTGGTTCCCCGTCTGCCGTCCATGTGTGCCTCCTCCGGATCAGCTCAACCACTGCCTCCACTCCGCCTGTAAACCCAGCCACCGTCAGGATCCCAGTCGTGGATTGCCACCCCCACTCCCGGACCTCAGCTCACCACCACCCTGCCTGCCTGCCTGCCTGCCCTTGCTCCCACCTGCTCCGCTCACCTGCTCCGTCGTGCCCCCTCTCCGTTCAGGTTCAGTAGCCTAGCATTAGCATTAGCCCGTTTAGCTCAGTTTTCCCAGTGTCTTGTTTGTTATCAGCTCTTAGGTTTTAGTAGCTCGCTTTCTGTTTCCTGTTTCGTTTTTCAGCTCGCCTTTTGCAGCTCGCTTTTTGTTGTTACTTTTAGTTAGTTTTCAGCCTTTGCTCGCTTTTAGTTTTGCATTTGTTTGTTAGTTAGTTTTCCTGCTTAGCAGTGATTTTCTGTTCTCCGTTGTTATTAATAAACGCTTTGATTTTGTATATCTGTGTGCCGTGTGTCCTTGCCTGCGCCTGAGTCTCTGCACCGTCCGTAACACACTATGAGTCCTGCACTAGGACCCTGGGTGCCCTGGCCCAGTTAAACACCGCTTGTTGTTTAATTAATATGCATGCCAGCTCAATTATGACTGGTCCTTATCGAATGCGACGCAACTCATTTCATGACACAGCATACCTAATTGGCGGAGCTGAAACGTTGCGAGAGAGGAAGCATTAAATTCCTGCCATGCCCCTGTGAATTCAGCACTCAGCGCTATCTGCATGCACCGGGCGCCACTGAACCACAGGAGACAATGAGAGGGGAATGGAAATTTAAAGATAATGATATGCTCCTCTTTACCTCCACGCAAACCAGTTTAAAGCCTAGTAACTGCTGTTCAGACAAATGCTACACTAATTCTCGGCTTTCCTCTGTCTGCCGTCACTTCTGCCGCTCTTCAGGGAAATGGAGATTTAAGACGCTAGTGGACCAATTTGCCAATTAGGATGAGTGTGTAAGCAGGCTTTTGTGTGTGTGCGGCAACATTGTCTTCCTATTATTAACAGTGCCAATATTCGTAAAGCCAGTTTGTGTTTACCACCCAAAACCAGAGGCCTCGAGCCACTGAACAGATCAATCCGGAGGTTTGATGAGGATACAGCGGAGACAAATCAATCTGCTGGCCTTGGGGTGTGGAGAGAGCAATGCAGAGGATCAAAGTAGGAGATAAGACTGAGTTAAAACCTCTTTGCTCTCTGTTTCTCATGGTGTAGCAATCTGATTTTCTCCCCTTTTTCCCTTTTTATTTCCTCACTGTCTCACTGAACTGTACATGTTCTGTTTGGTTTGTTCCAGATTTTCATTGAAGCTACACGATGTTAACTGTGGAAGAAATATCTAAACGCCAGACTTGTTTTCATGGCTGCAAGATGTTGACAAATGAAAATACGCTAGATGTGCTCTGTGCATCATTTTATACACATTTCCACAAATCGTAGCCTCACTTATCTGCTATATTTAGAAACTTTGGTATCTTCTCTAGTGATAATTTGTAAGGATCCATTCAGTTTTTGTTTTAAAGGGTTATTTTTTGACCATTTAAATAACCAGACTGCTAGAAAACAAACAGAGAAAACTGGGATACCAATATCTTAAAACAGATTTTTAAAGTAAGCTGCAGAGGCAGGATGCAAATACAAATCATCTGGGACGACACTGACCCCAAGATTGGAGTAGAGCAGCAGGGGATGAAACACTTCCAGTCGGGGAGCTGAACTACGAGCTGAAAACATTTAGTTTATTTTATAAGTAGAGGAACCTTTGGGTCGACCTCAACACTATCATCCCTCCCTGTAATAGCTTCCATTAATCACACCACTTATCAGCAAATGTTTAATAAAACTATGCTGCCTTTGTTTATTTTTAACTGAAAGGGGACACTGAGAGAAGCAGAGAAGAGAAAAGGCAGGATGTCGTATGTCAGAATAAAACCCACACAGCTGAAGTTTATTATTGATCTCATGAGCTGCATTAGAGAGTGTGCTGAGTTTAACCTCTTCAACCACTGACCCACAGCAGTAATGGACTCTTGCCTGGAGCAACACACTTGGCAGATGGAAAGACTCGCATGTCTTATCATTAATGTAGTACAGACAAAAAAGTGAATGTTTCTGTCCCTGTTATCCCTGAATATTAAAAAAATTAAAAAACTGCAAAAATGGTAAAAAATATTAGCATATATCTACAATATAAAGATTTAACTGATTTAAATATTGTTAAATACTGTTAAACAGCTTAGTTTTAAAGCCACACATGTAAAAGGAAAATCTGTTCTAAATTAATACTTCTTTTCTGTGATTTCATTAGATATTAGCTGTATATCAACAAAACAGGGAAACTCTATAAAAACAAATTATGTACCAATTTTTAAATCTTTAATATGAACTATTTTTACTTTATTTCACTATTTTTACTTTTAAATAACAGCAAATATCTGTGCTATGATGTTTGCTATAAATACTGTAAAAATACTGTGCTACTGGAAATACTGACTTGTATGGTCAAGCATAAAAGAATGAATTACCACTCGTAGAAGTACAGTTTTTTCATGTTTCTTTTTTTAATACATGCATACTAGTAACATGTACATTTTTACTTTTGCCTGTGGTTTTACTAGTTTTTATCTGCAGCTCAGCAAAACAGTGAAATCAGTAAAATAACAGTAAACTATTTTTAAAACAAATACTGTTTAAAACTGTTAATAAGTGACTGGTTGGATTGCAGTGTTGATCTGTCAGGCCACCAATGTAGCCATGACCAAAAATATCAACAATATTTTATTCTACGAAACAGTGATGCCACAAAACTTTGCACATTTACGATCCTAAGATGATAAATCTCACATATTTTGCCTTCAGGTTGTCTCTGTGGTAAAATATCTAAATATTTACTTCATACAAGTACAAATTTATGGGTTCAGCACGACACACTTGTTCCTCACTGACTTCTGTGATGATATTTGATGGCCTGAATTTCATCATTAAGTCGCATTTTTACCATGTCCAGCACTTTGGACCAAAATACCTGCAAAATCCAGCCAGGAGCTCAAGCATTTTGCTCCAGTACAGTATGTTTTGGTTATCGCCTTGTTCCACAAATCTCTACAACAGGGGTGTAGAGTGCAAAGTCAACATGACTGATACGGTGCACATGTTGTTTTAAATTATGCAACACTTTGGAGTTTTGAGTTAAAAAAAATGCTAATTAACAAAATCTTACTTTACTTAATAAGTAGGTGATCACAACTAATTTTGTAACATGACATTTATCTTTACTGTTTTTAGTCAAACAGATGATGAAGTGATGTAATAGTCATGTGGTCACTTCTCAAAATTATTTTATTTCTAAACATCATTTCATAATCTTGCATTTATATTATTTAGCTGATAATCCTCTTCATCTCTGTGTACAGCACTCCTAATACAGCGACACTGACCTTGTCCCAGTGTGAAGGGAAAGAAACCAGTCACCTCATCATTACCTGCAATGCTCCAGAGATGCTCACATACACACTACACAGGCACAGAGGCATGCACAAATTAACACACGCAGTATAAAACATGTCATGTGCACCTCCACACGGTGAGTTCATGGCTGGGCTCACAGCCTAATAAGCTTTGAGGTGGAGCCATAAATTATCAATATATGGAGCAGAAGCAGTTTCTGTTCTAATGAATCTCTGTGTGGAGCTGGACACTAACTCACAGGATGGCAGGAGAGAAGGAGTGTGACGATAATGACATGACTGCGGCTGCAGCACTGCTGTTATGAGTGTGTGCACATGGCGTCTTATCTTTGCACTGCAGCAGGTCTGAAATTTTGTGCCTGACAACCAAGCGAACCATCAGAAAAAGAAAAGAGGCGCTGTGTGTTTGGAAAAGAGACGGTGCGTTTTAAATCTGTCACTTAATGTGACTGATCTGTTTGTTTGCTCTTTTGCATGCTTTTACTACAAATTAGTGCATCTCTGTGTCTGCAGACTTGTCTGTGATGCACTGAGGAAGGGTGTGAGCCTCCTACAAGGGTTAATACACAAAATGAGGATGTTGATGGCGTCACACAAACACAAAGAACATTTTGTACTCTATACAACACTCAGCTTGACAGATGGCCTAACATACCTGCAGTTTTCTTTTTATCTATTTATATTCTAAATGCATGGAGATGTGGGTAAACTGATACTTGTGAGGATGTTGCGCATATTTATGCTGTTTGTTTCAATTAGATGAATGTGCCAGCAAACAAAGTGTAGCTCTGTATATCTGGGCTCATTCTGTTGCCATCACCCCATGAAAATACATGGGATTGTATATTGTTACTGTTTGACACTCAGACGTCTTTAACAAATATATTGGTATTGAGTGGAAGTAACTGTATTTTGTCAAACTTGTTATGTTATGTTATGACTTTTTATCATCAGCAACTGGGACAGAAGAAGCACAAAAAGCTGATAAATATTTCTCATTTCAGAGTATGAACAGCATCTTGAACCACATCTGCCAGATGTTGATTAAAAAAATCTCTTACAAAAGGACTTCAATAAACCCTCTCGGCACCGGATGTCACTCTCTGTTCCCATCCTTTATCACACGTCTGCTCTTTGTTTAGCCTTTCTCATACACTGTATTTAGTTTGAAATTAGTTTTTACAGAGATAACAAAAGAGCATGTTTCAAAAACAGGTAAAATCATATCTTTTCTTGTCCCATTAACATTTCCTTAACCTTCTGAACCCAAAACTTCCATCTGGTTTGAAAAAGCATGTTTTCTTTAAAAAATCACCAAAATTACACCATTTATCAGAGCCAGAGACTGTAACAACATAAAGGATTGTGGGATTTTCAACTTTCAAAAATCTAAAACGAAATATTAGCTTAAAATATTTCATTGATTAAAAAAAACACTTTATTCTACATGTCTAATTTTTAAAAAATCACATCAAAATATAAGAAGTAAAATATCAATAGTACGCAGAGCCGCCCAGTATTTTCCCAGTATCAGTAAAACCTGTGAGCATGTAAAAAAATGTTACACATGCGGATTCAATTTTTTTTTTAATTTTTGGAAAAAAATAATCAAGGAAATTCAGCTTTGTTTTTTTAAATATCTTGTATGATTTAGGGCACTGAAACGTTAAAATACTGCACAGAAGACATTTTTGTAGTTCTCTCTACTTCTATTCATGGCTCTGCTGTTCCCATAGAGGTGCTGGACTTAATTTTTGCAGTGAAAAATGATCCTACAGTGAGCTGAAAATGTGACTGGAGTAGAAAATGCACCCCGAAGCTGCTTTGGGTTTAATTTGTTAAACTGAATTTAAACAAATACAAATAACAAAACATCCGACACCACTCTCTTGGCAGTGTTAGGGAGGTGAAAATGAATCCGAGTTTGTTTCCTTCCTTAGAGCTTTTACTAAAAGAGCCAAATTCAAAAAATAGACAAAGACAGTCAGAAGTCAGAGGCAAGAATGCAAACCCGTACACTCACAGTGAAGGTAGCTGAAGCTTCACACATGCACCATTTTAACAATAAGCTGCTAAGGCCTGGTTGTCAGTCCTGTGCCTGCTGCATGAAAAGCCTAGTTCTCAACGTGTTTGTTGTGGTTATCGCTCAGCACGGTGACGGTGTGTGAAACGTTTGTCCTTCAGCAGGATGATCTGGTGCTGAAGTGTCCTTGAGCAAAGCAGCGCATATCAATCAGCTCTGTGGTCGACCTCTGACCTACCCGGGCTCCTCTCCCTCCTACTCTTTTGTCTGCTGCTCTTCATCTTTCACTCTTTGCAGATTCTTTTCCATCAACAGCTTTATGCTACCCCCATTTCCTGGTTTCCCTCTTTTCTCTCCCCTGTCTTCCCTTTTCAAAATCGGCTTGCTCTGCCAGTCTCTTTTCAAATCTATTTCATGTTTTAATCTGCTTAATCTTTTTTTTTCCACAGCCACTCTGCATCACTGCCTCTCCTACTCCTTCCTACACCCTGTTGATTTCTTCGCTGTCATGCTTACGGCTCATGTGCTGCGACCAGCCACGTCAACCTGTATTTTGTCTTATCAACCCTCTCACGTTCTTTTCCCCCTGTGTCTGTTACTTTCTTTTGTGTCCCTCCCTCTCTGACTTTCTATCCTGCTGCCCCATCTCTCACCGCCTCCTTTCAGTTGCGAGCTCAAGTCAGAAAAAGGATTATTTTTTTCCTCTTTAGTCATCTTCGGGGAAGCATCAAAGAGGCGCCGGCAAGAGGGATAAGAATAGAAAACTGAGGCTATTTATAACTTGCTCCAAAGAATGCCTACTACCCAAAACAAGAGCACTGTCTCAGCTTTGCTCACACACACACACAAAAAAAAGCTGGCAAACACAAGACCACCACCTCACACACACCTCCTCTATTGCAAGGAAAAGGCAGATGCAGTGAAAAGCAACACCAGCATCGACGTGCCCCTTTAAATAGGCTGTATTGGTGATGTATTGATGATATGACCTACACAAGAATAGAAACAGAGCATTCAGCAGGATATCTTACACGCCAACGAAAGTTATTGCAAGTTCCTACGGAGCCAAGCAGTAATTTCTTTTTAAGTATGGGTGAATTAATGTCCGTAATTGCAGAACTTTGGCTCAGTGGCTACTTTTAAATCTTTCATGCAGCCCACTGAGCACACACACGTACTGTACGCACACATTTACACATGCTGGCGATGTGGCGCATCGCTGACAGCTGACTGATGTTGGCCTCATGAAGAACAGTGATCTCCCTTAATTATACATGATGTGTCACAGAGAAGAGAGAGGGAGAGAGAGGAGGTGGGAGGGGAGTGAAGATATAGATGAGCGATGTAAAAATAGAAAGTGAGAAAAGGTGGTCGCAGGAGTAAATGCGAGGATGGAAATGGAGCAGGGAGTAAGTGGGGTGAAGGAGGGAGCAGGAGATGGAGGAGTGGAAAGTTAAGATGTTGTGATGGAGGAGAAGAGGAGAAGGAATGATGGTGAGGAGGGGAGCTGGAAGAAGAGGAGGTCACTGTGTATTGATCTCGACGTGTCTCTTCCTGCTGCAGGTCTGACTTAACATTACCACCGAACATGAGAGCAGCAGGACCGATACGTTCCTCCCCCTGGGCTGACAACACACACAGAAAAACTCACACACATACCCAAACCCTCTCTACCTGCCGTACGCTCTGCTGTCAAGCTATTCTTAGTACCACACCAAACTTAGAAGTAAAAATAATTATGCTCGGCTGTAAGGCTGCCATCACATCTCATGACCCAGAAATGGAAAATCTTTCCAAAAACAACATTCTTCTTCTAAATGTGTACATTAACAGAGAGATAAATCCAGCTCTTCCTCTCATAAAGACATGTATAGTCATTTATTTCCCACTTCATCATATTATAGTAGAAAACTTCACCCTCCTCTTGACATTGCTGAGTAAAGTTTATTCTTACTAACATGTAGATTATAGTTATACTATAGACCTACTGAATAGAAATATAATATTCTAATCAATTTGAACCATTGCTTTTAACATAGGGGCAAATGGACAACATAAAACCACCAAGTACACATCGTGTTCGAAATGCTAATGGGCAGATGGACATTGGGGTCATAGACCATAAACCGCAAGCCAAAGCAAAGAGTTAATGAGGCTGTCAATGCTGACTTGAGGAATGTTGTCCCACTCATCCTGAAGGGCTTGGCGGAGTTGGCAGACTTTATGGTGGACGGGATCATGACGTCAGACATTCAGAGCTCTCTGGAACCATTTCTTAGCCGACAATGGTGGAGTTGTGGACATTCAGGTACCTGGCTGCAGCCCAAACTGACTTGCCAGCGTTCCGCGGCCAATAATCTGTTCTCGTCTTTCTCTCATCTTATAGTGTCATTTGAAAAAAGCTGCATTTTGAGGTGTAGTTTTATGGTATCTGGTTGAAGAAGTGTCTGTGTTCTGATCATTATCCTTTAAAGTCACATCTGACTAGAATGCAGATTAAGAATTTTACAACAGTTTAACAGTTTAAAAACCTTTTGTGCACAACTGGCTAAACTGAGCCATTTTGTAACAATAAGATTAAAAATTATATTTTTACCTTTTCTGTAAGTCAAAAAATGAAGACCCTATGGGTGATGTATTTATGTTTATGTTAGTTCAGTCCATATTCTCAACATCTTTTAAACTACTCTTTATCATTTCTGTAAACCTTGTGGAAAAAATAGATTGAATGAGGCAGAATTTGATTGAAAATGGTTATTTAAGCTTTAACCCATAGTTAAACTTCACCGTCCCCAAGGATAAATTCACCTTTACACACATTAACACTCAAAAATGACAGACAGCTTTATACACCGATCAGCCACAACATTATGACCACTGACAGGTGAAGTGGATAACATTGATCATATTGGTACTATGTGCTGTTCTGATGGAAAACATTGGATTTTAACATCCATGTTGATGAGACTTAAACACCCAAATAAACATTGTCCCAAAACAAGCACACTCCCTCATGCAAATGGAAATCCCAAATGTCACTGACCTACCCCCACAGGAAAATGCACCCCACCACATGGAAAAAAACATCAAACAATCAGGAACATGTTGAGGAACATGACAATGGTCCAACATGTTGATTTGACCTCCAAACTTCCTACACCCCATTGTGATCAAGCATCAACAGGATGCAGTGGAACAAGTTTGATTGACAGAGGCCCCACTGCGCAGTCCAGAGTACCCAAAGGATCTAGTGCCAACGTCCTGGTTCCAGACCCCATAGGACACCCTGAGAGGTCCTCTTGTCCATGTCCAATGGTTCAGAACATTTTTGAGCACATAAGGGGGCCAACACAATATATGGCAGGTGGTCATAATGTTATGCCTGATTGGTGTATAAGGTATGACACAATGCCACATAACAACCACAGGCAGAACAACATGAAAGCAACACGGCGAAAACCATGTTTAGAGCTGCTATAGCTGCAGGGACCAGGCTTTTGCCAAAACAAGTCCTTCTACTCTACAGGATCCTGTATGAGTCCAAAGAGCAGCATAGTAAGGTGGGAATTGAGTGGTAGTGTGATGTTATGTGCTGTGGTCTTTGTGATGGCCTTGAAATTGAAGTCTGAGAGGTTGGGTGGGAGGGAGACCTACTGTCTGAGCAGCAATATTGGTTTTGTGGTTGGATGGGTTGAACAATGAAAAAATGATTCAAACAGATTTTGTGTGTACAACAGTTGGAGGAGACAGTGGGAGACATACCGTCCTTTGAGTTTACAGATAGCTGTCTTTGAAGGCACCTTTCCTGATGTTTTTTCTTTGTGAGTTGTTCATTCATGTGTTTGCATGAAGGAATAAGGAAGATAAGATAAGGACGGATATTCTGAAAAGATGTCTACAATATCATGTTTTCTGTATTTTTATTGTGATTTGTGTGTCAGCCAAGAGTAATCACATTTTGCAAGTAATATTTTTGGGGTAAAAAGGGATGTTGATAATATTTTGTAGCTACAGCTGCTATCTATGACTGATCAGGGAGTCGTATATGAGAACACAGCCTCAGATATATTTGGTGAATAAATCATGGTGTACTAGAGGAGAGTTTTGTTGCCTGTTTAAAGCTCACAGAGGTCAGCAAAAAAAAGTCCAGTAATATTTGAAGCAATTTACTAACTTTCTCTGTAAATTCTTTCTGCATCTAAACCAAGATTTTCACCCAATCACGTCAAAATGTGACCACAGGAATACATCCCATGACACAAACTCCAAGGAAATCCTAAGATCTGCTCCAACAAACACACAAAATCTGTTTGAATCATTTTTTCATAAATCAGATTTGAATGTATTCATTCACTGAAGCTGTGCTGTTGGTGCTTTCACATCTTGTTTTAATGCCTTTTATGTCTAATGCAAAGCAGTGTGAATTGCTTAGCTGTTAAAAGGTGCAATGCAAATGTACTTGTCCTGTTATTTTTGCATTTGAAGTCACAATATCCGCATCCACATTTAGGCAAAACTGCATCGTCTACTGCCTCAGAAATATTCACTCTCTCTGTGGTGCTTCAAGATATTTTAAAGTCTTCAGGATTATCCATGCAGTGCCAAACGCTGTGCCCCAAGGGGACCTGGGTAATGCACCCCTGTTTATGCAGAGTCAAGAACTGATGTCTCAGAGGAAAGTTAACGGAAATAAGGGCATCACAGACTCACCCTGAGCACACTGTTCAGCTGTGACCTGTGCTCTAAAACACAATTTGACAACAATTTAAAAACACAATTCTTGTGATTTAATGCATTCAATCTAGTGCCGTCTTTGGCGTCTTATCCTGACCTACATATTCTGCACAATGGGGAAAAGCAGAGCAGACAAAATAAGAAAGACAGACCGTGGCAGTGCAGAGGGGGGAAGGAAAAAATACGAGCTGATAAAGTAGGAGATGGAAGTCTGTACGGTGGAAAGAGAAGTGCTGTTGTTGAGCAGCAGAAGTGTAGCATGAGGAGCACAGGATGTCATGAAATATGTAGGAAGGAGCCGCTCAGCGCCGGAACACAAAGCCATTAAAGAAAGCTCTGGAAAATGCAGTCACCTAGAAATATAAATGTCCATTTCCTTATCGTTCAGAGATATAGACACAGCTAAGAGCACATACACCCTCTTCACAGCTGTGGGGCCCCATGCATCTGAGCTTCCCCGGGTGAAAAGGCACACTTTAATATTCTCTGATGTGTACACGCAGTTTAACACACTTTTGTGCTCTCAAAGACGCAAGCACACAAGTGTACGTGCATGTGAACACAAAGACACAGACACTACTCGCTCCCTCCTTCTCTTCCCAGCGCACCTTATGGTGTTTTGTAAATCATTAATTGGGTACACGCAGAAGACCAGCAGGACAGTTAGTTTGACATGCAGTGAGTTCTACTGAGTCTGTTTAGGGTCAAACAGCAGAGCCGAGGCAGCAGGCAAACTCTTCCGAGGGCAGTTTAGGATGGGATGAGGTGCTGCTCAGCTTGCTCTCAACTCTGCTCAACTCACTGGGTTGTCAACAAGCTGGAGCTGCTTTGGAGTATCTGGTGCAATGCTGAAGATGTAACAACAGAACAGAACAATATAATAATATCGAGCCATATTCTGCAGTTCTGAATTGCATGTATTTTCCTCCTTTTTTTAAGTGAGCGCTCTGTAATTATGAGTCGTAATTTGGCAGATTAACAGGATTTTACTTTTACCTCTCTGGCAGCAGCTACAGCTCAGGGCTCGGGGAGGGGGTGAAGTCACACAGGATGCAATTTGTTTGAGAAAACAGAAAAAATTTTACATTTTCCTTTGTTCAGGCAGCCCAGAGAGGTTTCAGTAATAAAACTCAAAAGAGAATAGTTGATGCATCCAGCTGACTGGAGCCAGTGATCAGGGTTTATCTCTCCCTCTTGATATCAAGTTGACTAGAGGTGTTGGTTTGTGCATCAGTTACTTGTCTGCTTGAATTACTAATCCAAGTTGCACAGAAGCCACTCAAAGCTGAACGCGGTTATCAGTCTGTCACGCCCTCCACCTCTGCTGCCTGAGTGGCAGTCCCCTTTCCCCTTTTCCCTCTTCCCCTTCTCTCTCTCTCTTGCAGGTGGGCGTGAGCAAGGTGTGGGCAGCGAGGAGCACGGCAGGTGCAGCCACTTCCAATCAGCGGAGGAGGCACGCGTGTGATTGGATGATCAGCTCTCACTCTCCCGGTTATAACCACGCTCCACATGCTCCTCGATGCCAGACCGTCGCTTTGCCTCAGTCAGTTGCCAACCTCTGCTCTCGTTCTGTCTGCTCCGTTTGCTCTGCACCCTCGCTTTTGCTAACGCTATTCCCTCTCCGCTTCCAGTTGGTTCCCCGTCTGCCATCCACGTGTGCCTCCTCCGGTTCAGCTTAACCACTGCCTCCACTCCGCCAGTAACCCAGCCACCGCCAGGATTCCAGTCGTGGATCGCCACCCCCACTCCCGGACCTCAGCTCACCATCCAGCCTGCCTGCCTGCCTGCCTGCCTTCGCTCCCACCTGCTCCGCTCACCTGCCCCGTCGTGCCCCCCTCTCCGTTCAGGTTCAGTAGCATTAGCATTAGCATTAGCGTTAGCCCGTCTGGCTCAGTTTCCCAGTGTCTTGGTTACTATCAGCTCGTTGGTTTTCGTAGCTCGCTTTCTGTTATTTGTTTGTTTTTCAGCTCGCCTTTTGCAGCTCGCTTTCTGTTGTTACTTTTAGTTAGTTTTCAGCATTCGCTCGCTTTTAGTTTCAGTTTTTGTTTATTAGTCTAGTTTCCTGCTGTGCAGTGATTTTCTGTTTTCCGTTGTTGCTAATAAACATTGTTATTTCGTATACCTGTGTGCCGTGTTTCTTTGCCTGCGCCTGAGTCTCTGCACCGTTCGTAACAGTACGGTCTGGCCAACATGAGCTCAGCAGGCAACGAGACCGGCACTAGTCCTGCCCTTAGTGAGATAGACCTGCAGCAAGCCATAGCTCACCAGGGCGTAGTGATAGGGCAGCACGGCTCTTTGCTACAGAGTCTTGTGGAGAGTAACCGCGCGCTGATAGATCAGGTCTCCCAGCTCACGGGGAGGATTAGCACGCTAGCTGCCCATTCGGTTCCTGCTGCCGTTACGTCTATGGCCGCACCCGTTAGCAGTGATCCAGCTAATGCTAGTTTCGCGGCCAGCTATTCTACTCGTGAGCCGCATGTGCCCGTTCCCGAACGCTATGACGGCGACATTGGTTCCTGCCAGTCTTTTTTGACTCAGGTTTCGTTAGTCTTTGACTTACAGCCTCACTCTTACGCCGCAGATAGGGCCAGAGTAGCTTTCCTAGTTAGCCTCTTGTCAGGCCGAGCGAGAGAGTGGGGTACTGCGGTGTGGGAACGCCAGGAGGCGATCTGCGGCTCCTATACCGCTTTCACCGCCGAGATGAAGAAGGTGTTCAACCACCCGGTGCAGGGAAGAGATGCCAGTCACCGTCTTCTGTCCATGCGTCAGGGGAACCGGAGTGTGGCGGACTTCTCCATCGAGTTTCGCACTACAGCGGCGGGGAGCGGATGGAACGATGCAGCTCTGCGAGGAGCATTCTACGCAGCTCTGCAGGACGGCCTCAAGGATGAGCTGGCTACCCGAGATGACGTGCGCAGCCTGGATCAGCTCATTGACCTGGCCATCCGGATCGACAACCGAATCCGCGAGCGGCGGAGGGAAAGGACCCTCCGCTCGGAATCCCCACGGGCCCTTCCGTCGACCTGCCAGAGCCCTCCACCTTCTTCCCGAGTCGTTCCTGACCCTGAGCCCATGCAGCTGGGACGCAACCAGCTGTCCGCACAGGAGAGGCAACGCAGGCGAGACGCCGATACCTGCTTATACTGTGGGAAGACTGGTCACTACCTCGCTGCCTGTCCCCAGCGTACAGTAAAAGCACGGGCTCACCAGTAACTGGGGAGATACAGGTGAGCCATCTATCGTCGTCTTCCCCAAATCGGCTGCAGCTCGCCGCCTCCCTCTGCTGGCAATCCCAGTCTGTTCCTGTACAAGCCTTCATCGACTCTGGTGCCGAGGAGAACTTCCTGGACCTTCAGCTCGCCCGTCAGATGTGCATTCCTTTGGAGTCCCTGGAGCCCCCCCTGGAGGTCCGAGCCTTGAATGGACTCCATCTAGCCAAGGTACAGCAGAAAACTGTTCCTGTCACGTTGTTTCTGGCCGGCAATCATCGGGAGAAGACGACCTTTTTCGTTATAGATCACTCCAGTCCCCCCATGGTCCTGGGTTATTCCTGGCTTCGGGCGCACAACCCCCACATCGACTGGAGGAAAGAGGAAGTGGTATCCTGGGATCCCCGGTGCCATGAGACCTGTCTGCACTCAGCCCTGACCCCTGCTGACGCCACCAGCCCTGTTCCGGACGCCCCGGTAAAGTTGGACTCCGTCCCTCCCGAGTACCATGACCTCGCTCCGGTGTTCAGCAAGGAGAAAGCCTTGTCTTTGCCCCCTCATCGTCCCTACGACTGTGCCATTGAGCTCGTTCCCGGAGCCACCTTACCCACCAGTCGGTTGTATAACCTCTCCAAACCGGAACAAGCGGCCATGGAGACCTACATCCGGGACTCCCTCGCTGCTGGCATCATCCGCCCGTCTTCGTCGCCTGTGGGAGCAGGATTCTTCTTCGTGGACAAGAAGGACAAGACCCTTCGGCCGTGCATCGACTTCCGTGGTCTCAACGACATCACCATCAAAAACACTTACCCCTTGCCACTCATCAACTCCGCCTTCACCTCCCTGCACGGAGCGTCCGTGTTCACCAAGCTGGACCTCCGCAACGCCTACCACCTCATCCGCATCCGCGAGGGGGACGAGTGGAAGACGGCATTCAACACGCCGCTGGGGCACTTCGAGTACCTGGTCATGCCCTTTGGACTCACGAATGCACCCGCCGTCTTCCAAAACCTTATCAACGATGTGCTCCGGGACATGATCAACCGGTTCGTATTCGTTTACCTAGATGACATCCTCATCTACTCGAGAGACGCCCAGGAACACACCCGCCATGTCCGCCAGGTCCTCGAGAGGCTACTGCAGAACCGACTCTTCGTGAAGGCCGAGAAATGTGAGTTCGGAGTACCTACCGTGTCCTTCTTGGGTTACATAATCTCAGCGGGGGAAGTGAGAATGGACCCTCTGAAGCTGTCTGCTGTCAGGGACTGGCCCATTCCGGAGAATCGGAAGCAGCTGCAGCGTTTCCTTGGCTTCGCCAACTTCTACCGTCGCTTCATCCGGGACTACAGCAAGGTGGCAGCCCCACTCACCTCCCTCACTTCGGTCAAGCGGACTTTCTCCTGGACTCCTGAGGCAGACCAGGCCTTCCACTCTCTGAAACAACGCTTCACCTCCGCACCCATCCTGACGCAGCCTGATCCCCACTTGCAGTTCGTGGTGGAGGTGGATGCTTCGGACATTGGGGCAGGGGCGGTGCTGTCTCAACGTTCCCCCGCCGACAACAAGATGCACCCCTGTGCCTTTTTCTCTCGGCGGCTGTCCCCTGCCGAGAGGAATTATGACGTAGGCAATCGAGAGCTGCTAGCGGTGAAGCTAGCTCTGGAAGAATGGCGTCACTGGCTGGAGGGGGCGGAGCAGCCGTTCATCGTTTGGACCGACCACCGGAACCTGGAATACATCCGATCGGCTAAACGACTGAACGCCCGACAGGCCCGCTGGACGCTTTTCTTCGGCCGCTTCAATTTCACCATCACGTATCGGCCTGGGTCCAGGAACGTCAAGCCAGACGCATTGTCCCGCCAGTTTTCCTCCCAGGAGACCCCCGGCGAACCTGAACCCATTCTGCCCGGAACTTGTGTGGTGGCTTCTCTCACTTGGGAGATCGAGTCCGTGGTTCGCCGGGCCCAAGAACAGCACCCCGACCCAGGTAACGGTCCCACTAACCGCTTGTTTGTTCCTGATCCGGTTCGCTCTCAGGTCCTGAGCTGGGCGCACTCTTCACGGTTGACCTGCCATCCTGGGACTGCACGCACCGTGGAGGTCCTACGGCAGAAGTTCTGGTGGCCCACGCTGGAGAGGGATGCTAAGGAGTTCGTGGCCGCATGTTCCATCTGTGCCACCAGCAAGACCTCCAATCGGCCGAGTTCGGGGCTCCTCCAACCGCTGCCTATTCCTCATCGACCCTGGTCCCACATCGCTGTGGATTTTGTCACTGGGCTTCCCCCATCCCAAGGTAAAACTGCCATCCTAACCATTGTCGACCGGTTCTCCAAAGCCGCCCATTTTGTCCCCTTAGAAAAATTACCCTCTGCCAGGGAGACGGCCGATCATCTGGTGAACCACGTTTTCCGACTCCATGGGATACCTGCCGACATAGTGTCCGACCGGGGACCACAATTCACGTCGGAGGTTTGGAGAAATTTCTGCTCTGCATTGGGGGCCACAGTCAGTTTAACCTCTGGTTTTCACCCGCAGTCCAATGGTCAGACGGAGCGGACCAACCAATCACTGGAGACCTTCCTGCGATGTATGACCTCGGAGAACCCTTCCGCCTGGAGCAGCCTCCTCCCATGGGTCGAGTATGCGCACAATTCCCTGTCTAATGCTTCTACCGGGCTGTCTCCGTTTCAGTGTTCCTTGGGATACCAGCCGCCCATGTTCCCCTCCCAAGAACGGGAGATCTCCACCCCGTCTCTCCAGACCTTTCTCAGGAGGTGCGAACGGGTCTGGAGGCGCTCGAGGGCCTCCCTGATAAGGGCTTCGGAGAGAATGGAGGGGCAAGCCAACCGTCGCCGTTCTCCTGCCCCTGTCTACTCCCCAGGCCAAAGGGTTTGGCTCCGGGCTAAGGACTTGCCTCTCCGGGTGGAGTCTAAGAAGATGGCGCCCCGGTTCGTGGGGCCTTTTGTTATTGAGCGCATCATTAATCCCAGTGCGGTCCGCCTGAAGTTGCCCTCCTCCATGAGGATCCACCCCACGTTTCATGTCTCTCAAATTAAACCAGTGAAGGAGAGCGCTCTGGCCCCCCCTGTCCGTCCCCCTCCACCACCCAGGATGGTGGACAATGCCCCAGCGTACACCGTGCGCCGCCTGCTGGATGTTCGTCGTCGGGGACGTGGTCTCCAATACCTTGTGGACTGGGAGGGATACGGTCCAGAGGAACGCTCCTGGGTACCCAGACGCCAGATCCTGGACCCTGCCTTAGTCCGGGAGTTCAACCAGAGGAGACCTGACCGGAGGATTCGTGCACCTGGAGGTGCACGTAGAGGGGGGGGTACTGTCACGCCCTCCACCTCTGCTGCCTGAGTGGCAGTCCCCTTTCCCCTTTTCCCTCTTCCCCTTCTCTCTCTCTCTTGCAGGTGGGCGTGAGCAAGGTGTGGGCAGCGAGGAGCACGGCAGGTGCAGCCACTTCCAATCAGCGGAGGAGGCACGCGTGTGATTGGATGATCAGCTCTCACTCTCCCGGTTATAACCACGCTCCACATGCTCCTCGATGCCAGACCGTCGCTTTGCCTCAGTCAGTTGCCAACCTCTGCTCTCGTTCTGTCTGCTCCGTTTGCTCTGCACCCTCGCTTTTGCTAACGCTATTCCCTCTCCGCTTCCAGTTGGTTCCCCGTCTGCCATCCACGTGTGCCTCCTCCGGTTCAGCTTAACCACTGCCTCCACTCCGCCAGTAACCCAGCCACCGCCAGGATTCCAGTCGTGGATCGCCACCCCCACTCCCGGACCTCAGCTCACCATCCAGCCTGCCTGCCTGCCTGCCTGCCTTCGCTCCCACCTGCTCCGCTCACCTGCCCCGTCGTGCCCCCCTCTCCGTTCAGGTTCAGTAGCATTAGCATTAGCATTAGCGTTAGCCCGTCTGGCTCAGTTTCCCAGTGTCTTGGTTACTATCAGCTCGTTGGTTTTCGTAGCTCGCTTTCTGTTATTTGTTTGTTTTTCAGCTCGCCTTTTGCAGCTCGCTTTCTGTTGTTACTTTTAGTTAGTTTTCAGCATTCGCTCGCTTTTAGTTTCAGTTTTTGTTTATTAGTCTAGTTTCCTGCTGTGCAGTGATTTTCTGTTTTCCGTTGTTGCTAATAAACATTGTTATTTCGTATACCTGTGTGCCGTGTTTCTTTGCCTGCGCCTGAGTCTCTGCACCGTTCGTAACACAGTCACACCTTCTAGAGTCTGCTTTTTTCCAGTAACATTATAGTAAAGAACTCACATCTTGCTGCTTGAATTATTCATGAGCCAGATTTTGAATTTTCAAGAAGAATAGAGAAGAGAAGGGTGTAGTTACTCATTATTCAATAAAGCCTCAGACTGTAACTACCTCGGTCATTTTGAAGGAAAGAAAAAGGCTGTGAATGAGTTGCAGCTCTGATCTTCTCTCCTCTTCCTGCTGTCTTAGACTCATTTAATAATTACACTTAAAAGCTCCTATCTGTGAAGCAGGTGAGTTTTTCATCTCAGACTTCAGATTAAACCTCCAAGAACGGCCTTCGTTTTAGCTTGACAGTGCAGCCACTTCTCAGCTGCACGGATACTTTCTTGGCTGTCTAGCTGGGTGGAAACAACATCATCACCTCCAGGCGACAACAGAAAGCAAACACACACACACGCACAGCTGTGTTCCTGTCTCCCCCACACACATGAGTGACTGCAATCAATACCCCAAACAGTTGTAGTTTCCGTCCCTGTCATCATTACTACCATCAGCACCACCACGCCCATGGAGAGCCATCATATCCTCTAAGTTCATCCCAACTTCTCTCTATGAGTCTCTCTGTCATCATTGCTGCCTTTTTCTCTCTCCACTATTTGTCTCATATGGAGCCAAAGCAGCCAACCTCTCCAGCAAATCACAGCAGCAGCATGGAAACAAGAAGGACAGCATGGGGGTTCTTGTACAGAAATGATGATGATGTGATTAGAAAAATAATCAACAATAAAGGGTTCCTACAGGTTTCGATTAATGGTTTTAATTCACCTTTAGTGCTTCAGTTAAAAACAAACAAGATATTCCATCTACTGCATCCACGTGATATTTGCAATAATCACGGAGCACAATGCATGGAGCCTGATGAGGCGCCCGTCGTACCTGAATGCTGCAGGAGATCTCGGAGTCGTCCAGTAACCGGATCGTGCACAGGATCTCCTGGTCCAAGGAGCGGATGCTGGGGCTGCGAAACCGGAGCATTTTCATCCTTCTGTCGGTTCTAGTTTCAGCTCCTCATGCCGGCAGGTTCCACAACAGACAGACCAGACGCGCGCAGGAGAGGGCTGCTCACACAGAGGACTCACGCATGCAGACGTGAGCTAAAAGCCCACATGTATGTCAGACTCTCGTCACCCCTTGAGACGCCCTTGGAGATGAATGGGTGGATGGAGAGGTGGATGGATGGAGAAGAGGATGGAGGGATGCAACAGAGCGGGAAGGAGGACAAGGAGGAGAGCTTGCATCCGTCTCCTGCCTGCCCACTGATGGATCTATAGGATGGATGATGGCTTTCTCTCTCTCTCTCTCTCTCTCTCTCTCTCCCTCTGGCTCAACCCCACTTCACTTGTCTCTTCAAATTTCGGCACGAACCTTCACACTGTAATTATAGGCTTATGTGGTGATGCTGGTGGATGTAAACCTCCCCTTGTAATAATTTCATGTTTTTATAATTCTGGAAAAATATTTATGTGCTCTGCTCCTCCACGTTTTAAAGGTTAATAAACAGTCTGTGAGCTCTCAGAGTGCGTTTTTTTCAAAGGCTACTAATAAAATAATCAAGATAAAATCTATATATTACACATGGTACATGGGAACAGTCGCTGTAAAATGGTATTATATCTTTATTACATCTCCTTTAAGCAGTGGATTTAAATGACTGTGTGTTGGGTTATAAGATATTTGACTAATAACTCGTATTATTATTCATTATTTCAGCAGGTGACAAAAACATAAGCAGGTGAGACCAAAACTGCGTTTGTCTCTGATTATTTAATTTCCATTGATAATGACGTCAAAGACAATTTGGACGCAATCTGAGCGCACTGTCCCTTTAAATGGAAACGCAATCGACGTACTCTTCGTGCGTCATTACGCACCTCAGCAAAACAACCCGCGGCCATGGAGCAAAGTACACACGAGACTGACAGGTTCAGGATCTTTGCTGGGTGTTCTGTGTGGTTTTGTTTTATTCCTCTAACTTGAGATTTGTTTGAACCGCAGCTTTTATTCTGTTAATCAACAAGCTTGAGTATGTTCATATATTGTGATCAGTGACCGGATGCACAAACGCAGGGTTTCCGCATTAATGTGCGACTGTTTGGGTGAAATACCAGAAGCTCCAATGTTACGAGTTACATCTGCTGATGGAGTGTAACTAAGTACATTTACTGAACTGCTGCACCTCAGTGCAAATCTAAGGTAAATTGACTCTACTGGAGCATTTTCCTTTCCTTTTCGTACCACACCACGTTATAGCCATATTTATTTGACAACTACAAATAAAGGTGCACACAGTGCTTATGAAAAGCTCATAAAGTTATTTATGTGTAAATTGTACGATTAGGTTATTATATACATTATGATTACAATCATTCAGCAAGTGTTGTGATAATGTTAAATCATTATGTCAATTTCAAGCTTTATCTCAGGATTGGCTGCTTTTTGAAAATTTATTTACATGTAGTTTTATTGAATTAGAGACTATTAGATGATTGTTTGGACAAAACCAACATTTTCAGATTTTTTTGAAAGTTAAACAATTTATGAATCCAGAAAACAGTCAGCAGGTTATGATTATCATGATTATCCATGAGGAGAATAATCATGAGTTGCACTCCTATAAAATTGATCTCCATCTCAACCAGCTGGAGCAGTAAAATCCTGCTTTTATATCCATGCATAGGTAATAGTAATATAATACATAACAGTCATTGTAGCTATTTCTCTCTATAGCATACTGTGACTTTTAATATTTTAAGTAAATGTTCCTGATTCTGCGTTTTAAATGCATACTTGTGATGGAGTATTTCCACAGTGTGATATTAGTACTCAGTTTTGCTTCAGTAAAGGATCTCAGTACTTCCCTAAACACTGACTAATTTAGATTTTTCTTATATATTCTCTGTTTCATGACAGGACCTTCCTTCTGGCGTCTAAAAAATTACAGACAAGATGATCTACATCATCATGGGAGTTTCAGGTTGTGGAAAGTATGTGTACTGTGTGTTTTATAATTACAAGGTGACATCTCACATAAGAAGCACATTTACTAGAGAACATCCAGCATATGCACATTATTGAGTCACACAAGGAACAAGATATGTAAATGTTTTGGAGAAAATAAATGATTTGTATGTTTGTGTTATCAACCATGAGGTGGCAGTTCATCAGCTATTCAAGTCCTGTTACATAACTAGTTACAGTACACTGGTGTCTGTTTCCAGTTCATCAAATAGTAAGACAACTGCAGCACAGGGATGCAATTTAACACCTAAACACTATAGCAGGGCTGCTGATAATGGTCTCCCAAAGCCTGAGCTGAAGGTCTTAGATGACACCCAAACACCCCTGAGGGAGTGGAACTGTGTAATTCTTGGCATGAAAAATTGCTGAAATTATTTCCAAAATAGTCTCTCATTAATTTGAATGTCAAAGGACAAATCTGATAATTTACTTGTAGCGTGGCTGTGGTAGTCCACCATCTTGAAAGTGGTTCTACTGCATTAATTCTGTCTTTTTGTCTTTCTCCTTTTTTTCATAATACAGAAGCACCTTAGGGGTGTTTCTGTCTGAAAAGGTAATTAAAACCCTCTCTCTACACACACACATACGCACACACACAAATACAGTCCATCATTTCTTCCCATGCACGTACACGTGAATCTCACCTGTCCACATGTGTTTACTCATCAGCTCGGCTGGCCGCTGCATGAGGGGGATAATTTCCACCCACAGGCGAACATCGAAAAGATGTCTCGTGGTGAACCTCTCACAGACCAGGTTGGCCCTTGTGTGTGTGTGTGTGTGTGTGTGTGTAAGTGTGTATGTATGTGTGTACATTAGTGTGTTTGTCCCTGGAGGAGTCTTGTCATCTCCAGTCAGTCATTTATGGAGTTCACCATTCCTCTGCTGTCATGACTAAATTATTCCCTCAGACTTGCAGCTGCTCAACAAGTAGCTGGAGGCAGAGAGCAGACAGTGAAGGCTGCAGGGAGGGCTGCTGAGATTTTCATCACAGCCCACGGTCCTAAAACTCACTCGAGTCATTTATTTTCTGTTTGTTCAATATTTATCTGTTGTCTGTCCATGCTGACTTTTAAAATAGAGGGAGACCTCCAAACAATCGGCTGGCTACCTGCCAACGTCGAGTATACAAGCCTACAGGCAGAGCAGCTTCTGCCAATGTTTGGCAGCAGTTTGCTGGTAGCGCTGTTTGGTGGCTCATGATAACCTCCCACTCAGAAGTCTGCTTTGAACGGCGAAGAGAATTACCCGGGGACCCGCTCCGTCCAATGTTTTGGCATGTTTTAAAAATAGTCAACAGTTGGCAGATTGAGAATAAATGATGAAGTGAAGCAGAAATGTAAATACAGGATTACTGTCAGGCTTCGGCAAAAATGTGTCTTTCATGCCAGTATTAGAGTTGGCAGGTTGGAGCTGGTGTAACCAAACAAGACATGAGGGTGCTCAGAAGCCTGGATGTAAGAGAATGTGATTCCTCTCAGAAATATGTGACTTCTGTTCAGCTGTAACCAAAATAGGACTGATTCTATTTCAGATTGCAGAGTAATCAAAGATGCGTTTTTGCTGGTGCGTCCGTCTGCCTGTTTGATTCCCTGATTGATTCTTTAAAACACTATTTCAATCCATTAAAGAGGACATATTGGCAATGTCAGCTGTAAGTCTGAGTTGTCAGAACCGCTGTAAACACATGTTCTGGTGCATTCTGCTCACTGCAGCTATGAGTGTGGTTAGTGTTATACATGTGGTTTTTTTAACATCCCTACATGGTTTTAAGAATATGCTTTGTTATTTAATATCTCTCTGATCTCAGTGGTGGCCTGTGTAGAAGTCCATGTAAAATATCCATCCAAAATAATAGCATTTATTTTCCTTCTACAGATTCTTTTAAATTATCATATGAAGGACACTATAATCTGATATCATAGTATTATACTCTTATTTCTGAGGAAAAAATAAGTTTTCTCTTTTTAGAATACTTTTTCAGACATTTAATGCCTCTATTAAGCAGCACACAACAGAGAAATTACTAAAAATGAGGAGAGAGAAAAATAGGAAATGACACGAGCTAAGGTCAGTGGGTGATGTAGACAGGGAACAGTGCACATCACAGTCAGCACTGTAACCCTCAGGTCACCAGGGCTCACCTGAGCATTTCTGAAAAAGGTTAAGAACTGCATCTTTTGTAGAAAATTAGAGTAAAGTGCAGTCTAACCACCCACCTCAGCAACTGTCATCTAATATTGCTTACAAATGAAATATACAGTCTTGCCTACAAAAAGTATTCACACTCCTTGTGATTTTTCCTCTTTTATTGTGTTGAATCATGGTAACATCCATTTGATTTGGCCTTGATTTCACTATTTTTTGACGATAATTTACAAAAAAGTCTCTTTCATGTCAAAGTGAAAACAGATTCCTGCAAAGTGTTGCCAATGAATTCCAAAATATAGAAAATATGTTGATTGCAGAAGTATTCACCCCTTTTACAGTGACTCAAATAATATAAAATGGGTACAGCCAGATGATGCTGCAAATCCTACAAATAGTGAAATGGAGATCACCTGAATGCAGTAATGTGTGTCAAGTGATTATAGTATAATTACACCTGTATCTGGAAGGTGCAATCTCTGGTTAGTCAGTACTTCTGACTATATCTAGAAAAAAACACTCCAAGCAGCTCTGTTAAAAGCTTATTGAAAAACCCAAGCGATGAAATGGATTTTAAGGTCTTGGAATATCCCCTTGAATGCAGTTAAATCCATGAAATAGAAGGAACATGGCACATATTCACTTTGACATGAAAGAATCTTTTTTTTGCAAACTGTTGCCAAATTAAATTGACCATGACTCAGTGTTGAAAAGCAATAAAAAAAGGAAGAATTCCAAGGGGTGTTGAATACTTCATGTAGGCAGTGTACAAAAAATATGCTGTTTACAACAAAAATATGTCTAGTTATTGTGTTGTTTATTTGTCTCCTCAGGACAGGTTGCCTTGGCTTCTCAAAATTCATGAAGTCATTAAAAGGTGAGAATAAACCAATTCTTACATAAACACAAACAAATACAGTCACGTTTCCATCACTTCACAGGACATTACATTGACTTAACTTCAATTTCCTGTAGACTTACACTGACTTTAACCTCAACCTAAGTCTTCATTTTAAAATGTAGTCATTATGTTATGGAGATTTGCTTCAAGTCCCCAAAGAGTAGGTGGGTCCCCACAATGCCACTCTATAAGCTGATTTATGCCCCCACAACTCCAGCAATACAAATACACACTCCGGGATTATTGCACACAGACACCTTCAGGAAAACACAGCATATATTTTAATGACAGAAGGGAGAAGATGATGGGTTTAGAGAGTGAGACGGCGCTGAAGAGCAGAGCGGCGAGGTAAGAACGTGCGGGCGTGAAATTGTCGAAAAAGATCAAAAAATATCAAAGATGGTTTTGAAAATTGAGATGAAAACCAGACAGCGAGGAGCGGGAGTTTGGAAGAGTAAAGACAGATTAAGTGAGTGAGAGTATGGAGACGAAGTGAGGGAGAAGTGAAAACTGTGCCATCTTTTTCTTAAAATGTCTGTGGCAAGATCAAAGGCTTCTTTTCCTTCACTCTTCCACACTCAATAGCACTTATTTGTCTCCGTCCGCTCATCCTCATATCTTTTTTCCCCTCCTTTTTCTCTTATACTGTTGGTCACCAAAGTTTGCAGCACATTTCCACATGCACCTCAGCAGTTGTTCCCATTCATTCACTAACTATCTGCATGTTTCCCCATGGCAGAGAAAGGTGTTCAGGTTCGGATGCCCTTGTGGCCTGCTCTGCCCTGAAGCGTCACTACAGACAGATCCTCCTCTATGGCTCCAAAGCCCTCATTTCCTCCTCCGGCCCAGACCAAGACATCTTGCCTCCCTCTTCTCCTGGTGTCTGTTTTCTCTTCCTGCATGGTGACTACGAGTTCATTCACCAGAGGATGGTGGCCCGGAGGGGACATTACATGAAAGCAGACCTGCTGCGCTCACAGTTTGACTCTTTAGAGCCTCCGTTGGATGAGGAGAATGTCCTGTCACTGGACATCAGGAGGAGCATCGCTGACATGGCTGCGGAAGTCGAAAAGCACATTATGAGCCTCAAGTCGGCAACCGTGATTCCGTAACCACTACAAAGTGCTTTCAAGTGCATACACTTTTTAGCATTGCTGATGGCTATGTGTCAAAACTGCTCAACTCATGTACTCAAGGAGGGGCTGGATGGCCATGAAATTTATTACAAACAGTCATGGTGTCCAGGGCTTTGGTGCTCTTTGACCTCTCCTGTAGCACCTCAAGAAGTTGACAACTGTTGTCCAGGGACATGTCTCCATATCAGGAAATAATGCATCAATATCAGAACACACTTTTCTGATTTTTGTGTTTCACTTCATAGCATGCAGTCTTGATCGAACTCCACCCAGAGGAAGATCGTACTGCTCAAAGCTCGCTCTTCTATAGCTTGGGAGACAATATTGTGATTCTCATTTTAGGCTAATTTTAGCTTTGATATTGTCTGATATGATTCTCATATTTTTCTCCTAAAGCTGACTAGGAGATATAGATGAGAAAGGAGGAGACCAATTAGCAACAGGAGTCATACTTTAGATTGAGATTTAGAGGAGATAATTCTCAACTTCGACTAACGGCTCAATTTTTTTCTCAGTTGAGCTCCATGTGAGCTGTATATGCATATGAATATACAATATGTATATACAGTGTACTTATGAAATGCAGAATTTGACAGTTATCCTGGAGAGAGACAGCAAAAACAGGGAATGTATGAAGGTCTGGGCCAGTCGGGAATCAAACGAGGGACTTACTGCTGCTCAAAACCTTGGCATCCGTGCAGTTTACGCCCTAACCACTCAGACATGGGTTAAATTGTAATTATTTTGGTGATCCCCAGTGTTTTTCTCTCAGCATGTCAGTTTTTACTTAATCACAGACAATGTCTTTTCATGTGGATTTTTATTCATATATCTTGGAAACTACTGAATGAATTGCTGTGAAATTTGGTGTTGACATTCAGGACCTCCAGAAAATCACATTTCATTTAGTGCCATTATCTTTACTTTAGTTTATCATCAAATACCTGCAGACTAATAACATTCCCATAATCCTGAGATGAACTGTTTAGTGCTAATTATCATTTTTTGCATGTTGCCAGGCTAAACTGAAGATAGTATTATGGCACTAAAGCACTGTCATTGCTGGCATATTAACTTTCAACTCAAATGATTTGTGTAGAGCTTCACAGAGCTACCAGCCTTCAGCATTTAATCTCGTAATAATCCACATTTAACACCTATTCTGAATCTAGTTTGTATCTTAGTAAGGATGAAAAATAAATCATAGTTTCAGTCGTGGTTCAGAGCCACAGAGAGGCATGTGCAGTGGTGGGAGTTTTGCTTTGATCCACTCATTAGTGCTTCAGCAGAGAATGAAGTACAGAATCTGTGTGATCCTCTGGTGCATTTGTGATTCTGAAAACTTCTAGTTAGCCAAAAAACACTGTGAAAATGCCATTCCAGTAAATGGTGCAGTAGAGTGTTTGAAACTGCAGAGGGGTTTGAACTGGAACTAAAAAGGTTTTATCTTATTTTATGAAAGTGGTTTTAATCTGCAGTAGAACACAGGATCGTGGGAGTGTTGTAAAAGTTTGCACTGTGAAGATTCAGCGTTTTTACAGTAACTGCTTGGAGAATCTTCTGATTATCCTTTCCTTCTCTTTAATAGTGAAACTAAATGCAGTGGAGCTTCTATGTCTGATTCGTCTGGTTAGTTTGATCACGTAATCAACGGACAAGCAATAAGCCTTTACAATTAAGAAATTGGAACAAGGGAATGTTGGATTTTTTAATGATGATTTGTTTCAACTCTCCAGATAATTAACCTTTTTTGACTCTGAAAAGTTTTTTGTAAGTTTCTCTAAGTCTGGTCTGTTTTATGTAACACTGACTTGTGAACTTTTACATGTTACCTTCCCTGTTAAATGTTTCTCATCTGCTCCTTAACAGACTTTTAACAACGTTTGTTTATGACAGATTTGCATCAGAAAATTGATCCATTTAGTAACAAGCAACTGCAAATTATGTTTCTATTCAATCCGTCAATCCAATTTCATGCACCGACATCAAGAGCACCAAAGAACAATAAAATCTTCACACTGAATAAAGTCAAATGATTAAAGAGATTCAAATTAATCACCTCACACAGTTCAAGTCAAAGCTTTGTGACGCCTGTTTCCTGATCTATTGACATCTTCAAACGACACACACACACACACACAGGTGACCCTGACTGTGACACACACACACACACACACCCTCTTGTCACACACCTTCCCTCAGTACTGTGGAGCTGTTTCTGTGGTGTGACTCATCTTCAAACCTCAACCTGAATATTTTTGGAACTTCTAATCCAGAAAACTCCCCCCCTGGCTACTCTCATATCTCACACATCCAGTCGCACACACACTGCTGGAGATTAAAACCCCCTTCAGTCTGACAGCAACAGACAAACACACACAGGTTGTCAAGCGGATCACATACATGCATATCTGATGACGGAGGACGTGTCTTGTTTGTCAGGTAGTTGTAGGGTCTGAGAGTCTGGAGCCAGAAGCGAGAATGCAAAATGGAGAATAAACCTCTCCCACCCACAGATAACAGACACCTTAAATGGGGAAACATCACCTTTTAATATTACTGTGTGCTTGTTTAGTGTCCAATAACTACAAATTTACATTAATTAATCCATTAATTACACAGTTCCTAATTCTACAGTGTTGAATGTGCAGATGCAGTTTTTTGGCTCATATTTTATACTGAAGGTAAATAACTTGAGGATAATAATGAACTAACTCAACTTTAAGTCTTAGACACTAAACCATTCAGTCATACAAACCAAAACAGCTGAAAGAACGGAGGAAGTAACTGCCCCCTTGTGTTCTTAGTAGAACAGTACAAGATTAGACATTACAGTTTTTCTCAGTTGTTTACACAAAAATACTGGTACTTGAGACACAGTGACCACAATATGTAACTCATGCACTGACCCCCTGAACCAGTTCTGCTAATCTACAAGCACAATTCCTGCTTTACACTCAAATTGCAGTTTTCTTGATTTGTGTGTAGAGTTCTGAGAGTGTGAGGCATGCTTTCAGAAAATGTGTGTGTAAACAATCGAGAAAAACTAACAGTCATACAGAAAAGCATTTGTAAAATATCTAATTTAATTTAAGTTTTAGGCGTTTTAACAAAAGAGATGGTAAGTTCTATAGGTTCTGTATTTCAGATGTTCTTATTGTTCACAGAGAAAGAGCAGTTTCTTTGATTGACTTGTGCCTGCATTAAACACTGTTTGTGATTCTACACTGATAATTATGCTGTTAAAGCTTCTCAAATGTGAGGATTTTCTTCTTTTCTCTGTTCAATAATGCGGTAAATTGAAGAATTTTGGACTCTTACTTGAACAAAAAAAGCAATTTGAAGATGCCACCGTGGTCTCCTGGAAGTTATGATGTGTTTTCTGATGGTTTGTTGACGAAGTGCTTCATACTTTATTCATCTAAGGAGGAATATTCAACAGATTCATTGATTAAAAAATAATATACCGTAGCAGACCTAAAACTGAGGCATTGAAGGAACAGAACATGTTTTATAAAGCAGGACATCATCATAAATTATGATAACATCACAAACTGTACTTGATAAATGATGGACAACAGAATTGTGTACACCGACAAAAAGACGCAAAGTAAATAACAGAACTGCATTTATTAGTTTTGATTGTTTACATCAGAGCCACAAGTCAGCTAAAGTAGGGAAAGTATGTTGCTCAGTCAGCTGTTTTTTTGCTTCTGGCACAAACACACTGAAGTAGAAGCTAAAGGAAGAACATCATACTGCAGGTATTACTAGTCAGTGCAGTGAAAGGTGGTTTAGGCACATCAGGTTTCTAAGAAGAGCCTCACCTACGCAAAGTAAATTATAATCTTGGTCGTCATGGCTTGTGTTGCAACATCCAAAAAAGGACAAAGCCTTTTTTTCTCCACTGAAGTCCTTTTTTATGGCTGATAGAATTCTCTCCTGTGAGGTTAGCTGTGCAAATGTCTGGCATTCAAGCACATTTTGACTTTGCACAAAGTCCTCTCTCTCTCTGAATAAATCTTTTAAAACTGGGTGTACCTTTCGAGACAGACTTCATAATTACCCCGGTGTGTCTGCTTTTTCTTTACAGCCTGTGGTGAACAAGACACGGGAGCAGCAAGGGAGAGTCTGAACATCACAAAACATATTGCGCCTCTGGTTCAATCTGTTGACTGAGACTGGTGAATCCTCCGTCTGCTTCCAGGACATCTGACTGTCTCTGGGTGTTAAAAGCTTTCATTAGACTCTGTCCAGGTGGCAACATGAAAAGAGGCCCGGGCTTCGTAGTGTGGCTGTGCAGAGATTAATAAAACATGGCCTGCTTCTGAATATTTATGCAGTTGCTACAAGGCTACAGTATGTAAGGTGGATTTAAGTGCCTGTACAGACCTGCACTGCTGCATGTCAGGGACAGGCTGAAACTGATTGTATTCTTTTGTTTCTACACTACTGTTAACCCACAGCACTGACTCTGAAAGGACAAAAACAAAACAGAAATCCTCCTACTGTTTCTTCACTCCTCACTTTAAGTCAGTTTTATAACTATTTGTACAGCAAATATCACACACTAACTTTAGAGGCTGTACAGCTTCCACCAGTCTTAGGGAAAAAGGGTAACTTTGCTAGTACTGAATATAATCTACTAACGCAGTGAGGTGAATACAGGAAGTCATTGAATACAAGTGTATCTACTGTCAATATTAATATGGCTTTGTTTGTTTTCTGTAAAGCACTTTGTAATCATTGATGATATTTATCACTACAATGTTTGAGCACAGGTGGTTTTATATAGATGTTAGTGCATGAACAGTTATTTGTGTGCACAGATCAAAGTGTGTGAGTGTGTGTGTGTGTGTGTGTAGGTGTGTGTGTGTGTGTGTGTGTGTGTGTGTGTGTGTGTGTCAGAGACGGAGCAGATGTTGTATCGCAGTGCTGACGTCTCCTCCTGTACTGATGAGGGCCTGGAGGTTTGCCTGTCTGTCTCTGAAGCCCATTGAACTCAGCTGCTCCAGCTCCTTCTGGAACTCATCGTCCTCCTGATGGACCTGACACAACATGACACGAGAGTTTTAGAAGTCCTACTGACTGCAATAACAAGAAAAATAATTAGCACAGAGGTCTTTTGCCTCCAGGAGGGAAAATGTACCACCCAATTTTCCCCTTCAGATGTGCGTCTGCTAATGTGACCTTTACTCTTTTTAAACAAGTAAGAACAGAACAGACAGTAGTGGGAAGAAACTAAGTACATTTACTAAAGTACTGTGCTTGAGTGCAATTTTGAGGTACATGTACCTTTCTTAAGTATTTCCATTTTTAGAACAAGCTTTTATAATACAATGCACTGTTCAAAATGTAACCAGTGGTTTCAAACCCTTTTGGTTACTGACCTCAACTGAAAAAAAAATCAGTCTGTAGTCAGGGTCACATTTCAGATGTCTCCACCAAATAATGTTTTCCCCTCTAAATTTCGAGTAAAAGTCCAAAATCTTAAGACAGATTTGTGTATCAGAACTTAATTTCTCTTCTTTTCCCTCCCATTAATAATCTGTTGACACCTCGGATGTTTTTGCTGTCCCTGTATTTGAAACTGTATACAAAGTAGTGGGCTAAGAGATACAAATCTCTGGAACCCTGGACCACACCAGACATCACAGCTGGATGTTGCCAGATGAGGTGTTCTGGTGCCACACTAAAGCAAGCTGTCACCACCAGCTGCCTTTGTAAGACTGCCTGCAATCACTCTCTGCTTGTATAAATAAGTTTATAACTGTGCTTTGTACACTGAGTTCTGAACAATTAAAAACTCAGTATTAAGGGCATGTATCATTGAGCTACCTCTTGTGGTAATAATAGGAAGTAGTGAGCATCGTAAAGAGAAGTTTCTAGTCATCTGTTGGTGTAAGAATGTTATTTACTGGTAATATTTCAAATTCAGGAGCAGTTCAGATCCTTTACAGAGACGTTGAGGATATAAGGAAACATTGAGGTACCCCATTATTGGTGTTAGCCAGTGCCTCTAGCATGTGTTGCACAAACTGCTGCTGCTGCTGCTCTGTAGCTGTGGCAACCTGAGGACCACTTCCTGACTGACTGTTCAGGACAGACCCAGATGCAGGAGCATTAACACTGGCTCCATTGTTCCCGAGTCCAGCCCTGCAGGACAGACACGTGGTGGTAAATCTACAATAATTTAAAAACATGGTGTTTTATTGCAGTAAATTAACCTGATTCAATCTCTTTAGGTTGATGTGCAGTGTCTGTTTTTACTCACGCAGGTATGAGGGCAGGAGCCTCTGCAGCCAGAGTCTGTAAGCCATGTTGGATCTGCAGCAGAGCCTCCATGGCTTTAGGGTTCAACATAGCTGACAGCAACTCTGGACTCTGCATCTGCACATTATTGACAAATAATAAAGAAGATACTGATAAAAAATAGTCTCAGCAATAAAGTCAGTAGAGAATTCAGAAGAAGGGGTTGGGGTGGGTGCAAGTCACCGATGAAATAAACATCTATTGTGAAGGAAAACATCAGTGGCTATTGAATATTGTTCAAATAAATAGTGGACGATAAAAGCACCGAATGCAGGTTTTTCATTTGCAGCACAGCAGAGTAATAGTGAGGACAATAAACAGACCTGCTGCAGGAACACGGGGATCTGCTGTCTCATTTGCTCCTGCAGCTGAGGATTCCCTGAGAACAAAGGGTGGCTCAGCAGCATCTAAAATAATAATAAAATGAAAGCAGTGTGGACAATAAGACCACAGGACAAAGGAAGTGTTCTTCAGTTACCTGGTGAAAATAAGGGATTTCAGAGTTCCACATTTAAGAGCTTGTATAGACATGTAAATTGTGCTAACGTCACCTGTGCAGCTAGGTCAGGATTCTGACTGAGGCAGTTCAGAAGACTGCTGACGTACGGCCCAGACAGGAGGCTCTCCATTAGACCTGGACTGGAGGTAATCTCCTCCAGCAGTGACTGCATGCCTGAAGCAAGAGGGAGGTCAGAGGTACAAAATGAGGAAAAGCAGGGAAACATTCGAAGGAGAACTGATGATGAAAATGGCAAAAATGACAGTTTCTAGCATACGGTTTGGATAAGTTTCTGCTTGTTCTCTATGCACCAGCTCCATGTTTGTTTTCTTGTTTTAGCTTAGTTGTGTGATAAGGGAGTGAATGAATAATTTCTATACTTAAACCATGTGGATGTATATTCTCTTGCCTGCAGTAATAGCGCTCTCAGAGTGTGAACCGGCTCTGGGTGCAGCAGTCAATATTCTGAGAGGGTCTGTGGAGTGACTGAATCTGTTTTCTCCCTCTGCAGTCTGTTGAAACATTAAGAGAGAGTACATATATACTTCTCAAACAACAGGTTAAACACAGTTAGTTTGACCTAATCTACAAAGATAATTCAGGAATATGATTTTGTCAAAGCTGCACCTGGGATACTTTGACGCTATTCCCCTGTGTTTTTGCTTCTGTCCTCTGTCGGCCATCTAAATCTCCAGGGAGGGTCTCAGAGTTGTCCTGCTCTGGCTGCAAATTGTCTAATGCTCTGTTTTCATTTTGCATCACTTCTTCTATCATGTCAGGGTTCCTGATGAGCTCCAACACCTGGAGAGGGAAGTGAAAGTAAGAAAAACTCATGAGAAATGAGTCCAGGAGGGAAACAACTATGTTCAATTTGCAGGGAAACGAAAATATACTTTTTTCTCTTTACAGATATTATTGCTATAACACACCTATCTTAAAGCAAAGTTAACACTCACAACTCTTTTTTATCCCAAACCACACCCACCTGTGTTATGACATCTGTGTTATTTAGCATATCTTCCACCTCGGGGTTTGTTTGCAGCAGCTGCTGAATTTGAGGATTAGACAGAATGAGCTGTCTGGTCAGTTGAGGGCTGGAAGCAGAGAGGGTGCTCTGTACAAAGGAGCTGCCCAGGACACGACGCATCATCTCTGGGTCGGCCAGCAGTCGGTTCTCCATCTGGCGCTGGAGAGCAGGGAAGAAGCCAGGCTCACTGTTTTCTAGTCCGAGGTTGTCTAGACCTTCTACTACGGACACAAGATGTGATAAAAAAACAGGAGTATGTAAATGCGCCGGAGAGCTGAGTCAGACATAATCACCCAGCAGAAGAAGTCCAGACAGAGAGGACTGAAAAATGAAGACCAGAGACACTCAGACACATATGAGATGCAAATGTGATTTGAGATTTGAAGAGAGCGAACAAGTGAAAAATAATTGGAGGTTAGGGGAGGTCCTCCGTTCTGCAGTTACTTACTTACCCAAGCAGAGGGGAGAAGTGGGAGACGGGGTGAAGTTATTGGGAACTGATTGAACGGTTTCTGAAGCTGGATCACTGATGGGTGAAGCAGAGGAATGCTGAGACCTGAGAAACATGGAATAAATGTGAATCTAATAGAAAGTCTGCATGCATTTATATGTCTTTTGGCACAAGTACAATTTTGGTGATGAGCAGATTTTACATCAAAGAAACTTTATCAAGTTCTGGACAAAATAATCTAAACTAAAAGCAGAAATCTACCAAAAGTTCTGCACACACATTACTTCCAATGAAAGTAATTTAAAAGAACTGACAGAGATACGTCTGCATACATCATTTTGATGTTGGATGTTAGAAGCTAGTCCATCTCCATCACATATCTATTTTACAATTAAATAAAAATAATACTACTATGGCAAAGATGTCCTGTATTCACATAATTCTGACCACGAGCATGTCTCATGACACAGAAAAGTGTCATGAGTCAACAATTTCAAGCTCTTGAGCACTTCTGTATGTAGCAGTATCAGATTTCTCAATAACAAGAACATACGCCTTACAATATATTTCTAAAAGGCAGTCTTTAAACTCAAAGTTCTCCATACTGTCAGCACACAGCTTACTGTTTTGTACAATATCTTCATTACTACAAATAAACGTGTTTATGAAGCAGAAACAAGGTTCAACTTCCAGCTAAATACAGCTGGAACAAATGTTTGTCAGCTCAAAGACAGCAGATTTCCAGAGTACAAAAGGTGGACAGTTTTTAATTTATAGCCTTTTAGTGGGAAAACAGACCACTTTGACACTACTGTGGCAAACACGAGACATGAGGCAAATACAGATATATTCAACCTAGGTGTATAACTGTCAATGGATAAAGGGACACAAAAATCTAAGTTATAGGAGTAGAAGTACAAGAATGATCAGAACAAGCCTCTGTTAAAGGTGACACCTGAGAGGGAAGATGACTAATCAGTTAGAGGGATGACACCATACCAGTCACACAACAAACCTCTCCTACAACGATTAACGGTACAAAAATGCAGCTGTAAATATCGGTCAAATCTGACAATTTGGAGGACGGACATATATGACAAATTCAGTTCTTTATTTATGACAAAGGAGTGGAAATGAATTTGGATTCATCATCCAATAAATTCTAAAACCTGTTCAGCTACTTGCACAGTGACAGTTGTACACCTGGTTGTCACACTTAAATGCTTCAGATCATCAAACTAATTTTAATGTAACACAACAAAACCCAAAATGCAGGGTCTCAAAAAGCAGCACATGATGCCACGTTCTAAAGAGATTCAAGAACAGATGCAAAACAAAGTCATTGACATTTATCAGTCAGAAAAGGGTTACAAAGCCATTGCTAAGGCTCTGGGACTCCAGAGAACCACAGTGACGGACATTATCCACAAATGGAGAAAACATGGAACCTATGGGCTATGTAGCAGGACAATGACCCAAAGCACACAAGCAAGCCCACCTCTGAGTGGCTCAAAAAGAACGTATTTAAGGTTTTGGAGTGGCTGAGCCAAAGTCTGGACCTGAATCCAATTGAGGGCAGTTCATGCTTGAAACCATCTAATGTGACCGGGCCAACATTTCTCCATGGCGATGTAAAAGACTGATCACAAGCTGTCACAAACATTTGACTGCAGTTGTTGCTGCCAAGGGTGGTCCAACCAGTCATTAGGATTGGGGGGGGGGCATTACTTTTTCACAGGGGTTATATAGGTTTTCAATCATTTTTCAATCAACCATAATTTAAAAACAGCATTTTGTGTTTTGTGGGTTATCTCTGTAAAATATTTAGTAAATATACATATTAGTTTAATGATCTGGAACATTTGTGTGATAAATATGCAATAATAGAAGATTTCTGTAGAGGGGCAAATACTTTTGGACTGACTGCATCTGTTCTGCCTCATGTCTTTGTCCCCTCTGTGATAAAGACACAGTGGTGTTCAAGTAAAAGCCTGAGCTGAATTGAGAACTGTGCTCCAGCCTTCTTTTGTCTGGTGCCTTCTCCCCCTGTGTGTGTGTGTTTGTGTTACCTTTGGATCACGCAGAGGCTGACCGACCCGTTCTGTCCTTTAAGGTGACTCATCAGCTCGGACTCTCTGAGGATCCTGCCGGTGTGGATCAGAACCAGCTGCTCTGCTGAGGCTCCCAGGCGCTCCGACAGACCCCACTTCAGCTGCACAAACACACAACAAAAACATGACACCAGTCTGGATTGAAAGTCTAGATTAAAACACCAATGAAAGTCTAGATTGGGTGTTTTAATCAGAGCGGTTTCTGACACGGGATCAGCAGATACATCACATCCAGTCGTGTCTGCTCACATGCTGACCTGTCTGACGGTGCAGTCTCCTCTCACGGTGAAATCTCTGCGCTCCGTGGCGCTTCTGACGGCGACGTGGACCATTTCAGACCTGTGACGGTCACTCGAAGCTCTCGGTTCTTCTTCCACAGCTCCTGACATCTCCGTCCTGTCCGGGCGGCCGATGGAGATGAGAGGAACCTGGAGCGCAGCGTCCCGGGGCGGAGATGACTCGGCAGAAAGTTGTGATGGACGTGAGTCAGCGGTGACCCGACTGCGCAGTGAGCTGCTCATTCAAACCCTACACCTTATTATTCCTATTATTTATTTTTCATTCAGAACGGTTTCCTGGTTCCTTTACAGCAGCTCGGGGACTTAGACTAAATCATTTCATACTTAATAGGCCAGTTATGTAACTGGATCTCAACTTAAAGATATAGTAGCCTGCATCATCAAATGAATCAGCAAAGTCTGAGCTCCAGATCAAAACAAACTCATTTCACCGTAGATTTTTTTTTAAAATGTACTTATTGGACACTTGTTTTCAAAATGGATGCACAAAAGATCCAAAGTCAAATATTAAGATCTCTATCCTCGCTGTGGGCAGAAATGTTACACTAAATCACGTGTATTTGAATTTTAATTGCTCAAGTTACATAGGACAGATGCAAACAAACAAATAAAACAAATGAATCTCACAATTTGATATTCTCAACTTGAATATTTGTAATCTGAATTTGAATTTCATAATCTTAATTAGTATTTGTTAGCTTGAAACTGAATTCCAACAAACATAACACTGAATATTTTGAGCTGCTGCTCTGATCCTCACTGAAAATTATACATTTTATTAGTTATCCAAGTTGTGCAACTCAAATCTATAAATAAAGAATTCACAATCATTTTCTAGTGACTCATCCTTTTGCCCACAGGTGAGTGGTGATTGTTAGGACTCTCACATTTTTTTTCACTCCTTTCTTAAAATGTATTTTTATTAATTTTACTCAAGTTCTTTAAAAAAATAAAATAAAATAAGTTGTAATATTTATTTTATTCTGTATCATAAAATGTAGGATTTAGTCATTTGTAGATTTATTGTGTGAGGCTGATTGTACCTTGGGTCTTGAATCTATAAATGACTTATTGATTATTCTTGGGTCTGTGCAGCTGCAACTTACATTTCAGACCAAAATGGTTTTCCTGACATACAACATGCAAACACCAACGGTTTATTTCACTGAAAAAGTATTTTATTTACTTAACAGCGAGAAAGAAAAAAACCCCAGACATTTCACATCTGTCATCAGAGCATATGGAGACATCAGCCTTGAACAGCACTCGAGATCCAGTGGCACCCTAATGCCTGCAGAGGGCAGCACAGTGAGCCAGGCCACCTTTTACAACAACACAACCTTACAATGCAGTCAATCATCTTTTAATAGCTTCTGAAAATCTCGTTGGGTTGTGTAATACACTGTGCCACATCAGGTGTGTGTGTGTGTGTACGTGTTTAGGGGGGCATGCATTATAGGCTAAAAAAATAAGGATGAAGAACCCTGATAAGGATCAACTGTGTTTTTCTTCCTTTGTTCATTTCTTCATTTGATCTTACTTTTCAGGTATTTTCCTTCTGAAACCTTCATAGATCCGTCTCAGAGCCTTTCTTTCCCTTCTTGTTTCCCTGCCAATCAGAAAAGGCCACAAAGAATACAATTATTTATGAGTACGGAGACAAAATATACTGAAAATGTGTTTTATACACCTAATTTATATTAGGTCCATTAAAAAAATACAAGGAGACAAAAAACATCAATGCAGAAATAGATTTCTGAGGGGACTTTGCATCATATCTGAGTCAAACACGGTGTTGGCAATAGAAAGACATCACACGAATTAAGACAAATCTATTACAGAGCCTTAAAAATACTGAAATCTGATTTTTTTAAAAAAACATTCAAATGGTCTGAACTGATCCTAAGCTGACTTTTATCCTAACAGCTGGGTAAAGTTGTAAATATACACTTATTACTGTACCTCTGTAATTCTGTGGCTCACTGATACTGCAATTTTTCTCACCTCACCTGACTTACAAACTGCGTTCCTCTGATCTAACGAGAGGAAAAGAAGCCAACATACATGAACTTACACAAACCAATGAAAAATGGGAAATACACAGAAAAGGTCTTTTTACACAGTAAATGCAAACCAGCATTTCAGCTACCTGCAAATCACCTCTAGCAATTCATAAACAGACAACACCAGAATCTGAGTCTACTTGTTCCTGTCTATGGCGACAAGCTATTGCACATGCAAGTAAATGAAAAAGTGAGTCATTGTTCGAACTCTCACCTGATGTTTTGGTTGTTCCGACTGAAGTCCTTTGACTTTAGATCTTTCTTGTTCAAGGGCACCATGTAGTAATGTTACCTAAATAGAATTAAATTCATAAGCACATACAAAAATGTCAAAATATCTAACAACACTAATATTTCTCTCTCTCAGTCTGTTGCCGTTACATACCTGTGATGACAGTTCTTCTTTAATATGCAGTAGTTCTTCTACCTGTAGAAGGATTTCTGCTTTGTCCTTCACTGAAGGAGAAAGATTAGAAGCATCATAAAACATCAGACAGATCACATGAAATCTTCAGGAAAGAAGAAAAGGACGGAAGGGTGATGAAGCAAGGGTATCAAATGTAATGCTGAACTCACTCTCTCCTTGTTGAAGCATCTTAAGCAGCTGCGCGTTTCTCGCTTTCACCTCCTTGTATTTCACCTGCACAGTTGAGAAGCAAGAAAAAACATTTTGCTTGTGGTGAGTTTATAGTATTTGCCACAAGAGAAAGGCAAAGAGGAGTTTATCGTTCTACATGTGTGGTTTGAGACATTTCTTTTGACAAATTAATAATTTTTTTCACGGTAGAAAAGAATCACAAAGATAATGAGGACAACTTTAACATTCCCTCCAGGGAAATAGATTTGTAGCAGTTGCTCAATTATGTGGACACTGAGACAAAATACAAGAATACTACAAACACGATACAACACAACAGAGCACTAGGGCAGAGAGTCAAGAGTCTCACATTAAAAGAACGGATGGCGTCACTCACGTCATTGTTAGTAGAGAGAGAGGTGTACACAACAAGAACGATGTTGTGAAAACTACCTGGGTATGTGGTATAGACATAGTCCCACAGCTTACAGTTCAATATCTGGGCAGTAGAAAAGTTCCTTTACATTAATGTGACCAGAGTGGCCACATATGTTGTTGATAAAAGTGGCAAGGTATCCTCCTGTTTCCTTTGATTTCTTCTTGTCTGCTCAAACCATCTGAAAGCAGGTGATGGTAACAATGTAACCCTGAGCAACTCTGTTCCCATGTCTTTATCAAACACATACCTGTAAATTCCTGGAATCCACCTAAATTCCTAACTAGGGCCATTAACTCTTCCATCCTATTGTTCAGCATTCTCCAAATACCACTAATGATAGAATAAAGATACAGATCGTATCTTCTCCATAAGTCTCTGTTGTATGGACTCAGCTCTTTTGCATCGTCTGTATATCTTCCTCCTGATTTCTGCAGGGATGTCTGTTGCTGTTGTTTTGGCAACTATGTTGGCTAGCTTCATCATGAGCAGCTGGTCGATGGAGTCAACAATCTGAGCGTGGAACTGATGAGCAACAGCAGACGGTTGAATGAAATTTATAGTACCATGGTGCAAAACCAGAACAAAAGTCTCCCAGCCAGGATGTGAAAAGAGCACAGCTCGAAAGTCACTAGCAACAATCCAAATTAGCATAACAAAAACTGAAGTTGAAAGCATTTGAGACTTGAATTATTAGAATTTTGTTATCATTAGCATTAAAATTCTTGAATTATGGCCAAATACATGTTTTGAGAGGTTACAGTGAACCAGTTCAGAGTCAAAGTGAATGTTTGTGCCAAGTATGACGAAACTCAGAGGTGCTCCAGAGTTATGGTGGTAATGGATGGATGGAAATACAGACATAGAGACAACTTGAAAACATGGTGCTGCTGGCTTTGGATGTTGCTGGCATGGAGGCATAAAAATGAGAAAATCTGAAGATAAATGGGAGCAACACACAGTTAGTGCATCTGGAGACGACTGTGGCCAAGAGTTACAATTTAAAGCTGCCCACAGCCTCTGTGATTTGAGGGATTTAACTTTTAAGCCACAGTTCAAGTTCAAATTTGATAGAGATGACGATAATAAACAAAAGGTTAAGAGGGAATTTCCATCTTGCCAACCATGGTCAGTCTACCCAACAAAAATGCAGTTAATCTGTCCTTGGTTCATTCATCTAACCCTAACCCCAGTTTTTAAATGGGATTATTATTATCCTTTTGCACACTGTTAGATTACATTCTAAGCAACCTTGTACAGGACTAACTTTAGGTGGCTAATTTGTACATTTTTCCACAATGGATAACATTTATAATACTTTTTGTCACTGCTTCTTATTTATTAATCTTGTTAAACTTATTTTATTTCTGGACTATGACTGGCAACACTTTTAAAAATATATATATGTCACTGTTTCACTGCACTAAAACACCTAATCAATTCCTAGTTTGTGAAAACCTACTTGACAATAAAACTTTCTGATTCTGATTCATTCTCACCAACTTATCTCCTTATTATCATCTTCTCTCTGATTGTTCTGTCCTCCTCCTACAGCTATGCCAAAAAAATGCTCAAGTGACTCAAAAAGAAAGTTTCACTGCTCTAGTTAAAACGTAAAAGATTTACCGGTATGTTTCACTAGGTTCTGCTTAAAAATATAGAGGATATGCACGTCTCAATTACTTGTTGACTACTTTAACTTTTTGCTGAATTAAATTAGTCCAAATATGCAGCTAATATGAAATATGTAATAAATAGACGTAAGAGAAGGGAGTTGAAAGATTGGGTAACTGTTTATAACTGCTGACCTCCCACTGTGAGATGGTCTTCTTTAGCTTTTCAATTTCCTGGTCTTTCTTCTCCAGCTCGTACTTCAGCTGCTCTGCTCGGGGGTCCTATTGGGTAGAAAGGAAAATAATTTTATACTTACCACTAATTCGACATAGTAATAACAAAAAACCCTTTGCTTAGGTGGTGTTGTATTTACTGGGAATTATGCACACAGTGAGTTTAAAGGACGGACACAATAGACAGGAGGTGCAAAATGTCAAAAAGATGATCATCAAAAAAACTTAACTAAAAAGCCCGTGAAAGCTTTGTTAATTATATAATAAATAAAACCTCAGAAATACAGACATCTTGAGGAGTATTTTGTTGTCCATGTCTGGTCACTCACAGGTTCATGCTCTGTGGAGGTGTTGACTTCTTGTCCCTGGCTGTTAGCATACTGCTCACGTCTTTTCTCTCTTTGGATAATCCGACTGACATCATCTTCCAATTTGTTAAAAAAACGCTCCTCCTGTCCAGTCCCTGGCACTGGGTTAGCTGTTTTGCCATCCTGGAAGGGAAATCAGTCAGTGTTTTATTCGCAGTCTCTCATAACATACATGATATTCAGCTACAAATAAAATAAATAAAGGACTGTAAATACATGTTTACATGTAAGTCTATTTGTACTGTAAAATTTAGTACACCAACAAAGGAGTAGTTACTGAGGAATAAGTGAGGAACAAATCAGAAACAATTTGAAAATTAATGAATTGTTAGTGAGTAGTTCCAGAATAACTATCAATCAAGGACTATACAGTCATTAATAATAAGTAAACAGAGAACAAACTGAGATGTTGTTTTAACAAATCATTAAGTAATCGTGAAAATCAATGAAACAAATAACCTCCTTCTATATAAGTTGGTCCTGACTAATGGTGAATTCATTACTAATTATTTAATCCTTTAGTACTCTATTTTGTTTTCTCTCTGGTTTGCTGCAAAGGAACTCATTGGTCACTCCCCACTGACAGTTTATATCTAATGCTTGGTTTTGTTACTTCAGGGAACACAAAAAGGGTAAATAATGGTCATGTAACAATGAATTGGTGTCATTTTATTTGGATTTGAACAAAAAAATTCAACTAACGATTTAGTAATTAGTAACAATGAGGCAGTACTAGTTTGTGCTGGTTCAGAGTTTATTAGGGAAGGCTTATGACAAAAATGTTATTTTGTTTCACAGATATTTATGAATTTTTGATTACCTAATGATTCATTACTATAGTATCTCTATAGTGGGTAACTATCATTACCCACTGTGTAGTCTTTGCTTCTGATGTATTCAGGAACTTCTTATTAACAGTTATCAGGTTGTTTCTAATGCAGTCCTCAGTAACGATTTACATTTATATGCACTGTGTTGTAAAGTCTTGCTTACCTCTTTTTCTTGTTTCTTACTTAAATGGTCTGTAAAGAGAAAAGATACAGTGTTATAACTCCTTGAACAGAATTTAGAGAGAAAAATATACGTACTGTAGTTTGGGTTTTTTTCCGGCTCCAAAAGAGTACAGTTACAGCTCCTGTTCTGGGAGCCTGCTGTGTGATGGATTGCAGCACACAGGATCCGAGTTTCATTGATTTAAAAAGACACAATAAGTTTCTCTTACCTGCACTGCCTTCAGCTTGGAAGTCCTGCAGAGAAACTGTTTTTTTGTCTTTTGTCTGCTGATTTTTCTTTTTGTCCTTCTTCCCTCCGCCCTCTTTTCCTCCTCGTGACTTTGGTGAGGATGCGTTTGTGTTGCTCTGCTGAATGAAAGCAGACCATTTGGCTTTCATTAATAATTTAGGCTTTTAACTTTTAATAACAATTCATTATGTTATCATATTATAACTATAAACCACAATGAGCATGACTTTCAAATAAATCCTAAATTAAATTTCCATTTCATGACAGTGAACTATTTTGTTGCTCTTTTCTGTTTCCGTTGAAATGCACTGAAATTGACACAGAAAATCCAGGGAAAGCTGCAAATTGACAAAATAATTCTGACATCATGTATCAAATATCCATTTTGAATAAACTTTAGGCATAACACATATATAAAATATTACAATGCAATCTTGTAATTTAATAATCTTTGCTCATCTGAATGTGTCACCGGTGTGTCAGAGGGCAACACAACTTGATTAAAAGTTAATTAAAAGCAGTAAGAGACAGGACGAGTATTGTCTTTTTTTCATGTAAAAAATGATTAAGTTAATGTAGTGGTGATTTAATAATATTCAGGCAAAATGGAATAAGTGTTGCACTAAAGATAGATAGATAGATAGATACTTTATTCATCTCAAAGAGAATTAAATTAAGAGATTTGTAAAAATGATACATATCTGCAAATCTTTCAACTCTGATAAATGTGCCCCCAAATCTGACTTTCAAAAAGAGGGATATTTGTGTGTGTGGGTGTGGGTGTGCACATGCACAATGTACCTGTTTCTGTTGTTCGTACTCCAGTTTACTTAGGATCAACGCCTTTTCCAAGTCTGCCTCATATAGTTCTGTGGTTATCTAAGTAGACAGAGGGAAAACAGATGAGAGAAAACATTCACTTGAGAAACATGGTTGGTACTCTGTAAGGTCAGACATGACTCATTTAAGATGCCATGTAACAATATCCTGCTTGTAGTTCATACTGCTGCACACATGGAAGATGCCAGTCCAGACATTCCTCTACTGTTGACCTCTGACCAGCTTGAGTACAGAGAGCTAGAAGTAGCTTCCACAAGGGCACATCCGTGACACTGTGATTATCAAACAAAACTCACTACCAAACACATTTTTTGTTAAGAGTTGTTCTGTTACCTGCTCATCTCTCTGCTTCCATTGCTGCCATCCCTCTGAAGGTATATTGTGGTCTCCTGGCACAGGGTTGAGAAGTTCACTGGCTATTCCTGACAGTGTCATACAGGGCGGCGGGGCACAAGACTTCTGAGGAATCTTTTTGAAGGCCAGATTACGCAACTAATAAAGAGAGAGATAAAACTTAATCTAAACACTGACTTACCTACACCATTATTGTGAATATAATAAATCCTACTTTACCCTATTTTAGCTTCAGAAAACATCACTGTGTGCATGTGAATATTAATCAGTGAGTAACTTGGTCATTGAAAGGTCAATAATAATCAAAAAATTTTCCAGCATGTCCAGCATGACCTCCTAAAAAGCTTCATTTTTTCAAATCAACATGCCAAAACATTCCAGAAATCAAACAAAATTTTAAAACAATTAGAAATACTCAAGGTGTGAGTGGTTGTGACACCAGGTGGTCCCACAGCAACGGCAGCAATCATGGTGATGGAGCTGCCAGTTTAGTACTCTCTTAAACCATTCGTCTTTTCAGTCCAAAATGTATACATTGCTGATCTCAAATGAGTGTCCTTTATCCTTTAGACGCAAAAGGAATGCTGACGTCCTGATGACCTCGCTCTCTTGTGTGTGAGTGGTGGTTGTTTTGAGAGAGTGTGTTCATTGTTGTGATCTAGTGTATCGTATTTGCTCACAGGGCTCTATTGCAAAAATGATATTGAGCCAAATCATATTTCCATAAAAAAACAATAAAAAACCTCCCCTAGGTAATTCCTCCTATATAAACTGGTTCTTTATTTCCTCTTCAGCAACTAGCAAAAACAAATAAGCAACAGTATATGCTCCTTCCTGTGTGTACCTGACACCACTCTCTGCAGTTTCAGTTCAGGTGAAGTGAAACAGTGGTGGAGCACAATCATGTGACAAAACGAAAGCCATGACTGCAGTTTAATAACAAAGACAGTAGGAAGTAAAGGGTCACGTATTGATCTTTTCTACGGACACTTACTTCATTTGCCTCACTCTGCTGCTGTTCCTTCTTCTTCTTCTTCTTGTCTTTCTTCTTGTCGTTGCCCTGAGCAGCTTTCCCCCCAGCTGCTCCTGCTTTTCCTTGTCGGGCTTTCCCAGAGGAGTCCCGTCCGTTTTTGGTGGCAGTCTTCCCCAGCTCCGAGGCGTCAGAGTCCGAGTCTGAGTCTATCTGAAGCAGGGCAAAGCGGGAGGCGGTAGTGGGAACTGTGATCATTGCGGACGATGTCATCGCTAAAAGGAGAACTAAATGATTAAGATACAAAAAGAAATGGCCATACAGTTAGAATAACTCAAAGGAGATCATACAAAGACTTAGCTTTTAGTGGCAGCCTCTTTCCACATAATCACACCAACACATGTCGTACAACAGCTATATTTAAAGCTACAGATTGTAGCGTCAGTGTGTTTTATCGAAACAGACAGCGGTGCCGATAAATGTAAAGTGTTTTAAAGTGTGCCGTTATGAACAGCAGCTAGGTTAGCATCGCATAGCAGCAACGTAACCTAGCTAACTGCACAACGCTTAGCCGGTTTTGTTAGCTTCTAAACAAGTGCAAAAGTAGTGACACATGCAAGTCACAAACCCATTAACGATCTTATCTTCGTCTTTTGTTTTAGATACATTTACAGACTTGTGCTGAAGAGACACTACTCACAAGAAAAGTTCCAAAAGAGTACTTTCACCTGTTCGTGAAGGTGCAGTCAGTTAACGTTGGTTTGCTACCAGCGATTGTCGGACCCAGTACAGTAGCCCTGCGGTGCCAAAAAGGATGAGTCTGGGATTCCGATTGGCGGAAGTGCCCTCTCTTAAATCTTAAAAGGTAACTTGCTCTTTCTGTGTTATCATATATTCCATGTTAGTTATACAGGAGTTTTCTAATAGAATCAAGAATTTTAAAACAAAAAGACACATAACAATTCAGACACTTACCAGGGCATAATTCAGTTGTCATGGTGATACCTTGGTTGTCATGACTTATCTCATGACCATATATGTCCTTGTCACCATGACAACCGAGCAAACTCCATTTGCTGAATAAGACACTGATTGTTATGTGGTTGAAAATTCGTGGAAAAGCTAGTTAGTGACCCCTGAGTTAATATTATATCTGATAATAAATTATATTAATTTATTAAACATTGCACACCATACTATATTCACATAATGAATAATATTGTGTGCTTTTAACGTAATTATTCAGTAATTAAATAAGTACATTAATCTTATTCTCCTTGGGAACTGTTGCATGAAATGTGCTATGTAAAATCTTACCCTAACCCTTATTATTAACATCTACCTGATCCTATACAAACTAAAATATGAACCCTAGATTATATTTTGAATTTAGCCAGTTAAGGAAAATCTATGTAAAATATGTTACAGTTCAATCCCAGTTTGAGAATAAATGTACAAAAGCCTTAAGCAATTTGTCTTATTGTTCACCTAACTACAGCACCCAAAATCCATGGTTTAAAATTGTTAATTAATTGGAGCTGAAAGGAATGAAAATGATACTAAAACAGTGAGATATGGATACTAGGTATTTTAACACATTTAGATTTTATTAGGAACAACATAAAAAAAATAATTTACACTGCAATCAACATAAAACTAACAGTATAAAGTGCACACAAAGTTTGCATCAAAATCCCATTGCATAGAAAATAACCTACCAAGCTTTATATTACTGTCGTCATAAAGAAACCTATTCCATTTAGTGGTTACTTTAAGTGCTCAACAGTGCTGAAAAATAAGAACAAAAGACAAAGCACTTTTTGATTACATCTAACAACAGGATTATAAACACTCCTTCTATAACTCATATAATTTGACCCTACAGTGTTTGTAAAAGGGGTGAATCTATTATTGGATGTAAATGGTGATGACTTTAAGGTGATCTACTGTATTACTACGATCAGAAAATTGCTGATCCTTGCATCAAATGCCTCATTTTCAAAAAATGTACATAAGTTTATAAGTAATGTATGCAATGTATTTATGCCATAATGATTTATGACATTATAAAGATTGGTCTTAAAATTTTTTTGTGTCTTTTTCTAGGATAAGAGCTTAAAGATTCCCAAATAAGCCTGGGTAACAAAAATAAGTAGTATCATCTATGTAAAGCCACAGGATAGACCCACAAATGATGCAACATTATCTGTCAGTGTTCCTGGATGCTTCAATGGAGTCCTCTAATATCGACTCTGAGCTGTTATCCACAGCAGACTGTCGCCTCCTTGCGGCAGAACCAGAGATGTGCAGGTCAGCTGCAGAGATCTGTCTCACCTCTCTGTGAGACACACGGACTGGAATCATCTCTAAACTTCTACCAGACTGACCTCTTACACTCCTCATCTGTGTGTGTACCTGGTTGCATTCTGGCATTTTTGTCTTTTTGAGTGCTTGGCAATCAGAGAATGAAGTGGGACGCTGGATTTGGTGTGTATTTCTGGTTGTATAAGAATCACTGTGTGTCTTTGTGTCTGTTTGGTCAGTATGTATTTTTGTGTATGTCGGGGCAATATGTGTACTTGTCTGTACCTCCTCAGGATGAATCTGGGATTCATTTTCACTTGCATGCATCTGTATATTGTGTACTTGTTTGTGCTCCTGCATGTGTGAGTGCTGGCCATCAGGCTGCAGGGCTTCACCGAGAAGCTCCTTGAGTTTCTTTTTGAGCTGGCGACTGGTGCTTTTGTAGAAAAACAGCTCTTTCTCCAGATGCTGCAGTTGGTCTTGTATAGCCTTCTGTGCCTCTCCGGAAACACCCTCTAACCATACACATGTACAAGCACACAGGGAGACAAAAGTATATGAAAACAACATTCACATAAGAATTTCTGCACTAACCGAGAGCCAGAAGACAAAACAGTTCACGTCTGAATGGTTTGTCCAAGTTGACCCAATTTCCTCACCTTTGACTTCCTGTAGCAGTAGCTGAATGTTGTTTTGGTGATCTTGGTGTTGCTGGGTGAGCCTTCGGTCTGCATTAAGGGCCAGATGCTGAATGGCCGCCTCCATCTCCTTCAGCACCACCTCTTGCTCACCAGCCTGAAGCTCCAGCTCTTCGCAACGCAAACGTAAGTGGCGCTCTGCCTCTCGAAGGCAAACAACCTGGAGAGGATCACAAAGGTGGGAAAATAACATGAAAAAAACATATTTTTGCATCATATATTTGCAAAGATAACATCTGAATCTGGTACCTTTACTTTTTCACCTACAGAGAAAATTACAGAGTAAAAGTGGTGGGAGAGACTTTATCATGGTGTAGTAGTATAACATGGTGCAGAATGGTGTTAAGATGTATCATTAGCAAAGATGAAGGGTATCAGCAATAAGAGAGCAGAAAGAAAGAGGGAGTATGATTTAATTAGCACTAAAGAAATAGTGCAGCTGCATTTCTGACTAACAGAAGCACTTTGCTGGGAGAGAGAAATAAGGGATGGTTAATAACAGAAGAAGAGAAAAGGAGTGAGATAAATCTGGATCTGGAACAGAAAGTGAAGGAGATGGCGTTCAGTTTCCGACTGACATGATAAAATCCATTTTACAATTGAATTAATGTGTTTTTTGCAAAGTGCAACCACCAGAAGGCACTCTGGGATTTTTCTAGTGAATACAAAATAATGGAACAGGAAAGGGAAAACAGAGTAGACGGAGTGAAGATAGACAGTATACCGAACATAGTAAAGAGCTAGAATGAAGGGCTTGTGCACTTCATCATGAAACTGAATGTTTTATCTTGCCTTGTTGAAACATTTGACGAGCAGCTCCAAAGCCTCAGGCAGTGAGAGCTCCTTTAGCTTCCTGAAGACATCACAGAGTTGGGCGGGTTCAGTGCTTTGTGACTGACTCAAAGGGAACTCAGAGACTAACAACTTCTGCTGTTTGTCCTGGATGGAGTGGTTTTTAAACTCTAGAGCTGCATCCAGAGCTTCAATAGCTTCCTCCAGCTGGAGAAGGGAATGCTCTTCCTACATGAAGACACACATAAATCAAAGTGCGCAAAAAGAAATATTCAATGGAACAAGGTCTAATAAAAGTACTGTACAAGAAATGCACCATGCACATCATATACACAATCTTCAATTTTTCAGACCTCCACAGTGAGCACTTTGTTGTCCTTCAGCTGGGCATTCAGAGTGTCTCTTCTTTTTTTAAGCATCTCTCTCTCTTTCTGCAGTTCCTCTACAGTAACTCCTCCAGTCTTCCTTTGCAGCTGCTCCTCCAGAGACTCTAACTGCATTGACACATGCAGCAGGTCCTGATTTAGAGCCTGAAAAGTAATTGATAAAAAACAACTCATATTTCCAGAATATCCATGTGTTTATTTTAATCTATAAGTACCACAAATAAAGAGACTTGTCACAGTGTTCAATTTAACTTATGATAACAGCACAGGCCAACCTGACTGGAGCGCAGCATCTTGATCTCTAGCTTGTTTCTCTGTTGCAGACATGCCTCCCTCTGCAGCAGGACTTCCTCTCTCCTCCTCAGCTCCTCCTCCAGCTCCTGCAGCTCTGCTCTCTTCTGAAGAACTTGCTCCTCCTCCTCCTCCAGCCAACTACTGTCACACGGCTGCAGTGAGGACATAAGAAACACTGTCAAAATGAATACTTTGGGGGAGAGAAATCCAAACCAGCTTTTAAAGTATTTATAAAGTGTCTATATTTAACAATAATTTTAACAATAATGTTTTACTTTTTTCTTTGTCTCTTCCAAATGATAGCGTTGGCACACAGTTGAATCTTCTGCACTTTGCTCCTAAAAAAACACAAATCAGGATAACCCAAAAAGTAAATCACACATGCTGGGAGCTAACGTTACATTTTTGCAGTTCTGAATTTCCCAAAGACTCAGATATTGCGTGGATGATATGCATATTAAAGGTAACCTTCCCCGAGGTTCAATCAAAACCTAGATTTGTGTCAGTAATTGTCAAACTATTCTTATCATAGACACAATAAAACCAGATTTATATTTAACCTTAAGTGAAACCAAAGTAGTAACTGAGCACTGACACTTTATTTACACAGGACTAATAAACTCTTTTTTAGATTCCTGGCTTAGCTGGCAGTGAGATATCAAAAAATATACATATATATCCAAGATCATAAACACACCTTTATTATCCCTTTTTACTTGGAAATGAGCTAATTTTGCTACATCAACTTCAAAAACTAAACAGAAGTTTCACATGTTCATTGCTTTTTTTCACTGACAAGAAAACAAGTTTGATGTTGCTCAGTTGATTTTTTGAAAATCTGCACAACTAACCCCAATTTGGTGAAGTGTTTTGTTGTTGTTTCTGGTCTCCCTCTGCTGCTTGAGGCTGGTCTGAAGCTGTGCTCTCTGCAGTCTCATGTGCTGCAGGCTGTGGTACATCTCTGCTCGGACCTGCTGGCTCTGCATGGAAAGTCTTGCAAGCACACTGGGCTGTCTGCCATCACTACCACTGTGCCTGACACATCTGTCCACCGCTTGAGTTTCCTTGTCTGTCAGACAAAAGCACTAATTTAGAGTTTTAGAGTTGCAAATATTGTTCAAAGTTGGAAAGAAGACAGGAATACATTGTCAAAGGTTTGAAACTATCATTCATGATTCATTGGTTTTGTTTAGTTGTTGCCTGGGAGTTCACCTAATACACAAATAAATCCACCAAAGATCTCCATTGTTCTTAACTCAGTATAACCAGGAATACACAATATGTAAATATGTAAACACACCAGTTTTGTCAAGCTCTTTGATGAGCTCCTCCTTCATGCGCATGTTGACTGACAGATCTTGAATTTTTCTCTCAGTGACACTGGCTCTAACTCTCGCCTTCCTAATATGGCTTTGCTTGAGCTGGTTTTCCTTGGTGCCTGAGAAGAAATAACTTATGACATATGGAAAGCAAAAAACCTCTGGATAAAAAATATCTCTTCAGAATATCACAGCAGAGATCTGACACAGGAAAGCATGCACCAATCAATATAAAAGGACAAAAACATGAATGCATGCAAATTAAAGAACATGTAAAGGCTACCTGTGGCTGGGTGATGTTGTTGCACCGCTGGGTTTCCATCACATGTTGGATCTGCTTTAGTGTTTTTCTCTTTCAGAGCAGATTTCTTGTGCTGGCTGGTCCATGTTCGGTTTAAGGAACGTCTGAAGTCACAATTTTCAATTAGTCAAATCATTTTGTATTAACTTGCTGCAGTAAGAAAATAAAGATTTTCTGAATGAAAGATGGATGATATGTCAAACAACACACCTACAACAACACTTGGCAAGAGGGATGTACTCAAAGTGAAAAACTGCTAAACCCTATCAGTGTATATTAGAGACTGGCATCTCGTGTCAGCTCCTCCTTTTTTCTTCAGAAGCAGTGTGCTCCCTGCCATGTGTCCCCAGACATCTCCTATATGCCCAAGAATTTGCACAAAACAGTTCAGGAGGCTGTAGGGAACACCAATTATTTTTGACAAGTCTGAGGTGCAGAAGAGCACAGACATCAGTGTGGCTATTTCGAAACAGTACTTTATGACAACTTGGTTGCACCAAATTTAACTACAGTGGTACATTCAGGACTTATTATCTTCTCACGTGTATATGAGCACATCCCATGCACGATATATGCCATGTGTAATTCATTGCAATTTTATGCAGGTATGCAGTCAGAAGCTGCCGAAGGAACCATTACTTTTACTATTAGTACCATTATTAGGCAAATTCACAAAATTAAAACTGTATTTTTGCTGTAATTTAAATGTTTATAACAGCTAAAGCTTATATAACACAGGTGAAAGTGAAAAGCTGAACAGCTGTGTGATTTGTGAGAGATCTTCGTGCGTGCAACAACTAAAGTGACAAGTGCTTTTGTTGTCTGGACAGGCAGGTTGCTGGCAACACATAACGCAGTCAGCCCTGACACTGAAATTGTAGTGTGTCACTGGATTTCCAACTGCACCCCCCTCCCCCCACAGCCCCCCCTCCTCTACACACACACACACACTGAGCCTCTCTACCCGTGTTGGTGCATGGAGGGTCAGTGCTGTGCAGGAAGAAGTGAGGAATAAATATTACCACAACTGAAGAAAATGGGAGTTTGCTTCTACAAAGCCAATCGCTGCGCTGGAAATTTTGATTCAAGTTTACATTTCAGTTAATCTAATTAATAATTAAATGACTGCTTTTTTTGTGAACGTTTTTTTGTTGCGACAAAGTCTCACGTGCTTTTGGCTTAAACTTTGGTAGTTGTAGTCTATACAGTGAATATGGTAATGACAAATAAATAATCATTTGACTTTTATTATACAGGCTCTCACCTAAACCCCATTGTGTCCATAAAAAATCCATTCTCATCCTCCTGCTCTTGACCCATGTCTTTGCTCTCTGCCTGTTGTTTCATGAATGGACAGTACACTTCATCCTTTTCTTCGATCTCAGCCAGCAGGAGATGACCCCGCATCTTAAATGCGGCCATCACTCTTTCCAAGGAATAGGCTGGTGGACTGGAGTGAATCTACGAACACACGGCCATTCGCACAAATTTATGCACAGCCATGAACAACAATGTGTGATTGCACATATAAATTAATGTAGCAACATTGCTTAGTAGTAAAGACAGTCAAAGTCACAAACAAAACCCATTTGAAGCTGGCACGACAGACCAAGAATTAAAAGCACACACAGAATAAACAGTGCAGCTACCTTCCTGGGACGCCTGTGCACACAGCTGTGTCGGATCAGAGGGACACTGTGGGGTCTCCTGTCTGAGTACCCAAAAGCCCCTGCTTCCACTGATGCCCCTGAAGTTGCCCCGCGAAAGGTCATGAGGTCGCTGCGAAGGCGATCAATCTGAATCTGCTGGTTCACCAGTTGCTCTGTCTGAACATTCACAGACACACATTTAAACAACACGTGAAACGGCAGCAGAGAGGCTGTTGATTTCTGGGACAGTTTCAAAGTTTTACTGACTGATAAAATGCATAATACAAATGCCACGTTCACTTTTCTTCTCCTCACCAGTCTACGAGTTTGCTCCTTTTGCTCCTCTGAAGCTATCAGGTGGGATTTTCTCTCTTGAAGAAGTTTCTCAACTTCTTTTTGTACCTGTCTCAGTTCTGTGTCTTTCTGCTCCAGTAGCTGCTCCTCTGTGTGGAGGGCTTTCTAAGGGTATGATAGAGAAAAGAATTAGATAGGAAGGATATAAAATAGTCAGGCTAGCTTTTTTAATGTAACTCATTTAACTGCTTTTGTTTACATGATCTTATCTTAGGCTCTTAAGGGAATAAAAGATGCCGCAGTGAAAAATTTGACTTGCCATAATGGAAAAGCAGGAGCAACTTATATCAACAAAGGCTTAACTCCCATCAATTGATTGACTGGAAATAATTGGAATTTTTTTTATCATTACCTGGCATTTGTTGAGTCCTTCTCTGAGTTTTAATATGGTAATATGGTCGGGTTGTTCTCCATCCTTCTTTGAAAAGTCCCTATCATCGGTTTGATGTGAGTGCTTGACAGCTGACAGTCTCTCCTGCCATTTTTGCAGATGTTGCTTGAAAGAAAGACTCGAAGAAGGGCCAGAGATTTCTGCAAGCAAAGCTGCAGCTTCCTCTGCCAAGAAGCGATACTGTGACAGCTCCTCCTGGCTCACCTTCTTATCTGGTTCACATACCCTGATCTGACTGGACTCTTTGAAGCTGTCCCCCTCTTCACCTTTTCCCCCTGCCTTTCCTTTTTCCAACTCAATCTCTCTCTCCTTCTCTTTCAGTAGCTCTCTCAGCGTCTGCACTTCATACTCCAGCTCCCCCAGTCGAGCCTCACCAGGGTGCCAGGGTGTGGGACATGATTTAACCTCTGTTTGAGCTGATGCTGCTCCTGGACTGTTACGAATGTGACGAGCCTTGGATGCAAACTGCAGGACACTTAGAGTCTCAGCTACAAAGTGGTGGGAGGGGCTTACACAGGCCACCATCAGCGTGTGGGCGGTGCCTCCCAATGAATCACGAAGGAGCCGTGTGATCTTGGCAGCACGGTATGGTATATGTGCACTGCTGCAGCTGCCACCACGCCGATTTCGACTCTGGTCAGAGAGGGCACGGATAACGTTGCCCAGTGCAAGCAGGCCTGTGTTGATATGAGCAGACTCTTTGAGTCGCGTCCCAGTGTTTCCAGTTTTACCAGCACGTTCCGAGCCTGCCAGGTCAACCAGACAGAGTTTAGAGAAGCGGACAGACTTTAAGGAGGAGTTGTGGCTGTGGCTACATAGGATGACCTGAAGGGTGAGGATGGCGTGTGAGCGACTGGAGTGCTCATTCATTCCTGTGGTGCCAGTGTGGCGCAGAGCATTTCCCATCTCTACAACGCTGAGCAGTTCCTCTACTGAGGTGACAACCACCTCTTTGGCTCCAACCACCACTGAAAGCACACACAAAACCAAACAATGAGGCTTTTTTCTCTCAGAATTAAGAATATTTGCTCAGTGGGAAGTCATTCCATATTCAATACAGTGTATAATGTCATCTTTACACTATATGACTTCCTTGTCCTCTCTGGAATAATGTCTCTCATTCATTAAATGAGGTTTCTAACAATGTTACACATTAAAATCAATTGACTAAACATAGAAGTTACTATGCAGTCTGTGATTTTGGTGGATTTCACGTCTTTTGCAACACTAGTAATTTCATCAGTGTCATTATCTTTGCGGCTAGAAAAAAATAAAAATCTAAAACAGACAGCCTGAGTTATACAAGAAAGTTTTGGAGTTTGAAAGTCATATGCATTAATGACGTCAGAAGCGTTCAACAAAGAGACACTATTGAAGTGCATGATGGGAAGTCAAAGTGCACTAATGACTTGCTGAAGGAGAGTTTGGAAAACACACTACACTCTATGACTCGGAAGGTAATACTAATGACATGAAAGGACTGCTTTGTGATGCAATGAATACAGGTTGCACAGGTAATAGGGCTGAACAATATGCATAAAACATGATATTGCGATTATTTTCACAGATACTGCAAATGCAATATGAGTCTTTATTTTAGTAGGAATGGTCATTTTTCCATTCCCTTTTTAATTAAAAAATAAAATAAAATAAATGATGATGTGATTTTTGATGTGGTCTGTACCAAACAAGCATGCTCCCTTAAATCTGGAGAATACAATTTAAAGACTGGTACATCTCTATGGCACCACAGTGCTTCATTTATAATGGTATTTTGTGAAACATTTTAGCTTTACCAAAAAACAGTTAAGCTCTTAGTCCATTGTGTGATTTTGATTATATTTATTACTGTTCAGCTCTAACAGGTAATAGCTTTCTGTAATACATGTAAATGTATATCTTGTGCCTTTTGTTGGAAATTCTATGAGCTCATTCCATCATGTGGACTCAGACTTATGTTAAAACAAACATATTTTGTCACATGTGCATGCCCGTCTTACCCGTGTTTCCCCTCTCATCCTCTCTGATATGAAGTTCTTTGTGAATGGTGTGAGGCTCCAACAGGTCTCGTAGTTCCTCTCTGTACAGCTCCATATACGAGGCCCGCACTGTGGCCTCAACACTATCACTATTCCCCGTCTTCTTCCCCAGCAGCAAGAACACGTCCTGGGCCACGCGGTCGATAATTCCTCCCTCTTCATCTGGAAGATGGTTTAGAAGGAAGAAATACGTAGTTATGAAGTACATGCTGCAAAGAGAGTGAAACATAAGATGTCTGTGTAAATTCTCAGTCATCCGGGTCGTGGTAATCCTAGGAGCTTCATCAGAGAGCAACTAGACTTCTCTTGTAGGTTCTTAAAGATGTTTCACCTCTTATCTGGAAGGCTTGTTCAGTTCTCTTTCTACTCAAGCTAACAGTATGAAACACAAGATGCACTTTTGGTCACATTCCTGGTGCTTGTGTAGTACAACAACGAATAGAAATTTTTGGGTATAGATTAAAAGACACAATAAAATATGCAAGCTGTTTTTAAAAATACAATAAAGATGTCACAATAAACAAGCTCCTGATCCCCAATAAATTGCCCCTTTGACTCAAAACTGCAGCTCTAATGTATAATTCCCCAAATACTGCAACTAATCAGGCAGTCTGCTTTTCTGAATCGCCCCTTCTTTCTACTTTAACCCTATAGCTTACCTTGGTTCCCTCCTCCGAGTGTGTACGTCTTTCCCGACCCTGTCTGTCCATAACAAAACACGGTAGCATTGCATCCGTCCACCAGCGACTCCACCAGCGGCTGGACGCAGGACTCGTACACTTGATCCTGGCTGGCTGTTGGTCCAAACGCGTGATCAAAGCAGAAGAGTCGGTCCGAGCCGAGCATCACCTGTGCGGAGCTCGGAACCACTCGCACACACACTTGGTGGTGGCGGAGGACTTCCTTGGGGAGCAGCGGACGGACACGCACCGCAACCCGGACACACTCCTCGCTCATTGCAGAAAAGTATACAAATGGACTAGTAATGTTGTTTCATTTTGTTTTCCTCACACCACCAGCTGAGCTGTGGGGAAACTCTTAACTTGAGCTCTTCAAAGTGGTTAGACCCAAAACAAACATGAACTAATAAATTAAGTTTTATAAAAACAAACCGTCTATTGTTGGCTGCGTGTGTTTATCTACCGTCGTTGTCATTTGTCGTGTTCTTGTTGTTAACTTCGTCTCATCTCGTTTGTTGTCGCTTCTCGGTTGCCCGGGAAACCGCCGCAGCAGTCGACGAAAGCCGGAAGAGAGGCGTTTAAGAGCCTCCAAGAAGGACGGACAGAGCGGCACTGAAGGCAGCAGCGCCATCTTCTGAATCCACTTGAAATAGTTTCATTACAGTTCAATAAAAATACTCGGCTCTTTCGGAAGTTTTCCCTCTGTTTGCTGTTCTCTACCTTTGCTCTTCAGAATTTAACCATATCCATTTAATTTGGCTCCTTTGACAAGAATTTACAAAAAGACTACTTCATGTAAAAGTGAAAAGACATTTTTTCAAAATGACAAAAACATACAATTACATAAGTGTTCACCCACTTCAAGTCAGTATTTAGTAGATGCACTTTTGCTCTCAGTAACAGCATTAAGGCTGTGTTGGCAGGTCTACATTGGCCCTGCACATCTAGACACACAAGACTCTTTAGCCTCTGTCAGGTTGCACAGCGATTATGAATGAACAGCTAGTTTCAGTCCAAGTCCCAAATTTTAATTGAAATGAGGTCTGGACTCTGACTCCCTTCTACAGCACTCACTTTGTTGTCTTTGAACCATTTCTGTTCAGCTTTGGCTGTATGTTTTGGATCATTGTTCTGCTGGAAAGCATATCTTCTCCAAAATTACAGTTCTCTTGCAGACTTTATCAGGTTTTTCCTGCAGTATTTCACAACACTGTCCTGCATTAAATTTACTCTCTAGCTTTACAAGACTTTCAGACCCTGCTGCCATGAAGCATCCACACGTCATGATGCTGCCACCACCATGCTAACAGCATGTTTGTGATGATCTGCATTTTTTGTTTTTTTTGGTGTTCACCAAATGTTTTTACAATTCATTTTGACTCTGACATAAAAGTCTTTTGGGGTAAATTCTTGTAAAAAAAAAAAAACAGGTTAAATTGAGTACTATTCAATGTAGAGTCTTAACCCAAAGATTTAGTCAAGTGCATCCATATAAAAAATATTTAAACTTGTCAAGTAAGTTTGCAATTTCAAATCGACAAGCACTTTAGCTCAATGAGGGGAAAGCTAGACAACTCTTCATATTTTGAGCTACAAATTATTTTTTAAATTACACATTATGCACAATTTGAGAAACTTAAATTTTCACATTTAATATGAACTGACCACAGCAGCTTCCACCTCCAATAAATACGGACTTTCCTCTGCTTTCCTTCCAAATGCTTGCATTCAAATGGCTTATACAACATTTATTGCCTCATAAAGCCCACATAAAATAAGAGGATTTCCTTAGGATCTGCCCAGCAGACATCCTACTTTAAAGTATTCAGTAGAAAATGTGAAAATTTGCTTCTCAGAAATGAACTGACTGCAACACTTCCTCAAAAGTAGAAGAAAGACAAACACAGAATTTAAACAAAATATTTTACTTTTGCTTGGTAAGTAACATTTAATGTCAGTTAGTATATGTTCATATAGTACATGCATTATATCAAAATTCAATCCTTTGCTCTGTATTACAGTGTGAGGTTTGTGAGAAAATGTTCTATACCATCAATAGGAAACATTGTAATTGACTGCAAATGGACAACGCTGCTATACCCACATAGACAGACAAGCTGCATTAAAGCTTTACACCTGTTTCCTTAACGGCTAGAAAGAGGCCCATTTATACATATATCTGGCACAGAGACATGCTTGGCTTCATCTCAGGGAAAGGCACTGGTGCCAAGGCTACACACTGAGAAGTGCTGTCTACTGTATGTACGACTGCCAGCCAGCTCATCAATAGTAAATACAGCGCGTGTGGTGTATGGGAATGTGGGTCATTTCTTTGTGGTGCTGCTTGGCGTAAGGCCACAGGTAAAAGTCGATGATTGCTGAGTTGACATCGCAAGTCTGTCCGTCTCTCTCCTGCACAAGCTTGCAAAGACGGTCTTTGATCAGCTCCACAGACCAAATCGAACAACCTCGGATTTCAACCTCTCTCCAGTCCCCTGAGCACAGCAGCTCACCTGACAGAAACGGGAGACAAACACATAACACACCGAGTGACTACAGTCTATTTTTAAATTATATGTTTTCTAAGACCAAACAAACACACACACAGAAACAGAATCAACTTTTTTGGCCAAGTTTGTACACACAAACAAGGAATCTGACTCTGGTGTATCTTTGCTCTCTTTCATTTTTTTAGACAAAAACTAAGTACTAAAAATAAGGTAAAATAAAAATAAAAATAAGAGCAATATAAATGTAAAAATAAACATCCATAAATAACACACACTCCTGTCTCACCATTCTTCAGTGTCTGCATCAGTGTGTCAGAGTATCGTAGTGCTCCTAGGTAGACAAGCGCCTGAGGAACCCTGTAGTCAGCAAACATGGTGAGCCAGTCCATGTTAATGATGTCTCCTTCTCCTCTGGCCTCCATGATGCCCCAGAAATCTGCCACCAGGATCTGAGCTCGCTTGTAGAATGAAATTCTTTTCCCCTGAAACAAACAGAAGGGCAACGCTACACTGTGTGCATCATTATTACACACATGATTCCTCTGTCAATCCAGAATGGTATTGAAGCTCATTTGTTTATTCTCAATTTTTAAACTAAGAATAACAAATGAGTAATACAAAATGATAATTAAATTACATTTATTGGTTCCTTGGTCTGTTCACTATCAAATTTAACAGAAGCTACAACCACAAAACTGCCTATATGTCACATTTTCAATGGATTTAAGTCAAGTAAGGAATGGGGCAGGTTATTATTCAGTCATCTTTGAGGTCTTTCCTACACACTGATTATTTACAACAAGACATTTGATTATATTGTGGTCACCCCTCAGTAGTTTTTTTAAAGAATTTGTCTGTAAATCTTTTCATTTTTCTTACAGTTTTTGACTGTGTCAGTTAAATCTCTCATTTTGTCCCATTTAACCTGAGGAAATGAAGCTGCCTAACAATTACACACATGTCAGTATAAGGTAGTAATCACTTTAGGTTCCATGATTAAACAAATACCTTAAAAGGATTAACAGTAAGGATTCAGTCTTTTTGTTGCAAAATGTACATAAAAATAACATCAGAATATCCAGTTGCCTAATAAGTGTGCATGCAGCGCATACTTGGACTGTTTGTGCTGTCTGATCATCTGTTTATCTGCTTTGAAACCATTACTATTTATTACTTAACAGATATTCTTATGCAAAGATAACATCATAGCAGCAATGTCCAATATGTCCAAAAGAGTGTCATTTGATTCTTCACTGGTTGAATAAAATGAAGAGCGCATTAAAAACTTGCCACACTGTCTTTGGCCAGAAGGTGGAACTCTCACATCACAATTTAGTTCTCCAAATGCATACATTTATCTCAGATCACACATGCCTCCTATACGCTGTCAGAATGTCTTAAGATTCCTTGTAAGATACAATATGAAGCTCACATATTTTAGAAGTAACATTTTAGTTTAATATCTTGAATGTGTTAAAAAGATTTATTCCTTCTATGTTCCTGTAACAACTCAACAGCTAGACAACATTTCTGCAAACCTCAACGGTTATAGAAAACGCACAACATCTGTATGAGACCATTTCTCTGCACGTTTCAAAAAATGAATCATCCCACAATGTTGCAACAGATGAAACTCTAACCTCATATGTAGCTTCGTCCCTGTAGGAAGGAATCTTCTGCACAATAAGCTCCACCATCTTCCGGGCGTCGTTTCCGGCTTGGCTAATAAAACTCCGGAAGCTTCCACCATGATCCAGCAGCACACAGCCGCCTTCAGTCAGCACCTTGTTCGAAAGATTTGGTACATGATTTGTTCAAAATTACCAAAGAGGCAAAGCACTGCATACTTTCAATTTCCACTTATAACGGGAATACAGTGGAAGTAGCGATGCAACAATGGTAAAAAAATATCTTTTTAAGTGTAATATGAATTTTCTGATTTAAAATCAAAAACCTATGCAGGACGACGATGAAAAAAATAACAAATCAGTAAATGGTTGTGTTACCTAAGGTTGAACATTCATACAAAGACAGACACATGTACTAAACTGCCTTACATGAACATGACAGAACATAGGATGACACTTGTGTGTACAGTGCAAGATGTAGCAGTACACTGGCTTTAAAAATTAATGTACCTTCTGTGTTCAGAGTCTACTGAGTTGAGACGGTACACTCTGTTTTTCTCAAGATGTCTGTCTTTACATGAAAAGCTTGTTTTTTGCACTATAATTGCTGAGAAGGTTGCATTGAGTCAAATGTTAAATAGTTATACATTTGTTCACGTTTAAACAGAAACTGAAAATTTGAGGCAAAATCTTAATACATCCTTTTCATCACTGGACTGACACTAAAGCAACATTACTGCAAGTGACCTACAGATTAAGTGAATCATTACTTCCCTATTACCGCGGCTGTTGCATATTATCATGATAATGTTAGAACCTGGTGGCGTTCCTGCAGCATCGGCATGGGTGTTTCATTGTCTGATCGAAGGACATGACCCAACTCCTCCACACTTATCTGAGAGAAGTACTTTGGATCAGTAATGGGTACACCTGTGGAGTGTGGAGAAGAGAAGCAGCTAGAAGGATTTATCTTTAGACAGGAACTACTGGAGAGTAGGAGGACTCTCAAGGCTACTAAGTTATGAAGTTATAATGTGCTGTAATAACAAGAATATAACTCTGCGGTGGCCATTTTTCACAAGCCGCTCGAAAGACATAATCTGTTCTGATCTCACGCTGTCAACCCTTGAGAGTCACACTCTGGAGGAAAGCTACCTGTGCCTTTCTGAGAGAATCTCTTGTAATTATAAAGGCCACAGCGACCACACATTGAGAGCACTATACCATATGAGACATAATTGATTCATATCCGGAGTCATTCATGCTAATTATAAATGATGCACGGGCGCATGCAGAGCTACAAGCAATTTCCCAGCAGTGCAAGTTCAAGAAAAGGGCACAAACACAATAACTAGCATTTTTTTAAAAAAATCACACAGAATAGAGGGACAAAAAGAGATATCAACATATATAATTTTTTTCTGTAGAGTCCAAGCTAATAAAAAGTCAAAACTCTACGAGCGTGGCCTTACATTTACTGCAAACTGTTATATATTATAATTCAACATTTCTATTAACCAGATTGTTTGATTTCTAGACCAGAATCTGGTTTATTTTCTAGCATATTTGATGCATACTGTAAAAATCCTGTCCAGAAAATAAATGCATTAGCTGTGGGAAAGGTAATTCAATGTACTGTTGAGTAAAATAAATGAAAAATGTGCTCTCACCTTCCTCCATGGCCCTTGTGATGGCAGCACACAGGGTCATGTAGCCCGTGTACGTTGTTCCTTTATAAGTCACCTCACACTGTTGACTTTCTTTCTCTGGCCAAAATGAGAAGTTCATGGTGTCAACCACGAACACCCAGTTCAATGCCTGTAGTGTTTAAATATACAAATTGTTAAGAAAAGGATAAAATGCAATAAATTGAAATCTTGCAGTAAGAAAGCACACAGTTAATGTACTATAACACATGACGGTCTGAAGACAAACAAAAGGTTTTCTCCACCTTGAACTCAAGTTTTCTTTTGCTACATTTCTCAGTGTGCCACCGAGCAAAAGACACTTATGAATACAATCAGTTTTTAATTTCCTGATGTCTGTATAAACTTGATGATGACCATTAATAACTGACTTCTAGGATTGGATTTTTTCCCTCAATCACTGAGCTTTTATCATTTCTTGGACATTTTTTATTGAATAGTGTAGGGGTCATCCAAGATGACCATGTACTGAGAGTTTCTTGATTTTTATTCAAAGATTTGATTTTTTGACATGTATTTCAAACCCAGTACAAAATACCATTTTTAACTAGGACTGATTTTCTTCATTACTGATTAACCCTCTGATTAATCATTTGAATGTCACGAGAGAGTATAAAAATGATCAAATTCTTAAAGCCAAAGAAAACCTTCTCAACTGTCCCTCTCAAGCTAACAGTTTATCACCCAAAGATAATCAGCTTATAACGATAAGAATATTCTCACAGAATTGCAACCATGAAATAACTGGCATTTCTGCTTGATAAGTAACAATAATCTCAATTCCTATATGTCATAAGATACAATTAATTTTCTCTGCAAAATTCCTGAAATGTAGAAATACAGTCAACACTAAACAATGACACATTTCAAATAATCTAAAATCTCTGTTATCATGCTCATATTATTAACAGGTGAACCCCTCAGATAACCCCCCTACATCTGATTATTACTGCAGTCCTGTTGTTCTCTGCTTTTGTAGTGACCAAATCCTCCATGTAGGATGTGGTTCACCACTTATGTAGAATATGACAAATAATACAGCACTCTGCATGGTGCTGAGCGCAGACAAACTCCCCTGGTCAGAGGTGGGTGCTGGGGCCAATGGATTTGCCTTCTTCCAGCCACCTGCAGTCAGATCGTCGCTGTGTCGGAGAGCATAAAGCATCTCTGCCACTTTCTGCACTCCTGTTTCCTCCACAAACACATCTCGACTCCGCTCTGCTATGAACTGGCCGGACTCACGAGGAAACAGAGGTGCTTCCATGACGGAAACTGCGCGGAGCAGAAATGCAACTGGAACAACACATGCGGGCACACAAGCATTAATAAATAGGAATATGTCTGCCAGAAAAGCCTAGATGAATATGAGGATGTAACTCGCGAAGTAATTATGTTTTTGGTATTTTCAAGGATATTAATTTGTAGTTCAAAACATACAGACATCAGGAGCAGCTCCTGTGATCACGCATGGGTGGGTGCAGGGTGCCCTTTTCATACTAAAACCCCAACATCCTTCATACATCTCTGGGGAAGTGCCATTCTAAAGATAATCTCCCTGTTTTATTATGCAGCTCACAATGAAAAAACATAATCAAGATGAAAGAGGTGCAACAAGGCAAGCACATTTATTTTTAAAAAGTAAGTCTTGCATGAGGATTCAAAGTAGCTCAAAAGTAATGATGGCACTTTGGAATAAAGTTTTGAAGATTTGCACTGGTTTCAAAACTCCTTCTACAGTGCTTTTAGGGTTAAACTATTCTCTCATCTTGTGTTTCATAACTAGAAGGTAAGTGCACGGACATAAAAGCCCCTTCCTGTGCTAAAAAGTGACCATCTACCAAAAATAAACTGCAAATACAGAAAAAATATGTCTATGGTAACAGCAAAAGTGGATCTTTGTAAAACTGTGACATTTCTTGAGCCTGAATAAAACAAACTAAAAAAGGTGTTACCAGTCTGTAGCGTATTCAGGCATGACGTTTACTGGGGTAATTATAGGCCATACCATAGTGTTGTTTGTGATGTTTATGCTGTATGTGTTTGGGTTTTCTAATATCCTTGTTTACAGTGATATTACCATAATTGACTTGTGAATTTTATGTATAAAATACAGAAACTATCTCTTCCAATTATCATATTAGCTATACTCTTTAAAATATAACCCCTTTATGAATAAATCAGGTAATTTTCATTCATTAGTAACATTTCAATCACAATGTACCGTTTTCAATCACTTTTGAGAAAATGTAAAACCTTATGGCTTATATTATCTGAATGGGTCCGTTTAAACTATTTCAGCAACTAAAAACAAATGGATGTATTATCATCTAAGGCACAGTACAGGTAAAATAATACAGAGACATGAGGAGAAGTGCCACTACACAAAAGCATCCTTGACCAATCCCTTTACTTAAACAGAAAGAAGATGACTATATCTTTCGAGATTCTCTCAAGCGCCCAGTGGCTGTGTGGTAATGATGCCAGTTATGCCCAACCACGGTTAAAGAAATTAATTTACACTAGTGTTTCTCGGTGAATTATATGATTAACTCTCCATTCTGAAATGTCAAAAAATAAATTAAAAATAAAAGTTTAAAAGGTTTTTTGTTTTTTTACTCAGGTTTTGTCAGTCAGTAGACTTGCTTTATTACTTTTCACTGTAAATGTGGACGAGCAAAGGGCAAGTAAGACCTGACTGAGCTTTCACCTCGGCCGCTCACGTTCTGTTTTGTTACCACTAATACAGACGCTTCTACGCTTTCATATTCAACAACAATGCTTAAAGTTTTTGGATATGAACCTACTGTTAAGCGACAATGTATTTACTCATAGGAAACCCCATGCGGTACTTCACTTACCGACAAATGTATGTGCACTACTCTGCAAGTTCTTGTTGCGTTGCTTCCACTACCTGGTTTCCAGCTGTTGGCCAATCAAAGTCACGCTAGTGGATTCGTCACTGACAGATGAACCAATCATAACAAGCCAGGAGAGGAAACCGGAAGTCAATGTCCACTATGCATTTTGTTCTGTACGCAGCATTACTTACTCAGTAAACTGCATCATACTCGACTTGTGGGGTCTATGAATGCATCCAGGACCGACCAAGGGAATAAAAATTAAAGCGCTACACATGATAGGTAAGTGAACAAACTAAGGCTTTCTTAACGACAGAACAGGTGATCAATTATCCGGGTGATAGAACCAACAGAAGACGATTCAGCATGAGCTTTTGATGGCTAAAAAAATTCTGTTTCCATTTTCTTTAATGTAAAGATTGTAATTTTTCTTTTCTTCATAGTATAGTAATTTAAATTTATTTTGGTTTCTGGGAAAAACTATCTCCCCCGATATTTCTTTATACTACTATACTGTAGAGTATTTTGGACCCCATTTAATGAGAAGTCAGATAAAACTCAATCTTAAGAGAAAATACTACTTGCAGTCGAACAGATAATAGTCATCTGAAGTGTTGGCTTTAAATACAATGTGTCTGCATTTTGGCCCAAATGCCATCAGTGAAAGGAAAACTATTGGAGCTGAAAAAAACAAAAGTTCACCAAGCCTTAAACATTCAAAATGTTTCAGTAAAAAGTGGCATCATCTTTATTTGTCTTACAATTTGACAATGTAAAGTCTACAGCATGGAGAGCAAACAAGTGTAGAGCACAGGAAATATCAGGGACAAAATAGATAAGTTCAGTTTCATTTGTCAAATATCCATTAAAATGTTTTAACAAACTTCTAGCTACATGTTTCCATGTGTGAGGGGTTACGCAAATGATTCAGATTTGTTTCATCACACAACTACCATATTCATAGAAATTAAACTTTCCTGTATCTGGTGTGTACACGAGTCCCAACGTAAACATCCCAAAACCCAATCTAAAGGGTAAAATTCCCCACAGATTTTAAAAAGAAAAAAGAAAAAGAAGCTTACATTCTGCATGTTGTACAGAGTGGTAATGTGGTACAACTGTGAGTGAAGGGACTGATATAGACAACAGAAAGCACGCCAACCCACACACGCTGACATGCGAGCGCGCACACAGGACAGATTCACATGGAGACAAACTTACACATAAAAAATAAAGTCATAAAAAAACAAAACCATCAAAAAATAAAGGTTATGTTTATTTTTGTCTGTGAGAAGTCTGAAGGATATTTTGATATATGAGTGTTAGAAAAAAGCAAAATGTATCTGATAAACTAATGGGCTACACTCTTAAAAATGCAGAACATCTACATTTTTTTATGCACAGGAATGTTGGACATTTGTTTCATTAAAAAATACAAAAATAAAATTCAAAAAAGACACCCACAATCCAGAATTATAGTCTGAAGGGGATGTGTTGGACAGGGGCAGAAAGGTTGAGAGGAAGGGGAGGGCAATCTGTGTCTGCTTCAATCTGAGCCTCTTGGGTCTACAGCAAATGACCAGAGTACTGCTTCACACTGAAATAAAAAGAGTGGAAAAATAAATAAAATACACAAGAAAAATGCAATTCACAAACAACGACAGTGTAAATATATTGCTGTGCAACTGTGGGTGGGATGAAGTCTTGAGAGGAGAAGGATGGGGATGCAGAGTGGGAAGAGAGACAGACAGCAAGTAAGAAAGACAGAGAGGGAGAAGGCGAAGGTGTGACAAGTGGCTGAAGGAGATCGAGGAAAAGGAGGAGGAGGAGGAGGAGGAGGAGGAGGAGGAGGAGGAAAACGAGGGGTGTGGTTAGTCCTTGTGTCCAAGCAGGTGCAGCACACTGAAGGAGGAGGAGAGGAAGGAAGAGGGAGGCAGGTTTAGTTACCATGGCAACACTACACTACTCATGAGACAGGGCAGCAGGTCTACAGCTGTATTAGCATTCGGGCAAAGCTCGGATAGCATCAACAAGGAAGTAGTGTGTATTATACGTGCCTACTGGTTGCCAAGGGAGATAGAAGAGGAGGAGCCTGTGCTATTTGGCAGACTGTGATTTGTTGTCGGTTGATCTAACTAAAAACAACAAAATCACTAGTCTTCCACACAGCAGCAGCCAGGGGAAGAATCAATCCACTCCCTGCTTCACAGTGAAACGGCTTAGATGGCAAATAGACATTTGTTTTTTTTCTCCATTTTTCTGCTAATACTATTCAGAGGACAAATGTGACACTGAAAGAAACATGTCAATCACATTGACCCTTTTTCAAAAAAATGTTATGTAATGTGTACAGACATTAAGTTTGCCTACTCCTTCACAGCCATTTCATGTAAGAGGAAGGTTTGAACTAGTTGCAGGTTGCATGGGGAAGAAAGGAAGGGAGTTAGTGAAGAAGAGACAGCAGGCAACAGAATTGCATAACCCAACAAAAAGTGGCTAACTAGTATTAGGATGCAATTTCAGGGGAGAAAAACATTTCCACGTGTACAGTCAACAAAATCTATAATATGAGGTTCCATAGATTTCAAGACAGGCAAAGATAGTTAACACCTTTCAGTGTTTGCAATTCTTTTCTAACATGAGTTTGCAAGACTGTAAATAACAGGAAGGCTGCATTTTACAGAGTAGTTTTAATGATGCAACCCTCATTGATGCAAAAATGATGTGAGCTCAGGCTTGGTTAAGTGCCCATAGAAGAGTTTTGTGGAGGTTTTCAAAAGGGTTCCAATACAAGAATACAGGTTAATGGGCTTAATGAGTTCATTCAGAAGAGAAAAATGGTTTAACTACAACTAGCATGCTGAATTAAAAATTTCTACACCTAATAAGGCGAAAATCAGTGTAATACCAAGACACTTGCCTGTTCTGTAGAAGGTACTGGGCGTTCTGGATCTGATCCTGGGTGCCAGTAATGGTAATGATTCGGTCCTCAGAACCTTCCAGAGGTTCATCGATCTTAATGGAGGCCCCTGACTCATGGCGGATCTGTTTGATCCGCTGGCCTCCTTTACCGATGATAGAGCCAGCCAGCTGTTAAGAGGGTAAGAGAAGAAGAGGGGTGGGGGGAAAAAAGAGAGGAAAAAAAACAAAGCAAGTAGACAGAAACATTTTAGGCACTGGAGATACCAGTGTGCAGCTTAAAAAATGTGGAAGGAAAAGAGGAGATGGACACAACAAAACAAAGTAATGCATGACTAACAGACATGTTCAAGAAGATATCGTTTTAAATATTCTGCCTGTTTTTATGCAATGTGTAAATGCAAAAAGATGACTACTTCTCAAATGATTTCTATTAATTACACTGAATGACTCCTATGACTTTGCCAATAGTGGGGTGCATACAGAAAAAGTCAGTTTATGGGTAAACAACACAACTTATTGGTATCTACAACTGGGATACTGTACTGGTCATTTAGCTGCTGCACACATACGCATGACTGTCATTTAAATGTCATAAGGATAATGACTGCAGATAACATGATCACATATGGTTTTGAAGAACATTGTGTCTACACATTTATGTTGTTAGGTAGTGGGTAAACAGATTTTTTTTTGGTGTGCAAGTTTGTCCTTCTGTTTCTGTCATTTACTCACATCTTTAGGAATCGTCACTTGTGTGGTGATGACTGGGCCACCCATATCATTATAGGAGCCACGTCCACCTGATGGCAAGGGGGGAAGGGAGAGGTGAAAACCAGAACAGACAACCAGGGGCAGGGAGTGTGGACACAGTGGGGAAGTAACTAGAGCACTAAAAGTCAATACTTGACTGCCAACGTTATCACACATGGTTTGGGAAATATTTCAAAATCATACAGATTGATGGGGTGTAGAGACTCACCTGACTGGTAGCTATCCCAGGAGGAACTGTTCTCTAAACAGGAGAGGAAAGAAAGAACACTGACTCAGTGATTAACACCAAGACAAGTTATTTCTGTGACATTTGTAAACAACATATATTTAAATTAAACCACTTTAATACAGGTTATATATTATATAATATATATTGGTTATATATGTTAAAAAGCTCTTCTGAAGACATATACTGAATCACATATATAACTAATTCCGCATGCACATCCTAAAGATTTGTTGTCAATATGCAAGTAAAATGGCATGCCATTCTAAAGCACAATGCCGTAATAAGCCAATACCCCCAAGACCTTACTGTTAGCTGCAGTGTCCTATCAGCCAGTTTACCATTATACAGATTTTGTTATTATGTCTACAGCAAAACGCATGACACATTTTTGAAAGAGCCCTGTGGCCTGTAGTCCTTAGATACATTAAGACACATTAATATCCTTGCAAACACTTCCATATAATGTCACAGAAAAACATAAAGCTTAGCACTTACCATATCCTCCGCCACTCTGTAAAAAACAAACAGAGACACAGACGGGTTACATACTGTACAACCGATTCCTTTCATCTTCCACATGAACAGAAAAAGGATTGTAAGCATAAATGTATGGATAATGCAGCAGCCTCAGCCATGGAGTAGACTAAACTAAAAGCCACCCAGTTTTCATCCACAAGACAGACTCCTCCTTCTTCCCTCCCTCCATCCCCCCTTCCCGTCTCTCCTTGCATCTCCATCAGCCCCCATTTTCAGCTGCTATTCAGCTGCTGCTGTCACCAGGGCAACAAGCAATTCAAAAGCTGTTGCTGAGCAACGGCAGGCAGTATCCTGCCAGCTCTCAGAGAGGGAGAGGGAGAGAGAGACCTTCCAGTCTGTCAACAAAGCGTTATTAGTGCTTAGCAACGAACCATGGCCACCCCCACCCTCCCCACCCCCAACATCCTCTCTCTCTTTGCAGGAAAAACAGGCTGGCCGTGAAAAGTACACAGTAAGAGGGCAATTATAGCTGATTATTATGGGGTGTCTCCGGCTGTGGTGATTATGGTCATTTGGTGGGATGGTTTACATCATGGCAAAACTAGCTTGGATCCATGGCCAGGACTCAGAAGAGTGTATGCACATGCATGTGCGTGAGTGACCAGTTATGGTTGTACTGTCAATAAACCACTATTGTCATAGCAGGACAATGGACAATCACAGCATATTGTCTAGTGCTAGGACCAACCAGTATGCTAGCCTGAAGATGTTGGCACCCAATGAGATGCTAGTACCAGAGCTGCATGCATTTAGCAAAGGGTCACTAACCATGTTATCGCTATAGCGATCCAGTCTGCCTCTTCTGTCACTGTTGACGGGGAGGGGGGGCAGAGACAGGGAGAGAGAGAAGCAGAGAGAAATGTGGGTTGGGGTGGAAAGAAATAGAAAATGCTTCGAAAAAATGCTTGACAACATTCCAAAGAAAATTTCTGGTCTAGGTCAAACTGCACACACACGCTGAGCAAGATTACAGTATAAACACATTTCCTCTCAGCCATCTTCCCACACAGTAACAGGAACAGCTCTGACAGTGTTATGGTGAGAGGAGTGACAGGTGGTGGTGATGATGATCAGAGCCAAGGGCTGTTGCATTTCCCCCCCACAACTTAGCTCAAATAAAGGAATTAGCTGAAGAAATGTGTTTGGATTTACTTGGTACTCTTGCTGTTCCTAAAGAACGTATATGCATGGATGTAAATATCATGTCAAGCTACAGCCTCAGCTTAACTTAATGTAACTTTACTTTTGCTTGACAGCATCTATCTGTAGCCATGTTGTATTACATATTTATGCCATCAGCTGTCAAATCACTAATTATTCAGATGAGCATCAGCCATATTAATTTGATTTCTTTGTCATAATCTACATGTGCACAACTGACACTAAACCTAGAACATGTATCATTTTTCTGGTTTTGTGGAATGCAGACATTCCCATTTTAAAATTCACTGGAACTCTTAAATAGTCTGTAAACACCCAAAATTATTCTTTTTCAACTATTAATTTCTTATTGCAAAATGGGGTTAAGAGAAGAAACTAATTTCAGTGTGCCAAAATGTTGCATTTTTGTGCAACAGTAAATATTAGAAAAATCCTCTCTAATACTAGCCAGCTTGTGAAAGCATGCCATTTTGCACAGGACCCAAGTGACAAATGTCAGCCTCACACCAGCACATGATCCTCATACACACCACAACAAATATATTCTCTCAAACCCGTTATGTGTGGAAGGAATAGCAGATTGAATGGGTTACAAACACAGGAAAGACGAAAGAGGTTGTTATACAACTTTACTGTAATTCCCTACAAAGGACTCTAACTACATGAACTGTGAACAGGTGAATGAGGATCAGGGTAAGGGCCTGTAGTAAGTGCATTACAAACAAAAAAATGTATCATGATATATATATGAATAAATGTAAGTATTGAAAGTTAGGGATATGACAAGAAAGCATAGGTTTAAAAAGAGAGTTAGTTTCTCACAAGTTATCAGAAGAAGTAAGATACCAGGCATATTGAAAAGTTATAACAAAGAAGTAATAAGGCAAGGAAGAAAAGGATGTGTAGGGATACCTCAACACTTGCAACTTAACTTGAATACACTGCCACCAAATCATTTGTCACATAAGTGAATGGAAATTATGCTAAGCACCTGTAAGCTAGTAGATCATTCCTACCAAAGACCAAAGGGTAAAATGCTGCACAACAGGAGGCACCACCCAATGGTATTAACAAGGAAATGTTGCTTCAGTAATTTACAAATCACCTATATTGTGGCAAGTGCAGTCGTACAAAACAACAGATCATCATAATGTCAAAGTATCCCTGTTAAGATTAGTTAGGAAATGGAATCAGAGGTTTAGGGACAGAAACTTACTTTGACCTTTCATCTGAGCCACGGTACGAGTCATAGTAACGATCATCTCTGTGGGCAAGATGTAAATGGGGAAAAAAGACAAGCACAAACACACCCGACATACAATGATGAGCACATACACTTTATGGAATGATAATCATGAAAACCACCATTTCAAGACGGGTCCATAGTCAGACACTGATTACATGCAGAACACTGGACTTAGTTTATTCTATAAAAGACCATGTAAAGCAAGTCTAATGAATCTGAACAGAATGCACCTAAATGGAAAACAAGCAAATGAACAAGGATTAAGCTTTGTATAAGCAGATGCAGGCGGGAAAAAAGCAAGTGCTCTAGAAGAGGTACGTCTTGTATGTCTAAAATATCAAACACTTAAAATGGGATTAACAGGATAAAAAAGACTTCTCAACTTCAAACTGATGAGTTGGTTCATGCAGTTATTTTGCACTGAAGTATTCAGTAAAACAGAGAATGCTTGCAAGACTTTATTTGCATGATACTCAACTAACTTAATTAAGTGGCCACGCCTTATGACAAGACTCACATTTGTGCTCAAGAAAAAGCAAAAGCAAAACAGGAGCGCAACAAACCATACATCATTTATGTTTATTTCTTACCCTCTGTGTGGGTGTCCCATTGGCATGTTGCGTCCACGGCCACTCCCCCTTCCAACCCTACTTGGGTGGGGCGGAGGACCTCGGCGGGGGCTCATCTCATCATAGTCGCGGCGTGAGGGAGGCATGGGTCCCCGTACCCCTCTGCTTGAGGGCATTCGGTCAAAGCCACGGTCACCACCGCTGGACCGCCCTCCACGCATGGGGAAGCCTCCCATAAGTCTACGGGCACTCCCTCTCTCCTCAAACATCATGGTAAAACCACCATATTCATATGTTTCGTCATAGAAGTTCGGGTCGTAGGGCTGTGTACGGCCCTTTATGGGAGCCTAAAAAAAGAAGAGGCCCGAGAAAGATATACTGACCTGCTCAAAAACATGAAATGCATTGTTTAGAAGAGTCTACTAACAACATCATATTCCTCTTGTAAAAATAAGGCTTAAAAGGGCATTAAATGCTGCAAATCTGAAACATTTCCAACCAATTTAAAAACTTTAAAGAAACAAAACTTAAAATTTTCAAACATCAAGGTATCCTGAATCACAAACACTGTAAAAGGTTCTTACTTCAGAGACAAGCTCCAGCATCGTCTTTATACACTCCACCACCCTCTCCGTTTTACCGCCAACCAGCACAACACGGTCTGTCGACTGGGGACAACACTCCTGAAACAGCTTGATGCTGGTCTTTGTGTTCTGAAGACACAAATACAAGCACACATGAGTGAGTACAGAAAAAAAAGAATACTACTACACGATACAGCTGCCTATTTACAAGTAAAAGAAAAACAAATTACAAGCACTTATAAAAACACAACTACATAATTTTAAAATATTTTTAAGACATGACAGAACACATTATGTACTATAAGCACTTATTAAATTCAAGCTAGCAAAATTACAATGTTAAATCAAGTCAACAAAGAACTTTAACAATATAAAACAAAAGAATAACAAGAGAAAAATCAATCTGTGTTTGAGTACCTCCAGCTGTTTTCAATTTGAAGAGATGTATTCTTGTTACAATTGAAAAACTGGCAAGAGTAGAGGACTGTGGGGAAAAAAAGGACACCCATTCCTTGTGTGAACATACCTCACGGAGCTCCTTGATCTTGGCTCCCTTCACCCCGATGATCGAGCCAGCCAGGCTCTGGTGGATCAGCAGACGCAGCTCACAGTCAAAATCCATGCCATTGTACTGCTGGTACTATGAGGACAATAAACATGTTCATAGCATGATACAATCCATTTTGTCCACGAAATACACTCAAACCTCCCTTTTCATTTTGGCAAAATAATTTGAGTTAAAATAGAATATATAAAATAAGGAAATTAAAAACACATTGCCATACCGCTGATAATGGGTGACATACACCCTTATGATGACAAAATTTTTTTGAATTGTTTTCAATTTCAGTTTGAAAGTTTTTGTTAGAAAATTTGTTGGCAGAAACCAGCGGCAACAGTGTGATCCACAGTCTCAAAACAGAATGTAGACTTAAGAAATCGGACAGGTTTGAAACATGTCTAGTTCAACCTAAGCAAACCATTTATTTGCAAATAAAAACAAGGAGTAAAATGCAATGTACATTTGCAAAAGATAATTTGGTGATAACTTACATTCAGAAAAGAAAAAGACAAGAAGTTCAATAAGTGCTCACCTCTTCCAATGTTGGGATAATCTTCAGCAGGATTTCTCCAACGGTCTCAATGTCGGCACTGATGCTCAGGATGCTTCATATTTCATCCACCAATGACAAAACAGAGCACAGCCACACAGAGGGTGGGGGTGCCAGCAAGGCATCGCAGGAGGGAGGGAACAACATTTCAGATCATAGAATTCATAATAGCCCCTTTTTTTCCACAGAAAAACAGTTAAACCCCATTAAAAACTCTCTACTGAGACTAACATGGCTTAATAAAATGATATGGTCGAATGTTTTCTAAACTTTACATGCTAAATTCCTGATAACTGTACTCTGTAACTTGCAAAAAAGCTACCACCCAAACAATGCAATGAAAAGAAAACAGTCTTTATCCAGAGAAAGGAAGTAAAGAGACAAAATTAAAAAAGGACCCAAAGAAAAGTGACTGCATTTGGTGACCACTGAAGGGGCAAGACAGGGAGTGTGAAGTTTAGGAGAATCTGGCAGGAATAAGCACCAATGGTGCTAGAGAGAAATCTAAAGTCCTAAAGCACAGGTTGGTGGATGCACACCACAAAGACTTTGACAGAAAGTACCGCAAATAAGGTGCCTAACATAAATTAAATATCACGGAAGACAGAAAGGACAAATTAAACCACTCTCCTATTTCAAGTTGTCCAATCTTAAAAGTTTGCTTAAAATGTGATTATGATGCTTAATTCGGCCTTCAAATTGTAAACAATTTTTTGTTGTCTGCACCCACCTAGTGACATAACAAAATAAACACAATGATTGTACTGATAAGGAGAACTTAGGCACAGTCTGTACATGGAAGCAGAATGGTAGGCTGCTGAGGGAGAGTAACAGAGCAGTTTATAAATAAAAATGAAGTCTGCCACCACTCGAGTTGATGCTTTTTAAGGGGATGGGAGAAGCAATTAATATAAAAACCAAGAAATGCAGAGATGAGCGGGACAGAGAGTGACATCCTACACTTTCAATAGCTCCAGCAGTCAACCACCAAGTTCAGATGAAGCAGAAGACAGGAAGGGAAAAACACACAGACACACACACAATCACACCACACTTAAATCTTAGCTTGAAAATCACGTTTCAGAATGGATGAACAATCTGAGTCGATCGATATAAGGAGGACATCACAAGGAAAGAATGGGATGATGCGAGAAACAAGTGAGCTTATGAAACTAACAAAAACAAGAACACCAAAATATCCACTCTGAAGGGGGAGGGAAGTGAAAACGCGAAAGATAAAGAGGATAGATGATCATCAATTGAAATAATAAAATAAAAAAAACTGACATATTGCACAGATTATAGCAAAGATTTAAAAAGACAGTGGCAGATTGTGGAAAAAAACCCTGACAACACCAGCCTAAGTTTAAATGTTGACGTGACTTTAAAAATGGCATATAAAAGGATGTTCATATGGCTTTTACAGGCTCAACAGGCAGATTTGGACATGAACGCATTTAGGCATTTTGACTCAGGCTAATATACTGTGAGAACAGGTAGGTTAAAATACAGTGACTTGACAGAGGCAGGATGACTATTATTATTCATCTCTTCTTGTTTGTTTGACCTGTAGTCAGGCAGTGAGAGGGAGGAGCTTAGGGACATACCGCTCAGGCCCACTGCTGTCTGGGACTGACACACTGGCATTGTACTGGGCGTGGCATGGGCAGGGGCCAGGGCCATTCGAGCACAGATGTCAATCAAGTAAGGCGCCCATTTAGGGACAGGGCACGATTATGGGCAGGGCCAACCAGGGTGTCAGGTGGGCGGGCGCAGGAGGGGCCATCCAGAACATGGGCAACAGAGGAGGAAGTGGGCAAAAAAGTAAACAGTAAAATAATAAACAAGGGAGAGGGAAGAGGGAAGAGGAATACATTTTTAATATACAGGCTCTACACTGTTCAAATGTGACTTTAATTTGATTCTCTCAGAGATTGGTTTGTCAAAGAGAGAAAAGGAAAAAAGGTGACATTGGAAAATGGGTAATGGCATATTAAGAACATGAAGATTCAATGTTGGGGAATAAACCAGAGACAGTGAGAAAGAGGGGAGGGGGGACAAACTGTGGAGGGCTAGAGAAAGAGGCAATGACATTGAATGAATCAAGAATTGGCCAAGAATTGCTTTGCTTTAACAGTTATTAAAAAAAATGTAAGCTTAAATGATAGCGTGTGCTGCAGGTGACCTCATGAACTCGGCACTGTGCCCATAAATTTAAATTAACAAGAGCATCAGTGTTGCTGCTACAGCAGTGTTACAATAAATTATCATTATGGAGAAACAAACAGACATGAAATTGGGCTTTTGTGCCTTGGGTCAGTTTAGCTCAGGCAATCACATAATGGTCATGTGAAAAGATAAAAACCAACCCTAAAGGGTTTATCAGGAGATCTCAGGAACAGAAGGCTAATAACATGGGCATCAGCTGCCACACCCCTTGTTTACTTGTGAAAAAACAATACCAATCCCAAATACCAAAATAAGTTTTAATCAGTTATCTAGGGTAAATCTAAAAAGAACTGATGTCCAATAGAGGAGGCTGGGTAGGTTTGAGAGGCCAGTAAAGAGAAAAATATAGAATACAAAATAAAAATACTAAATTAAATTTAAAAAATCAGGGTGTATAAAATATATGTACTCACGTCTGTGCGAAGGGCTTTGATGTTTTTGCCACCCTTCCCAATTACAGCTCCTGCATTCTGAGAATACAAAGAATTCTTACAAAAACTGCTAAAAAAAATAACAAGATATTGTGAACTATGGTACTGTAGTCAACAGACAAGACGCCAGATAGTATTGCAGTTAATGTAAAGAGAAGCACAAGGATTGTACGAATTGCTGTTATCAAGTGCAGGAATTAATTATTCAAAATGGGAGAAATGTGATCAGGGCAACAAAAAGAAAACTGCATAAAAATGGAGGGAATAAGACAAATCTGCAGTCTTACAGACAGGGAGCCCAGAAGAACGAGACAAAAATACCAATAATCACATAAGGGTTCAACATGAAACGTGAAATGAAAGGGAAGCTGATTTACTTTGCTCTGCAGGAGGATGCGAAGCTCAACCATCTCATCCGAGTTCCTGGAGCGTTTGAATGATTTCTGCTCATCTGCATCCTCAGCAGGGCGCTTACCTGGCATAAGGAGATAAAAACACACCCTAACAACTCTGCACATACAACCTTCAACAAGAAAATAATCAAAAAAGACCGCAGAAAGCAGTGAATCATAGAATTACAAGTCTTATACTTTCAAAGTCTGTTTCCTATTATAAGCTAAATATACACAAATCACTGTGTGCAAAACCAGGAAAGCCAGAGATTTTGGGTAGAGATCAGTTAATGTACAGGTCCACAAGTATTGCACAAGGAAAGATTTTAAATCATACATAACTTGCACTAATCTCAAATATATATAGTTGTAAGTCAACAGCTACAAGATTGCCATTGCAATTCTTTCTTTGCAAAACACAGACATGCATTTTCGCAACACAGCTGACAATATAAAGAAGTTATGTTTCATACCATTAGTCTCTGTGTTGCTGAATGAAGAGTCTTCTTGCTCGATTTCTGTCTCCATTGTCTTCTGACAGAAGCAGAGGAGAGGTGAACACCTCGGTTAGGTATACAGGTGGCAGCAGCAGGGAGAAAGAAGGACAAAACTGGCCCCTGTGAGCTGTGGCTGTCTGTCCACATTGTAAGAGCAAGAAAAAAACAATTAAGACAATTTAAACTGTGTGTTGGAAATACGGCCACTAGACTGAGGAATAAAAGGGAAGAAAACTGGCTGAAGACCGGCACTCACCGATATTTATTACAGGGACAAGGGCGTGTTGATAGGCGGATCTAAATAAGCAAGGACCAAACAGCTCCTACGACCTGTCGGAGAGGGAGAGGCTACTTTAAATACTGAAATGTCGTCGTGTGGAAAAGGCTCGGTGATAGCAAAGTTTGAAACGTACTAATTATGATTTAACATGTTGTATTAAACTCCTGCGTTTGGATCGCTGTGACTGTAATGCAAAGCAACGTGACTTGTGAGCACGTCTCCAGAGTTTATTAATGACTACTGATATTCAAAGAAACCTGATATCATTGTAAAGTCATCAGTAGTCATCTCAGCACAGTAATGGAGATCTGGCCGGAGAGAGAAGCATTGCGCAATGTTTCGGGGCGAAAGACGAGTGCCACCGCCACCGTCCATTAATCAGGAGATGAGTTAATCACTCCCTGACGAATACTGTTAACGTTAAACGCCCGAATCATAATTAATAATTTCGTAATAATCACCGAACAGTAAGGAGGATTCTTACTTTCAAGCAGTCTGATAACCCAAGCCAGAAATTAAGTCGTTAAATTACGACATTGACTAAACTGAAAGTGAGCTAGCTCGTTTGAAGCTAACTTAGCGCCCGTTACCTAAGCTGTAGTTAAGGTTAGCTACCGGCGCAGCTAACTAAGCTGGAGGGAAGCGCGTTAGCTTCGAGCTCCTTCGCGTCGTTTTGCATTACAGATTTCTGTCAAATGTCGGTCGTATTCTTTTCAAACACTTCATTAGTCGCTTATGATATAGCTGGTAGTGCTATGACCATGATCGAACTCGAGTGGGTTTATAAAGCATTACGAATTAATCAATACAAAGACCAGCTCGAGCCACTCAAGCTAGCGGCTAGCTAATTTCGCCATGTTGCCATAATTTCGGTTAAGCACAAACGGAGCTAGCCAGGGCAGCTAGTTAGGCAGTGTTGTCTTGGAAACACAATAAGAAATGAAGTGACTACTGATAATATATTAAATGTATTTCTTTTTATAGCACCGGTGCACTTTAAATACATTGGGCTCAATGTGGCAAAGATAAAAGGGGAAAATATCGTCAAAACACAAACCTGCGGTGCAACACCTCGCTCGTCCCCTTCCTTCTCTACCGAACCTGGAAATAAGCACGATAAGACGAGCTACTGAAACGTCATTGGTTGAAGGGAAAGCAAATCAAACAGGCGCCAACCATGATTGGCTGGAGTAGACGTCAATCACCAGGATGGAGGCGTTTCCAAAGTGATATATTCCGCCCTGTTTCCGGGTGCGGATTCGCAATTTACGAAGCTAGCAGGAGTTATTCGTGTTTGAAAGGTTTGACCAGTAATGCTGCTGTTAATGTGTTTCTCAGAAGTTGTGAGGCTTGGTTGTGTGTCTTAAGATTTTATGGTGTATATAACCCAGTCTGTGGCCATGTCGTATGGACACAATGCTGAGGTACAGTAGTTATCATCGCTGCTAAATCATTAGGCTGGGTTAGTAAACTTTGGCGCCATGGCTACTTTCCACAGTACTTCATGGAAGCAGCTGCCGTCAGCCTTCTAAGGTAATCTTTCTCACAACTTACTTACTTGAGCAAACATCTTTTCCCAGTTTTAATAATTCGCCTGTTGTTACTGTCTGCATTTCTCAAATCTTCTTTTCTCTCTCCTCCTCGGTATCCACATGTGATCACCTGCAGAGACACGGCACCTATTCACGTTGATGTAACTCCAGAGAAAATAACACAAAGCAATTGTATTTTATTCTTGTGTAAAAAAACATTCTAATTTCTGCTGTCGATAATAACCACAAGTGGTTGAGTTAGGTGACACAAAACGTCCTACAAATGTAGTGATTGCTAGCCCATAAATTACATTAAATGTAGGATTTCAACCACTTTTTGTATACTGACAACAATAGAATTGGAAAATTCATTTACCATTGAAAAACTTTTTAAAGCATCTATTAAAAATGCATTGCAGTTGTATTATGCAACTTTTAATTCAGTAAAACAAGTGAGAAATGCAATTAAATATAAATAACTGCTGCAGCATTGCATTGAAAGAAACGCCCACTAGAAACTAGAGTTCAACAGTGCAGAATATAGCAGAAGGTGGCCTAAGCTAAATACAGGCTGAGGCAGAGGATGGCCCCTGAGACCCAAGCTGTGGTACGTACTACCCAAGCTTGGCTGCAGTCCTCCCAGCATGTCCAGGTGCCCTTTGCGTGGCTAGAGGCCTGTGTGGAGTGGCTACAAGAAGAAGCAGGAGGAGCAGCTTGTCTGTCACAGCAGCAAGTCAACCGGCAGGTGGGCAGGATGTCTGACTGTCTTACTGTGTGGTTCAATGCGAAATGATCACACTCTATGCTGACAAAAAAAGGCACTCAAGACCCAGCTGTTTCTGGAGCTTTTTTCCTCACAGTCTTTCTTAGTGGATGGAGTTTGCTCAGTTGTTCTGTCTAAGTTGAGAAAATCAAAAGTGGTCATATATGGAGGGGGAGGGAGATGGTCTCTGGCGTTGGATGTGAGCGTCATCTTCAACTGGTTTTTATAGTGTTCTCAGACGGTCTGTTTCCAGTGTTCATGCATTCTCTTGTCTAAGGTTCTTGTCATTTTCACTGACAGTATATGTATAGTGTTCCCCACACTGCAAGTCTAGTTGATCAGTCAAATTAAAAAAAAAAAACAGCCTGCCATAATTTTGATAATTTGTTAGTCATCAAAGACATTTAGTCAAGCAAATGTCACATGTCACACAGTTGCTTTTTCCCAGGTCTCAAATGTGTGATTTTGCTGTTTTGATAAATTCAAAAATCAATATATCTGATTTTTGTATACACAATGTCACCTTGGGTTTTCAGGGTGTCAGTTGATATTTAACAGAAAAATTAATAATAAGAAAAATAATCCACGATTAATTAACAATGAAAATACATTTTATTTGTGGCCCCACAGCTGCTGCATGTGGCATCATTCTGCTCTCCATTTATGTGATGATGAGGTAGATGATTCTGGTTTTAACGCCTACAACACGAGAAGGAGTAAGTCAGATTGAGATGAATAATCTTCTTCATGTTTTGGGTCGCTTTCCTTCTTTTATGGAAGGAAATCCCAAACTCCATGTGAGCTAAATATTTATGAAATCCTGCACAAATATGCGTCACGCAGAAAGCAAATTTCATTGAACTACGGGGGAGACAAACAACAACAGCTCAAGCCGATGCGTATTTCTATTACTGGCAGCTGACAACAAGAAGATCATGCTAGAGTAGGTAATGATCAACAAAAGTGGGCGATTGAAGAGTGAAAGAACACCTCCTGGTCTGACAAATCCTGGTTTCTGTTGCAACATGCTGATAGCAGGGCAAAATTTTTGTGTAAACAGCATGAATCCATCCTGCCTGGTGTCAGCTGTACCAGCTGGTGGTGGCGTCATGTGGGGTATGTTTTCCTGCACTGACGCATCATTTGTACGCCACAGTGTCCCGAAATATTGCTGCTGAACAGATGTGTCCCTCCATGGCCAAAGTCTTATCTTTTCTGGAATAGATATTCGAGGAGGATAATGCTTAATTTTTCAAAGCACATATCATCTCCTCATGGTTCCAGGAACATGACTGTGATGTTGGTTCATTCAAGTGGCCCGCATGGTCACCAGATCTCAACTCTCTGAAGCACTTTATAAATGATGTGGATAAACATGTTTATATCATAAATGAGAGATTAAAAAATCTGCAGTGACTTAATGACACCACTGTGTCAGTATGCCTCAGAATCTCTGTAGTGTTGCTGTCTTTTTGTTGGATCACTTTTTTGGATAACTCTTAACGGCAACATTGGATCTGATTTAAGGTTAAATATGTTTAGTGCTGAGGTTATTTTTAAAGTGTCTTTTAATTAAATGACCACTCATTTCATAAAAGTGAATGTAACTAGTTTTTTTTTCATGCCACAGAAAGGTAAATGTTATTAAAAATACAGGTAGAACTTGCTGTGAATGGTCAAAAAGCTTAAATATGCCTTCCTCTATGTTATGACATTATAGGTGCTGGACCAGTGGCTGTTGACAGACCTGAGAGACCTGGACTACCCTGTTCTCCCTGAAAGGCTCGCTGAGGCCCAGAAGACCGAACTCAATGGCACCTTCTGTGTCCAGGTACAGCCTTCATTATCATATATTTCACGCTATATTTTTACATTTGACCTAATGATGATTAATTGGTTTTATGTTAGAAAACATGCCCATTTATCAAGAGAAAATACTGACCAGATATTAACCCTCTAAACCCTGCGCAGTTTCTGGGCATTTTCTGTTCCTGTCACTTGCTGTGGGCTCATTTTTCACTGCAATATAAAGACCTGCACCTCTATGGAAACAGTGCTGCTATGGCTAGAAGTGGAGAGACCTCAAAAATGTCTTTTGTGCAGTATGACAAAGTTAGAATGCCATAAATCATAAAGAGGGAAAGTTAGATTTATTTGACTATTTATTTACAAAAGTTGTAAACAACCTGAAATTAATATATGCAGCATTTTCCAGGTGCCCACAGTCGTTATTAATACGAGAAAAGAATGGTCGCTCCATATGCTATAGATATTTTACTACTTACATTTTTAATTTCTTTCATTCTTGCCAGTTGCACCAAGAAATGCAGAATCTTAGAACAAACAATCAATTTTTGTCAATTTTTAAAAAAATAAAACATGTAAAATACAGGGATTCTGATGAAATTTTAAATATTTTAAGCCTAAATTTAGTTAAGAGTTAGTTAAGGCTGAAGGAATGGCACAAAAAAATCTCTCGATTCTGTTTGACCAGTTTTGGCTCTGATAAATAGTGTAATCAACCAGCGGGTTTTATGGTTCAGAGGGTTAAAAGGCACCCTTAAAAATCTAATGAAACACACTTGTTGAAAACAAACATGGCAATTAGTTGTCAACAGAGTGCTGAGGTCAGTGTATGCACTGTCACACAGCCAAGAAGGACAAAGATAAACTAAATTCACATGTAATGACAACAACAATTAATGGCAAAATAATGTAAAACTACATCACATAGCAGTCCATTCTAAGCAAAGAACAATTATAGTGTTCTTACAGAATTAATTTGTTGGAGATGTCATTTTTGAATGATCACATAGCGGTTATTTTTTGTCTTGTCGCATAAAAATATTTGATTTTTTTTTGCCTAATATAGCCTTATTCACATGTTCATGATCGATGTGTTGCTTTATGCGATATAGAAAATCACACATCAAGCAGCTGAGGCAAAAATAGGACTGCTGTGGAATTCAAGGAGAAGATGTGAATAATTTACTTTTAGAAGCCGTATTATAACAAAGCCCTACTGGATTCCGTTTTTTTTCTACATGGTAATTGGAAACCCAGCTGGAAATCCTGTGAGAGAGATTGTTAGTTACATCTAGCAATATTAACTATTGAACATTTCTCTAGATGCAGAAGGCAATGCAATCAAAGGTGTCATTCTGTTTTAGGTTGACTCATTACTGGACGTCAGTCAGCCTGCGTATGGTCAGCTGCAGAAGTGGAGGGGAACAGACTGCACCAACGACGACGTGTCAACTGTCACACAGTACACCCAGAGGCCCTGGGAAGCCAGACCAGCCCGTATGCTGCTTCTGCAGGTCAGTGCTATCTGTGAACGGCAGTTGGTATTAAAAGTCTCCCTTAATGTTGGTATTGTGCTTTTGAAATTAACACCCCAATGGTCCTAACAGATTCACTATCCTTAAAAATGAGACAGAGTGTGTGATACGTTGTAAGCCGTCTGCATTTCAACTAAGTAGGGCTAGTCCGAATAGAAATATCTGTGCTTCAGATATTCGGATCCAAAAATTGCCAAATATTCGAATATTTGGTTCATGCCGCGGTGTCGGCTAGGGGTGGTGGGGTGAGTGACACCGGAGTTGGCAGGTCCAGGTACTAGAACCACGGCGACGTTCTGCAGCCTCAGTGGCATACTACAGCCTCTGTAAGACGGCGACGCTCGGTGACGCTCAGCAGTGCCCGGTGGCGTACTACAGCCTCGGCAACACTCAGCAGCATTCGGTGATGCTGGACGGCGCCTGGCGGCAGCCAGCACCAACATTCAGTTATCAAAATTATTATCCGAATACCACCACAACAAGCAAATATTCGGATATTCAAATATTCAGGACCAGCCTTACAACTAAGATAACCTGATGGTCGCAACAAAGGGTAGCCAAGTACTTCCAGCCATGAAGCTCTAAGTTGATTGTCCAAAAAAGCAAATCATCATTAATTACCTCATTAGTATGCCTCTGTTTGGTTTTGAAATGAGTGACTTTTGCATCAACAGGCATTACATGTATCTATTACTTTTTAGCATCTCACAACAAACAACAGTAGAGCATGTAGCATTTGTTACTTGTGGAAATCTTAGTTCAAGATGTAGCTGTATTACTACTTTGTTAATAAAAAAATATTTGGACAGCAACAGTCCTGAACCAAAGTTATGCTGCAGCACCTTTTTGCATCACGCATGAACAAGTCTTGATTACAGTGCTACACTATTTATTAGATTTTATCTTTGTGTGGTTGATTTGGTAGAATAATAAAGACTTCTGCATCTCTTCCTAACTGAATCAGAGTGGACAGGTTCAATCAGGGAGAGCATATGAAAAAGTAAATTGCAGGAATATATGTCGAGGACTGTAATTTTCACCTTAGGAAATATACTTGTCACTGCTCTATGATTTTTCAAGAATGGTGCCGGTGTTGCTTAGAAACGTCGCAGTGGCTTTTTTTAAAAACTTTTTTTTAAAAATACTGTTTCTCAGACTATTTTGAACAAGTCCCACAATTCTGGGAGTAATGGGACGCAAAAGCTAATAGCAGTGATGGAACCAAACATAGAGCAGTAATAATTTATTTAGAATATAAATGTTAAATAATGATTTTATCATCATCACTTCATCATTTCTCTCTATATTGTGCAGATAACAGATGGAGTCCAGAGCTTAGAGGCAATGGAATATCAGCACATTCCTGCGCTCAGTACGGCACTCAGGTGAAGAACTGATCTATATAATACTTAAATGCACAGCTTGTCTTGTTGCTCGTAACTTTGCTAAAAAGGGGGGCAGTGCCTTCCCAAGGTTTCGTATAAATGTATGCTTTTTGACAGTCGTGACTCTAGTTTTTGGAGCAACAGAATGACCAGTGTTATGTCATGTTAAATCAAAGAAACTCAAGTGATTTTCCTACAGCTAGATAATTCCTTACAAAGCTGCTGACTCTTCCAGGCCTGGTGCAAAGCTGCAGTTGCAGGGGCGGATAGTTTGCAGGCTTGGTGTGCTCCTGCTGGGCCCATCCAACATCAAAATCCTGGGTGGTGAGGTGGAGGACTTGGTGGACAGGAATAGCCAGGTAAGCTATAACCAATCCATCTTTATGTTTCCTTAATTTTTCCTTCATATCTGGTATGAATTTAATTTGGGACCAATCACCCGTTGATATCCGTTTCTGGTTAATGCCAGTGTGTTAAGTGTTGTGTGTCAGTCACAGTTTTAAGCCTGCTTTTTTTATACAACAATGAATAAGATGCAATAATTTATGCTGATCCATTTCTTGATTTACATATTACTCTCACAGGGCAGAGTGCTGTGTCGGACATTGGGACTTCCTGAGGAGCAGCAGCAGCAGCAGGAGGGGGAGGAAGCCCCACCAGCCCCGCAACAAGGTATATTCATGGGACTTTGTGTACTTTTACAGGTAGATCATGTGCTACAAGGGTCACTAATTGTATGAATATTATACACCATGACCCCACAGCAACTTGGCGTCAGTTTGGTGTAGTAGTAGAGTAGTGTAGAGTAGAAAAACCCACTGAGCCCCATAATCTGCTGGTGCGTTTAAAAGGCATGTTATCCAGAAGAAGAGAAGCCACAATTATGCCACTTATGCGAGCCCGGATCTGGAAAAAGAGAGGAAGAATTGTTGAATTGTTGGAATTTTTCGATGGTCCTTGAACCAAATATTTGTGACTCCAGCTCCTGTTCAGGAAAATTCACCAAATCTAAGCTTGAAATCAAGATATTTCAGTCAAATCACTTTATTCTATATGTCTCATTATAAAGATTGCCAAAAAATATTTATATATAATTCAGTGCACTTTGCAAAGAAGAAGAGAAGATACTAGTCACTTGGCTATACAACTACACTCGTGAAAAAAAAATAAGGAATTTTTGTTTGGACTGGGTTGAACTGCAGTCTGCGTCTATACAGAGTGGAGAGAAAGTAGTATGGAAACAAATGAAACTGTAAATAGTAAAATATCAAATGGTTGTACAGCCACTATTTGTAACACCTGAGAGCACTTGGACATGTTGCAAAAACTCCTAGGAAAGGCTTGGGGTTAAGGCCTGTTTAAACATGCTTGTTGTTTTTTTCTTGTGGTTTTGATTGACATAAATCAATGCTCTGACAGTCAATGACACAGCTTTTCACCAATTTTAGAAATCAACATAATTATGATGCTGTTTTCTTCTTAAGGTAACCAGGACATGGAGGACCTGGAGCTCGATGATGCTGTGCTGTTGGCTAGTCTGGAGGGTCAGGAGGATGCTGAAATACTTGAGGTGTTACCTGCCCCTGACAGCGGCTACGGGACACTGCGTGAGACCTCCGCTCAGTCTTCAAGAAACTCCTCTGTCAGGAGCTTTGTCTCAACAGCCTCATCCAGGTGGGTGGTAAACAATGTGATGTCTTGACATTTTGATGCTGGAACACCTCACTTTACTCTGTCAGGCAAATATATCTTGACATTTTGAATTTCAGTGTAATGTTTGTCTTCAGGAAAAAAATGCCTTAGGCAGCGTTCACCACGTTCATTCCTCAGCCTGTTTACAAACTTATCTTACAAAATATTTTATCAGATTGATAGTCTTTGTGTCTGTATCTTTGTGTGCTATCCGGTCTTCAATTTTTCCGCCAGTGACAATAACAACAATGTTTTTAATTGATACTGAGGATATTTATAACTGTTATCCCCCTTATTCAACAGTTGTGACTCTATCCTCCTTCCAATTACTGAAGATAGTTATAAATGTTGTATAAGAAGAATAACAGAATAAAATGCTTTCAGTCAGTTTCAGTTGAAGTATACCGACCACCAATTTACTGTACAGACAAAGTTTCTGGAGTTTCTAAAATTTTTTTCAAAAGGTCTTTAAAAAGTATTCTTCACATTAAAATCTCCTTACGTAGCATTGCTCCCAGAAAAATTAGCCAGTTAACACTGATGGCTTAAAAGCTCTTTTCATTCAGTCCGACATAATTGGCTGGTGTCTTTCAGAAGAGAAACCTCCACTCGCTCTTACAGAAGTGGTTCGATCCAGAGCAACAGCAGTGGTTCAGTCCGAGGTCTTCACGATGCTGACGAACAACAAGTTTCTCAGGTCGTTGACTGCTTACCTCCTGACAGTGTTCATCAAGAGATTCAAGATGACAACATGGGACAGGAAGACTTTCCTGATGAAGACTTTGACGATCTTCCTCTAGATGAGTTGGACGGAGTGATTTTTCAGGAAAGTAAAACTGCTGCTGCTCAGTCTGATAGCAGTTGCAGAAACACACCACAGAACGACAACAGAATAACAGGAAATCCTAACAGTTTGGGCAGAGCAGCAAAATCTCAAACTGTTCAGTTTGAACCGCACACTTTGAGTGACTCCAGGCCACAACTAGGGCCAAGCAACTCAAGATCCACTGCACACAAAAGAGACTATCAGGGGTGCATCCGAGTAGCTTCAGGGCAGTTAACCAAAGCAACTTCCAAACCCTTCATTTCCCCAGCGGCTTCAAATGAACATGTTAGTAATGATGAGAGCGATTTTATGGATGACGACATGGGCTGCTTTTTGGATGAAGTAGAATCCTATGAAGCAGAAAATGGAAAAACTACACCGAATCAGCTCCCTGTTCAACAAGGACCTAGTGAAGACACAAAGCGGGCCGCTTATACAACAGAAACCTCATCCTCCAGTTGTAGGCTGTCCAGCAAATCATCAAGAGGTATAACCGATTCCCACAGAACACCTCGGGAACAAACTTCCAACTCAGGCACCGCAGGATGTGACACACAGTCTTTGAAACAAGATCCACAGAGTGACAGCACAGACTCTGCCGTCACCGTGACCTCTCCACCCTTCACGTACTTGTGCTTGCTCGAAGAGTTAATGTCCAAACCACATCCCCGTACCACTGAGATCCATGTCAAAGCTTTCATTGTGACTCTCTTAGGGAAACTGAGCAGCATCAATGGTGTTTGGTCTGTCTCTGCTACAATATCTGACGGAACTGGCTACCTGGATGTGGAGTTGTCAGATGAGGTTTTGACGAGGCTGCTGGGCTTCTCAGTGGCAGAGAAAGGGGCTCTGAAGCGTGATCCAGCTCGGAGAGGTGAGCTGGATGCTGGGATGAGGAGATGTCAGGAAGAGCTGGTGGACATGTGCTGCATTATGACCATTGAGGTTGATCCAGGGGAGAGGAAAGCTGTGGTGACCAAGGCAGACCCTGTCAATGAGAAAGCAGTTCAGGAGCTGGAGCAGAGGGTGAAAAATGGGAGAAAATATACATAGGAATTGAGGGGAAGTGGGCGATAATGAGAAAATTACAGGCAGCGGAAAATATATTGCCCTTAAGCAGAAATGAAAAATTGCCAACAAAATTGAGGCAAATATAACATCACCACAAACAGCATTGCCTCAGAGGTGTTCTTTCATGTAGTGATACTGAGGTACTTTTTGGGACTGGTGATCAACCTGCCCTTCTGCTTCAAATTTGGAGAACAGAGACTGTGAACTGGATGTCTGGTGATTAGCAAGCGGTGTGTTGAAATGCATCCCATCTGCTAAATGTGAATGACATTCTGCCATTTGCATTAGAGAATTTCAAAAAATGCAAAGCTGTAACTCTACTGTCTGTAAATCTATATTAATAATTGTTTGTTATTACCGTATTAATTCAGACAGCCCACAGCTGAGCATCCCATATTCTATGTAACACTGAAAACTACTTGAATAGGAGAGTGAAATATGTGCCATAAAGAAGGGAAAGGTGGGTGTTCATATTCTGATTGTGGTAATGAATTGCCAGCCTTTGCTTTCATTCAGTACAGCGATTACTTCTGACTGAAAAGTGATTGAATATCCAGGGGCAGTGTGGGTCTTTAATAAACTCCCTCAGAGGAGAATGAGAGGAAAGGAAGATAAAGGAGAGGCCATGAGCTTCGATTATTGCTGTTCATTATGGAGCCTCATATTTTTGTCTTTGATGAACACACACCACAAATGTAATGTTTTGCCTGTATTTACTGTATATTTAAATAAAATTGCCCTGAAGGTTTTATAGTTGACAGTTTGACTAATAAAACACATGCAAGCTTGTTGCAAAGTTTATCTCTCTATTTTTCCTCATCAAATAAGTATTGCATTACTCAACATTAGATGAAGGCATATCAGACTGCGGCACAGTGTTTCATTTGGTTTCTAACAGTTTTATTAAAAGCACCTCAAGGATATGCATTGCTGAGGCACACATATTGGTAATTAAAAGTACCCATGCATTATTATGTGATGTGTAGCTCTGCAGAGACGTCTCTTTAAGATGAAACATCTCAACAATTTGTACTATACAAATTACTTTGTGTCATGTCTGCCATCATACAGTATAATTAGGTGGCAGTTTGTCATACTTCAGTGTCTTAGGTGTGATAATGAGCAAAAGACACGCTTCTAAAGGTACCACAGGGAATGTATGTTAGTCTGTACGAGTGCTTATATTTGTGTTTCTTTGTGCATTGGCGCAGCGCGGCATGCATGTATGTTATTGTCTTCTGCCGCTGTGTGCACTTCCATTCCAGGTAGCTGGTCTCAGTTCATTAAGGGCTAATCAGGTTGAACATCTAAATCAGGACCCTGCTATGCATGTTGATAGCCTGTTATGTGCTAATGAAGCTGGATATAGAGGAGGGGTGGGCGAGGAAGGGGAAAGAAGCAACCCATAGGGAGATACAAGTGGAATAAATATTGGGGGATAGAGGGGAGTGCTGTCTCAGTGGATATGGAAGTGATGCGTCAGTCAAGCCTCTCGATATACAGCCTCTGTATTCTGGGTGACTTTATGCTGTGTATCCAGCGTAGCTGTGTACGCCTTTTCAAAATTGTATGACAAAATACATTTCCCAAGTTTAAGTACTTTGTTGTTTCTGTTAATTTCATGTTTATATGTGGTCAGGCTGCCATGCAGGATGAAAAAAGAAATGGAAGGATGAAGGAGTCGAGTTCTGCATGAGTGTGCTATGAAAGTATCATTATGCTTGAAGAACTGTTATTGATTTAAGGTTCTTCAATGCAAATTGTGTTTTGAATATCAGCTGTAAATAAGGATTAATTTGTTAGTTTACAACACAGCCGCATTAAGAGCTAAAACATGTTTTTTTAAATTAACATGATACATTTTTATTTTAACAGTTTACACTCTTTTTTCATTGCACTAAAATGAAATATTCACGTACTTCCTGTACCATTGTTAACATTCACTGAGCAACCATAACATAAGAACCACCACCTAATATTGTCCTGGTCTCCCTCTTGTCACCAAAACAGCTGGAGTCTCACATAATCAGAACTGTCTCCACAGTGCTGTATCAGCACTGGAGAATGGTCCGACGCCACCTCATATCACCCTGCTATAGGGAGAAAAAAATATTCTGTCTTGTTTGCAGATCTTTAAACTCATATCCTGATGCTAATGATGTTGCCGTTCATTTCTGAACAACTTCTTCAATGTGGCAGGGTGTGATATGCTACTGAAAGAGGTCACAGGAAATACCGTTGCCATAAAGAAGAGTACATAGCCTGTAGCAATATTTGATAGGTGTCAACTTCCACTACTACTAATACTGCCTAGAGTATCACTCCATCTCTGCTGGATATCCTTCTGCCCATCTTTCCACAGTTTATCCTGCTGCCATTTCTTTGCCAGGTAAATGGTGCACATTCACCCAGCTGTCCATACATTGTAAAATGTACTTAAGTAGACTAGGCCACTGTCTTCCTTTCTCATGTTCTGTCACTCACATGCCTGTTGTCAGTGGACAGGGGTCAGCAGGCTCCAAGCGGTGATGCACTGTGTGTTCTGACACCTTTCTATCAGGGTCAGCGTTTCAGCAATTTGTGCTGCGGAAGCTCTTCTGAGGCTAGCTTTTGCTTGCTCACACTTTTATGAGCCTTGAGTGCCCGCGGCACTGTAACCAGTTCACCAGTCGTCCTTCCCTGGACCACCTCTGGTTGGTACTCACTGCTGCTTATGAGGAATACCTCACAATACCTGCTGTTTTGGAGATGCTCTGACCCAGTGGTCTAGCCATCACAGTTTGGCCCTTATCAAAGCTGCTCACATCTTTATTTAATTGTTTCCAACAAATCAACTTCAGTAACGGACTTCTCTTACTACCTGATATATCCCATGTCTTGACAGGTGTGTAAGTGGTGAATGTTATTCACTTTGCCTGTAATGCCTGACAGGTGAAGTGAATAACATTGATCATATTGGTACTATGTGCTGTTCTGCTGGAAAACTTTGGATTTTGACATTCGTGTTGATGAGACTTAGACACCCAAATAAACATTGTCCCACAACAAACACACTCCCTCATGCAAATGGAAATCCTAAATGACAGTGGCCTAACCCCACAGGAAAATGCACCCGACCACATGGAAAAAACATCAAACAATCAGGAACATGTTGAGGAACATGACAATGGACCAACATGTTGATTTGACCTCTAAACTTCCTACACCCCATTGTGATCAAACATCAACAGGATGCAGTGGAACAAGTTTGATTGTCAGAGGCCCCACTATACAAACCAGAGTACCCAAAGGATCCAGTGCCAATGTCCTGGTTCCAGACCCCATAGCACACCCAGAGAGGTCCTCTTGTCCATGCCAAAAGGTTCAGAGCATTTTTGACCACATAAGGGGGACCAACACAATATTAGACAGGTGGTCATAATGTCATGCCTGATTGGTGTATAGCCTTTTAGCTCCAGGCAGTATATTATTAGGATGGACAAGAAACAAATAAAGAGAATACCACATCATCATTTGTTTTCTCACATATCTGATGACCTTGATTATTTCCTCAGAAATGTATAGTGAGTGTACTGTGTGTCTGGGCTTCATTGGACAGCTGGACTGCAGAGTCTTGTGAGGTGAAATTACAATTTTTTAGTCTTTAAAAGTTTGTCATGCAGTGAATAAATGACATATTTCAGAAGCAGCATGAGAAAGTGCTCGACTGTCCTAATGGCTTTCCATTTTCAATATTATTTCCATGATTTCGTTAGTTTTCCACTTCTGTCTCAGGCCGGAGCGGTAGCAGGGGATAAAATAAGCATTTTCATTCCCCTGTGAGTTTGGATGTACCTTTCCAAATTGCAGATAGCAGGCAAGTGGAGGAGACTGACACAGGAGGGATGGAGCACAGACATGAGACAGAGAGCACTGCGCTAATTTTTCTAATGTCCATATACAGCTGCACTGAACCTCTTTGGTCATTACAAATATCCATGTAAAAAGTGCATGAGCAATCCTAATGCCCCTCCTGCTGTAGCAGCTGTAATTTTCTTTGCCCTATTACATTCAGTAATGAAAAATCCACTTAGACAACTCAACCTCTCTTTTAGGCCTCCATCAAAATGAGCAAATGGTTTCTCTTCATGGCAAAAACATACTTCTTTTTGTCTCGCTCCATATACGTGTATGCGTGCGCTTGTGTCTGTGTGTATCCGTGTACGTGTGTGTGTACATGCCTGCTCTGGCTTGAGGATGTGAATCATTAAAGGAAAAGAAAAATTATGAGGAAATTGGACTTAGGAAACAATAAAGTACCTCTCTACTTTGTTTTGCCTCATCTGGATGGATGGAGGGGATGATTATTGTGCCTTGAAAAGGAATGAAGAAAAGACCCATTTTGTGCTCATATTAAAGTTTTCAGGGGTTTTAGCTTCACTAATAAAAGTTTTTTATGAAATGGTCACTGAATATACTCTTAAAAAACATTACATTTAGTAGAAAGAAATGAAATACAATGTGTTGTATCTTAAAGCCTATTAAAAGGCAAGACGTCAACGTATAAAACAAAGCATTATATGGTGTTACATTTTATTATTATTATTATTATTATTCAGATATTTGTGGTGGATTTTTCAACGTTGCCAATATCAATCCCAAACTGCAGTCATCCCATACACAGAGTCTTAAAGAGGAAAAGGAAAATAGGAATCCTACACACGTTATCAGGATTTACTCTGTTTTACAAACAATGCTCAAACAGATGGTGGATGTCCAGTGTTCAAAGGAGTATGATATCTTTTACTTAAGGAAAAGGTGTAGAAACACTAGTACTTCAAAAACCTTTCCTTTGGCAAAAGGACAGAAAAATTCGTATGGAAAGTGATACTGTACTCATTTTAGCAATGAACACATTTTTGAATGGGTTACTTAATCAATAATCATACATTATGATTCTGATTTTGTATTATTAGTATTAATCAGCAAAACGACAAAAAACTAAAGCTAACTAGTGCAGAAATGCAGTTGAATTCAAGTATTAAGCATAACATAAAATTAAATTACTCAAATCTGTACTTACTTTTTCCACCTCTTTAGATCGTATAAAACGGCAGCTGAGTCAAAAGTAGTGTGCTTTAATTGTCCAAGTTTAAGATGTGTGAACATGATGTAAACAGAACCAAAACTTATGTCTGTCTCACCCGTATGATAAAGGATTAGTTCAAAATTTTTCATACCTGTCTTAAAACAACATAAACAGAGTTTTCTTGCGTTTTGTGCCCTAGTCATTCCTCCTGTTCATATTGGCCATTAAGTTATTCCTTCCTAATGTGTTCTCAGTGTGAGAGATGAGGGACAGAACTCAGTCTTGGTGATGTCTAAAAATGTATTATAAAGTCTATCCAAAGCCAAAATGATACTTCAGTCATGAGTTAATTAAATCAAGGGGATATTCTCTAAAGCTGCAGCCTCTCTGGTTTAAGATTCCTGTCATGGACATTGTGTCCCTGTTCAACTATAGTGGAGGAAGGGTAATCCATAATATAAACCGCTGAAAGACTGAATAAAATAATTTGTATAATCTCCTTAAAACAATCCATGAATACAGCCGTGTTTGCCAGTTTACTGCTGGTCAGATGGAGTTTGTGAAGTGCCATAAACTGCAGTAACCGCCTGATTTACTTTAATGACAAATTGAAATACCTAAAGCAGATACTGCTCACTTTTGCAGTGTTCTGAGACAACAAATACTGAGGAAAGCAGAAAATATATAGGTAGGACATATTGTTGTATATGTTATACCCCTTTGTTTAACACATTATGATTCTCCCAGAAATATATTGAAAAATAAAGCAATTAGAAACCCTGTAATTACATTTTAAAAATCCTGTGCGGCCTTAAAAATGTGAGTTAAGTGAAATTAGATTGGCTTAAAGTCATTTTATGAGTTCTTGAAATATAAACCCAACTGACTCAAGTTATATAAAGTTGAGATAATGAGTTCAGTGAACTTAAATTAACAACTGACCAGGCATGCTGACAACAGACATATTCATTTTCATTGTTCTTAGTTTCATTGAGGTCAGTTTATATTAATATTCATTTGAAATTGAGAACCTGCTGGAGCCACTTTGTACCAGAGTCAGTAAAAAGAAAACATGCAATCCAGCACCCAGTGACATTGTAAAATTATGAGAATGGACTGAATTAACATTCTTTAGGGTTAATATTGTTTTCATTATTATGTGAGAACAACAAACATAATTAATTAACTGAAGATGCATTAATGATACACAGCAAGTTTCCATCTTGTAGAATCTTTCAAACTACAGAACAGACATGTCTCTGGCACAGAGAGACTGATAATCCAGGATGTCTATCAAAATCCAAACAGGACTGACCACAGTCAGCCACTGTTAGACCTGCTGAGCTGAGGCAGGTTAACTGCTGGTCTAAATACACCTCAGTTTCCATGTCTGTCTCAGTAATAACAAACATTTCAACCTATTACCTTTGACTGTCCACCAGAAGCTTCATTATGCTTAAATGCTCAGCCGTTATCTGCCTTTTGAGACATTGTGCCACTGCCATATATTTTCTTTCTGTTCCTTGCATTTGATTTTATCAAAAAGTGTTTTAAACCTGTTTTGTACAATAGGAAACAGGTGCAATGTGTGTTATTATACTTACATTATAATACATATTCTTCAGAAAATGGTATTGAAACCAAGTTGGAAAATAGTTTTGTCATTGTCATTATGTCAGGATTTTTAGCTTCTGGTACAGTTTTAATGGTACTATTATTGCACCATGAGGGAAAATGTAAGAAATGGGTGGTGAGGAAAAACTTTGTGAGAAACAAAACACACTTGCAAAGCACTGACGAGCAGAAATAACTGCCAGCAGTGACAACAGCCACTGAGACACAACTGACAGTTTAGGATATTTTATTATTATGAATGAAAGATTATGTTATGACTGCAGTGACTGGACAATGTGTAGTGCTGGTGTGAGTAGACTGCATCTGTTCAGATTTGTTTTTTCAGCATGAGGATAAGCCTCGCACAACAGGCTGAGTGAGTGCAGTTTGACTAGAAAAACATATTTGTAATACTGCCACTATATACTATTGTTAAATAAAAAGTGTGTTCATGTGCTTTGGGCTGCATCTCTGCGGCTGATTTAAAGTCAGAAAAACACATGGTTCGAAGTTCTGTAGTGATCTTAAAATAACTTCTCGAACTTTTACCTTGATATTCATTAATAAAGCCTGTTTACATTTACGTTGAGTCAACGAGACAATATTATCTAATTCCACTTGATGTCTACATTATTAGAAAATACAGCGAATGTATAAAAAGACGTGAAAGGTGCATAATGATTTTGAAGATGTAATGTTATAATTAAGGAGAAACAATTAATCCAGTACTTGACCTCTTACTGATGACTCAAGTGAATGATGTTAACTAGACTTAATGGAAAAGCCTATTAGGGAGGCGAGTCTGAAAGAGTGCAGACAAACGATTGACAGGCCCACAATACAGCTGGCCTCGCTCTACATCCTGTTCTCATACTACCAAGTCATTACTACCATTTGAATATGAGCAGGATGTACTTGAGGAGCCGGACTTAAAAGACAAGAAAGCAAAGGTAGCATATAAAGAGATGAATGAATGATTTTTGCTATGACAAGAAAGAGAATTGTTCGCGCCCCCTACTTGTCCTTTCTTTCTCCCCAGAGGCGAGGCAGCCTGACAAGCTGGCCATTAGGAAGGTAATTTGACAAGCTGTGCAGAGTGCTTTTTGCTGTGCCCTTACACCTCTTGAACATCATGAAGCCTTGTTCTGTACCCCTAGTTAATATTAAGAAAAATATACAGCCTGGAAAAGATGACAGAGGACAGCGATTGATAGCCAGTGAATCAAACGTATGTTCCGTTCAGCCCTTTGAACTCGGTGGCACTCAGATGTGTGAGTCAGTCAGTCAGTCGTCAGCCAGCTATTAGGGGTTTGCACACTGACACTGAATTCCTGTTATGATTTATTCATAAAGGAGATTACAGCAGTTGATCTTCTTGTGATCTGGTCTCATTTTTAGGTGAAGGCGTTGCAGTCGTACGTCTCATTAGGGTGTTAATTTACGGGCGCGCACACCTGTTTGTGTGCACGCGTGCCTCTGTGTGTGTGTGTGTTTGTTGGCGGAGCAAATGGCTTTAATTCGAAAGGCAGGATATGAAATGAAAGGTCACCATCAGGAAACCACTGGGACAAGGAGGAAATAAGGGGAAATGAGATCCATCAGAAGAGATTATGAGGTTTGTAGGTTACACAGAGACAGAAAGATAAAATACTTATTAGGTGACTTCCAAACAGAAGACATGTAGAAGAAGTTAATGCAGTTCCTGTCTAAGAGGATTTTTCGATACACTTTATGCACATTAGTGCGACCGGGACTGGCAGAGAAGTAAAGGTGACGGACTTCTCAGTAGTGTAAATCCAACAATCACAGCACTCTGTCACACAGTTGTGCTTCCATCTCAGCAAAAGACAATGCATTGACTTACATTCATTTTCTGGAGATATGCCCGACTCCTAACTATTACTTTCACCCTGAACCAAAATCTTCACCCTAAACTGGACTTGTTTTTAGTTCCAAAAAGGCAAAAAAGTCCTCACAATGTCACTGTGTAGACACCCCTATCCCTATTCTACATGAGCAATACAAAAACACGCACTGAAAGAAAAAAAAGAATTAATTCATTTTTTAAAATCTGCAATTTTAAAGAATGTTTCTATTTATTTTATAGGTTTTTTTTACCCAAATGTTTTGACAAAATTTAATTTAAAAAAAGATTATTTTTACCTAAAAAGACTGTCAAAGTACATTACTAACTTTAATTTGTAATTTATTATATTTTATTTATTTATAATAATGAAAATTAATTCTTTTTTTATTCTAAATGTCACCAATATTTAAATGTTTATTTAATAGATGAAGTTGGTAATTTCAAGTTTAATACTGTAAATTGATGTCTAAAATGAAAAACAGCTAGTCAAAAAATGAACAGAACTTTCTCTGTCACTAACTGTATCTCATATTAGTTCTGCAAATTTACTTGGGTTTGCTTGTTAAATTAGAGGTACCTTGAATAATTTCATATGTTTTCAAAACTAGAATAGTAAGTGTACAGTATATATAATTCAATTCAATTCAATTCAATTTTATTTATACAGCGCATATTTACAACACAAGTCGTCACATAGCGCTAAACATTGTAAGAGAGAACAGGAAACAGAAAAACAGGAAACAGAAAACCCAACAATCAGAGGTTTCTTTTGGATTCCCTGTGAGCAAGCAGTCAGCAACGGTGGGAAGGAACCAAAAACCCTCTATGATAGGGAAGGGGGAAAAAAAACCTCCGACAGAACCAGGCTCAGGGAGGGCGGCCATCTGCCTCGACCGGTTGGGTTGGGAGTGGGGAAGAGGAGGGAGGGAGGGATAGCAGGAGAGGTTGGGGTGGGGATTGGAGGTGGTGAGGCCAGCGTCTGCAGATCGATATAAGCAGTGGTATTCAGTGAAAATACAGTTTTGTCTACCTGTCATTCTATCATTATATTACATATTATTTTATATTTTACGTTTACATTTTACACATGCAAATATCCCCTACATTAAACCTTAAAAACCTTAAAAAGCCAGAAATAAACTAGATGAAATTTTTTAAAAAAACCAATCTATTTTGGTCATGCAAAATGACTGTATGTCTATGAGCTGGGTGTTTTCCTTTATTTTACTATATTTTTTGTGTCCAAGATGCTCTAATATTGATGCACATGTGCAAATTTGAACTTTTATCTTCTATCTTTGTGATCCAGACAGCCATTTAAAGCCTTACCTACATCCTCATCTTAACTCTAATTCTGATCTGAGCATTAGAACCAAGTCCTAACCCCAGAACAGTCCTTTATATGTGTCTCATAAAGTGCAGATCAGTCAAAATGACCTCATTCCCAAAGTCTCAAACTCAGACTGCACATACATACACACACATCTATCTATCTATCTATCTATATATATATCTATATATCTATATCTCTATCTATCTATCTATCTATCTATCTATCTATCTATCTATCTATCTATCTATCTATCTATCTCTATCTCTCTCTCTCTCTCTCTCTCTCTCTCTCTCTCTATATATATATATATATATATATATATACACATATATACACACACACACACACACACACACACACACACACACACACCCACACACACACACACACACACACACACACACACACACACACATAACACACCCAGAGACTGAAAGGCTGTTTGGCAACTGCCTGTGCTGTTGCTTCAGTGATTGGCATTGAGGAATGAACCTCCCGTTGTCTTGAAAAAACCCACCCACTACCCACCACCCAGCCTGTACTCTTGTGTTATTACAATCTTATTCTTTGCTTTTATCTCCCCTTCATCCTCCATTGTCTCTCTCTCTCCAGCTTGTCCTTTTTTTTGTTTTTCTTTTGCAGGCTCTGTTCTGGTTCTTTTCCTGTCTTCCTCTTAGGTCTCCCTGTTAGTCTACTGAAAGTGGTGTTGTGTGCATTCAAGGCAATTTTCATTGGCAGGCAATATTACGTGCTGTGTTTTTCTACCACACTGCACCCTAATTTAAAGTTCACTGTCGACAGCACTGCATTCTGTATTCCACTAAGAGGTTTCTGCATTATATCTGTTACCAAACGACTGTGTCTTATTGTTGTGTTTTAAATGACTGAATATGTTTGTATAATCTGTGCCGGGAGTGAGTGATTCAAATCCAGTTTGTCATCTAAAAATAACAAAGTCCAAATACATTTTTGGGTGACATTTCCTCGTTATTCTCCACAAGTTCCCTTTCCGTTTTTGTCAAATATCGTATCAGGGGCCGCCGTGTAGCTCAATGAGTTAAGGCGTTACCATATGAGCGCAGGTCGCCAGCAATGGTCATGAGTTTGAGTCCAGCTCACAACCCTCTGCTGCATGTCTCTCTCCTCTCTACTCCCTTTCACCCTGTCTATCAATAAAGCTTCAAAAACTCCCCCCAAAAAATAATATCTACAAAAAATATATAGTATCAGAAGAAGGAAAGGAACTTTGATGCAGCTTGGCACCAATTTGGCATTTATAAAAATTACATTAGCTGATTAAATGTGTGAGAATGGGACAAACGCGCAACTCTAAATCAGTGAACATGTGCATATGATGCTTATGAATGAATAAATAATGAGCCTATTGCTCTGACATGCAAATCACATGAATCACACAGGATGCTGAATATGTGTTATGGCCAGATATTTTCATAATTCTCACAGGAAAATGTTGCCATTCACATAAACCTGGATCCGTGGCTGCAGTTGTAAAAGTCAGTGGACACCGCAATCACTTTATATTGGATATTTAGCAACAACAGCAGCGTGGCTCTGTTTGGTTTGCAATGTGGATCATTCGCATTTTTTATCTCAAGACTTTGTTGTATGTATGGTTTCCAGCCCTTCCTGTCGTAAGACTTCTGATGTGGAGAAAGAAATGGAAGGAACCTCAGGCAGTGACAGAGAGGGGATCTCTCTTAGACAGACAGATGTGCAATGGTGTGTTTACAGAACTTACCAAAAAAGCAAGATTACAATATGGAAAATCTGAATAGAAAAATGTTTATATAAATATATATATATTGCATATGTATATATAGTAAACATATATGAAGGAACTGATGCGGCTTCCAGATTAGAGCCATTGCAAAAACATCTGGAGTAAAGTGCTGATCATCAAAGCATAGAGAGAGTCAAATAAAATAGAACATTTATCCAACTTTCATGACTTCTCGACTTTTTATCTAGTGCTGTCATCAGGTCTAAAAATTTGTCCAGTAATTTGTTCTATTTAACAGCTTCATTTACTTTTTTAACAGTGAGAATTCAGGCCTTACAGATTCAGGCTACAGCTTCTTTGTCATGTTTCTGTCTGTGTGCTTTAGTTACAATAAAATCCTTTATTTTGTGTCGACAAAACACAAAATAAAGGATTTTTTCAAAGTAGTACTTAGGCGTTATTATTGTCGTCTTTTTTTTTGAAAACCTATTTGAGACCTTTGCTTATGCATCTGTTGGGAAAAAAAGTGTCACTCACATTGTAAGTGTATGCCCGGCTCTCTTTTAAATCGTTGGCTTGTTCTTCAGCAAATTTAAGGTGCTGATGCTACTCTTCCTGTGTGTGCTCCTCTTCATATGTGTGTGAATATGAGCTGTTACCGTCACGATGAAGGGCTGCTGCAGACTCTGTGCGCTCAGAGGTCCTCCAGTAGCTCTGTTAAAGAAATCCTTGAGTTATGATAGTTGTGTCACTTTCAGTTTGATGTACAAAGACGGATCACGTTGTTGATTGTAATGCCTTGATCTTACAGTTCCCACAGTTGTGAAATAAACCTACAGAGGGATAATAAATATACCAAACGAAATAACATTCTAACTCATTTTATTGTAGTTTTCTTTACATCAGGATTTCATCAGGGAGATTTGAGGAGAAACAGGTTGCTGAATATATGTTTGTATTTACTACCCACCACACAACACACACACACACACACACACACACACAAACACACACACACACACACACACACACACACACACACACACACACACCAGTTGTACAGCTAAATAAGAAATTGCAAGAGCAGGGTTATGTTGCATGCATGAGGCAAAATTTATACAAACAGCCGAAATTAGTAATTCATTTATGCACATTCACACACATGAGAAACAAGTCTTGGATGTCTATGGGGACATTATCGAGTCTTATTAATGGACCTGATCAGAAATGGTCCAGCGGGCTGCTAACTGTTGCTCATCCATTAGAATGCATTATCACACTCTTGCAAATGTCTTGCTCCGTGGCCATATTTGTTTATCTATTGACGCCAATGCTGCCTAATTGTATTTTACTGCATTTTCCCAACAAATTTAATAGGATAATTTATTCAATTTTAACATAATTGTACTGCTTTTTTCCCACCCCCTCCTGCTTCCCTTTTCCTTTAAGTCAACAGCTAACAAAGAGGCTGCAAGTAAATATTTGAGGGTTAATCATTTCTGCTCGGTTTGAGCAAATGTTCGATCTCAGTTTGCACAAGTCAGAATAAAAGTGGAACCATCTGCTCTTGTAAATGAATACTCAAGTTTTTTTTTTCTTTTTCCAGGGTGTACAAACTCACAAGTAGCTATTTTAAACAGACTTAACTTTGTGGTTGCTATGTTTATTTGCAGTCCTTTTATCATCTTGCGGCCCCTTAAAAATCACCTCCCCCATTCTCGCACTTTTCTCTCATGTTTCATGTTGAAACCTTCTGCTTTCAAGCCACTCAATTCAATCATCTGTTACTGAAGAAAACTGAGATGCCTCTCACTCTGAAATCCAATTTGATGAGCCTGGAGGGAGTTTTGAAGAGAATGAGGAGGGGAGGGGAGAAATTTTAAGGAGCTATAATAAGGATGGACAGAGGCAGTGGACAAAGCTGAGGAGAGGGTGAGGGAGAGGGGAGAGGTGTTTGCTGATAGGACAGCGGTTGATTAGTGGGTGAGGGATTGTGGAGAAGCACAGAGAAAGCCAAGAGAAGTCTTAATTGTACCATGTTTTAATGGAGACAGTGAGAAAAGGCCTGTGTGTGCCTGCTCTTGCCTTTTACACTTGAATAAGCTGATATCATCATCTGTTTCTCTTTATTTTAAATATAAAGCAGCTTGAACAGCTTTGTAAAATGTGCTAATGTTACCTAGATACACATCTAAACTCACCTGTTGCACAAAGCTGACCAAGCAGCACTTTGACTAGTATGAAATTGGAATACTGTTATTAAATTTTATTATTTTAAATGCAACTTTTCCGCTTCTGGTCTGTACCATGCCATAAACATCACCTGTCAATTAGAAATGTCACACTCCACCCAGCAGACAGACTTTTAAGCAGAAGGAGCGTTTTTGGTGCCCGTCCAGCTGGAGGCGCTCCGTGCCTAAACCACAGGGTTCAGTACTTGTTGTCAGTCTGATCATTTTTGTTGGACAATGGAAAATGACTGATAATGTCCTCACTGCTGTGTATTTCCAGTCTTTAAAAATAATGTTTTCCCTTGTCATTACTCACCCAACAGCAACAACTCAGCAGCATTGTTAGCAAATAATAAGCCATTCATTATTAGCCTTGTCTGTCATTTGCTGCCCACAGGTCAGAAGGTCGCACTGATGTTTACCATGACAGAAAATATTAATTCTATATACTGTTTCCAGAGTATTTTTCTTTGTGCACAGACATGTTATTGCCTATAATATGAGCAGCTATTGACCAGGGTCTATAGGAGCCACACAATCATTTTGCTGATTTCCATTTGCCCTGCACAACATGTAACAACTATGATCCTTCACCTGCAATTTTATTCTATTATTTAAGAATCCAATGTTCAATTATTTAAGAAATTCTATGTAGATTATTATTAAGGAGACACCAACATCTACACTCTGGGAGTTCTGGTAGTAGAGTCACTCAGGGGTCAGAAACATCTTTCTTCCCTGTTGTTATTCAGTCACAGGATGTATTCTAACTGGGACTTTGTATACAAATTTAAATGTGACCAGTTGGAAAAACTAGTTAAACTGTTTCTATAAATATCATAGTATGTGCTCTTTTTACACAACCCTAATTTATTGATACTATTATTTCTATCAAGGCAGTTAGGTTTAGGTTAGTTGTATTTTATTCCTTGAGACTTGTAATTTGGTTTCTGATGTGGTAAAAAACTAACTTTTTAAGAAAAATTAGTTTCTAGAATTCTAGAGGTCGTTATGATCTCTAAGTGAATTTCATGCCGTTTGTTTTTCATTTTTAGTTTTAAGGAAAACTCAAATAAACTACACATTCCCCTGACAGTTTTAAACATATATTTACTTCCTGACAACCATCTGGAAGATATACTTAATTGCTACTGATTGTCAGAATTGTAATTATCTGTTGCTTGGAAACTTTTGAGAAGAAGCCTGATTTAATGCAGCATATACATGTCTAGAAAAGTGACACCCACCATTAAATATCTGTTCTTATTTTCAGGAGGCTGCGCTGACCAGCATGATTGTACTTTTATTATTTGTTGCTGTTTGAGCCGTGTTATTTCTCCTGATGTTTTCTTGTTCTTTCCGTCAAGTAACTCATCATTATCTACCGCAGGCCTATTGTGCTTGATTTAGAGTTGTCAGAAACTGAACATATACATTCAATTTATTGCTACCAAATCTAAAATCCCCTTATCTCTCAAAGCAGCTTTCTAGTTCGCCGAACTTCATTTTACGTTTTTTCATTTAAATTTTGAAATGTATATTGTTACCTGGTCATTCGGATCGCTCTAAGTGCTTATTTAGATGCACAGTGAGCTGACAATAATTCCAGGCTGAGACCATGAACCCTGTAGACCCTTGAAACAGGCCTGATGCACAGTTTAGCTTACTGCGAAGATGCGTCCCCTTGTCGCAAGAAGGTCCTAATGCATCCTCAAGGGCCCTCCACCTGCTCTCCGCTGCTTCGGTCACCATGGAGATTTGTCTATTTCAGCAAGCGATAGGGTTAAATAAGTACACATTCAGTCGAGCATGAGGAGCAGCAACAACATGTAAACACTTGTTGGATGCCTGGAACAACGGGCGGCATGAAATAGATGGGACTAGATGTGATGCTTTGATATGCTTTTAAAACTCCCATCTTTCCCCTCCTCCACTTGTATATATATCCAAAAAAGGTTGGAGCCATCTTTTAGTAGCTGTTTGCAGAGGGACACTAAATGGGATCCGAATTGATGGAAAGATGGGCGGAAGAGCTGGTGGAGGGAGTGCATGAATGTAAAGCCTGAATAGAATTAAAGAATTAAACAGTACTTGATATTCTTTGGGCCCCTGAGCCCATTAGGGGAGCGTTGTTCTCTCTAAATTAAAGTAATGAGGACTTTGGTACCCAGCTTAGCTACATGAAAAAAAAAGAACAGAAGGAAGGAGGGGAGTCTAGGTGCAAGACGGAAAACACACGATTCTTTGAGAGATAGCAAGAGAGTGCAAAAATCACCAGATTTCAATCACAAGTATCTAATTGCTTCTATAGGTTCAGGAACAGTCTGCTGATGAGTCTGTGTGCAGAATACATTTGAAACACTCAGGTTTTCAAAGGCACAGGGGGGTAAACAGAGCGGGGAGAGGCGGGAGTGGGGTATCAGTGATAAGAGAAAGAAGGAAGCGAGAGATTGAAGGAAAGACAGCGAGAGAGAGGGAAGAAATGTGAATCACAGACTGCTGCTCTGATCCCAGCATGTGTCCATCTCTGTCCCAGTCAGACCACCCGCCTGCAGGGAGTATATATGTGTTTGTGTGTGTGTGTGTGTGTGTGTGTGTGCGACTGACAGAGAAAGAGTGTGCACGTTGGTCAGCAAGCACACACTCGCTGATGTGTTTCAGCACACACTTCCATGCGCTTGTGTGTTTGAGTGAGCTCTCCCAGCAGGAGTGTAAGCACATGGGATGAAGGGCACATGCGGCTAAACACACATTTAGTCATAAAACAGTTGCTCGGCAGAGGTTTTTCCCAGAACCCGTCTCAAATATGTGTTGTCGAAGGGGAGAGAGGCTGCATTAATTCTCAGAACAAATGGCAAACAAGAAACACTCTTGACTCCCTCAATGCAACTTGATCTAAACGGTTAAATGGACACCACCCTCACTTACATGAACTTCATGCTGAACCAAATCAACAATCAGCCGTCAAAGAACAACTGTGTGCAGCAGTAGGTGTTTAGTGGAACCAAACCATGTTGTTTCATAAATTCCCCTTTTTACCAGCAGATCTTGGCTCATTCAAACTGACAAAACATCTAATTTATGTTCCCGCTCTGGAGGCCAGCAAAGCAAAAAGATGGATAATGATCACGAGTCCATTGTTGCGATGTCAGGGGGGATGAATATCAGGCTTATTCTCCCCAGCTGAATATACAAATATTTAGAACATAAAATATTTCAACCAGTTATTAATTCTCTTATACTGATAGAGTGACTGGACAAGGGCTTAAGACATTTTGGGGGAAAAAGCTTTCTTGAATTAGGTAAAAGGACTGATGCCACTCACGTGTCCGTACAGTAAGTAGCTGGAACGAGCAGCCTGTTAACTTAGCTCAGCATAAAGACTGGAAATTGGGGAAACCTCCAACTTATCTCTAACTGATGCTAGCAAAATCTGCATACATCTGCTCCAGTGGAGGCTCCTAATAGCTTCTGGTTCTGCCAAAGTAATAGTCCAGCATGAAACTCGCCATAAAATGCTGACTTATCTTTGTTTTGCTTTATCGTTTAATTAACTAATCATTTATTTTATCATGGGCTGAACTCAACAGGCACTGTGAAGGTTTTACTTTGGGCTCATGTAATATGTGATGGGAATTTGTTATTGTTTTGTGACCAAGTTAACGATTTTTGCTCTTTCCTGACACATCTTTACTCACTGTAGGCTCATTTTTCACTGCAATATAAAGACCTGCACCTCCATTGGAAACAGCACAATCATGGCTAGAAGTAGAGAAACTCAAAAATCATTTGTGCTGTTATAGTTATTTCCGATAAACCATAAAAATTAAAACAGAACAAATTTGAAGTTGAAAAGGTTATTTATTTTACAGAAACTGAACAAAATCCCACAGGATCTTACCAATACTTTCCCCCCAAAAAAATGCTGGCTCTATACATGCGATAGACATTTTACGATTTACATTTTAAACTTGTTTGATATCTGCTCTGTGTAAACAATGCCTGCAGTTCGGCCAAATAGGCCTCAACTCTTTGTCAGATAACTGTTAGTTGCAAAAGAGTCACTAATAGCTGATTTTTTTGTTTTTGTTTTTTTTACAGAATCTGTTTACTTCAAATGTTTATTTTCGGTTTCATTTTCACATGTAGAATAAAGTGATTCTGATGAAATGTCACAATTTTAAGCTTAGATTTGGTTCATTTTCCCGACAGAACTGCATGGAATGCATGATTCATTCAAGGACCTCCAGAAAGTTAAAAATCACTCGAGTCTTTGTGGGTTTTTTTTTTTTTTGCAGTTTCTGGCTCTGACATTTTGGCAATTTTATATGAGAAATAATTTCCTTTTAAACCCAGCAGCAGAGGGTTAATTAATCAAAAAGATAATCAGCAGATATATCCGTAATGAAAATGAGTTGCTTCCCTGTTCAGAATAGTTAAAAATGACGTCCACCTCAATCAGCTACAACATGCTGTTTGCACATTATAGCATCAGTAAAATCATCTAATGATACAGTGCATAATCCTAAAACACTCACAGGGCTAATTTATTCTCATCAAGTATATTTCATTTGAACGCGTGAAGTACATTTTCTGGATTATATTTACATTCTTTTTCTTCAGACCCATTTTCAATGCAGGAGCCTTATTTGTGAATGAATATATTAAAATGGTGCGATGAAGCAAAGATTCTGAACACTTAGAGACAAGCTCATTACAGTGATCAGTTAACTAAACAAAACTCAAAACTAAAGGCTGTTAAAGAGCGCCTTGATTTTTTTTTTCCTTCTGCATTTTATCTCAGTTAGTTTTTTAGATTCAGCCTATCAAGAAAAAGCTGAAGGAGAAATCAGTGCAGCATGGATTTCTGAGGCTGATGTGTCACGTCACTTCAGTGTACTGAAAATAAAACAAATGATATCCAGTATAGTTTCATCTTTATATCTTTTTCATTTTTTAATGTCAGGTGGCTCATTATCACATACTGACATAAAAAAGCCAGAAAAATACAGCAAGTAGGGTCCCTAATAGCATCACACCCATAAAGTTGGAATGTTAATGTGGTGCTTCTTACGTTTTTAGGATTATTTTCATACATGCAGCCAGTCAAAATATAGAATGAGGACAAACTACAACTCTCCAAGATGATCCCATGCCAAAGGCTTTGTACAGTTTTCCTGATTAAACCACAATACTCCTGACATGTTGTAACTTCCGAGTGTCTTTCTGTGTAAATTATGTAAACCTTGCTAACATGATCACTACTTTTGCATGTAACTTTCTGAAGAGAAACATGCCTCGCCATGTTTTCACGCAATTAATATAGCAGTGTATCTTGTTGTCTGCACACATTTGTCAGGGATTCTCCTGTTTAATTTCTCACTCTGCGCCAAGACACGTCCATGTAATTATGTGTCAACGAGCAATTAAAGCATCAATTAAGGTTTGTTAAGCAGAGAGCATATCATGGAAACGAGTGATTAGATACAATAGTCGCACAAACGTTTGTGCAGCTCAGCAAGATTGTCAATAAGCTGATTATCTATCTATCTATCTATCTATCTATCTATCTATCTATCTATCTATCTATCTATCTATCTATCTATCTATCTATCTATCTATCTATCTATCTATCTATCTATCTATCTATCTATCTATCTATCTATCTATCTATCTGTCCGTCTGTCCGTCTGTCTGTGTCTGTCTGTCTGTCTGTCTAATCTAAAAAGCTACCTATAATCATCACCTCCACTGATTGTCCCTCCTTCGCTCTGTCTCAGCCCACCTTCGTCTTTCCCTCTCTGATCCTTTTATCATGCTCTTACCGTCTCTGTCTTTTCTAATCATCCTTCTAAGTGCTTCTGTGAATCCTTCCAAACTCCAGTTTCAATCAATCTGTTTTCTACCGTTCCTCAATCCCACCTCCATATGCTTCCTTCATCCCAGGCAGCCTCCCTCCCTCTGCTCTGCTCCCTCTTCCTTTGTGTGCTCTTTGGAGTGCTGGTGGATGACAACTTCATCTCCATTATTCAGTTTCTCCATCCTCCCCTTCATCCCCTTCTTCTTCCGCTGAAGTGGTGCTACATGACAATCCAATATCCACCTGCCTCAAACCTCTAATACTCACCCTCTTCTTCTCTGTTTTCTTTTCTATATGTCTATGATTTTTACTTGCACTTCATGTCTCCACTTTTGTCTTTCTATTCATCCTTGAATCTCCCTCTGTGCTGCTGTATGCACACACACACTCTCACACACACACACACACACACACACACACACACACACACACACATATGTGTGTATATGTATTTATGTGTGTGTGTATATATATATCTATACACACACACACACACACACACACACACACACACACACACACACACACACACACACACATATATACATATATACATATAGTTTCATGAACCTATTCTTTAAAGCTAATTGTATAGAGAGAGAGAAAAAATATATATATATATATATGTATGTATATATGTATATACTGTAAAATATAGATTATATTAAGATTTTCCTAAAAACCTTCGGGTCAAACTTCTTTCTTTAAAAGTTGCCCACAGTGTGACATATTTAAAACACAAGCAGTTCATTTGCAGATCCTCCACCACTCATTTAGGTCAGATCTTACTTTGTTTTTTGCTCTCTGACATATATTTCAAGACTGAAAAATCAAACAATGTACATCCATGAGGTATTTTTCCCAAATTTACTGTGAATATTGACGCTCCATTTCTATTAATTTATTTATTATTTCATGTCAGTCTAATGGCTCGACTAAAGATATGTGTTTCTTAGAATAGAAAGCTCACATTCAGCTCAACTAAACTGCCACCAAGCATCGAATGACCTGAAGCCATTTTCTTGGTGTACGTTGTTTTTTAAGATTTAGGTATTTTTAAAATATACTGTCATCTGAATACAAATAACATAATAATTTTACAAATATAGCTTTACTGTAAACACAGTCACACTTTATGATGTGCAAGAAAAACAGCGTACAGTCAAAGATGTATTTCCAACATATATTTCACATCACATGCTGTTCTATTATTGTTACTTAATTGCACAATAGCAAATGAGAATGTGATGGTCTTTTGTATATCTGTTGAAAGATGCACATTGGACAACATTTTAGATCATGCCAAAAAAACATCATGCCCTGCACTTTGTTTCATCGTTGTAAAGTTTTTATTTCTTGTCACTTTGCAAAATTACCGACCTGAGGTTTGTTTATTCCTTCTGATCTAATAGCTCCATGTCAGAAGGACACTGTTTATTCTTGACAGTGCTGACAAACATGAACATGAAAATGAGCCTGCTTCACTTTTGTCTTTACATAGGAGACACATGGTAACATGGAGCCTAAAGATGCCCTATGTGTCAGTTGTCTGATGGCTGAGTTTAATGTGTTCCCTCTCTGTGGGTGTGTGAAATTCACACATGTGAGCACACCTCCTGCCCACCGAGAAGGGAGCCATCTGACCTTTTGCTTGTGCTGGATTTAATGAAGAGACTGTCATTTGCTGTCTCTGTGACTGCACGCTCATCTCACACATGCAGATGTTGAAAGTGCACGGTCCTGGAACCCTCTGCTTTGTTCGGCGGCCGTCTGTCACTTCGGGCAGCAGCATTAATGAACCAATTCTCTGACAATCAGTCTGACAGTCAGATTTAGGGTTCCTGACTGGTCCGAGGGACCTGAAACCAACATTTCTGTAGCTGGATGGGAAGCAAAAGACGTCAGTGACACCTAGTGGCCCAGCAAAATACTGTTATATTCTGTCCTACGTAGGCAAGGCAGAAAAAACAACAGGGATACTGAATGTGTTGTCCTGTCTATAAAGTATGTAGCGACAGATAGTTTGCAGGTTTTCTTTCTTTTAATCTTGATTCTGACACAGATTTTGGACCATGGAATGTTAGGACTTTGGCCATATATGACCCCCTTAGACAGCAACAGGCAGATAGGAAACAAACATTCATACAACATAGTATATGTTCAAAGTAAATAGAAATAGAAAGATATGTTCACTTTCAGGAGATCCTACTGGTGAATAGAGGTCTATTTTTTTATTTTTTAAAAGGCAGTGGTAAGAGAAATAAAAGTAGCAACACCACAATGTACAAATACTCCTATAAAGATCAGGCATGAAAAATATAACAAATATATCAAGAAATACATATAGTATCAAAGTTTAAATCACTTATTATGTATAAGGACATTTGTTCAGAAGAATATATTTTATATTATTGGATTATATGTTACAGCTGCGAAAGGTGGATTAATTGTAAGTACTTTATACACTGCTGTAAATGTAAATAATAATTGGTACACGTGCAAATGCATATTTTGGCACAATTTTTTCGTACAAAACCAATGAAGAACAACTTTATTTTAAATAGCATTTAACAATGCACATTGGTCATATAGAAGCAACACATACTTCTGACATTGAAGTGTGTGTTTTTGTTCCCAGTGACTCACGGCACCAGGCTGCAGTTGAAATGTTTAGGCGGTGTGAGTGTGCAGCAGCCTTGCAGACTGCTCTGACTGAATCCTTCCTCGGCCGTCACGTTCCATGGCTCATACACCGTCACACTGCAAATACAAAAACACTCACGCTGAATCACAGAGTCACTCCCCTACATCAGCTGCATTCATTCTGAAAAAAAATCTGTAATGTATTTATAACTGCCATCAGATGTCATGAAATATCTACGATGTGAACAGTGAATATGTGGTAACTGGGAAACTGTTATTCCAATGGTATAAACACAAGAAGGTGACAAACAAAGGTCAGATGTGATGCAGACATTCACACACCTGTTATAAAGCTGTGTGCAGCAGGTGAGCAGTTGTGGGCTGATGGTCACATTGGTGTTGTTGAACTCTGTGAGGAGAAATTGTTGACACTGAGGATCTGGGATGTACAACACACCTAGAAACAAACAGAGCAATAAACACACTTGAATGACGGCTTAGTTAATGTATATATTCCATTCATTAAAAAACTCAGCCTGTAGTTAGAAATAAAGTACACACAGCAGGCATAAATTGTGAAGATTGAAACTAAAATTATAATGTAATTATTTTAACTTTATTCTAACAGTTGACATTATTTATAATAAATTACAGTTATTTCCATGTACAACATAAAAATGCTCATTATGATTATAAAATTTTATGATATAAAAGTATAAAAGTAAAATTATTTTGAAACTATGTATTTTTATTTAGTGTATAAATAAATGGTAAACATTAAACAACTGACAATACAGTTTGACTTTTTTTGTCAATGAAAAATAGTATGGCATACATTACAACTGTATAAAAAGTCTTAAATATTTTCATATAGATGGAAATGTTTGACAATTAAGTAACAAACTCTTTATGCAATATGAGTGAATGAATAAATGAAGGAACAAATCAGAATCTAGCTAATATAAGGCTCACACGTAGTTACTGAATATTGCTTAATAAAAAAAAAGTGTGTATAGTAGAATAAGAAGTTACTTAGGGAGAGACAATTAGTTGCTCTGTTCCTAAACCAGTGTCTCTAATAAATAATTTAACATTTGACTTTTAAATATTCAAAACCTTTTTTTGTTGTTCAAAAACGGTGCAACTTTGAAATGTGTGACTTAATTAACAAAAAACAAACCAATTTATAGCCTAATTATGAATAATCCCCTCCAGGGTCGAAAAGCTGAACTAAATCTTATTTATAAAAAATAAAGTTGATGAAAAAACAAAGGCAACATGAAGCTGTCACTTATACACTGTGCACATTACACATAACAGATAACATTTACATTCATGTAAATGTGCTCTATAATATCTTATTTCAGAATTCATAAAATTAATAACGCACACCCCCCTGAAACAATTTCAAAACCAATAGGGGCACAAAATAGTAAGTCATTTGCATTTAAAAATGTACTTGTAAGTGATAGGGAAATATTTTAAATATAATAAAGGTTTTGTTCGTGACTGGACCTACCATGCACAAACTCAGGTTAAACCGAGGGAAGACTGTAGCTCCTAATCAGTCTTTTGATAAAGAGAATTTGCTGGACAAATTGATTCTTAATAATTTCCTTCATATTGCAGCTGCAGAGCACATTGAGGCCACAGTAACAGTTTATTAATGACAGTGAAATTAATAAAGAAATTGAAATCAAATTGATAGCAGAAAATTCTGCTGGAGAAAATGCATCACTTTGGTGGCTCCCTATAACATTTTGTATAGTGTGCTGCCGTATTTACTGCGATATCCATGTAGGAGGAGTGTGTAGCATCAGTGTGAATCTGCTGTGGCAGGAAGCTTTGGACAGAAGTCACACGAACCCACTCCTTCTTCAGTGAATGAAATACTGAAGTGAGCTCACTGAAACAAATCCAAAATGACTGAGGAGAAATCCAAAGTCTAGGAGTATAAATACGTTTTGTGGACAAAAGGGGGGAAAAAAAGAAGCGACGAAGAGCAAAGTGTCACCTGCAATGCAAGCTGTCATGAAACAGGAGATGCTGCCTGCAATCAGAGCTCTCAGGCCACAACTGGAGATGTCGGACCGTCTATCTGGAGCCATGGCAGCTGGAAAAAGAAAAGAAATTTGCAAAAAAAAACCCTTCAAAATTATACAGAGGAATGCAACAAACCCTTAACAGTGCCAAGTACATAACAAAAAACCCACCGAAACAGTTCATATATCGGAAAAAGAAGAAAAAAACAGATGGAAGTCATTATTCACTTGGTGGGTTTTTATGGTAAAATGTTAAATGTCTCCCTCTTCTTGTATCAACAGTCATTTTCTTATTATTTATAATCAAGACATTCCACTGATTTTAAGTTCTTTTCATATGTGTTTTTTTGCACTGTGCTCTTGTTTTGAAGTGATTTAATTTCAATGGCGACCTTGTCATTTGACATGTCAGGTTTGCTGAAAGTTCTGACTGTTCGACTTGTAACTTCTGAAGAATCCACTTGTCTTCTTGTGCCTTTCTCTATTTAGCGATACCTTTCTCTCACAGTTGTTCTGCAATTGTTGCAAATCAGGTTTTGAATTTCTCGCTTTTGCCTCTTTAGTGATCCAGTGGAGGCTTTTGTTGAGCTTACAAGGTCTTTTTCAGTTCCCCCCTTCCCTGACATTGGTAAAAGCACACACGCTCACGCTTGTCGTCTGTTACTTTATATGTTAACCGCTGTTAAAAGTGCATTCATTAAGTTTTGGAAGCCTGCAGATGTGTGAGAATTAGAGCGGAATATCTGGGCTTCCATTTGTTTGAAGGGTTTTTAAGGCAGCTGCGAGCTCATCAAAACAGACATAACTTCTCATTCAACCCACGCACTGTAAGTCGCTTAAATGTAACAGATGGATTCCTCACCACTTACTTCCACTTGTGGCAGCCAAAAAAATAAAAAATCAAGGACATGGTGGATTTTTTCATCCTGTACATTTCTGTGTGTGGTGGAGACACTATCTACTGTCTGCTACATTTTTTAAAAAACGTTTTTGGACAATGAAATTCTGAATTTAAATGAGAACATATTTTCTGCTATATTATAATTTTGCCACAGCCATCTTTTTATGAACTCATGAGAAACCACTCACACAGTCCTCCTATTGACATCCCCAGAGCAGCAAAGTTGGAAAATCCACACAAAGCGTAGGTTGCAATGGTTTCAGAGTGGACCTATGAAGAAACAAAATTCATCTAAATTGTTAAGTCATAAAAAAAAATCCACTTTGTCTTTTACTATATCAAATGTAAGCAAAAAACAGCACAAGATGATATTTAAAATATTCCTCATAATGCAATATGCAGTTTTTGTATGCCAACTGCACATTTTTTACCAACCTGTGTCACATTAGGAGATAAAGAATTTGGTATACAAAGAACACTCTTAAGTGTTCTCGAAGACAATGTCCACCCTGAGTTTTACAGTTAAAAGATGGTTTACACCAGACGTCTAGTCAACTCACAATAAATGTATAATTTACCTCAAATGAATTTCAATTTTCATATATGTATATATATATATATATATATATATATATATATATATATATATATATATATATATATATATATATATATGCCATTTTATATGGCACTAATCCCTGGTGGTATATACCTATGAGGATAGTTTTAGTTTTATGTCCAAGTTATTAGATATTTCCCAATTCATAATTCTCTAAATGTAAATACATAAATTCAATGGTGTAAAAATTGCAAATGAAATTTAATTTACCTTAATTTGGTATCTCAGAATGCCTGCAAGTTATGAGTTATATACTGCTGGGGGTGAAGAAACAACTGTTGAACTGTTGGTGATCTGACTGTTTAAACCACAGACAACTTTTATATACAGTATATATAAGTATAATTGAAATTGTAACTAACATTGATCAGGATTCTAGATGACAACAAGCTGCAAAATGCACAGCACATACATGACCGCATCCTGATCTTAAATGTACAACAACCACAACTTAAAGGTGCTCTGTGGAATTTTCTTGTAAACAAAGCTTCTGTTTATCCTTACTTTCACCAAAGCGCACATTGTATATCCCTAATGTATTTGTATGTATTTACTTTTTTACCTTATGAAACATTTGCTGGTATTTCTTAATTTATAAAACCACATTGTTTACATCAAGGTTTTATTTGCCAGCAAGTTTCTTTCTCCCTGGTTTTGCTGTTGCATTTTACTTGCAGTTTCACTGCAATAGTGTGAGGCCATAAGCACAGTAATACACCTGCAACAACAACCAGACCCACTGATAAAAATAGTGGTCCACTCTACAGTGCAAATTTAATGTATCTTTAGAGTAATATTTAGCATAAATACATGTAACAAAAACAACTCGAGTGTGGTCACGTGGTCTATTATTACTTGCACGAAAATCAAATCATGCCAAAAGGGCTGAAGCCTTGCTGAAGCCAAAGAGAAACAAGCAACCACGCTAGCTGAATGTGGCAGGCCCAACATATGTCAGTCAAGCAAACAGGCTCTACAACTGCACAATGCCTCTGGCAGCTTCCCTATATCTTGCAATTTAACAAAAACTGTGTACAAAATCCATTCTGAGGCAGTAATTTAAAAATGACATTATCCACTGAGGCCATGACATTGTAGAAATTATTTTAAGTCTACTCAAACACTTGATTGACTTTCTTATTAACTTGCATCCCATGATTTTAAACATATTCATCCTAGTAGTTGAAAGAAAACCAGACAGGTGACAAAGATTTACAAAGGGAACAAGAAACAGTAAAAAGGAGACTTACAGAAATATACTGCTTTACATCGTTCACATATTCTGGCCCTCCTGCCTTCCTCCTGTTTATTAACTCTGACAACATCTGAAAGGCGACAAACTCATTGAGGAAGGTCTTGATGCCAATTAACTCAGCAACAATGAAACTGTCCTCCCAGGAAACTCCCATCATGAAGGAGAGTGGCATGAACACATAGGAGCAGATGCGCTAAAGGAGGGACAGGAAGAAGCAGATACAGAGTCAGAATACCCATGTTGACCAATGTTTAATTATATTTATAGCATGTATACGTTGGAGAGGTGGTGTATGTGTTTGTGTGTCTGGTTGGGGCCTTCACCGAGAAGCTGAGCTGCGGATAGTCAAACATCCCACCCAGCCAGGAGAGAACGGCGTCGAAAAACGCCACCAGAGCAAGAAAGGCAATGAGGTTGACAATGATGTTGGCCACCAGACCTACAGCACGAGATGCACCCTGGGACGCTGCCTCCAACACATTCTTACTCTCTCTGAGGAGACAGGTAACACTTTAATGGCTGAATGTTGGCTCCGTCTATGAACACAGTTACATTGAAATAGCACGGTGTCATCAGCATATTGGCATTAACCACATTTAAAATGCTAGACTGCTGTACTTCTGTAGATCATCGTATGTTTTTCTTACATCAATGTAGATAAAAATAAAACACACTTTGGTTTAAATAGACAACATACACATCCCTGTCAACTCTTTTGTATAAAGCTAGTTACCACTTTTGCTGACTATTTGAGTTGTACAGACAATAGAAATTGTATTATGTGTGTTCAACATATATGTTTTCATCCCGATCTATCTTACCCTTTGTCCATTTTAAGGTCATGATAGGAAGTTTTGATGAATTTTTCCTTTTCAGGCCAGAACATCTTGGCGATGGCCAGAGAGGCTGGAGCAGACATTAGTGATGCTGTCAACAAGTGTGTTGCCTCAACCTCAAAAGAGAAGCACACAGAAAATGACTTAAATTCAGTGGTCAGTCATTCACCTCCTGACAGAGCTGTCAACGTGCTTTGTAAACTCTCAGGCAAGTATCAAACTCAGTTGAGAGTCTTTGGAAGTTTTGGAGTTTGTATTAATCTACCCAAATCTTATGACCATTAATAGAATGCTTTTTTTTCTTGTGTCACCCTAGTTCTTATTGAATTGAACTGAATTGAATGCTTTATTTGTCATTGCACATGTTTCAGAGCAACGAAATTACATTTCAGTTACATCCTGTCCAAGAAACATAAAAAAGACATAACACAAACATGGGGAGGACAGGAGCAGGAGAACTGCGGGTCGCAACAAGCAGCGCCTTGTCTTACTTAGATGAAAAGGGAGGACAAGAGGCAAGAGAGGGAAAAAAACAGCAACTCCCAAACTAGACTCCTGTTAAAGGGGGGCACAGTGTGGGATTGGGAGAAAAAACACCTCAGCATACAGCAACATAAAAAACTCAAAGACTTGCACATGTGGGTTAGGGGAGGGTGTTGGGGAGGGGAGGTTTCCACAGCACAACACAGGGGTACGCATCGCATCTCCCTCCATGCTGCACTACGGAGGGAACGAGGGAGGAGGGGGGGCCAAGAAGGCGTTGAGTTGTAGGAGGTGCATGTTCTATGTTTCTTCGTGTGTGTGTATGTGTGAGCCCATGTCCTTTATCTCAGTTCAGTCTCAATCCAATTGTCTCTGATGACGTGGACACGGCCGTTGCTGTGGAGACGACCCTGGAGAGTTCTGATCCAGAAACAAAGTTCACAGGAGGAGGAGGAGGTGGTGGGGAGGGATAGGTCCGGAGCATCTGTCTGCATGACCTCCAGGAGAGTGGAGAGATAACCGGCCTTGGGAAGGCTGGTTATTTCTGGGAGCCAATGAAGATAATTGTTTTGGGTCAGGCCGATTCTGGAATTTTTGTCTGCCTTAATGTTATTATGGCTATAACTTTGAAGTTTTCTAATATCCTTCCTCCTTGAAGCTGGTCATTAACCAAATAATCAAGTCTTTAAAATATCACAAGTACACAAATTAATCATTGGTTGGTTTAGCTGACACTCTCAGGTCAATCACTGACATTCCTATTTGGGACAACAATGACTAATAAGACAAGGAATTTTAATTTTCCTTCAGGGAATTAGGTTATTTTACAGTCATATTTTGCTTGTTGACAAGTATCAACTCTCAGTAAATGCCACCACTGGATGTTAATCTGTGATATTAAGAAGTTTCTTTCTTGTAAATATAGATTTAACTCAGACCACCCCATTTTCATGGCTTCCTTCTAACCATATTCTTCCTCACCCCAAAGGAGATAAAGGCTCCTAAAATGGTACCAGAGATGCTGGCGAACCCCCCTGTCATCACAGCATGGATCTCAGACACTGTTAGTTCACTGATGTACGGACGAATAAGTAGAGGTGAGTCTGTCTGAAAGACAGGTAAGAACAGGGCTTGGGTTTACTGACATTAGTGGATTCATTTATAGTAATGTTATTGACTGTTTATGGTTATAGTTGCTCACATGTCCCAGGAATATATTTCCAGCTGCAGCCATTGACTCTGTCGCAGATGTTCCCATGGTAACCTGCATTATAAATCCAATCTAGGAAAAAAAAAATCTCAGAAAGTCAAAGGGAAATAACCAAACTGTAGAAAATTATGTGAAAATATGCTCATTTCTAGATACTTTGAACAAGAAATAGCATTTTATTTCTTGATTTGCATTTCTTATCTCAAAGTAAATGATTTGAAGCAATTAATTTGACACCAGAAATTTCTTTCAGTCCATTTACTTTATTCTCCTTCTTTCTCACCTTGCAAATGAGCCAGGGCATGAAGCCAACGTAGTACAGTATGGAGATGACTGAGCTTAAAAACACCACTATAGGCATCACCTGCAGAGAACCCACAATCAGAACCATGACCTTCTTAGTATTTTTGATTATACTTACATGCACATTAGTGTTCTGATTTAAAATCTCATCCTAGTATTGATCTTATTCAGAATATGATGCTTACATAGAGCATGAGAAATCTTGTTATTCGTATAACTGTGTATCTTATTATTAAGGTAAGTAATTAAGTTGCACTAGCATGTTTCCGTAGTTTATCAGACATACATATATTTGTTGTACTGCATGACAAAGCACCTGGACCAGTAATGAGATTTCTGAAACAAGGTTGACATGTATCACATAACCTGAATGTTTCAAAACCCCAAACATAACTGGTTACTAATATCTGTGTTATAATGCATTCACTCATTCCTGGTGTAGCTGTGTGCATAATGCTGGTGTGTCGTACCCTAAAGACGAACAGGTGGTCTGTATAACTGTCACCGAACACAAATTTAGATCCAACATCTGTGAAGGACATAAACATCTGCATGGAGGAGATTTTGAATAGTTACCAACGGAAACAGAACGGTTTATAACAGCTGACTGTATCTTTTTTTACAAACCGTCCTTGCTATACAGTTAAAATGTCAAGTATACATGCAACAGGAAGGTTTGTCAGAGTTTCAGAAAAAGGTGAATAAATCTCAGAGTTTATCAAAGGCAACAAAACACTTGTATGCTGCTAGGGTAGGGAAAAACTTACAAGCCATTGAAAAAAATGAGTTTGTGTGTCTATATGTACCTCTGCTTGCTTTCCAAGCCATTTTAATGCACTTAAGCCAGATGAAGTTCTGAGGATCAGCAGACCAAAGATAAACTGAAGCCCAGTCCCACAAAGCAAAGTTCGCCAAGACCACTGCAACACACATGTGCAATATATGTTAAAAAAAACAACTGCCTGCTTGTGCATGTGTGTATGTCTGAGCATGCATGTGCACTTCTTACCCTGAACGGGTGTTTGGAGAACAGCAGCATTAAGAAGATGAACAGCAGCAAACCAAAGAAAGACACAAGCTGTCTGGTCCCCCGCCGGGCTGTGTCCAGAGTGAGCCAGCACACCACAGCCACCAGCAGCAGGACATATATTATCCTGAGAAAGATGTCAGGAAGAGAAAGGAAGGGAAGTGAAGGAAAGCACAGAGATAAACAGGGACATATTAGCAAGAGGAAAGGAGGGATGTAAGGAAGTTACAGGCTAGTTGCCCTAACATAAGAAAACAATGAAGACTTGACCTCTGACATTGACCAGTGTCTGCCAGTGGTAAAGGATTTGCTCATTCCGGTTTAAGGTAAATCCAAGGAATTTATAAAAAGAAAAATTATAACTTCTAAAAGCGTAAAGACATCTGCTTTCATACTTGTTTTATCTTGTCTCACATTGTCATTCTTTTAACTATTATTTTGGTCACTTTGAGAAAGCAGAAATAACCTGTAAACACTGGTCCCCCTTATGTGGCCAAAAATGCTCTGAACCATTGGGCATGGACAAGAGGACCTCTCTGGGTGTCCTATGGGGTCTGGAACCAGGACATTGGCGGTGGATCCTTTGGGTACTCTGGGTTGTACAGTGGGGCTTCTGTCAATCAAACTTGTTCCTGATTGTTTGATGTTTTTGTCATGTGGTGGGGTGCATTTGGGATTGCTATTTGCATGAGGGAGTATGCTTTTGCTAGGACAATGTTTATTTGGTCTCATCAACACGGATGGCAAAATCCAAGGTTTTACAGCAGAATACCAGATAGTGCCAATACAAATATAGACACTGATCAGCCACACACACGCACACACACACACACACACACACACACACACACACACACACACACACACACATATATAATCTAAAATCTCCATCAGATATCTGACTCTCAACAGACTAAAAAAATAAAAGCAATGAGCTATAAATCTTTACTCAGCTGAAAACTGCAAAGCCAAATGAGAATTTGTGTCGCATTCATCACAACAGAGTCCTTTCACACAGAGATAGTCATGTGATCCTCTGTTTAAAAGAATTTTTCTTGCTTATGCAATTTCAGCTACAACCTTTTGATTAACATGAAGGTAATTTGACTTGTGAGCAGACATCAGGTATGTGGGTCAGAGCTGCAATCAAAGGCTTTTGGGCAGTATAAAATTGATTTGTAGAATAAAAGTGTAACACTAGAAATAGTTAGAAATAAAAAGCAGCAGATCCAATGAAATAAAAGGCATTTCTACCATGTTTTTATAATCTACCAGATGAAGTTCAGTCTTTTGATGGCTACAGGAATAAATGAGTCTTTGCTGCCATAGTGGTGGCATAATAGGAGATCAAACTCCTTTAGGTGGGTGATCAGGGAAGTTGAGAATCTTTAACCACATTCAATAAATGTTTATTTGACGCACTTTTGTTGTATTTTTGTTTTATTATTATAGACCATATTGTGTCTCTGCTTCTACTGAGGTAACTGCCAACGAGGGGCTCTTGAACGAGTGCAATTATGTGCACTGCAGCAGTTCTTTTCACATTTTGCCATCACATACTCTTGTTTCCTTTATTCTGCCCTGTTTGAATTGAGTGCCCATGCCAATTTCACTAACAATGAATTTCCTCAGTCTACCTTGTTGTTGCCAGGAGACCGAGAAACCCTCAACTTGTCTGAACTGTCTTGAACATTATTTACATTATATCAACTAAAGAGGGATTTTTCATGTACTGGCTACACAGTTGCTTGGATTATCGTTTTCCAGGGTCATAATGGGGGAGAAGTCCAGCAAGCCCGACTCCCCACCTTTGATAAGGACGGTGCACACCAGGGTGGAAAAACTGAAACCAGATTTCTCACCATCTGATCCAAAACCAGTTTCTTCTGAGAGCAACTCTGATAGGACGGAGAGCCTCCCACAGCCGGTCGCTATAGCGCTCCATCGTCCAATCCCAGACCAGGAAGAACATGGTTACCAAGGAGATGACCAGCAGCCCCACAGCCCGGTGGAAGTTCAGAACACATGCCGCTATCACCATGGCAACGAAACCTGAAACAAATTTAGAATTAATATGAATGATATCCCACAGCGCTTAGAATGACGACAACATTTTACTTACAGCTTTTTTATTGAAGTTAATCTAACCTTTTCATTTATTTGCTGCTTTACATCCTCCAGTTAAACGGACAGGAGGAGGGGTAGTTAATGTTGCAATGACTGGATTTATTTTAACCGGAAACAGAGACCCACTGAACACATCTTCAGAAGACAAATCTCACATATTCATACCTCCTTTGGAAGGTACTTTTTAATATTTTGCATGTAGAACATATTAATAGGGTCTGAAAGGGTCGTTTCACATTTCAAACACCTTTTTCTCATCTCTTTTTTTTACTTTTTGTTTTCTTGACTTCAAATGATAAAACATGTTTTGAGCTGCAAACTAGCATGCTCTCTGACTTTCAAATATTCATCTGAAGTGAGTCAAAAAGGATTTTGAAAAAAATCGCAACTAATTTGCAAATTTTCCTGCTTGTAGCTTCTATCAGTTTCATGTACAACAGAATCTCTTATAGCCTGAGAAGAATCAATGATACTTAATGTTTAAAAGTTGGAAACTAGGCCCTGGGTTAGTGGGAGCAAACCAGTGCATTTCAAATATTAAACTTGGTGGTTTAATTCATTCAATGCCATTGGCCTGTAAAAAATAAACCTTGGGACATAAATCCTAAATCATTCACTAAACGTCTCTGGAAAATGCAAGTTAAAAGGAAAATGTTTGAGTTCTGATACATTACTGCTTGCCAGTAAAATCCCATAGGGAGACTGTTCAAGTTTCACATCCCCACATGATTTGATTCTCAGAAAAAAATCAATTCCTAACAATGTTTCACAGCTGAAGCAGAATTTGCAAAAGTCAGAAACATCTTGAAAATGTTTGTAAGAAGGACAAACTTTGAAGGACATGAGAGCTTCAAGTTCTGTAAATCATAGCCAGCACTATGATTGGTTTTATATTTAGATCAATAAAGTATCACTATGCCATTAATGGCTCTCTTAACAATCCTATAGGAGCTGGCAGATGCGCTGAGAGTACTTGGGCTCACATCCACATATTACATATGTGCCCCACTAAGCCATGTTTTCATTTTTCCATAAGCAATCTTACTAATTGTGCTGTGCAGAGCACACACACACACACACAAACAAAAAACACACACACACACTCATACAAATGTCAATATATTCTGAGGCACAGAGCATGTAGGTCAACTCACCAGTGCAGCTACCTTGTAAATTAAACAGCAAAGAAAGTCCTTAAACAAGACTATAAATCGATTTTTCAGTATACTGAGATTTTGCAATTTAATACTATGTGGCTGCAAAATCACAAGCACCAAACAAAGAAAATCAATTGTACTGTGGATACACTTTGGGTATAGTAAAATCTCAACATTAATAAAACACTGTGCACACTTTTGTGCTGCAAATATAAGAAATAAGTTCCACTGGCTGCATTTGATTACCCCTCCAACAGAGACCTCCAACCTCTTTAGTTTCCTGAGTTACACTTTAACAGATGCTAACAAAGATATTTACCTGCTGCTAAAACTTGGTGTGTAATCTGGCGAATCTGATCTTTGTGCTCAGCCAAATAGCCCTGGAGTGTCTCCATTTTCTTCTCCAGCAAGCTAAACACACACACACACACACAAAGAAAGATAAGGGGAGCAGATAAGAGACAGGACATAAATGTTACATCAAAGGAACGAGACAAAGACTGGTGTTTAGAAGACACTGGATGAACCAGACATGGAGAGATATTATGTGTTTGGCAAAAAAGAACAACAAAAGATAAACCAAAAACCTTTTGTTTTGTTGGTCTGTCTGTTTGCGCGCATCGTCTGTAACTTCAGAAGCTGTGTCCACATCAATGCATATCTGATCCTGTTCCTGTGTTCACAAACACACACACCACACACACACACCACACGCACACACACACAAATAGAAATACTGAGGTTAATTCATATTAAGAATAATATAAGTCTGCTTGTGCTTCCTTCATTAGAGTTGCTTGTGCAATGTTACATTACTCATAGTCTGAATTAAAACCGGCAACTCAAATGAGAGCTTCTTTTCTTTTGCACACTGAGCATATGTGTCTCTGCATGTACAGGTGTGGTTCTGACTGATAAAAGCCTGGATACCCTGTAAAGCTGACAGTAAAGCTGCATCATACAATTACATCATGAAACTACTTTGTTGTTATTCAGTGCACAAAACTGTTTCAGTTGTTTGGTACTCTTGGTCGCCTAAAACTTGCTTGATGAGCACTTTTCATAAGATTACCTGAATAAGTTCTCAAATGCTTCTCACTGTTTTAAGGAATGTTTTTAGGAATAGTCAGAGAAACAAGTCATACCTGTGGTTCAAAGGCCTTGTTGTCTTCCCATTTCTGATTCCTCTTTTCTGTTATATTCAGCTCCATTCTCTTGCTGTTTGGGCACTGGTCAGACACCTTTTGGGAGACTTTTTTGAAACACACCTGTCCTTTTCTTTTCCCCTCCCCTCTGTCCTTTCTGACTCCCTGTATATTTTTTTACTTCCTTCTTTCTTTTAATTTTGTAAACATAATATTAGTCAACTGTGCTCACTTTCCTTCCCTCCTGGATGAAACTAATTTCATAGAATGACTCCCTGTTCCCTGCAAACATTGCATTGTTTCTATATAAATATAGTTGTTCCTAAAGATGACGCTGCAGTCTCATATTTCTTATGTTGCCACTAGAGAGCACTACTGTATAATTTTTCAGGACCATCATACAAATGGCCATCATGCAGAGATTAGAGGAGGTTCAACTGAGTCCACACCAGGAGTTCTTCACAGCTATTCTGTGCTTTTTGCAAAATATACAGTAAAACAAAATAATTTGATCGTTAGACAACATGTCGCCTCCAATCACAGCAATGAGGAATTTTCTGCAATTTAAAAAAAACATTGATTTACTTTTGTATGGCATGAGTAAAATCCAAAGAAAATGACAAACCATTTTAAACCTTTCTTCCTTTGAATTGAAAATGGATCATCATCTGTCTTGCATTTGTTCCGTAGGATTTTGAAAACCTCCAAAGCACCTTGGAGTTGGGTGACAGTTCAGTTCAGAGTGTCATTCTGTCATTTTAAAATGGTAAATACAAAGATTCTTCCTTTTACCAGGGACTCATGGGCCCCACTGAAGGCTACTGTCACTTTGATGTAGCCAATCCACATGTTCAAGCCATTAATTACGGTAAGCCAGGAGGTTCAGTAACACAAGGACAAAGCAGAGAAATAGTTCCGACAGACTGAGGTTTGTTTATCCATAGATCGTATGCCAAAACCTCTGACAGTTAGGAAAGGAAGAAAAACGTTCGATGCACTGGAAGAGCCATTGTGATGTTTTCTGCACATTCATCCACTGCGTCTGCTGCCCCAGTCATGACCCTGTCTCTCGATTACTTACAGCTTTGGGGTAAAGCAGCATACAAACCCTTTTGTGGACCAACATGAATAAATCATAAAAAGTTCTGGTAAATGTTTGGGCTCGAAAATGACTTGATCTTCTTCTTTACCCTGTGCGAACTAAAAGCGATTTCCGTCAATAAGCTCAGGACCTGCTGATTCAAAAGAGAACAAATCACAGCATGGCCTCTTTGGAAATGCTGTGCGGCAACAGCAGGTGATTGTGATACAATAGCTCGTGATTTTGAGGTAACGACAGGTAGCTGTGATGCTACAAAAGGTGATTGTGATGTACCAATAGCTGACCGAGAATCAACAACTGCTAAATGTGATGCCACAATGGTGAGTGCGAGATAGCAGAGATTGTGATTCAATAGTTAAGGTGATTTTTATGCAATTGAAAGTGATTGTGGGGCAACAGCAAGTAATTGTGATGCAACAACTGCTGATTGTGAGGCAACAGTAAGTTACTGTAATGCAGCAACTGATGAATGTAGGGAAACAGCAAATAACTATGTCGCAAGAACCTGTTATTGTGACACAACTGAAGGTGACTGTGACGCAATAAGTTGTGATTGTGAGGCAAAAGCAGGTAATTGTGATGCAACAGGAGGTGACTGATGCAACAGGTGGTTATAATGATGCAGTAGCTGGTGATTGTGATGCAACTGCAGGTAATTGTGATGCAACTACTGGTAAATCTGAGACAACAGCAGGTGACTGTGATGTTACAACAGGTGGTTCTGAGGCACAACCAGGTAACTGTTATGTAACAATAGGTGACTGTGATGCAACAACTGGTAACTGGGATACAACAACTGGGCATTGTAAGGCAACAACAGGAAATTGTGACGCAAGAACAGGTCACTGTGATGCAACAACTAGTGGCCGCAATGTAACAACAGGTGATTGTGAGGCAGTATCAGGTAACTGATGTATAAACTGATGATTGTGAAGCAACAGCAGGTAACTGTAAGGTAACAACAGGTGATTATGAAGCAAAACAGGTTACTGTTATGCAACAACTGGTGACTGTTAGTCCACAGCAGGTAATTTTGATGCAACAACAGGTGATTGTGATGTCTTTCATATTTGATTATAAATTAGTATGTTAATTATTTAAATTATTCATACATTTAAAAAAAAACGCCATGATTGCAGCTTTAAAATCACTGTGTTTTAGATGAATCAGTCATGATACTGGGCACTTCCTACAACAATCTAACAGAAATTTAGCCAGTAAGAGACTGATCAAATACATGTAACTAATGGTGACAGTTTTGGTTGGATGACAAGACAAATGACTTTGAACATCCACAAGGCTATTGTGAGCATAAAAATACAGGATTGTGATCATCACTGCACAGCCAGAGACTAAGATCTTTAGAGAACGATGGCATGCTGCTCAGTTATGTCATAAGAAAAATTACACACCAGCCATCTGACCAGTGGAATCAATATAGTTTTTCAATATCAGAGAAAATCCACTTATAATCAAACTGTTTTTTAAAGTTACTAAACATCTTAGATTTCATTTGTGATCTATTCATATTTTGCATCATACTGCACAGAAACACTTACCGCAGCTTGTAAATACTGATTCAGCTGTTCAAAGTTTCAAAATACGACACTCGTTAAAATCTTGTCCAACTCCAGATACACGTGGATATTAGCTGGGGGATGTGGATTTGTGCTTTGTAATTAACACGTCAAACTTGCTGCATAAATTTTGTAAGAAGCTAAATATGTGTGGCATACTGTGATGGGCTCACAGTGCTGGACAAAACACGCTCTGAGTGATGCTTTGTCTGGAGATGACAGATGGTTCAAGGGGGTGATTACATGTTTAAAATGTCACAGGCCTTTAACAGAGGTTACAACCTCTGTCAAATCTCAAAAGAAGCAGAGACTAATAGGAATATTCTCTTTGTCAGACAACGTTTTAATTGGTACACCCACATCGTTTTGTACAGAACGCATACACCGCAGCTTCTAAAAGCAGGCATCCACCAGATTGGTTCACACACAGACAGAGCTCCATAATTACGCTCCTCTATTCAGCAGCACTGCCTGTGCGTCAGCACAAACGTCATATTAGAGCTGCACATGGGGACAGGACATTGGAGAGGAGAGGAGAGGAGAGGAGAGGAGAGGAGAGGAGAGGAGAGGAGAGGAGAGGAGAGGAGAGGAGAGGAGAGGAGAGGAGAGGAGAGGAGAGATATGGTGTTTTGGGGCTCTAGCTGCTCTGACAGATGTGCTGTCATCCTTTGTGTCTCACTTACAAGGTGAGAGATTGAGGAGAAGGAGCTCTGTTCTTCAGTGGCTGAGACATGTTGAAGACTCGTGTTAAAAATGCATCCAGCAGCAGATCTATAGCAGCAGAGTGACTGGCATGCAGCCGTATAACTTCCACTCTAAGATGACATATTATTGATTCAGGTCTAGTTTGGCTGGGAGCCCCATGTGATTATGAAATATGGCCTAATGATTTAATAAGGTGACGCTTGGCCTGGTACACACCAGCTAAAGACCTGATGATTGGTGATTGCTCCCGTTTTCTTTCTTGGTCCCTCTCATGTGCTGACATTACATACCTCCTGCCCTGTGTATTTACACTGTAAGCATCCATCAGCTCAGCTAGCCATAGAGCCCTAAGGGATATGAACTGCAGTGTTGTTTTATGGGAAAATGCAACTCAATTGGACTTTTTTCCAAAATAAAACACTTGGAACATGGTCCTTGAGTGATTACCTCACTGCAAAATGAGGCCTCTTCTTCAAACAGCGTTGTTTTTTATTGACTAGCTGTATACAGGTCTAGGACTGCCCAGCATAACAACCAGATGATAATTATAATGACGACGACAGTGTTGATGAGAATGATTACGACAATTAGAGACTCTAAATTAATGGCCCCTTACATCTCATTTACGCAATAATCTGAAGCTACCAGATGAATGACCTCCTCAACGCAGATGGCTTTTCCACCTCTCTCTCTCTCTGTCAGATAAGGACGTTCACACCTTGTTCCCAACTCAAGGCAAAGGCCGGAGAAAATGCCCGAGGATTCATTATTGACCAGAGTTAACCCGTGTAGAGCGTATGGCTTTGCTGAGGTGCCCTTGAGCAAGACTCTTCACCTGACCCTTTACCGAGGACATTCCTGAAAGCAGAGCAAGGAGCATTTTCCCTGAGGTACATCAGTGATGTATCACGGTCTGCTTTGATGCTGTTACCCCTCCGCTCTCTCTCTCTCTCTCTCTCTCTCTCTCTCACACACACACACACACACACACACACACACACACACACACACATCATCATCATCATCATCATCATCAGCTTTCATTCCGCGCCGGGAACAGCGGTGCGTTGCGCGCACATCCTATCATGTTGGTCCAAACCACCCACCCAACCAAGAATCATCCACACACAGAGATCATTGTGCGTGTTGAGGTGGCTCCGGCCAGAGGAGAGAGAGAGAGAGAGAGAGAGAGAGAGAGAGAGAGAGAGAGAGAGAGAGATCCTCCTTGGCACACTCCTCCAGCCGTGTGGCAGTGAGATTTTGACTGGCTGACTGACTGACGGGGGGATTCTGGAGGAAACACACTGGGAAAGGAACGACACCCTCTATCCTCTTCTATTTTTTTCTTCTGTTTTCACACCTTCCCTCCTTGCTGTCTCGTCTGTCACCGCCGATGGTTTTCTAGCTGCGCCGCCTCGTCTCCATCTCAGCATCGGATTGTTCTGCTTTACTGCTTTCCTCCCCTTGATTGGCGGACACCGGGGGGGCTTCATCCCAGCCAGCCTGGGCCGGGCCGCGGGGCTTGTTCAGCTGAAGTTGGCACCCTGAAATGAGCGCCTTGAGACCCGGGAGCGGGGCTCTCTCCTCGCCGGGGAGAGGCTCTGGGTCGTGGCGGTGCTGGTGGTGGTGGCGGGTGGTGCTGGTGGTCGGGGTGGCGGTGGGCTCGGGGGATCCGTGGCTGTCGGCGGAGGCATGCCCCTCACGGTGCTCCTGCAGCAGCACCAGGATCTCCTGCGTGGAGCGGGGCATCAATACCTTCCCCGTCCCGTGGAACGAGGCGGAAGAGAACATCACTGACATGTGAGTGCCCCCCCTCTCATAAGCATCAGTTTACAGAAGGGATTCAGATTCATCCAGATTTGTAGCGTTCATCAGCTGCTCCATTTTCCAATACTTTTCCACATAAAGGAATGTCACCCTCCATCCTCTTCTCTGACACTATGTCTGACAGCCAGATAGAGCCATAGACGGTACTAGTAATCCCCCCCCAATTAATCATCACCTCATGCATGAACTTAAATCACAAATTCAGATAGACATCTTAAGTTATACAGTCTGTAGCCTACATTTCCTTTCCTTCCCGGGTTTGGCTCAGACATGCATCATGTGTAACCTACATTGCATAACAGGAATCACTGCCATCACTGGGCGCATCAGTCTTCCAGCACCACATTAAAAACCCAAGCTGTTAGACTTTTATTCTGATAAATAAACAACAACAACAACAACAAAAAATAAGAAGAAATCTTGCGCATGCACGTGTGGTGTGCGTGCACGTTTCTACACATGTGTGTGTGTGTGTGCGAGTAGGGAGACGCGCACCGAGCAGACAGCACAGTCTAAATATTAGCACAGACACTTCCTAAGATGGCTTATATGAGTGTATTTAAATGAGCCACAAGCGGATAGAATCGATGCTGAAGGCAAAAAAAGAAAAGAGGCTGCTGGATAATAATTCAAGATAAGGTGCATTTAAATGTGCCACCTTTCCTTTTCTCTCTCTCTCTCTCTCTGAAATTTAATAAAGCGTCATTTGGCCCTAAATATAAACAGAGATATGCTCAGAGCTGAGAGATATTAAATGGGAGATTAAAATATTTCGTTCCTTGGCAAAGATAAACGGCCTCGTTGATAATGACTTTTGTCAGAGATAAACAATCTCCATCGGCGGCCTTGGAGAAGCCTTGGAAGCTGTTTAAATGAGCCAGTAGTCTGTTGAAAGGCATCCACTGAGTGCTCGGCTAATGTAAACAGACAAATTACTGCTGACCGTGCGACGTCTAATTCCAAACGACCTTGCCAAAAAAAAAGAGAGAGGAGAGAGGGGTTATCGTGTCCCCCTGTCTGCGTTAATTGGTGAGACGTCCTGATTTCATGACATCTGCTCTGAATCCTCAACAACTGGTGAGGGTTTAATGGGCTGCAAGTGTCAATACATGCAGCATTAGTGTAGAAACTCACATGCAGTTTGGTATTGATGTGTCATTTTTGCCCTCCAGTGTGGGTCACATAAATCATATTCAGTTGCCATCTGCTGAGAGAAGTCTTCATAAGTTTGGTAATACATCTGTATCACCATAAAATGCAGTTTCTTGACATTTTTCCCACCAATATTACCAGAAAAACGCCAAAAATTACAATTTTATGGTAATATTGGTGATATTTTGTGACAAACAATGCAAAAATATTTAAAAATGCAACCTTTAGTAAAGACTGATGGATAAATCTGCTTTGTGTCACAGTGCTGCTGGATTTTTCTCAGGCAGTCACAGGTTAATGCACGCATGTGGGGTGTAGTAAGCTTAACTCCTTCCTGCAAACGGTTCATCAGCTCTAATAAAAAGTTGTGGATATATTCTGCATCTTCTTTATGTTCGACAACATTATTCTGTGATCTCATTTGAATCCGTAGACTGCTTGCCTCACAGCTGACTTCCAGGTGTTTAACTGCAGATGTCAGATGACTAATCGGTGTTTGATTGTGGATTACAAATGAGTTTGCCACCTTCAAAAGCGTTAAGTCAGATTGAATGTTCGTTATTCATTATTATTGTCAGGCAGTCCTGGGCTTTAGTGGAGGTAATTTTTTTTATGAAATGGCACACTGCTTTTCAGAGATTGAGTTTAATTTAACCCTGTGTGCCTGTTTGTAAACCAATGAATGTCAATGTGGGTCAACTTTTTTAATCGTTTAAGTCATATTTCAATGTTTATTAACTGTTTTTTTACTTTATTTGGTAGTTATGGCAGGGTGCTGATGGGAAATGATGGGAATCAAAAGTTTTCTGCCCCACTTGAACTTGGGACAATGCAATTAAATGCCATATACTGTGCTACCTGTAGAGCACCTGGACTTCTGTGTAGAAATTTCTGCAGATTATGTGTTGTTACTTTCAGTCCTCACTGATCAATCTTCTTACTACTGTATCTTGTTGGATTTGAAATTATTTGCTGCAAGAAAAGCTACCATAGTCAGTTAATCTCATTAGAGACACAGTTTTACTATTCGGGCACTGTCTACCACCTGAAAAACATTATTTACTAACCCTGCCATATAGCCAAGCATTATGTGCAACAAGACGAGGTGTTTGTGCAGGACAAAGAGCTCTGCTGTGACTGTAACGCTGTGTTCCCCTGACAGAAGAGTTGATCCCAATGCTGGATATCTGAGAAGTACATAGGCTGCTTTTTAGGCCCTGTTCACACACTTTTATTTGTTCACATAAAGGAGTTGCCTGCAGTCATCTCCTGCTGGCCCCTAAACACAAAGAGGTCAAGTGCCTTGCTGAAGTGTTGCTAAGGAAAAGAGGCAATAACTCTTAAACTTACAGCGCCCCCTGTGTGCCACATATCCGTCCTGTAGGAGTCCATTTTTTAAATTTTCAACTCTGCTTATGCGGGCTGATTATGTTTCTGTGCCTTATGAAAGTGTTAACAAACAAGCCTTCTGACGCACACTTGTATCTCCTGACAGTTACATCGCAAACCAGAGCAGCTTCTCCTCCATCAACGACAAAGACCTGTACTACTACAAGAATCTCAGGAACCTGTGAGTCTATCGTGGCTTATTTTACCGAGAAAAACACTCTGGCTTCAGGCACACACTCTGAGTTACTGTCAATAAACAAATTTGCTACAAAAATATTACAAGCTTGGTGCTATGCTATATATATTTTTATTATTTGTCTACTTCGCTACACTAGGCCCATATATATGAGCAGCATTTCAAGGCATTTCAGCAGCATTTCTATGCTTATTTGTGTCAATGTAGCCCACCTTATGAGACACATTAATTTCATTTTGCAATATATCGATCATGTTTGTTGCTTTAAAGTCTTGCTGCGTTTATCTTTGTGTCCCACACTGTTTGTAGTTAGTCTGGTTTGCTATGCTTCTATATCTCATTTTGTTTCTTAATTTAAAAAAGAATCGTCTTCCAACAAGCACCCTCTTGCTACGTAAAAATCTGTTAAGTAGACACTACCTAATTTCCCAGCCAATATCCCATTTGGTAGACAAATCAGCACAAAGCACATTATGCACTGCAAGTACTTGCTTTTAATTGTGGTTGGACCCGATGGGAGCAAAACTCTAAAGGCAGGAAGGATGAGTGCAGTGTTTGAGCTACTATCAAGAACAATTGTCCTGTGTGTCTTGGAAATACTTCAAATGCAATTACACATGCAGTGTTAATATTTAGTAAGAAAACGCCTGATACCCATATGATGATACTGTTTCACAGTTTGAATGTTTGCACAGTAATCACTTGTGAAGTGGCGTGTTTTTAGACGGTTAAATGTTATCTCAGCTCAGTCCTGGTCTAACATTGTTTAAAGCAGCTTCATAGCAGATAATGACACTGCAAAGAGCATCTAATTTTAACAGTGTTGAGTAATGAAGTCAGGTCAAGTCACCAGCACATTTAAAACAACACACTCAAGAAATAACCCAGCCTTAATCCCACCATGGGGTCATTCATGCGGAAGAACACGTGCTGAGCTGGCTGCTTGATTTTACCGTTTTACCCAGAATGCTGATTTGTTCATTTGATCCAGCCTCATGAGTGAATAATGATAATAATAAGGTATACTGTATAATACTCACTGCTGTTGTGTAGTTTATACTAATTTCCCAAAATCATACAAAAACGCACTATACAAAAAGAGGCCACTGTTGACATGCATTTAATGACATTTTACAAAATTATGCAAAAATAGAAATGTACTACTTTAAGCCTTTGTGCTGCATTGTGGCTTTGTTCTCTGTGAATAAAGCTGACTTTAACTGAGTTAAATCTACAGGAACTTGTATTTTGTGTTCAGTGGAACCATTTGATGATGAGATGGGAATCCATAAGAAAAAATTTCATAATAACATTACCTTATGGGTATAAATAGATGTAAAAAAAAAACAAAAAAACAACAACATTATTTCATTTCGGTTATTGCATTAATTTAATGGTTTAATTAAGGTCTCATAAATTAAATATAGTAAACAGTCTACCAAAGATGATGAATAGATTCCATCTGAAAACACTGAAACATTAAAAGCAGCAGGTGGTTTTCCTGAGCTCCCATTCTGTTAACTTCTCCCATCAATGTCAGGTGAACACAGATTAAAATTTCAGATTAAATGAAACAAAATTTTACAAAACTGTGCAGAGCTGTTACAGTGGCTTCACATCTTTGATAATTTTTTTACACTGTAACTTTAGTTTGCCGTTCTCCTATCTTAATTCAACAGCCATAATGGATTTACAATATGTTCCACTCTTCACACTTCACATGTTACAGTGGTGTTTTAATTTCTACTGGCTGCTGGTTGTTGCTGCGCTAAATTGATTTTACAGATCGATAAGAACGCCATGCCTCCTTACCTTCATAACATTACTCCATGAGGGATAGTTGCATGCTGTCTTAGTTTACACACAGTTTACACTCAAAACATTTCAAATATCCTCTGTCGCTATATGTCCATTTATAGTTTTGTAACATAAACATATGTAGCGCCACTGTTATAAAAAGAATATTAATAAAATAAAATGTTAATAAATAGTTCAGTTGTTCTTTATAGATCAATAATAAGGCATTAATAAGAACACAGTTTGGGTTGCCAGGTTGTCCTTTTTGCTTGTAAGTATCCTCCTCTAGGATGAATTAAGACCTCATGGAGCTGCGCATTAACATGAGGTTGTATTTTGCTGTTGTTGATAATGTTGATGTTGCAATGTATAAAAAGATATTAATGATGCTGTTTTGTTTTGTGTCAGAACGGTGACCAACAGCAGGTTAACGTACATATCAAAGCTGGCCTTTCAGAACAACATCAAGTTACAGTACCTGTGAGTAAAGATTCCTGTTCATTTCTTGCTTTTTGTTGAGATAGCAGCGACTGCACAGATTTATTTTTTGCTTTCAGTGATTAAAAAGTTTTGTTGTATTTGTAGTGACGTTAAATAGACTTATTTGTACCAATAAGAAGTAATAAAAGCCTGCAATGGCCGAGAGACTAATGAAAAATGAAGTCCAGTGCACGTTAACAAGATTTCTAATTGATCGTCAAATCTTGGTACCTCGTCTGCATAATTAAAGTTTGATGCTGATTATACTTAAACTAATGCACCACTTAAGGTTAATTGTCACAATGCTTAGAGGGGAAAACTTTTAATGACAAAAATAAGGCAGGCTTATTAGTGCACATAGAAGCAGAAATATGCCATCAGCTGTAGTAAAAAACAACTCGATACTTTGTTGTGGTGTTACAAACACAATCTCACTCCCTGATGTTCGATTTAATTTCCAGGAATCTGAAAGATAACAACCTGTCATCCCTGTCCTGGAGGATATTCAAATACATCAACATCTCTTATCTGTGAGTTCAGAGGAGCCTTCGTTATCGGTCTGTCTATCTCTGTGTGTCTGCCTTGCTTTACCTCCCAGTCACTATCTCCGTGTTTAGATAAACAGAGACCTATAGCATCTGTAATGTCACCTATAGGTGTCTGTTTTAGAGTTTGGCATTGGGTTTGCTGCTGCTTCCTTCAATCTCACAGTTTCCTGGAGGCAGAAAATTATTTTTTAAATTTTAGATTGAGGCAACAAAGTGGAGATTGAGAGACGCTGAATGCTGATAATCTGCTAACAATAAACACAAACATGGCCACAAACATTCCTGTATAATGAGGCAATATTTTTTCACATTGCATTGAGAGATGCTGGGTTGTGCTGACAGTATGCAGTAAATGTACAGCTTTAGTATTTATATAGAGAAAATTTGGACATTTCTTTAATTGACACAATGCAGTTCAATACTTCTCAATGGATTGTTATTCATTTTTGGTAGAACTGGAAGAACTGCATCTTAAAGGAATAATCTGACTTTCTTGTGGAGTTCTAGATGAGAAGATTGACACCACTTTCATAGTTGTCTGTTACATATTAAGAATCAGGAGACTGTTAGCTCAGCATAAAGACTAGAAACAAAGGGAAACAGGAAGCCTGGCTTTCCCCAAAGGTGACAAAATTAGACGACCAACATCACCTTGTTTAATCTGTACGAAAGCTAAAGTTTAAAATGTCAAAATGCTTCTCTTCATTAACCATTGGCAGTGGCTCTCTGGAGTTCACTCTGGTTACCTGACAGTATCAGAATGACAGTGAGCTTTAGAGGTGCAGGTGAGTGGATGTTGGTACCATTTGTTGAAACCAGGCTGCCTGTTTTCTTCCCGTCTCCAGTTTTTTATTCTAAGCAAAGCTAACAGGCCTCCGGCTACAGTTTCATATTCAGCATGTAGATGTGATAATGGCACCGACCTTCTAATCTGACTCCCACCAAGAAAGCAAACAAGCATATTTCCCAACATTTTAAACTGTTCCTTTAAGGCACTTTGAAACTCTTCTGTGGCAAAAGTCAAATAGTTACAATTCAGCTATTGCTTTCATTTTTTTCCCAAAATTTCCGTCACTGTCTGTCGCTCTGCTGCTTGCTGTTCCTCGCGGTTCTTCACTGTGTGTGTGTGTGTGTATGTGTGTGTGTGTAGGATCCTGTCAGGGAACCCGCTGCACTGCTCCTGTGAGAACATGTGGATCAAGCTGTGGTTAGGAGAGGAAGCAGACGCTCAGGAGCTGCGTTGCATTGAGGATGGAGGAGCACGCAAGCTGCTGTCCAGACTGACATTACCTAACTGTGGTGAGGACACACACATGCACACACACACTGAGAAAAGAACTGGAAAAAACATTCACAAGCTGTAGCAGAGGGCAAAGCGTTGAACCACCTGAAGGGAAAAAAAACAATCTTTGTATTAGCTTTGTGTGGGTTTTTTTTCCAGTTGCGTGTTTGCACAAATGTTTATGTGTTTAAGTGTGGGACATATGCAGTATGAAACTTGTGATGGTATACTAAGTGTGCTAGGTGTTCTGTCCTTTCTCTCGGGGTGTGGTTAAACGACTGCAGAAAGTGAAGTTTGTTGTTAACGCCTATGAGAATATCTGTACAAAGAATACAATCCATGCATTGACGACAGCCGCTGTAGCAATCAGTGGTTTGTATACCTGCTGGTATGTGAGTTTCCACTGGCTGCAGGGAGGGTGCTGCACTGTATTTCACTTACACAGGGCTTTGCTTAGCCTGCATATTGTAATTTCCCCAGACGCTGTGCAGTGTCGAAAGCTACAATGTCTTACACATGAACAAGCAAACAAATGACCAAATGAAAGCCTGCATGCACACTGAGAGCTCTTTTTTCATAGAGGGCTTTAAAAGTGGAGTTTGGTCTCTGCTGCATGTCACTAAAATGCCATCAACACTAAGCAGGCTGACATATCTTTGTCCTGTAGGGATTTTTCTCATGTGACGCATAGATTAGCTGCCAGACGGAGGAGAGAGAAATGCGTGACTTGCTGACTAGTGAGTGTGTGTGTGTCTTATAGACTGGTTACAGTCATCTGAGACATTTGCTCATAGGTATAGAAAGGTCACTGTAAAGCACATTATAGAGACAGAAAGATCTCATACCAAGAAGGAACATTTGTGTAATTCAACACACAGATGATGTCAGGGAGCCTGAAAGATGCTGAGTGGAGAAAATCCTTTGCATGTATCGCAGCAAAATGAAGTGTTATAAAGACCATCTGTACTGTGTCCTATAGCACCAGTGACCTGCTGTCACGCAGCAGATTTCACTTCCTTTGCATCTGAATCATCATGTTTTGTTCATCTGGGAAAGAATCCTTTCTGGCTTTATGGAAAGCTGCACTAGGATACTCAACAGCAGCAGCAATAATCACATTTTATGAGCAATAAAAGACATTTCCCTCAGATTCAATCCGGGAAAATTAGAGAATATTTTTGTTTGAAACGTTGCAAAGAAACAAAAAGCAGTGCTCCTATTGAGGAATAATGAGTCTATAAAACCAGAAAATAATTTGAAACCTGGCATTTTCAACAGTGCATACAATTACTTACTACCCCAGTATATTGCCAAGCTAACCAGAAAGCCTGCTGTCAGTCCAGGACAGTCTTCCACAGACCACAAGCCTTTTATGTGCTTGCTTATGGGAGTGTTTATCAAGCTTGAATATATAAATGTCAGCAGTTAATTGACTCTTTATTCTCCTCTTCTTTATATCCACTGCATGAATTTTTCATGAATCTCTCTATTTTGGGCACTCTTCTATTCATAAATGGGGTCAGATTACAGCTTGACCTGTCTCGGAAAGTCTGTCTGACCTGCTCTCATTCCCCAGGTTTGTTGGTTTTGAGAGGCTCATATCATGGCATGAACTGACATTTAATAATAAATTTTAAAGCTCAAGTTTGACCCAAGTAAACAAATGAAACTTGCTCCATCCTTCTTTGGGCAGTGAAGTGCTGAGGGAGGGTTAATCCAGGTTGTTTTTGTAAAATGAGAACATCAAGCTTTATCAGTCTTGAACTGAAATGTAATCTGATTTTTACCCCAATAAACCGAACCATAAATCTTAAAGCATTTTGCCATCTCTGTTGTTGACAGAGCAAATTATCTGGTCAAAAATAGCTCGGGGCAATCGGGACACTCAGGACACAAACAATAAGTTAGCTCGCAGGAAGCTAACAATGTCATTGATAACTCCTATTGATCTGTCCCCTCTGCCTCCCCTCCATTAGCAGAGGTTATTTTTGGCATTAGCACAGTTACAACGAGGCCCCTGGAGAGGTGGGCAGGGGACCCCCTGGCAGAGTGACATATGAGTAGGAGGACATAGTGGGGCTGCGGTGCCAAATAATGCCTCAGGGCCAACAGTGATCCACCAAAGGACCTCTCAGTCTGGCCAAACTGCCGGCCTCCTTCTCTCTGGTCATCGTTCCCCCCTCTTTATTTCTCATTTTCCATCTGCCTGTCTGCTTCATGTATGTCCTTCTGTATGTCTGAACATTTCTGAGTGACATTATTAGGGAGGCACAAAGGAGAGGAAATGCCCAACGATGCCCTCGGGCTGACACTGATCTCTCAGGCCGGCCTCATATGCCTGTCTCTCTCTCTCTACAGACTGTTTACTGCTGGAACTCCACCCAAAGAGGCTGGCAAACACAGACTGTTGCCGCTGCTGACAGATACAAAACTTTACCAAAAAGTGCTGCTCTGATGTTACTGCTGTCCCGTGTCTGTGCAATACAAAAACAAGTCAACTGTGTCACTCAGCAAAAATGTTGGAGTTCAAACAGCTGCGGGTCTTAAAACCCTCCCGCTAAGTTGTTTGTCAAGATGATTAAAGCAATATAAGCGCCGCATAAAACTTATGGACTCCTCACTCTTGTTTAATTGCCATTTGTAACTCTTCGTCACTTTAGGGTCTTGCTAGTTAATGTGAAAATCAAGAAATTAGGGATTTTCCTGTCTTCGCTCTCATTATGTCATTACACCTCAAGTTTCTGCTGAGTGCGCCGAAAGGTATGAATGTGAATAACTGAAACCAGCTGTCCTGAGCAAAGGTGCTTTTTGTCCATGTGGAGATGACAGCAGATGAATTAGCAGATCTCTGTTGGTCACTTCACAGGTGTGTTCTGGCTTCATCCGTCTCCCTCTCAGTTCGTCCGTCTCTCCGGCTCTTTGTCATCCCTTTTTCGATCATTTAATTACCGTTCTTATATTAATTCCTGTCTCCATCCTTCCATCTCCAACTTATAATCCTTTAGCTTCACGTGTGAACTAGCTGTACACACTTTTCCCTCTTTCGTCATCTTACACATGTAAAACAAAGATGCAGCGTGCAGGAACAAGCAGTAAATGACAGCACAGACTGATCAAAGAGGCCAGATGGCTCCTATCAGCGTTTGTGGGCAGGAGAGGCTATTCACATGTGTGAATTTTATATTGTCAGACAGGGAGAACACTCACTTACAGGTTAGATAACAGGGAATTACACTAGACACAAAAGCTGTAATGCAAAATTAAATCAACACAGATGCTTGGAAGCAGAGCAAAAAGAGAAAAATCAGCTCAGTGCAGACTGACACCAGCAGATTCAGATGGTATTCATGCTTTCTAACCAAAGTGTGTCGTGAGGTTGTTGTTCAGGCATGTTAAAAGCAATTTAGGGCTACTCTATCTACATTTGGGTCTCTTGACTTCCTTTTAAGGTCACGCTGCTGTCATTTAGGATTGAAGTTTTACTACAGTAGGGTTCAAGAGGGATTATAAAGAAGCTTCAGAAGCAGAAGAGCATAGCTAGTTGAAAACGGTTCAGTAAATCATCTTTATTGGAAAAGGAAGACAGTAAATGCTACGATTTTAAAATGGAATGGAAACACTGTGTGTAAAGACAGAGTACAACTTTTGCATTGCCCACTGTCAGCGGAAGAAGTTTTGTGTACTTTCTTGAGAGAAGTGAATAGTACGGTTGTCTGAAACTTTATTGCAGGAGATTAAAGTTTCATGCTTTCAATCCCCTTTAAGGATTTCTCTCTACCCTTAGCAAAGTTTTTCATTTGTCCAGCCATAACCGTGACTTAACCTTAATTTGTTGCAGCCATTACAGTATGTTAGGGTTAGGGTTAGGGTTAGGGTCCCTACCAATAACATTTACTTCATAACACATGCTGTAAAAGGTGAGAACATAAAAACAAACACCACAGTCACTGAATGTAATCTCTGATTTTTTGCAAAATATATCACAGGCTTAGCTGGTCAGACACCAAAAATAGGTAATTAAACAAAGGAAATCAACTTCAAACCAAAGGAAAACAAAATGTTAAATGTTATTAGTCAAGAATACTCAAAAGCTTGCCACAGTAACACAAGCGTAGGACTCCTGAAGACTGACAAAAGAGTGACAGAAGGAGGCAATGAAAACCTTCAAATGATCTGATGTCGGAGTCACAGCATTCCAGGTGTCAATCTAATTGACTGTAAGCTCAGACAAGAAGTCAGTAATCATTCACAGATGCAAATCCTGCTCATCCTCCTCACTTTTCCTGCTGCATTGTTTTGTGAATCCCACTTACAATGCACTGACAGCTTCACTGTGCATGAACAACAATCTAGAGGCAAACTCTTGGACGGATTCCATGTTGTCTTGACTCTCCAACACATTTCCTCCCTCTCCTTCTTGTATATGTTGTCAGAAATCTCCCTCTCTACTGCCTTGCTTCTCCCTCTCCTCAGAAATCACCACATCTCTGTGGTGGAAAGGAAGGAGGGTTACATAATACATGTGAACGTTCCTCTAAACATCGATACGGACGTGCCTATTGTGGCCTATAACAAGAGCTGACAACAATGACACGGCCAACAATGATGCTGAAGTATGCTGTGGCAACTTGTGTGGAGGTTTCAATCCGGAGAGCAGTGGATGTTTTCCTTTTAAAAATGAGCTGCGAGCAGTTATTCAGTGCCAGATCCCATATCCCTGGTGCCGTGCTTGTAATTCACAGCCCATTCATAGCGCATGCTCCTGGTGAATGAAGGCCATCCGGATTCAAGGAGTGTCAAGGACTTTCACATATGCACTGTGAATCTATTGTATTACACCTGCAGTCATTCTTCAAATATATTGATTGGTGAAATTTTCATGATCACAATTTGTCCAGTTCTTTAGCTGTGAATCTATTGTTTACAGAGAAGAAGCTCCTTTTGTGACACTGACATTTCAGGAATGGGTCTAGAAAAAAAGCAAGTGAAAAAGTGAAAATAAGTTACTGATGGTGCACCAGACTATTACAAAGTAAAGAGAGTAAAGCAAACTAGAGACCCATATGCACACAGTGGTCATTGCAGCATTAGTACATGAGTATGCACTGCTCAAGGGTCAGACCACACCCATCTTTGAACCCATCCTTCAATTTGATCTCAGTTATACACCTGTAAAGTTTGGCTACTGCATCTTGCATGATTGCGACATATCATGTTGACAAAATGTGTATCTGTCCATAAACAGACTTACTAACGCCTTCCAAAGTACTAAAAACCACCTTTGTGGGAGCTCCCAGTAAAGTATGTGTCTCCAGGACCACATTTTGTTATGATGACACATACACACAAGGTGAAAGCAGTATCATGCATGTGGTCATATTTGGTAGCAAACAAACAGAAAATGCAGTTTACTGTCAAATTTAACGTAAAATGTAAAGTGAAAAAGGCTTTTTATATTAACCAAAAACAATTTCCCCAACCTCACTTCCTGGAATGAGGGCAGATGGGATCCAGTCTTAAGAACCCATTTCTGTGTAGTCAAAACCAAGAAACTGAGTCCATTATTTCCAGATCTGGCAATGTAAGATTGATAGATACACAATGTTATAGATGGAATTACTTGTATGCACGCACATCTATGAGTAAGACACTAAGGCAGTGCCCACTCAGACAGTGCCTGATTCCACCTAATTCCCAGCTAATCTAAAAATAAGCAAGAGATTAAGTATTAGTAGAGATGAGGTGTGCCATGCAAACATCTCCGGGCTGTGGACTGTCCTATAACGGCACTCACCTGTTACTCAAGTGTCGATGCCCTTTAATCACGCATAACTTTCAGCCTTCATACAATCTAAACAGGTGTGTTTTATAAAAATTCATCCTCCGTACATGGAAATCAGCTACAGAGACCAAAACTGTTTTTTGTACCAGACTGTAAACATATTAATTTATGATGTAGAGTTGGGCATTTTAACATGGGGGTCTATGGGGATTGACTCATTTTTCTAGCTAGCCTCAAGTGGACATTTGAGGAACTGCAGTTTTTTAAGTTGCCGCGTGATACAGACAGATGAGACATTAAAAACAAATCCTAAATACATCAATGCAAAAACATAATAATGCTTCACGCTCCCACTGAGGGTTAATGAGTATTAAATATGAATCTTATGCCCTGGCTACTGTCTGCAGATTTAAAACAAAATAAACACCTCTTTGTATCAGTACAGTAGACAGGGTTCTTGACTACCGTCATGCAAACACCAAATGAAGCAGTATGTTTTGTAGAATGGAGTTTATAGCAGATTAGAGAATCTCTGCTAAGGAGCATCAAATCTGTTCAGGGAACCTCTCAGTGACACTTTATCCTGCATTTTACGTCCACTGATAATACGTACATAAAGTGAACAATTATAGACAAAGTTGTTTTAGAAAGAATTATATCTACTTGCAGTGCTATGTTATTTATGAGCTCTCAGCCATATCACTTAGTTATGGATCTCGATTAATCTGTAAACATATGAGCTCCATAGCATTTTTAGGATTTAGTTGTCTTTGTTTCCTTTAACTTAAGTTACAATTCGGTCCACATACTAACGTTTTTCTGAGATGCTTGCAGTGGTACAGATAAAATCATAACAGCTTCCAAGCCTGCATGCCATCAGATCCGCCTCAGTAGCCTCTGAGCAAACTCCATTCACTAATGAATACCGTGTGATACGACTGAACGCCAGTAACTGGACCATGAGTTGGGACTATTTGTCAAAACGTTAAAGGACAACACTTTTGACCAGCCTCAGGCTTCCTTATATTTGCCATGAATGTTGTGCATTAGCGCTCCGCTGCATTGCTGGCTCACCCTCCGCAGATACTCCACTGCCAGTATTTTCCATATGTTCACAACTGGCTGCAGGTGGGCTGTAGCACAGGCCAAACGCTGAAGCACATAATGCTGAAATCGTTCCACATAATGACTTAGTGTTGTCACAGGGACAGGCTGGTCTGCTGCACTAATTACAATAAATTCCTCTTCAATCCCACTTGTTGATTCTGAACACATCCAAGCAGCTAAAGGATTACAATCACACAGAGCGTCATGGATGGTTTGACTACTACCAAAGCTGTGCTTGTAAATAATTCAGCATGGGCATACATATCTATGGACTGTCAGGTCATGACTACTGTGCTCACAATAAGACCAAGTTGGTTTCCAAAGGTTTTTTCCAAATTCTTGGCTTTACCGGTGTGTGTGTGTGTGTGTGTGTGTGTGTGTGTGTGTGTGTGTGTGTGTGTGTGTGTGTGCGTGTGTGTGATGTGACCTACAGATGGCTGCAGTAGCAGTAGAAAGTTGATTTACTGAGAGCCTGTTAAGATGTGTGGTTCTGATATGGCAGCTGGCCTGCCACCACTGAAATGACTGGTTTTTACTGAGTCTCATGGTGATTGAGTGGGTTGCCGTAGTGATAAGTGGGTTGCCCTGGTGATAAGCATTCTGCCAACGGACAGAAGAGGTTGGAAGAGGGGGTAGATGGGGAGAGGAGAGGGTTTGATAAGAAATCTGTCCTGTTTTATCTGCTGTTGCTGTCGACACCAAATTCTTCTTCTTCTCTTCTCTTCTCTTCTCTTCTCTTCTCTTCTCTTCTCTTCTCTTCTCTTCTCTTCTCTTCTCTTCTCTTCTCTTGTCTTCTCTTGTCTTCTCTTGTCGTCTTTGCCACAAGGGTGGCAAGACTCTGATTGAGTCTGATTGAGTCTGATTAATCATGCTCAGGTCACCTCCTGGTCAGCTGTGTAGACACACACACACACACACACACACACACACACACACACGCGCATAGTCACCAGTATCTTTGCTTTGACGGAGGCTTCAGACTGTGTCCAATCAATTTAGTACTTGGGCTGCTGGAGACATGAACTAGTAATCAGTGTAACCATCACTGTGTTTGAACTGTGTCTCTTTGTCTGACTGTTTGATTGGGGTGAGTGTGCTTAAATGAAAGCGAGTGAGAGAGAGGGAGAGAGAGAGAGAGAGAGAGGGAGGAAGAGAGGGGAGGAGATTGAATTCGAGGTCTTTCTTTGTGTGGCTTTCTTCTCACTCTGTGGTAGTGGGTGTGTGTTTGCCTGCTCTTCCACTCTTATTGTCGAGGTTGTTACGTGCCTTGTGTTTCAACTGAAAAGACAAGAGTTGGCCATGAATCCTAAGTTTGCTTCCTTACTTTCCTCACCCCCCCTCTCTGTCCTCTCTCCGTCTCCTCTTCTCCCACTTCCTGGTTTTATGTAGAGGTTCCCATGGCAACATTGAGCCCATCCAAGGTGACGGTAATGGAGGGGGAGAACGTGCAGCTGTCCTGCACGACCTCTGGCGTGCCCTCACCTCAGCTGATCTGGAACATGGTGCTGGTCAGCTACTATGAGGTTAGGTCACACACATGCACACACACGACACACACAGCACGCTAACTGCAGGTTTGTTGGAATTACATGTGTTCCCACTAATTTCCAGATGCCTTAGTTTGCCAGCCTTTGAGGAACATGTAAAACGGATGCAGCAATCCTGCAATAAATCCTAAATTCACTGAGGTTATAATGCTTTTGTTGAAGCTATTTTAAAGAGGTGTTGAATCAACTTTATTGTCCTGCTTTAGGCTGTAGTTTGCGGTACTGTCCAATTGTATTGCTCACACTGACAGGTGTTTGTTCTGCCATGAACAAAATACTGGACACGTGTCTCAATACAGTCCAGCATTGCAGTGTAGTTTAACAGCAATATATCTGTAGCTGCCAAGAGAGCCATAAAGGTGAATCAGCAACCCCTTTTAACAGAAACGGAACATTACAACATGAAAGTGGGATTTATTAGTGTTGATGCACGCGCCTCATAAAACAGCAACTTAGAGTATGATAATAAACAGGAATGTCTGTCAGTCTGATAGTCAGAATTTCATTGTGTTCTCATGTACACTGACAATAAAGGCATCTTCATCAAGCAACAGCAAGACATCAGCCTGGACTCCAGAAAATTCTAATGGACAGTTTTCTAGGAGTGTTATAGAAAACAAACAAGATATATGTCAAATTACAGAATGATCAATAAAATAACTGCCCAACTGTCAAGTACTGATAGCTGACTCCTTAACAACCTGCAAGGACAAAAGAAATCTAAAAGTTAGTATTTTGCATTCAGGATAGCAAATCCCCCTTCCAAATAATCCTACTGTGGAACTAAAATTCACATTTAATGTAAGTAAAGGTAATACATCATCATTCTGATATATATTTGGATGTGTTTTCTCACTCAGATTGAGACATCAGGCCAGATTTCGGTGCTGCGACTTACCAACCTGTCATCGATGGATCACAACAGCAAGATCAGCTGCATTGCTGAGAACATCGTAGGAGAGAAGGAGTCCTCTCTGCTGCTGGATATACTTTGTGCGTTTACCCTTCTGGCAAGCAGCCCTACTTCAGCTCAGATTAATGTGTCAGAGTGCCCATCCAAGTAGAGTAGTCTTTAAAACAGAGAATTAAAAGCTTCAGAAGACAACAGTTCCTCTTATCTTTTAATCAGTGTTTATGCATGCTCTGCTAGTTTTACCTTTGGCCTCATCTTGCTTCTGTCTTTGTCTGCTTGTGTTTCACATTGTTGCTCCTAAACTCTCTATTCTCTCCTCTGTACTCAGTTCCGCCCAAAATCACGAAGCTGAGTGACGCGATCCCAGACCATAACTGGTGCATCCCCTTTAGTGTTGCAGGTATGAGAGACATCCAGGATCCTCTCCTTTTAGTCATACTTTGATGTTTATTTTCTGTGATTTATCAAAGTCCCAGCATGATGTAAAGCCAGTTCACATTACTGATCTTGTCAACATTACCTTTCTAGGGAACCCAGAGCCACAGTTACAGTGGTTTCTGGATGATGAAGCAGTGACGGAGGGGCGCTACATCATGACCATGATCCATGATGTCACAGAGAGAGAGTACCACGGCTGCCTGCAGCTCGACAACCCCACACACCTCAACAACGGGCGCTACACACTGCTGGCTAGAAACATGTATGGGTTAGACCAGAAGGAGGTGGAGGCTCACTTCATGAGAAAGCCCTGGGATGGTGAGGAGTAACACTGCACGATGTTTCATGTTCTGTTTTCACGCAAATATTATCAAGTTACTACTGTGCTCAAGTGCAGCACCGGAAATAGTTAAACCAAACTTTAATTTAAGTATACACAGCTGAAACTCGGCATGTGAAAATTAACTGATTAGTTATTCAACAGAAAAGTAATCAGTGACTATTGTTAGAATCATTTTATCATTTAATTTTTTTTTAAGCTACAATCCACTTTAGCTTTTACAATGTAACATTTAGCTTGTTCAGTAGCATTTTTAGACCCCCAAAAAGCACAATAATCGACAAAAGAAGAAAATGGTCACTTTTTCATCATTTTATATTAATGTAACTTGCAAGCTTTAGTTTAGCCTATAGTGCATGCTTTTATTTTTTTTATTTTTGTCTTGTGGTTTTGGTAAGCCTTAGACAAAATTGAAGAAATCTGCCCTTTTTACTGTGACATGCTGTGCATAGATTGCTCATTTAAATCAACTTTTCTTATTAAACATTCAAAAGTGAAGTCAGTCCAAAATTACAGCTTATTGTGACACGTATGTCTTTAACCCTCTGAACCCCCAAAACTCACCACTGAGTTCGAAAGGAATATTGTTATTTTTAACAAATGACTAAAATTACACAATTTAACAGAGCCAGAAACTGAAAAAACTTTGAAAAATTCATTGGATTGATGTTTTTCTTTTCGATTAAAATAAAATCAAAAATGAATAAACAAAAAAATCCAACATGCATTTTCTGTATTCTCAGTCTTCATGCCTTTATTGTTCACTGTTACACTCTTCTGTTTAGCAAACAGGGAGTGCTTTTGACTCCCTCTGCAAGTAGACTCTTTCTTTAGACTCTTAAAACACCATCCTCTCAATGATACTGTTTCACAACATGAGTATGAATGCAGGCTGTGTATATGTGTTTTGCCATCTGCGTAATGTGCATAGATTCATGATGAGGGGTTGGTTGTTAAAATGCATGCAAATATAGGGACGTCACACTGGAAAGGTTCAGTTCTGAACGAGCAGTTATCAGTAGGCACCCGCTTTAAGGAGGAGCTGCTATTATCAGATTATTTGCATTGTGCTCAGGTGTGTCTGACTTAAGACTTAAACTCTCTTGTGGATACGCACACAAACAGCTGTGGACATCACAAATGCATAGTTGTTGTTAATCTCCAGCTCTCTAGTCTGTAATTACAGGACACATTCCAGATATGCACAATAAGTCAGTATAAACGTATTCTGCAAATGCACAATGCTGTCCTTGTTGTGCAGTTGACACACGTTTTGGGCTTCATGTGACACACACATACATGGGGATGTGGAAAGTCTTACACTGACCTTATACTTGACACATACTTAAGTATTTGAGGGTCCACTAGGGTCCGCATTATGTAGATGTCTACAAGGACAGGCTCAGAGTTCATACACAAAGGCCTCCACATGGACCACAAAGTAGTGCAATAACAACAACTACACATTTGTTGTGTCCACAGTTGTCTGCATCTGCACCGGGAGCATAATCAAGGATTAACACTGGCCTTAGGAAGAGAGAGCACATACATCTGAGATACAATATGAAATATTTTATGAAGAATGCTGGTTGTATGAAGGATAACAGCATCAGTAAATCAATAACTTTGGCATCAGACCAAAGCTGATACCAAATTGCTAAAACTTTTTTCTTTTGTATCAATGTGCAGGAACTGAAAAGGAGCCTTACTATTATGGTGAGTGAATTTTTTTTTCTAATGGCAAATTGTTAAATGCAACACATCCTGTCTATTCAGTGTAAGTGTTTCTTATCAATGTTTTTATGTTTAACACCATCTTCATCAGTCAACACAAATTACATGTTAGAAATCTTTCTCTCTCTCTTTTTTCTCTCAAGTTGCTGAGGGTGCGTTTACATACCTACCTAGAGATTAGGGTTGATGTGATTTTTTTTCCCACACTGTGGCTCTGATGTTATCATTTTATTTTGTCTGATGTTGTGCACGTTGTATATATGTTGTTTCGTTGGTGTGTGTATTGTGTTTGTGTCATGATTATGATTTTGAAACAAGCTCAGAGAACAGGCATGATTGACAGCATTTTTGTGAAGTGCATGTTAAAGAAATTACAGTTGAAATAGATATTTACGTTTGAGATTTAAAATGTCTTTGTCTGCCTCTTTCTCCAACACCTCGTCGTCCCTCCTGCAGAAATAACCACAGGTACTGCCATGTCTCTTACTCGCTCATAAGCAACACAGTCAAACTAACTTGCTGCCCCCCTTTACTGTTGCTACGCTGTCAGGCTTACTATTCTAACACGCACCGATCAGGCATAACATTATGATCACCTGTCTAATTCTGTGTTGGTCCCCCTTTTTTGGTCAAAAATGCTCTGAACCATTTGGCAAGGACAAGAGGACCTCTTTTCCTTGGGGTCTGGAACCAGGACGTTGGCACTGGATCCTTTGGGTACTCTGGCTTGTGCAGTGGGGCCTCTGTCAGTCTAACTTGTTCCAATGCATCCTGTTGATGCTTGATCAGAATGTGGTTTAGGAATTTTGGACTTCAAGTCAACATGTCGAGCCATTGTCATGTTCCTCAACATGTTCCTGATTGTTTGATATCTTTTCCATGTGGTTGGGTGCATTTTTCTGTAGGGGTAGGCCAGTGACATTTGGGATTTCCATTTACATGAGGGAGTGTGTTTGTCCTGGGACAATGTTTATTTAGGTGTCTGAGTCTCATTAATATGGATGGCAAAATCCAAGGTTTTCCAGCAGAACACCACATAGTACCAATATGATAAATGTTATTCACTTCACCTGTCAGTGGTCATGATGTTGTGGCTGATCAGTGTACATAGTTTACATTGAGCATGGCAGCAGATTTGCCATCAAATTTTGAAAACAGGGTCTTTAAAAAGGCTCAGCTGTGACTGAACATTTGCTATTAATCAACAAAGGGCAAAACACTAAACACCTGGAATTAATTTCACCAACTGAACCAACAGTTTATGCTCCCAGATGACTAGGAAATTACAGACTCTGTATTTTTGTTCAAGATTTTAAAAAAAAAAGTCTGTCTATATCACATGTCATGGAACAGTGTCCTCTACCTGATCCAAAATCACTTCTTGAATGGCTTTTCTTCTGTTTATTCCTCTCCTGAATCAACAGATAGCCCTCCGATAGAACCACCTGAAGACCGAGTCGCTGTAAGTTCACTGTTTTCCTACAGCTGTATTTCTCTTCTCTGCCAGTTGTTTACTATTTTTCCCTGTTTTTCTTTCATTTATTTGTGTTACCTGCCCAGAAACACCTGAGTTGGTTCTATTTTTTAATGTTGTACGTAATTGAAAAGAACCCAACACACTGAAGATACAGCAGCACTTGAGAAAAATCTGCTTTTTCTTTAACAGTGATAAACACAGCCTGTGGCCTGTACCTTTTGTTGCAGTATGTTTGGCATCTGGCTTTGTGCGGCTGTCAGTGTGTTTGCTCACCTCGCCGGTAGATTTATAACTCAGCTCTCTCGCTGTATAGGTGTACGTGGTTGTCGGCATCGCTGCTGTAGCCTTCACTGGTTTCCTCCTGATGTTGGTTATTCTCAAGTTCGGGGGAAACTCCAAGTTCGGCATCAAAGGTAAGATTCCTGACTTTTATCTCCAACTGTGCCATCCATCATCCTTCATAGGAGGATGACCTGATTGGGATTAATGTGGGAAATTATGGTAATTGGTGTTTCCAGATGTCTAGATCAAATATTTGGGCAATTTAAGTTTAACACGGGTGACCTCATGGATACACGAAGAAACATAATTTGAAGATTCATTTCAAAACACAGAAATCAGAAACTAATTGGAACTGGATGGCACAACCAGTTTAAGTTATTGGTGTTTTCTAAAGCTATGTGAAAAATGTAGCCCTGATGATGCTGTAGTCCTGATGCATAGTTACATTTTTGAGGGGGCTAAAGTATAAATCCAGCTTTAGTCTCACTCGTGACATTTGCCTTGCAGTGATTTTTTTTGACTCAAAATGTGAAGTCTGAGTCAAAGCTGGATTATCTACATGTAAAAACAGTTCCATGAATCAATGGACTCAGCTCTCTAAATTCTTTGATAAGTGATTTAATGCGAGGGCTGTCATGTTTCCATGAACACATCCTTTTCAAGTGGAAGATGCTGTTGTTTGATGGAGTTGAAATGGGTCTCAGTTCTGCTGATGAATAACATGCATGTGGACTAAAATGAACTCCTGCAATCTTTGTGGTTCTGATGCAAACCTGCTCTGCTGTGGTAGCCATTGACCCTGCTCTCACCTTTCCACACAAAAACACAAAATCACCATTAATCTTTTTTGACTTGATTTTTTTAAAAACTGCCTTTAGAACAATGTGTTACCTCTGCAATAGCTACAGATGTAACTAATCTATTTTCTCCTGTAGTGTTTATCATACTGACCTGCTACAACAGAATTGTCTGTTTTTCCCATTTTGATGCTTGGCTAATATTTTCTCATTTTTTGTGAACTAACAATAACCTCTGAACAATATTTCCCTCAGTCCATCTGTTTCTAAATACTGTATCGATGGTAAAACTGTTTGGTTTTTTAAAAAAAATATAGACATTCAGGGTGCAGCTAAAGAACTGTAAGCAGACAGACGCTCAGCTTTGATTTCTACAGGCTCGTTTTTTGTCGGGAAAATCCTAAAATACATAAGCTGGGTGTAGGAACTGTTTTCTGTGTCTTCCATTCAGCTGACTTTAGTTTGGTTGAAAAGACATAATGCATTCATGATAAGCAACCCAAGAATCCAATGTCCCGAGGAAGTAATTTTGTGCTGTTTAAAGATACGGTTGTTTTAGGAATAAATAACTTTGTGGCGCTGCTTTAACCATTAGCATTTCATGCAGCGAAGGTCCACAATTGACATTCAAATTAGCAACCCGAAACGTGAATGCAAATGCAGAGACGGACCTAAAAATTGTGTGTTGCCAGGCATGTGTGCATTTCTCTCGGTTGCAGTGTTGAAGTGTGGTATTTTGGCAGTGATTGATTTATGGCCCCCCAGAGAGGAAGGATGCAGGACAGATGGAGCAGCAGTACATACACTGTGTGTGTGTGTTTGTGTGTGTGTGTTTTTGCATTTATGATCTTGCATGTGGTTTCTTCTTTCTCCAGGAGAGGTGAATGAGGTTGCTCTGAAGGAGATTAGCTCTCTAATGCCTCTTACCATCATGTATGTGTGTGTGTGTGTGTGTGTGTGTGTGTGTGTGTGTGTGTGTGAGGGGTGGGAGGATGGTTATTGCTCATGTTGTGGGGACTTTAATCCGTTTACACAGTCACATAATAGGGACATCCTTACATAGACAAGAAGCAGGAAACCATAAGGTAAATCTTTGAATTTTAAGGTGAAGGCATGTCTTAAGGCTCGAGTTTGGGTTAAGGAAGTTGTATTTGTGCTTAAGGTTACAGTAAATCTCCAGGAAATTAATGTAAGTCAATGAAATGTCCTCTGAAGTCATAGACACACAACTTTGTCGGTGTGTGTGTGTTTTCTTGTATGTCTAAGCATTTCTGCATATGTATGCACTTCCATTCATGTGTAGGATGTTAGGTCACATTACCGTTTTTCCCTTCTGATTGCTTCCCTTGAGTCTTCATCCTCCTCTCTTTCCACTGTCGACCTTCCTCTCCCCATGCGGTGCCGTCCTTATGCTCCACATACATCCAGATGTATATGCCCTGCAGCGTGTTGACTTTGGGGTGAGCGAGCGCAGAGAGAAACCGAGGGATGGCGGTGTCAGCATGAAACGTACAGTTAGACGGAGTGTTGGACAGCTGCGAGTAATCGGCGGCACCAGTTGTGCCCACATAACTGCTGCTTGTTTGAAAATTTCTGCATATTTCCTACCAGACTGATGACTGAAGTTCGTCTCAGCAGTTGGAATACAGCCACAGATGGCACCACACCACCAGCGCTAATCTAAAACAAACAGCACTTTGTCATGGCAACATGGTTTTCTAAATCATGAACACGTGCATGCAGACGCAGACACATGCCCACACATGAACACAGACAGTGCTGCTGATGGTGGTGAATTTGTGATCAGAAAGTGTGAAGAGAGTGCGTCCGGCCGTGCACAGTGTTGAACAGGTGTGCAGTGCAAAAGCATCACCCGCCTCACTGACCTGGATGAATCGCTGACCGTCTCTTTCTGATAGTAAAAAGCTGTAGCAGGTTTACATTATTTATATTGGCTGCATTATTCTGCTCCTCCCTCATCAATAACACATGGACAACATTTGGTACAGGTTCCCTCACACGATCTCCTTGTTGCTTTGTGACACAGGATGATTTTATATACTGTATGTAGTTGTGTGTGTTCTCGTGTTGACAAAGCAGTAACTAAAAAGGGATAAATTAAAGATTAGCAGTTTTAGCAGCGATGGTGTTGAGATTAGTCTGACTCAGCGGATGTAGGTTGGTAGGTTTAAGCATGCCATTTCAGTCTGTTTCACCCATCTTTATCCTTGCCCATGTGCTAGGGTCATTCCACCTCAACTCAAAGTTAACGCCTGCCCAGCTCATGTTTGTCTGTTTTTTACTGTGCATACGTATGTTATTTAGCAAAACATGTAAAAATCTAGTTAGACAGTTGTTTTCAATGAGTTAGCCACTTTGACAATAGTGCTGCTTCCCTATGTGCAAGTGTTCCACCTAAACATTTCTCCCACTACTGCTGAGATAACTGGTTTAAAGTAATGCAAACAAACCATAGCATTTTTTTCCCCTCCTATAGCAGAATGATACTGAGATTTGTCCTTGTGTTTGCATTTTCTGTGTGAAACCTTTTCTGGCCAGTTTGTGGCAGGTCAACAAGCTGTTGCACAATACCTTAATATTAGTTATTTCAAAACCCTATCCATATTTATAGAAACTACTGTATCATCTAGTTATTCCGCAATGTTGTAAGACCTTGCTGTGAACTTTTCTTAAGCATTAACGATTATTCAGAGTATATGATAATGTTTCTTGATAAATGTGCTGCTTTCAGGCTAGTGCTAGTGAGATCAGAAAACAACACAATTTATCAGCCGCTTAAAGGTTACAGGATCATTTCAGTCATTTGGATTCAAGATAGAGACACCGAACAGTGGAAATTCTCTCACCCTTTTAGTTTTCGAGGGACTTGTCAGAATCATTTAAGATCCAACCAGCTCCCAAATAAGACTAAACCTACCTGATCAATACAGCCCCAGAGAGAAAGCAAATCAGGTTTGGTGAGACTAATTGTGAGGTGTGCCACATTGTCTGAGTCTGGGCCCAGAATACCTCAGTAAAGGCTGCATTTCCTGGATAAGTCCCCTTTGCCACAAATTGTCTGACAAGAAGGCAATCTTGTGAAAAAAAAACACAATACAGTCACAGAGAAGTAAAAGCAAAAAGTTTAATTTCTTTAGCCCTATTGGAGGTCCATTTTTAAGGGTAAACTCAAAGCACATGGAGTCTGTCTACTGTTGATGAGGGCTGATTTCGTGTGAGCATCTTTGCAGCAAGTTTCCATGTGCAACTCAAATGACAGGCACACAAAAAGGGCCAGCCAAAACATTATGGATTCTTTTGAACATCCAAAGGCCTACCGATGTGGCAGCCAACTGGGATTTGTCCCAGTAAGCCTGATGGCCTCCTCATAAATCCACAGACCTTGAGAAGTAGATAAAGAATGAGAGCAGGCCGTTCTAAATAGGACAGCTGGAAGCCGTACAGGTTCCACAAAATTACGTGACCCTCCCAAACTGACTGGAAACTCCCGACAAAAAACAGATCAGACAGCGCAGAGCAGAGACGGAAGGACGTAGCAGCATCTATATGTGTTCATGCCCTGGAAGCACCTGTAGGGAGTGAAGCATCAACATAAACCCGAGTTCTGATGCACGAACAAGACAGAAATGTCAAGACAGAGAAGAAGCAAGTGATTGAAAGTAAAACAGTAAATGTGAGGAGGAGAGAGTGAGAGACAGCTGCAGCAGAGGAGAGAATGCTAAAATTGACTTTTGACAAGAAGTCAGGGTGAAGAAAACAGAGAAGGATAGCAAGGAAGTGAGAAAGAGAGCAGCAATAATGAAAGAAAGAGATGAGAAACAAGATGGGGAGACGAGAGTCAATAGTTAAAGTACATGCTAAAGAACTACACTGAAAAGACAGAGCAAAGCAACGAGAAAAAGGAAAGCTGAAGGAAGGAAAGAGATGAAAGGACTTATCAATGATTCATCATTAGTGCAGGTTTCAGTTTTCTCCTTGTTTGGTGGAGTTGCACGCCTCCATCTTTCCCTCTCTCCCTCTCTCTCACATGCACACACAGCTCCTCAACGTCGATCGATCGATATGACACCCTCAAGGTCAGCAGAGCTTCATTCTAGGCCCAAGGCATTACAGAGCATGCTCAGCATACCCACCACCACCACCACCGCTGCCTCCTCCTCCTCCTCTTCTTCCTCCACTCCCTGCAGGAAAGGAGCTTTTGCCTCAAGCTCCTGACGTTTTTGATGAACACTGCTCACCCAAAAACAAAAGTTTTGCAAAAGGAAGCAACAACTGAATGAACTGAACTGCATTGTGAAGAGGCTGAAAAACAAGCCTTCTATATTTAGGTTATGGCAGCGTATCGACCCATAATACTTTTAGAGCACTGACAAAAATGTGTCACCGGCGCGGTGAGATCAAAACATGGAATCGACAGCCTGGTCAGTCTCCTTTTCTCGATTGTTGTTCTCTAACTGTCTGTCTATCTATAGATATGCATGTGACGTAAACACAAAATGCTTTGAGCTAAATGCTAAAGCCAGAAAGCCCATAGTAATATTTCTAGCATGTTCATGAAGAGCAGGTACATGGTTATGTATAACATCATCGCGCTAGTATGTTAATATTTGCATAATAACAAATAACATTAAGTACAGTTATTTTTTATTGGCTTTGGAGGTATTTGGTCAGAAACATTGGATTAGATTAACAGATTCATTGACAAGAAGGTTTTGCCAGATTTAAATTTATCATTTATTATTATTATTATTTACTTTGTGAACATTTCCATATGTATTTTTATATGCTGGCGAAAAAGTCAACATTTGGCATTAAGGCTTAAGTGCTTTTAAATGCTGAAAACCTTATGTGGCTTTCCATATTCCTTTTCCAAACCCGTTTTCAGCTTGAATGTGTTGACTTTTGCCAAATGTTGCCAAAAGTCAACATTTGGCATTAAGGCTTAAGTGCTTTTAAATGCTGAAAACCTTATGTGGCTTTCCATATTCCTTTTCCAAACCCGTTTTCAGCTTGAATGTGTTTGGCTGAATAACTCCAATATTACAACCTACTATTGTCTAGCGTTGAGTAGTTATACAGCATTTGAGCAGAACTGTAGGTGAGCTGGTATGCTGAGCTGCAGTGAGTGATTGGGTTAGTTGGTGAGAGAAGAAGGGACTTTACTTTACACATTCTGGCAGCAGTGAAGAGTTAGATCTAAGCCACTAGGGTAGGAAGGGATTTTTTTCATGGGAAAACTTCTAAGTATGTAACTTTGATACACAGATATGAGCCTTTTTTTTCAGTTAATCAATGACTAGAGAGCAGTTTTAAACTGTCAACATCTGGGAAACATGTATGTGCACAATGTCATGGCCAGATATGTCAACATATTTCAATTAAAAACAAAAATGTTAGTGTTGTGGTAGTGCTCAACAAAAAGTCTGTTGATCGCCCAAAACATTAGGATTCATATTCTGAGGAGAAATACATAAATAAAACATCTGACTGTTGGTAATATTTCAGTCTGGACCAAAGTTGTGTGCCAACAATCAGACAAACATTTCCATCCCTAGAGCTGATCCACTAACATAAAAAAACCCCATACATTTATTTGGCATTGATAAAAAGATACGTTTCAAACAGCCTAATTTTCAGATTAATCTTTGAGCTTGTTGCACTCAGGTGTCTCAGTTTGTGAACTTGTTTGTGTAACTGAGCCTCCTCAACAGCAGACAACGGCATGTCTTATGTCTATTTGAGCATTCATGAAAATGGAAGAAGATTTTTAAAAGGCAGCTTGTTTCAAAATTAGAGTGACGCCTGCCAGGACATTTCCTAAGCAACCGTAACAACTTGTTTGCACATTGTCGGGTTATTTGAGGTAAACGGCTTAAAGCGCTCACTATTCTGAGCCAGTGAAGAGCTGCTTTGAAACCATAGATGCTGGAGCTGCCATGCAATTTCATGCACAGTTATTGACCTGACAAGTTATGTGCATAAGAGATTGTTAAAAAAGACAATATTTAGGTTGATTTAAAGAAGAGACAGTTCATTCTATTGTTAGTGCTGATGAATGAGCACAATGAGCAGATTTTTTTTTAGATTACCCTTTGAACGCTAAGCAGTTTCTCAATGTGTTTTGCTACTGTCAAGTTTTTACTCACTGTGGTCTCATTCCACATTCATATCATTCAAACGAACCCTGCCTTATAAACTCACTGACAGGTTTTCAGGTTAACAGATAACACTGACACAAGAATAAGCTTCATAGCTTGTTACTGTCTAATAAGGTGGGTAGGGCCCTGACAGTTTAGTAATAGCAACAAAGTCAATGGCAGAGGTTAGCCCAGCACTGTTGGGCCCAAGCATCATCTCCAGTATGTACAGTACCTACTTTCAAACATGGTGGAGGCAGTATCATAGTATGAGGATGAACCGTGATACTGCCTCCACCATGGAGGCAGTATCATGATGGTGTTGGTCATCTCACTGTCTGTGATGGCACATTGAACTCTGCCAAGTATTGTGCCATTATCGAAACCCATATGCTCCCTTCTGCACGTGCACTGTTCCATCGAGGTCAGAATTGGATGTTTCAACAAGATATGCCCCTTGCTACAGCAGAACTTGACAAAGTCAATCTCCAGACATGAGCCCTATTGAAAATCTGTGGTGGATGATCAAAAGGTCTGTTTCAAACCAAAGAATTTAGAAGAATTAAAAGATTCTTCTACAAAAATTTCATGATAGTATTTGAGATTCTGTAAAATTTTAAGGGTGTCCGAAAACATTTTTCCACCACTGTATTTCAAAAAGTTCTTGGCCTCACCAGAAAACGTCACTGGAAAAAGACTGTTTTTTGCGCTATTTTTCAAAACAGTCTCCTTTAACTTCAATCCACTTTGTCTATCAGTATTTAAACTTTAGTATCCCTTTGCAGATCAGAGTCACATCTTCAGCCTCCAAATACTCCTCAACAGCATGTATGACTTCATCATCACTCTGAACTGTGAAAAAAGAAGAGAACCTCAGAAATTTCTCATTTCTAATCCCTAACAAAGATATATTTATACTGTACTTATATATACCCTAATATATGACATATACGTTATGTCAGCTTGAGTTTTTATTTATGTACTTGTACAACTGAATGAATCTTCATGCTTGTTCTCTTTCCCAAACTTAGTACAACATTATCATAACAGATAGCACACAAATTATATTAGTTTAAATTCTTTTTGATGCAGCAGTAGACTCTACGTTAAACAATACTATTGTCATAGTTCTTTATAGGCCAATAAACAACAAATTTACGTACTAGAAGAGCTAGAGAAAGAGAAGCCTCTGCTGCGCCTCACATACTGGAATAAACTTTTACCTCATCTGACCCTGGATGTGGAGCATTAATGAGCAGAGAGGCAGGTCCCAGTGTTGGTGCTGCTTGTTTATTATTTCATTTTGTGTCCTCAGTCAGGTTTGGCAAGGAAGAGCTTGTTTGTTTGCAGATTTTAATCTTGAGAGCTGGAGGAAGAAAAGTCTAAATGCCGATGGCGGATCCGAAAGTCAGTGATTGTTTGAAGTTCTCTGAAAATGGGAACCACTTTTTTACAGAGTGAAACGTTGCCTGAAGACCTTGTCTGACTGCAGCTCTTCTTTTTGTTCACACAGCTCTTTTACAAGTGGCAGCTTTTACGTTCTTTGTCACAGTGATTTCTGGTGTGTGCTCCTGTCGAGCTGGACATATTAGGAATGGTGCTGAGGTTGGGTCTTTAAAAGTAATTGAGAAATGTTGCACAGTTCATTCAACAGACATCACAGAAATACTTCCAAACCCAGAAAACTGGTTTGGCTACTGAAAGCGTAAAAAATCATAATTTTCTGAAGCTTTCAAACATTATATCCCTTCTTGTTGTGTTAACACTAAATTAGGGATTTGGAAAGATGTTCAGACTTGAACCATCTTGTTCATGGTTGGACCAACACACCACTTACTGTTGCTGTTGCAATTTACTTCAGGCTGCCAAACTGGAAAAACATGACAGCCGATTTCTCCAGAAATTGGTTTCGTGAATAAACTGATTACAGGAAAAAATGAAAATAATGGGAGTAGTCAGTAACAAGGTTTACTCATCATGTAAACCACTTGCCCTGATTTCACTTTCCGTTATTTTTTAGAGGATGTGAAAGCACCCATGTGTGAAATCAGAAAGAGAGAGTAATCACCCGCCTTGAAGGTCTGTTGGGAAAAGGGGAAGAGGTGGTGTCTGAGAACACGAAGACAGTTACCATCAGCTGATATCTCTCTTCTCGTTTCTGTTAAGGAGTCCATTGTGCAGCTGTACATCATTTCCCGCCTTGTATTGGTCATCCTGACCTTTGCAAACAGTCAGCGCAGTGAAAAACGAGATAGCTCAAACTGGGAGTGCAGTGTGGGAATGGGACGCTGTGTATGCACAGAGTTTTAGCAGGGCACAGATGAAATTATTACAGAACAGCTGAGTCTTTAGAATTTGTTTCCATTTTGAAACATGGATGCTTTTAAAATTCGATTACTTTAAAAAGGGAGCACTTTGAGATGTTTAGTGTGACCTCATTTTCTTTTTTCTGTCGTAAACATGCATATCAGAGCACGTAAATGGAATTTAAATGATCTTACAAAGAAACCAGAGGGCTCATGAAGCTAACATGGCACATATTTATCTACATATTTAAAACATTAAAGACACCAAAGTCTGGGATGTGAGGTTTTCTGGCGGCAGCTAGAATTTATTTAAGTAAACAATTCTTCTTAGCATATCTTTACTGTCGTGAAGTCACTCCATAAACATCATCATAATTTGACCCAAAATCAAATCCCATCAGAAAAGCTTTTGCTCAACTGTATCTTGATATTCTCAATTGGCAACACAGCAAATTTAACCAGTACCGCCGCTTCCACCAAACTAAACTCAGTGATCCACTATACCAAAAAGAAAGTTGTTTCAGCCGCGAGAACAGAAGGGAAAATAGCACGAAGAAAAAAAAAACTTGTAATTCAAAACAGTTTCCACCAATCTTTCCATGATATACAGCATTTTTATAATGATAAACATCACAAATGCTAGAATTAGCTTTCGTCTACCAAATACAGAATACATGCAGGCCCATACTGTCCACTACTTCTTATTTCACCCCGCAATGTAGCTTTGATGGTGCAAGAATGAAATGCGCTGTGTCAATCATTTTTTTGCATTTTGGTCATAATAAAACGTAACGAGTTGACACTGTATATCAAAGAATTTAAATTGTATTTGTCACAGGTCAGACAAAGTCATTCATTTGCAAATCACAGGTAAATCTCAAGCTTAGGCTATGAAGCGTGGAGTCAAGTTCCAAGTCCTACACTTTATCTCTCTCTGTTAACTCTGAACCCTGAGAAGTTTCTGTGCATTTTATTTGATCCTGTCACATTTTTATTTACTGTGGGCTCATTTCTCACAACAGTATAAAGTCCTTCAACTCTATGGAAACAATACAGTCATGGCTAGAAGTGAGGAGAACCTAAAAATGTCTTTTGATTAGGATGACAAAGTTAAAATGCCATAAGTCATAAAATGTCATTGATTATTCGCTTTACAAAGTTCAAATCAACATGTACGACATTTTTTCTTAATGTCCACAGATGTTAACAATATTGGAAAAAATCTGCATGCTGTAGATAGTTTACTACTTACATTTCTTTCCATATTTGTCCCCTAACTGCTCTGGGTAAACACACCCTGCAGTTCATCCTAGTCCAGCTGTAAAAGTCCCTGAATTTTTGTTTTTTGCAGAATACTGTTTAGTTCTTAGATGAGACATGTACAACAAAGTAAATTTATTAATATACATTTTTTTTAGCTTGGAATTTGGTTTTGTGGTGGAATGGCTCGTCATAGATGAGTAATTCACAGATCACTGGGAAGTTCAAAGCTGACGTTTCTCTCTGTGTTTACAGTTTTTTGGCTCTGATAAAATGTGTGATTTTGTAAAGAAAACACGCCTTTCAAACCCGTGGGCAGAAAATATATATAAATATTCAAGTACTAAATTTGAGTATATGAGCTCAGTCAACCACTTAGTGACTTTTCAAATTCAATAAGCTTACAGTACACGTGCTGCCAAATGTTGCCACTTTTCCAGGCTCCTGTCCGAGTGATTCACAACACATTTATTGACAGCAAAATGAAATATTCATAAGGCAAAGTCATGACATGCTCATGTTCAAGCCATTTTTAAAAATATTTTTGCCCACTTGACTTTTAAGTCATCAGATTTGTTTCATCACACACTAGACAGAGCCAAGTTTACACCTCTGGTATTTGCCTGTGCAGACGTGTTCACCGTGTAAGCATGTACATCACGTCAGTGTGGTCTTTCTGCTCACACACTATGACAGTGTGTTGCCGTTCAAGGTCCCACCAGTCGCATTGGAAATGTCACTGCTGCCAGATAGAGTGTACATGTTACATCAGTATGGCTTTTTCTTGGCAGGGCAGTGAGTGTCTGTATGATAGGGTCTATGTTAATGAGGATTTAGCCATCAATCAACAGCGAGTCCTGCTGCACTGAGGAGGATACTTAAGTAGCCAAGAGACACAGAGACAAAACAAACACTGAAGTCCCCCAGTTTTCCTGAATATGTATGAGAAACAGCAAAGGCAATTGCCAATATCAGTCACTGCGTCTGGCTGATTTTGTGTTGTACATTCGTGCGTCTTCAAAGCCAGGATGGAGCGGTCCTGAGCAATTGGGAACAGCACTATAACAGATAGAGGTTTATTGATGGATCAATTGATCGTTTGCCTGTCCAGACTGAGCCAGGATGCCTCTGTCTTCTTGGCCCTGCTTTCCCATTAGTGCCGAGTGCTAAGGTCAGCAGCTCTGCTCAGGGGTGTGTGTGTGTGTGTGTGTGTGTTTGTTGAGGTGAAGGAGGATGGAGAAGTATAAAATAAAAACAAGACATGAATCCAAGAAGGAGAAATGTGAGAACAGAAATACAGAAATGGCCTCCCCTGTTTGTGTATTTATGCGTGTTTGTTTGTGTGCCTGAGAGACAAACTGTCTACCAGCAGTTGTTTTGTTCATACCTCCATAATGTCTCACAAAGTCTTCATTTCCAGAACAATCAATTCTTAGTTTACTACGGTATTTGCGCTTGAAACCCCACAGACACTAAAACCAGTTAAATTTACTGACATTTCTTAAAGCCAGGTCGATACTCACAACCAAACCAGAAGCAGTTTACAGAGTAGACACATACATCTTTGTATTCAGACAGATGTTACTAAAAAATACAGTCAAAATGATAACTAAAAGCACATGTTTGTGTATGCTGCATGAGAGCTCACACAAACCTTTATTGGGGGTCCGTAATATGCCAGTTTGAAAAAAAAAAAGATACTCACCTAATGATAATGACTATAAATATCAGTTTATTAATTTGTTAACTTTATTATTTATTAATTAATCATGATCCTCTTTTTTATTAGGTTTTTCTTCAAATATAATTTCAGTTATTGGGCAGGAAGTCCACTGTCCTCTTTTCTATTTTCTTATATGTGTGTGTTCATGTTCCTCTTGGTGTGGCCAGTACTGAATTAGAAATAAAAGTAGAAATCACATTTAAGATAATGTATTTACAACATACATAACAGTATGTTACAAATGTCTGAGTATTTTGAATCAAGAAGGTGTTAATTTTCTCATTGGAAAACAAATATCAGTGCTTCAACAAAATGACATACGAGGTTTGATGGAAATCAAACAGTCTTGTGTTTCCAACTAGTTAACATTTTTTAATGACTTTATTTAATGGGTCGCACAGTTTTTGGAACGTGTGAGTGAAAAAAGGCAAGAAATGTGCTGTTTTGCGTTTGTATTCAGAGGTTTGGAGGTGGATGATGCTGTGTGGTAATACTGAGCTGCATGTGAATGACATGAAAAATCTTGGTGCGAATTTGATGGAGAGAAACAGCGAGAAAAAATGGACATGACCAACAGTGAGAGTAGAAGTGAAAATTAGAAAGAAAGCCTCAGTTCTAATGTGTGAGTGTGGGATCGACTTGGTGCACATATGAAAGAGAAGCACCTCAAAGACGGCACAGACTGTACAGCATGTTAGCAGCCTCAGAAGGCAGGCAGCTGGATTTATTACTGTGTTTCCTAAAGTCCAGTCCACGGTCCACTGCCAAGACCAATGATTTTGCTGAGCTGTCCATGTGTTTCTTAGCTGACATAAGACAAAAAAAGATACTCGCAACCAACAAGAAGCAGTCTGAAGCTGACATGCACAGAAACGCAAACATACGTCCTGAGAAAATGCTGATTGAACAGAATGGTACTCAGAATACACTCAAAATAATGAGGAAGAGAATGTGATCTGTGTACACATGTATGCATGAGTGTTTTTTATCGCTCACATCTAAGTAGCTGCAACATCACATGAATGTTAGAGTATAATTTGGGCTGCAGGGAATGATTATTTTGTTATTGTCAATAAATTATCCATTATTTTCTTGATTAATCTGGTGAGTTTTTGCTTTATGAATGGCTCAGAATAGTTTGGCCTACACACCAAAACCAAAGTATATTTAAAAAGCCACCATTCAGATTAGGGATGGAGTGATTATCGTCCTGGTTAAATATTGTGGCTGATATTCTGCATTTATACGATTATCGGTATCTGCAATTTTTTTGACTGATTTTGGAGTCAGGTAAATGCGCTACTTCAGGTCTGATGCAGCCTCCTTTCTCTGTCTGTCATCACTCTGTGGTCTAAGAAATGTCTCTCAAGCAGAGACTACACATGCTCTGCCACAGACCAGGACATTAGCTACTCTAACAGTGGCTAAGGCCACACTAGCGGCCAGTGGCTAAGTTAGAAGGCAGCCGCTAATTACCCTGAAACTGAGTCTGGAAGACAATAACTAATGATGCTTTAAGATCTGGACCTTAGTGGGCAATAAAAGTGAAAGAACAGTGAAAGATTAAGAAAAGAGAGAAGAACAACAGACGTAACTTCAGGAGACAAACCTAACAATCTCAGTTGATCCCACATAAACAGAGGAGAGCATCCAGGTTCAGTCAATCCTATTTCTATTTTACATATTCAGTTATAGTCACCCTTATTAATGAAGATGCCTAGTTATTAATGACGGGTTCTCTGCTATCTAATGCTGTTAAAACATTAAAATTAATATCTATCGGTTCCAAATATCAGCTCTCTGCCTTTCTTGATCACGAATAAAGTCAAAGTCAGAGTCTACGTTGTTGTCAATTTTGCCATATGTACAGGATGTAGAAAGGATTGAAATTCTGTTTTTCATACCCCGGTGCAAAAATGCAAGTCGGAGCAGAAAAAACAAACAAAAAAAGGCACTAAGAAACAAGCAATGCAGTGCAATGAGTAGTGCAGTAAAATGCTGCCAGTATCTGCATCAACCCTAAAAAAAACATATAGCTCGATCCCTAATTTAGATATTATAATTGGTATTTTTACTTAACTCTTGTGTGATGTTCATATTTTTGTTACTCAGCCAGTGTTGGCGGGTCTGGTGGACCCGCTGCATTTTGGGGGGTTTAGTTCAACACAATCATACAACTTTATGTTAAAATACCTAACAGATGTTTCCTTCATCCCAATTACAAGCAATATATAGTAAACAGAATAGCCTTGGATGGTTAATATTTGCCTTTTACCTTTGTGAGATCAGATTTATGAATTGAAGTGCTACTCGCTTTTGTTTCTTTTTTAAATAACTTAAGAAATACTGCTAAACTTAAGGAACTTGCTCTGTTTGGTTGCAACAATAGCAACAACCAGTAACTGCAGGTATTTCACTTCCCATAGATCCCAACAGCGTGGCCTGTGTAACATTGTTAGCAGCAGCTTCACAACAACAGTCTATATTCAGTCATATGCTGGAAATGTCACCATAGATGCCCAGCTCAATGCAAGGACTTCTATATAATTACATCAGCAGCCCATAGGCTCAGTTGCTACATCATTTTACCTAATTTGGTGATAGACAGTGACCCAAAAGACATGTATTTAAAAGAAACTCTGTGAGATTGTCTATTTGATACAAATAAAACGTGTATAACAGATGAATAATGAGTAGATATCTACAGTTCTGTATCAGCATATCAGCTCTAATGCAAATTAGTGTTAAAATACCAGTTATTGATGGCGTGAAACCAACAGCAACAACTGATGCAGTGACTGCTGTCTCACAGTTGTATCTACAGCATCTCCTTTATCCAGTTTTTCTCAGTGTTTTCTGACATGACGTGTGAAACAGCATGAACAAAGAGGAAAAGAAGATGGATCCTTCAACAACAAGCTGCTGAAAGGATGTTAAATCACAGTGGAGTGCATTTGTACTCACTCTTAAAGCAAATCGGGTTGAAATGAGAAATGTTGTTGTCAGGGCAGCGGATAGTGTGTAGTTGTTGTAGCACACGGAGTCTTGTGGAGTTTGTGTATAAAAGGAGAAAATACAAAACAAGAGTCTGAGGGATACAGACGGAAAATGCATACGTGTGTGTGGTGTTGTCAGGAGGTCTGCAGCGTGACATGGTCAACTTCCGTCGTCGATTGCATGCTGTTGCCGTGGCAACCTGCGTCATTGCCAACCTGTGCTGGTCCAAAACTAAATCATTATCACTAGCTGAGTCTGGTGGAGGAGTGAATCACTACCTTCAGACACACGCACACACAGAAACGCGCGCAGACACGAAGCGACACCTGGTACCAACTAAAGTCAACAGTCGAGACAGAGACGGGATCAGACAAAAGACGTCAAATCGTAAATCCCCAGTTCATTACCACAGCGTGCTGCCTCAAGCTGAGAGATCGTTTGCTCCATTTACTGGCTTTGTTTATGAAGTGAGTCACAGCGTGGAAAACATTTTCCCTCCTCCTACAAGGACAGATGATGATTGGCAGCCAGACATGACACTGATATGGTTTTGATTTTGAACATTTCTAAGTGAAACAACAGGCAGCTGCAGGTATAAACCTCTGAACAGGTGCTCATCTGTAAATAGAAGTATGAAAAAAGAAAAACTGTCTCCATGTGCACATTTGATTTCAGTTAATGCCACGACTCATCAACAATACACCAGTCTTCCATAAATGTGTATTTACAATGCAAGACTTATTTGAGCACTGACATATTGTTTGTGGTTACCAATCTTAATATAATAAAACTATCACTGTTAGGTTAAATTACTCACTTTCAGGTTGAATTTGATGATGTTTATGCCCATACCAGGCAAAATGTGAAGTAAATATAACTCACCTTTTTAGAGAAACCTCTAGCCTTAAGAGAAAAAGAGTAATTGGACACATTAACAAGGCATTGCATTGAATATTTGTCAGATCTGTTGCAATCAGCTTTGCCATGCCAGTAATTTGTTAATGACTCTATTTTCTTCATTGCTACTTCATAGTGTCCAAAATAAACATACATATTACTGCATTAAAAACTCTAACATTTTGGGCCCAAGAACATTATTTTTGCAGTCGAGAACCTAGGCCCCGACCCATTTCTGGCTTTGCTAAATGCATAAACATCACATGGAAACCTTCTGTGATACCAATAAACCTCCCTGATGTTACATTCCTCCGCTGTGTCCTGGGATTGTTAATGCACTAAACCTCCGCTGTGCACATGCACAATAATTCAGCTGGATCGTTGTTTCTTACAACTTGGCTACAAATTAGAGCCTCAAAGAGCCTCTATGGTGGGTTTTTATTTTGTCACTGTGTGACACCAGAGCAACGAGGAAGCTCAAGAAACTTTCCTCAAGGGGGACATGCTGTGTGGTCACAGTCTTTGCTGTCACCACCCAGTGGTAGTAAAGTTGGACTTTGTTGCTTTTGGCCTGTTTGTTTTCAGGCTACTGCCAATCTGAAAAATTCTCCTAAGTTTTCACACAAAGAAATGACAAACCCAGCTTAAGGGGGAGAGCAGGTTGTTGGTTTTGGCTCGCCTCACCCAGTCCTTTATCATAAAGTGTCAGCTGCCTTGTATGGTTTTCTCCTTTACATTCCCGTCCTGACAGACTTCTCAGCCATCACTTTGTTGCTGCTGTTCCGTGCTCTCACTTCCACTGTTCTCACTCCCTAATTATACATCCTTATTTCATGGACATGGACATATTGTTTTGGGACAATGCATAACAAGCATGTCTGCAGTTACTGAATGATTAAACACAATCTGGATGTAGCCTTCACCACTGCAAGTTTACTCATTAGTGCTGTTCTTCAGTTTAAATAAGCAGAGGGAGAGGCTAATGGATGGGTATCACTACCTTCCCAAACTGTCCTAACCCCTGGCTCTCATTAGTTTTTGAATTGGAGCTTTGGGAGTCATGGTAATTATTTCAATTTTCAGTCCCTATCCCCAGCCTATACAGAAATATATACATACCAGACAAATCTGCACTTCACAATTAGCTTGTAATATTAACATTCGGTGCACATGAGGGAAGCAAGGAAGCTCTTCATGTGGAGCAGCAGGATGTGAGGGAGCGGATGCTGTGGGGGTGGCTGGGTATGTAGCACTTTTGAATTTTACAGATGACAGGACTCTGCATCCACTCACAGATCTGCAGTTAGTGGGATGGGATTTTTTTGGATTTCCTGAATTCTAACTTCCGATGGACTCAAAATCTTCATAGCTGCAGGAGCTTCAGTAACAACTCAGTGGGAGATATGATGCCAGGTCCAAATAATCAGAAGTAAATCAATTGAAATGTCCCATTCAGTAGAAGTGTAATTGAGATCCGAAGAACATAAAGTTGCTACATGGAATCAAATTGAAACCACTGCTGTGACATGACTGGAGTCTGACTTTCTTTCTCTTTTATGCCTCATCTCTGTCTCTCTCTGCTCGTCCGTTTGATGTTTTATGAGGGATGTCTCTCTCCAACAGCGTTCTCACACACCCGCTCTGGCCACGAGTTTTTTTTTCTATGACATTTCTCATTTTCTCTCAGATATTTGGCATGCTTTTGAACCTTAATGCCACATCCAGCAGAGAAGTTTTATTTCTTTTGGCCGGCTCAGCCTCTGTCGTAAACTGACAGGTTGGTAATGTACACATAATCCTCCAAACCCAGATATGGCTGTTTTGTTTGGCTGGCACCGGCTCCCCCAGTGACATGCCAGGTGTTGGTATCAGACTGTAATCTTGGAGAGAAACACGCAGCTGATTATCTTTAATGAATTGTATGTGTGCCTTTGCACGCGGAGAGGTGGCAGAAGGTTGAAACAATTGGATATGTTAAACAGCCCATTGTGCTATCTGCTGTGAGTGTGTCCATCGATCGGAGTGCACAGTGGGAAGGTTGGAGACTGTAAAGCAAAGTTCAGATGTGCGCAGGATCAATGAGTTTATTGTTCAGGTTTGGTGAAAGGTCACTTAACCCCTACTGTGAGAAAGTTATTGTATTTTTAACAAATAAGAACTTTACTGGGAAACTAAGGTGCTGTGATTCTTCACAAAATATCAGTTACTTTGACCTTTGCTGTCTGCTTAATTAATAAGTATGCTCAGCATTATTACACACACAGATGGTGGAGTGGATGGTTAAACTACTGGACTTCCCCTTTTTGCAGTATGATCCGTCTGGAGATCAAGGATGTCTTTAGCTCAGTCAGTGCACCACCATGACCCAGACTGAAATATTTCCTTGTCATCATACGTAATGTAAGCATTAGATGAATGAAATTTTGGTAATGGCATTCATCGTCTTCTCTCCTTCGTCGTCACTCTGCTTAATTGTGACAGCTCCGAATACAGACCAATGAGCACAACAAAAAAACAAGCGAATGGAAGTGAGCTCAAAGTTTACTCGGATCAAAGAGATCCTTGTAAAGTACAAAGAACCAGGCCGGAAGACAAGACAGAAGGATCAGAAGACAAAAAATCAAAGTGTAGGATTCAGGCAGGGTCAAAGCAGGGAAGACACACAGACTATGGGATGCTGTAATACGGTGGAGTTATATCGCGCTGCATCGCTAAGTGCTCAAAGACAATCTGGCAAATGGTGAGATATTGAACTGCTGTTATAAGCACTGGGACTAATGAGGGAATTGGAGGCGAGGAAGTAAGGAGGTAGGGGAGAGATCTGGTGATCATACTGGCGGGAAAGCAGGGTGAGTGGGAGTGGCAGGTCTGAGGCAGCACATAGATAACAGTCAGAAATTACTGAATGACATTAATTGGGTTAATCATTGATGAGCGGGCAGCACAGGTTTGGGCCACTGGTGTTTGTTACCTGCCTTGTGATCTTGTGGACAGGTTGAGTGCTTTTGTGTCTTTACTTTGAGAAAAACTCAGAATAAAGGTGTATATATGACCACCTGCCTAATATTGTGTTGGCCCCCTTATGTGCTCAAAAATGCTCTGAACCACCGACAAGGCCATGGACAAGAGGACCTCTCAGGGTGTCCTGTGGGGTCTGACACCAGGACATTGGCAGTGGGTCCTTTGGGTACTCTGGCTTGTGCAATGGGACCTCTGTCAATTGAACTTGTTCCACTGCATTGATATTTGATCAGAATGGGGTGTAGGAAGTCTGGAGGTCAAATCAACATCTTGGGCGATGCCTTGCATTTTCCTGCAGGGGTAGGCCAGTGACATTTGGGATTTCCATTTGCATGAAGGAGTGTGCTTGTTCTGGGCCAATGTTTATTTGGGTGTCTAAGTCTGATCAACATGGATGTCAAAATAGAAGGTTTTCCAGCAGAACAGCACATAGTACCAGTATGATCAATGTTATGCACTTCACCTGTCAGTGGTCATGATGTTGTTGTATTTGTAATCCATATTCATAGCTCTCTTTACCTGATGGTGGCTCCACCTTCTCTTGCCAACTCAGCTCAGATTCTGCTCTCAGTGGTATAAAATCATCATAACTGTTTTGCTAAATTGCATTCTCGAAATTCTACTGAAAGTCTCTCGCTGCTCCTTGTTTAATAACTTAGCACATTTACTAAACCTCTCTGTTCTAACACTAGATTTTTTTTAACCAGAGTCACTCACAGTGCATTTAGCTAAGACATGGGTGGAAAAATAACACAAGGTTGTTAACATACAGCTGCATTTGGACTCCAACAACTTTCGTACAACGTTAAATGAGAATTAATTCAAGCATATAGCACAAAGCCTTGTGTACTTTCTCCATCCTACAGTGCAACATTAAAAAACCAACTTTAATAACAAATACTAAGCAACCAAAGTCTCTGTGGTACTGACACTATCAGCAACTGGACCTCTTTTGTAAATTCGTGATGAAAGAAAAACTTTATTATCATTTTATAGTTATGTTGTTTTCCTTTTGTTACTGTTGTTTTGTTGTTTTGTTATCGTTTATGTTTTTTTGTGTTTCCCTTCAGGCTGTGTGTTGTTTCAGAACATCCCAGTGGAGGTGGTCTCACGCTAAAAGAGACGGACACACAAGAGACTAAAAGAAACAGAGAGAAAATTGCTTGTGTGTGAGTGTGTGTTTGTGTGTGTCTGTGAATTTTGTGTGTGTGTGCATGTGTGTGCGCGCGCGAGTTTGGGAGAGAGAAAACAGGAGAGTGAAAATGGGAAAAATGGGTGGAGGAAGATAAAGGAGAGGTGCATCCACATATCCAACCAACACAAAAACAACAACAACAACAACAAAACAATGTGTAAGAAATGGAAGGGACTCTGCAGGGGGTTGTAGGATTGTACAAACGCACACACACAAACAACGAGCAGGTGGATAGTGTCCATTATCAACCTCTAAAGGTAGAAGCAGAAGCAGGTAAAGCTCTGGGATGCTGCAGCCCTGATCAACCAATCACAGAGAGCCTTCAGAGACACATAAAAGCGTCCCATTGGATGAATTATTCAGATTAGAGGGACAGAGACAACCATTAACCTACATCCTCCCCAAATACACTCACATCTCCCTCCTGCATACACACACCCAAGCCTTTTTCTACACACCCCTGTAGATTCAGACACCAGGTTTCCGCTCAGCCCTCGCAGTGCAGACGTAGACAGGCTCACCCTGATATTTTTTCACTGCACAAGCCCCACACAATACATACTTTGTAAACAACGCCGCGTTTTCAGGGCCTCGTTTAAATTCAGATCATCTGTGTGATGATGAAAATCTAAACCCTCAGACATTCAGCCTCTGCACCAGATCTCAGAGATCCCCGCCGAACCGAAAGAACCCCACAGAACAGTCTGCAAAAAAAGTTTTGAGGCTGGGGAGGAAAAAATTGGGCTTTGAAGGCAAAAAGTGATTTTATTTGAATTTGGCAGCCGCTTCCTGTTAGTGTAGCCTGCGCTGCTGCAAGTCACAGTTAGAGCAAGTAATAAAAGTGATCAGAGATACGGGAGTGCGTTTGAGAGAAAATGGCTTCACTTCCAATTGCCTTGCTCTTGCGTGCAATAAATGCTAAAAAGGGACGGCTACGCGGCGGGTTGGGCAGGTTTCCGAAGGTTTCCGGCAGACTGTGAACATCAGCAGCGGCAGAGCGCACCACCTGACTGTTCGGGAGGCACAGTGCTCCTAAACCACCGTGTAACCGTCAAATTAGTTTTGCAGGTATTCACCACACCTGTCAAAACATCCAGCACATCCGCCACTAAACAGATTTCTTTTTCCTCCCTCTCCCCTGCCAACAGCTCAGTTTAGAGGGGAAATTTGTAGCTCTGTAAATCAAAGGTTGTGTTTTTTTTCCCCTGTTTTTGAAGAGGAGGGGGAATTTTTTTTTTTTTTTTTTACAGTGAATGATGCTTAAGATGTCTGTAGCTCAATGGAGAACTTACACCTTGTAAGTGACTTATGCAGGATCATAAATTAAAGTCACATCATCATCATAGAGTAAAACCCATCTTCACACAGGTAAAATAAAAAACAGAGGAACATTTTTCATTAAAAAAAACAGGGCTGCATTGGAGTTTTATAAATATGAATTATGCACTTTTTTAAATGTGTCTGTGTTTTCAACAGATATATATATATATATATATATATATATATATATGTATATATATATATATACGCATATATTGCGGCACAACTCAATTTCAATATAGAGACAGATAGGAGCACAAATGCACACATAAATTAATAATTACATCCACATGTCAAGTCTGTGCCCCACATACAGTATGCGTTGCAAACCCACTTACAGGTTGCATATAGTCAGCCACATGTGCACAATTCAATTCATGGACAAACAGGCACCAGTCGAAGACAGAGACAGTGTTGGCGAAGTTTTGAGGTCGAGGCAGATAGTTTGGGGAATATTCAATTAATAAGGCTTACAGGGTTAAAACACAAACATTTTTGCTGGCGCGCAGAAGAAGATTTTTCCCAAAACACAACCGTATGTTTTCAACTGGCTCATGTTTTTAAATCTCATTATCGTGAGAGTGTGCACTTGAGTAGCCGCTGCATCCATTAATAAGAAAATAGGAGGGGGGGGGAGACACTTTCACTGATGTACAAAAAATTACATTTGAAGTAGTGTTCATTAACCATAAAGATGGGAGGATGTTTAAACTGCACACAGTGTTATATACTTCAGCTTAAGGGGTTCATTTCTTTACCGTTGCAGTGATTTTAGAATTGTCTGTAAGCTTACTTACTGGTGCAGCGGCGATTTTTAAAAGGGAAATTATGAATTTGTGTAACATTATGAGATATATTTCCAAAGCTCTCTGAAGCCTTTGCAGTGTGAGATCGACTGAACTAAATACAAGGATTAGGGAACATTTGATAACTTTAGCTTTCACAGTCTGTTCGGTCTGGGAGGTTTTGTTCACTTGTGTATTTACACACATACACAAAAAAGATTAATTATTAGAAGAAAAGTCGACATTACAATCCCTTTGGGGCTTAGGAAAAGGAAAAAATAATCAAATTGCCAGTGTGCTAATTAGGTCGCGGTAACCAGATGACATTAAGAAAACTATCAGAGCAAAGAATGATTAAAAATGCAACAGAATTAATAAACAAAAACAAAAGGTGAATACAATTAATTTGAACAGCTTGGAGGCAACTAATGCTAAAAAATATTGTGTGTGTGTGTGACTGTTTATTTGAAAAAAAGAAAGAAAGATTTATAGTAACAAGTGTTTTTCTAAGATTTGTATTCATTGCTATTAAATGCAAAGGGGAGTTTGATCAAATATTAGACACACACATCAGAACAACACTTACTTGGATGAAAGAAACAACTTATGAGGCATTTAAATGTGTCTCATAGCTCTGTAAACATTCATTTGAAGGTGCTACAGGTGCTGGTAGGTGGATTTTGTCACCGTTCTCTTTTGTGGTAAGCTAAGTTAATCATATGTAACGGTCAAATGTGAGCGCTATCAGTGTTCTCATCTAAAATTGTGGTCTAACTTCAGTCAGGCATTTTTTTCTATTTCAACATGTTGAGCATAAATTCCTAAACTTGGGCTTTGGATAACAGTGGTTTCTACTTAAGTACAGCACAGTGCAATTCAGCAGCTATGACTTCCTATCAGTTCTTATTATAAACAGGATGCGACGCTGGTTTTAGGGTTGATGTTCTTTGATTTTTTTGCACATTGTAAATATTTTATCTTTCACCATTGTGTACTTTAGATCTTTTTGGAAAGCTGTTTAAGCTAAAAAAAAAATGAAATTAAAAAAAGCTAACACTGGGAAATATGACAGTGCGTAAAATAGGTTTAGAACTGGAAGTGAATGTTATTTTAAATATGATTTTTATTTCCTCTGTATACTCTGTGAAACATAATATTGTTGTTGTTATAAAGTGCCGGTTCTACCTTCACGTGTTTTGTGACAGATGTACATCACCGTACCTCATGTTTCACACGTCTCCATCATCACCAGTGGTACGTTTAAGAAACTGCACCGTGACAGCATTCATAACTGTCAACCGTCAGGATGCAAAACACATTTCTTAGTTTGTTTTAGTGACATTCAGCATACAGGCAACAGACAAAAAGCTACATGTGGAGTTAAAAGGACTTCTGGCCATGGGCCTCTTCCATAAACTATGTATTGTGGCATTAAATCTGCATTCAGTAAGCTTTTGTGTATAATTGCTTAAAAGGCTCATTTGAAAAAGATATTTCCTGGTTCAGAACAAAGACTGGGTTCCTCTTTTCAATAAAAGAAGTCATTTATCGGTGTCCCTTGTGTGTAAATGTGTCTTTTTCATACAAAAGTGAACAAGCTTTTAGGGGAGTGTTTGTGTGTCAGCACACATTTTGTCCTGAGTTTTCCTTTATTTATCAGTACAAAAGACTCCATCAAACACAATAAACGAGACCAAAAATATCTGTGGCCATTCGGCCTTTGAAATCAATGCCACATTTTTTTTTGTAATTCCTCTTTGCTGTAATCATCGTCTCACCTGTCTCTCTGACTCGGCCTCTGTAAGCAGCAACAATGTTCCAAGTCATCAAGGCTTTTCCTTTTCTCTCTTTCTGTCTGACTGTAAGGATTTTCAGCACTTTAAGAGTGTCTCTGTCGATGACGAGCTCCCACCAGCCCTATCTAATTATAGTGCAAACCTTTTTTTCCCCCCACTTTTATACTCATGGAATTTAGGAGTTTTAATGCACTAAGATGGTTTAGGCTTGAACACTAAGCTTTGATGGGTTTAGGGCAGTGATGGAAGAAGTATTCAGATCCTTTACTCTAGTAAGAGTAGCAGTACCACGCTGTGAAAATACTACTTTTGAAGTAAAGGTTCTACAGAAAATAATATCTTAGGTAACTAACATCTAATATTTAAATAATATCAACAAGAATTGCTGAAAGGTATAATGCAGACTACTTTAGTATTTTACAGTTATATTCATTTCCATTTTATCCTGCTCTACACAACTGTTGTACCTTTACTTCACCACATTACTATGGCGGCCGGGGTTGCTGGTCTTTCAGGCTTTTGACTCTTTACTAAACAATAATTTTGGGACCTGGTGTCACATTTAAGATCTCTGTGAGTTGTTGCATCAAATAGATGTTCCCCTTCTGTACTTGTCAGATTGTTTAATTTAAATAAAAAGTGTAAAGGCTGAATTATGCAGCATTTCACAGTGAAAACAAAGACTAGAGAGAAGTCCTAAACATTTTTTCCCCCTTTTTCACACCACAGTAGGAAAACCGCTTGATTTAACTGGATATAAACAATCAAAACTCACTCCACATTGTCCAGCTACAATAGTAAAATGATGGCTCTAATTGCATTAAATGTAGTAATGTAGCACTCACTGGGGACATTTATACTTCTTCTTTTTTTTTTTTGCCGTTAATCGTTTAAATTTTGAATTCTGGACATTGAATTGTTATGGATATATGTTTATATTGGTGTATTTGTACTTTTACTCCAGTAAAGCACTTGAATACTTCATCCACTCTTGTAAATATTATATTATTGGTCATATCATTGCAGATACATGAACATGCAAGCAGCATTTTACTATTGTGTTTAATCAGTGCGGAGCAAACCTTTACAGTGACATAGTTTAACCTTTAACAAAGTGTCATATTTTACAAGTTCCCTGTATGTTTTGTATGTGAATACCAAAGAAACGATGGAATCAGAACAGCAGAGTGACATATTCAAGCGAAATACTTCAAATTTGTAATTAAGTCGGTAAATGCACTTTGCTAATTTTCACCACGGTTGGTTGGTTGGATTAAATATGTTGAGATGTTAGAGTTATTAGGATTGATTTATTATTTATCATTAATTCAACATTTATCACCTGTGCAGGTGAATGACAGAGTTGGTGTGATGTGACCAAATGAAAAAGGAGAATTGAGACAGATTCAGCTTTTTAAATATGTCCTCATTTGGGTACTTACAGTAATTATCATTTGAACAGTGAACAGATGCTTGGTGGCAGTTTCTCCTGCTCTGATGGATTGATATTACAGAAACACAACACACACACACACACACACACACACACAGCACCGTTCTTTTCTCACTTTCATTCCTTTTCTCAGCCATCTCCCTCCCTGCGTCTTAATTTTCACATCTCTGTCCACCGAAGAGTGCTTCAAGTAGGAGGAACTGGTCTTCCTGCGTGTCATATGAGAAGGTGAATGTGGGTTGAATATTATAAATAGAAAAGATCAGACTAAGGGGGCTCGAAGGAAGAATGAGAGAGAGAGAGAGAGAGAAGAGGATGTGGGAAACCAAGAAGAAGATGACGACAGAAAGCGAGGTGGTAGACACATGCATGGAGATGAGAAAGGAGATACGGGCCGTGAGACAGATGCAGAGAGACAGAGAGAGAAGAGAAAACGTCTATTTTTACCGATGCTTGGTACAAAGAAAAGGGGAATGTGATAGGCTTCTGCATTAAGCTGGAGGGGAGGAGGATTTTGGCTTGTACAGGCAGCTTCATGTGGACGTTTACATCCTAACTGCTGCGTAGAGGAAATTTTATCTCATATCTCCTGGATGCAGCTTCCTGTTTCTCTTTACTTCATCAACCATCCTGCTTCATACCATCTATCTTTCTTTGTACTACCATTGTTTGTCTTTAAAATACTGCAGTTTGCTGTTTTATGTTTAATCTCGATAACTTTGCCACCTTTCATCTTCCTTTCAATTTGTTCCCATAAACTGCCCCCGAAAGGAAGCACAAATGCTCTATACAGCAATAGGTAAAGCTTTCTACTGAAATACAGTTTAATAAAATGAAAAGCTAAACTGATCAGCTAACTAACAGACAGAAAAGTAATACCAGTTCTTACAATCTATTAATAATTTCAATTATTTTGCCAAGAGAAAACTGAATTTGTCCAGTTTCTCACATAGGAGGATTTGCTGTTTTTCTTAAATTGTGTCACTGAAAACTGTGAATATGTTTGTGTTTTGGATCATTGGCTAAAGAAAAAAGACCTTGTCATCTTTAAGTATTGTTGAAAAAAATGAGATCTTTGGTGACCTTAAAAGTCCCAGAAAATGTCACCATTAAATCTTATTGAGATGTACAGACATAGAATTTCAGGGCCAATAACAATAACCAGTAATAATCTCTTTACTGTGGCCAATACCAATATGGTACAATATGATAAAAATTTACGTTTACATATATATACATATAATGATAATAGCAACTTCTAAAAAGCAAAGTTACAGAGTGTTTTACAATAAAACCAATGTAAAATCAGACAAATGATGTTAAGATCTAAACCATGCAAACACTTAACCTAACCTAAAAAAACACCTAATTGTAAATACTGGGATTAAGACTCTGTAGTGTAATTTATAGTCTGATTTCACTGGAGTAATTTACATATTATGGAGTAAAACCCTATCAAAACTACTTAACCTGTCATATAATACGTATCAAGGCTGAGACTCTACAGTGTCATTCGTTGGGTTATTCTCATTAATTATGGAGAATAACCCAACTAATGTAATAATGTTGCTAATACTCTGACATTATAAATTACAGAACTTATGTTAAATAATTTTTGCTAGAATCTACAGCATTACACAACAAAGTCAGAGATCAATAAATGTACCAGGTGTAACTGAGATAATGTGCACAACCTTATTCTTTTTTTTTAAAATGTTGTGTTTTCTTTTGATTCAACCATCTAATATTCAAATGTATGAACATGCAACAAGAAAATAATCGTAGATAAAAAACATGAGTTTTTATTTGGGTTATTATCATTATTAACTGTGGGGTTGTGGTTTCGATCAGATTTGAGAGTTTCAACCCCACAACTGTCCTACACAGTTATATATGAAATCACCTCATTCCAGCTGACCCCCGACCTATTTTAAACCAGGGAGATGTAAAAAACATAAATACAGAAACCTCCATGTGAAGTAAACCATGCATATTTTTTGTAGGACCTCAGTGCTCAGAAAAGGACGATGAATGAGAAAAAGATGTTTTCTTCTGTGCGTTTTTTTTTCATTTCCGCCAACCACTCAGCGAATCTGCAGCTCCTCTTTCCTTACGCATTACTTTCTCCTCTGTCTGTCTCTCTCCACTGCATCTCCCAATCCCTCTTCCTCCTGGATCGATAGATTACTTCCTGTGTTCAGCATGGTGACAGCACAGTTTAGAGACCATGGGGTTCGTGTTACCAGTCATCTGTGTGTGTTGGTGTTCGTCTGTGTGTGTGTGTTGGTGTGTTTGTGTGTATTGTGAAGGGCTTAAAGGGGTCACAGAGGCCTCTGGGGTCAACAGTGTTGGCAGCGCTGAAGCCTGAGCAACTGCTGGCTGCTTTAATGAAACATCCTAAAGACAAAAGAGACATGTAGAGGAGTTACATTAAGGGGTTTCTTAGCTTTAAATAGTTATTTTTAATTAGTTATTTTGGATCAACAGGCACATAGTCATATTGTAGCCAAAGGTTTGTACCTGTGAAGCTGTCAAGAATGTCAGCTGTTTCTGCTGCTGGTACATATTTAGTTAGCAGCTAGAGCCAAATGAAGGGAGTAATTGTACCAAACAGAAGCTGAGCGCTTTCCTGTTCAATCTGTTCAATCCTTTACCTGATATCTCAGTTGTCCATCAACACCTGTGAAGTGCATCAGAACCCCTTATTTCAGCCAATCCTGTACTCTGACCTCACTGGCTGCCACCAGTCATCTGAAATCATGAAATCCACTATGATCTGCTAACAACTGTTCCCACTGTTCCTCTCTGGGTGTAAGACAACTGAGCTGTTTTAACAGACTGACTGACAGGCCCTGATGTTCTTAAATCCTATAATAGCCTCTCTACATCTATTGCCCTGGGCAACATGCAGCAGTAAATGGCTTCAGTTTGTCTGAGGTGTACCCAGAGAGCCCGAGAGAGATCAATACAGTCACTCATCGTCATCACTTTAACTCAACTCCAGTGTAGGCTCCTGCCATAAAACTCCTGATCCACTCAAGATCCCAAACCCTCAGGCTCCCACAACAATACAAGTGTCACAGCAGCAACGTAAGGAGCTAAATAATGGACTGTCCACATGGACATATTGTTAGCTGCGTAACATTATGTCAGACCCACAGTCACTGGTGTTTGATATCTGTATCCCCTGTAGCTCTACCGTTGCCATTTCCCTTGGAGTCACTACAATAGTAGTTTCTGCAGAATGCTTCAGGGTTTATATTCTGGCTGAATCACAGTTGATTTCATTTATAGCACCTTTGGTTGGTACACTATGTCCTGCTGCAAAGATGGAAAATGGAGTATCAGCTGTAACTCTACTCTATAAGTTAGAAAATTTATAAAGAAACTTAGGATGGGTGTCAAAAAAATTTTAGTGCCTACTTTCTATACTATGAATCACACATTTGTCGATTTTGCCTCTTTCCCAACAAGGTTGTATAACTGCTGTATGACGACAAGACACTTCTGCTCGCTTCCACCAAGCATCTGATTTCCAGCACTCGACATAAACCTCTAATGATGCAGGCTGTGGGGACTGGAGGTCATTAATTTAACGGTGTCATTATTCATGAGCTGTACTCTGATTGGATGGCAGCGCTGCCCGTCCTTCCTTTGACAGAAACAGCTGTTTAACTAGACATGGCCATTTGTGGCGGAACACAAACCTGATCAGGAATTAGATTGGACGACAATGATGGATCGCATCCTGTGGTAAACCTGAATGACTGATTTCAACCATGCTATTTTCAACACACAGTCAAATGGTGTCATGCTTTTTATTTTTTCAGTAGCTTTTGCTGTTGGCAGTAGTACTTGTGTAGTTAAACCTGGGAATAACGTCACTTAAATTGTTTAGATCAAGCATAAAGTGAATTAAGGCCAATGCAAAGACACACAAGCACAAATTTACCTTCAACGCTGGAAATGTGTCAACTTCACCAATAAAAAATTGCATCTTTCCCAGGGCTTTATGTTGACTTTGGTTCATGAATGTGAAAAGACAAGCAGAAAACATGGAGAGACTGAGACAAACAAAAGAATGAAGTTACGCTCTTGGCAAATTTGGAGGTCAGTTCAGTGTAGAAGCTGCATCTTGTTAGCTACTGTATCTTACAAGTAACATCTGTGTGGTTGGCTGAGAGAAGTGAAAACACAAGCAGCAAAAACAGTAAAGCTGCCAAATGTGTGCCAATACTGAACACACACACAGATGAATAACACACTAATAACCGCAACTGGTCAAACTATTTAACTTAAGAAAGACTAAATATGTTTGTATATGTTTGTTGCAAGTGTCTATGAGAGTTCAACTTTGACCTGCAGTGCTTTCCACAGTTTTCTTGCCCTGTCCTGTCTGATCATCTGACTCTTTATGTCTCTTTCCTTCACTGGATTTTGTTGTGGCATTGTTGGAGTGTTTCTTCATCTGAGCAGTTGTCATGTTGAGTACAGTGCTATTATAGCAGTTCTAATAATATCCAAAACTAAAACCAGTCTGTTCCCTAAAACTCTGACGTCTCAAAAATCCAAACAGCCTTTACCTGATGTTCAGAAAATAAACAGACTGACAGACAGTGACTGGTTTTGGGGCTCATCTCCCTGCCACCCACCTCTCAGTCGTGACCTGAACTTTGAAGGCAAGGCATTGTAATTTATTGACTGTTAACCCAGGTTTCTCCCCAGCCGACTGTGAGGAGCTCCAGTCTCCACCAGCTTAAACACCAGTTCCATGTCTATTAACAGTGTTGGGTCTTGACCTGACCCCACTTATAGCCTCACCTCTGCCGTCCATCTCCCTCTTCCCTCCCTCCGCCTCTCATCTCGGCGTCTTTTCATCCCCCTTTTACCCGGTCGCTCCCAGCGGACCCTCTGCCACCTCTCCGTCTCTCCCTCTCTCACTAATAAACGTATGCTGTAGGCTCCTGTTGGCCCTTGGCTTAACGGTATTTATAACGATCTGACCCTGGGACCTCTCTCTGTTAATGATCGTCAGCCCCTCCCAACGCAAACACACACATACGCTGACAGACAATAACCTGCACTCTTGTGTGCATGATGTTATTTTCCCCTTTGTTACACTGAGAGAAACCCAGAGTGGTAAACACTGAAGGTAATTAGACAATGTGAGCAGCCCTAAACCAATAGGGCCCCCAAATACAAGAATTTCTTCAGTGAGAGAAATTTGGAAACCATGTCGCTGTTGAATAGCTCATTATTTAGCACCGTCTGCTGTGACAAAATGGCTGTTTTACATTTCTAATGTTGGTGCAGTTTGAGGGAAAAATAAAACCTTGCTATACACCTGTCTTCATTTAAAAGAATACATTTACTTTATTCGTAGCCATCACCTATTGTCCTTGAAGTTTTGAACGATACAATGGATAAAAATCAGTGTGTGTGTTTTTTTATTTCAAATTCAGTCATCTATCAGCCAAGGTTGTTTTTTTTTCTATAAAAATTTAATTGATGGTAGCAATAAGCCATACTTGGTCCAATATACACTCAGTGCCTACTTGACCCTAATACTGCTTTTTGAATTTTTGAATTTTTGTTTTCTGCATTTGGCATTTTGCAAGTTTTCACATAAACTGAAGGATTCAATTACTCATTCTGGGCTCATTTTAACTGTAAAAAGAAGTCCTGCAACTCTATGGAAACAGCACAACCATGGCTACAGGTGAAAGACAAAATCTGTTTTGTTCAGTATAACAAAGTTTTAATTCCATCAATCACAAGGAAAGAAAAATCCAAGTTGACTGTCTTTGATTATTCTTTTTTAAAAATTATTAAACCAGGAATCAGTGTAATCATATAACATGAATTTTTTTTCACATGATTGTTGGTAGCTTCCAGCAGTCAGTAATATTTTCTCATTTGTGCAGAATTTCTGTCTTTGTTTGTTTTTTTGTTTGTTTTTTATAGAATCTAGTTAGTGCAAAGGTTTTATTTTTGTCTAATGAGGCATGAAGAACCAACATCAAAACTGAAAGTCACACATGATTGATTCAAAGATAATTGGAAAGTTAAGAATGTTATTCTTTTCATTATAAATGTCATTTTTGCAAATTAAAGATATTTCATGCCCTTCAAACCTGCTGGCAGGTTTGGGGGTTCAGAGGTTTAAATGTTTTTAAAATTGTACAGATTATATACTCTAAAAAGAAAACAATTCAATGGGCTACTGGAGCTACAACGAATAATAATGTTTTGTTTCAAGTCTGCATTTGAATCAAGTTTAACATGCTTTTCATAAAGCTGTTCTGATTTTACCCATAACAGAAAGCTGCATAAAGCATTTGATCCCAAAGCAAACAGTTCACCCAAAACCTGTGTGGCATCCATTTTTACTTTCCACCTCCATTACTCTTTTGGGTCCTGCACTGAAAGTGACACTTTCACATTTACTCTGAGTCTGGGTCTGGAAATGGGAAGATGCTCCCAGACATCACAGCCAGCACATCAAAACACATACAGATTTAGAGCGCTTATAAACTTCTGTCCACACACAGAAAAACAAACTATTGTACTCTCACTCTCATTCTTTTTCTCTCTCAAGGCCTTTTTCCTTCCTGACATGAGTCATCAGCACACACATATCAGCTGGTTTACACTCAGACACACACACACAAATCAACTCGCTCAGCTTCGCTCTCTCAATCCAGCCCTGTCAACAGCACTTGAGCCTGATATGAGCCCAGGGAGAGTAAATGAATGATGTCAACCAGTATTATAATGCGGCAGAGGCGACCAGATGAGAGGGAATACATCTACTGTGTTTTGTGCACATGGGAAATCAGTCCCAACTCATATTATCATGTTTTCTGAGGGAGAAGTTTGGAGAAGAACTGTGTCTCGCGTTCACTATTTATCTTTGTGAGTGTGCGTCCATGCATAACTAAATAATCCTTTCCTGTCTAAGATGAAACCCATGCTCCAACTTGTCTCTGGTGTTATTTTCCTTCACCTGACACAAGGCTGAAGAGCTGATGAAAGGTCCCAGACTGGGTGGGAGCATCTAATTATGCTCCTTAATACACATAGATATGCACACGCATGTTTTGTAAGACAGAGATAGAAAAAGAAGATGATATTACAGAGCTGAAAGCATGAAAATGACAGTCACTCACTGACTGTTATTACTGTATTTCTAAAACAATGCGCTGAAAAGCAGTAATTTGCTAACCTCCTCATGCACCCGAGTCATTAAGATCATTTATAGGCATCGTCGGTTATCATTAAGTTATTTTGTGCGTTGCCATTGGAATACACTTTCTTCTGTGATTTTGCCATCCACTGGGAGTTTAGACAATAAAATGTAATTTAAAATGACAGCATGATGACAGATACACAAAAGCACAGAGCCGTATGTGTTTGCTAATAAAAAAAAGAAAGGAAAGGAGTGAAAAAGGTGCAGAAGTTGTATCCCTGCATCCATTTTAAGCGAATTGGGACTTTGAAAATAACTTTGGCAAACTTTGTGACCTTGTGTAGGTGAGGTTCTTTACTTTTGAGTGGCTCCCCACTGTATTTACTGGATGAACTCTGAAAACTGTTAGGACTCTCCCAAATGTATCCGCTACCAGAGACAATGAGTAGAAAGTGACTCTCAGTGGGATTGGTGGCGAGTCTCTGACATCACAGAGAGTTGTTATTTCACTCATAAAAGTTTATATGATATTCACATCCCTATATATACACTTACTGTGTAACTGAGGACAAAAAAGGCCACAACTTTTTTAGACGGATTTTACAGTTTTAAAATCTTATTGTTACATTAGTTTCGGGACAAATGTCCCTTTTCCCACATAAACATAGATCCATTAATACAAAGAGGTGAAATATGTTCAGATTAACTTTACAGTTTATATTACCTTAAATGAGAGTCAGTTTTATGGTTTTTACATGTGCCATAGGTTGCATAGTCATGGTGTTTTGGTGCATTACAGTAAACGCTGACAAGGAGAGAACTTTTAAAGGAGGATAAAAACATTTAAAAAGAAAACCAGCCTTGCAATAAAAGACAGCAAGTCTTCCAAGACAAATAAGAAGAAAGTGGAGCAAATCCAGGGCAGTTTAAGTGATAAAGAAGTTATGATGTGTAGGAATGTGCAAATGTGCAAATTATTTTCTGGAATTATTGATGACTGTTGATTTTGTCAACCACCACATCAATTGACATTGTATTAGTAAGTTATCCCTCGGTTGCCAGTTTCAACAAAAGGAGCGATTTCAGCTGTCAGTAATGCTTTCAGCATAAAGTATAGAACAGAAGTGAGTACACCCCTGTGTATATCATTTATTTTCTGGAGAGTTGTTCTGCCATTCTTCAGAGACTATTTTGTCAGCTGCTCTTAGCTGGAGGGGTTGTGTTGCACTGCCTTTTTCTTTAAAATACCCCAGTGTGTTCAAGTCAAGTGATATACTTGGCCAGGTCATAGTTTTCCATTTTTTCTTCTTTACAAACTCTTGTGTAATTTTTGGCGATGTGTTTTGAATCATGCTGAAATATTACTCTCCTGCCAAGTTTCTTGAGACTTGGCGTCAACTTGTCAGCCAGTAGTTTGGTACATCTACAGGCATCCATGGTTCAATCTTTAATCCTCCCAACACCTTTTGCACTCATGCAGCCCCATATCATCACACTCAAATATACTGGACCCCATCTGAAGTGAACATATTTAGCTCTATGTTTGACCAAAGAGTGTGCTCCTTATATTCATTATGCTTCTTTTCATGTCTTTTAGGAAAGTTTACTTTTGTGGCAAAGAGCAAGCAAAAATCTTTTTTTCTTTGTCGCTGCCCATAGATGTTGACATAATGCACTGTCCTTCACACTGTCTGAGCTTCCACACAAACTCAGATTCCCACTGATTACCCCAGTGCCAAGCCTGAAGCACTTGCCCATCTGTTTTTCAGAGGCAGATTTTGAAATCAGTGCACCTTGAGGGATCATTTTGGGAGGAAAGGTGCTGCTGCTCTGATTAGTGGTGTTGCCAGTCATTCTTTACCTCCTGATTGCTGCTGCAACTCTGTTTCGACTGATTTATAGTTGGCCCCCTGATTTCCCTGTATCCATCTTTGGGAAGCCTCAATATCATATTTTTAGATTCATTTGGCAATTCTTTCCCATGTAGAGCTACAATGTCTGCACTGCATGCAGATAGACACAGCCCAAAGGTCTAAAACTGACAAAGTTTAGGTGTTAATAGGTAATTTTATAATCATGTTCATGCAGTTAGGCTCACTAGAAATCACAGCTCAGTTTAGTTTCAGTGATCACAGGTATATTCACTTTTATTGCTTTGAGTTCTACTGTGTTTTTTTTCAAAATAGTCTTTCCAAAGTATTCATTCTTGATGTTTCATAAAAGGAAATACTCTTCTTGTCAACTTAGATGTAAGGCAGTTATTCAGAGATGAAGCAATTTTGAATTATTTGACTTCAAAGTAATATTGCACAGGGGCATCTATATTATACATATGGCCATGCAGATATTGCTACTTGAATAAAATCCTTTAAGGTTGTAAGTGAGCAGTGACTAGTGAGGTTACAGTTCAGGTTAAGGGTGATGGAAACGAACCCAGAGAGTGTGAATCCATGTGTGCATCTGTATACACTTGTAGTTGCTATTTAGTGATACAGTCTGTGCGAGAAAGAAAGCCGATTGTTTGTTTTTGGCACTGAATCAATAGAGAAAAGTAGCAGCAATGTCACGAGGGTTTAGCGTATCTGACGAACTTCATGGGCTGTTTTCACCGTCTTAATTAAAAACTAATAACCCTTCTATTGTGTTGGCAAAACAAACCATTTTTCTGTACAAGGGTTGGGCTCATGTCTGACTCATACCACCCTACCTCCCTTCTGTTTGCAGTGGCTTCATGGTGTTGCTGCAGTTATGCTCAAATATGTATGGTGTATGAAACATGAATTTTAATATCCAGTGACAGAAAGTTTTTATTTAGAAAAACTTTTTCTCCTGAGACTTTCATTATTGTTATTTTTATTTTTATCAGATGATAGTAGTGTCACTGACTACAGATTTTCTACTTCTTGATTTTCAATGACTTCTTGATTTTCCTTGATCAAGAGATCAAGGAACTCTTGATCAACTTCCTAAATTACTAATATTTCTTTGTTTTAAGGCACACATTAACTCCCTCGGTCACCCTCCAGCTTTGGAGGAATGAACTTTGATTGCTGTCTTTCCTTGACTTCATCATTAAATCCTGCAGAGCCTGACCTAAATAAAAACTAAAAACATCAACCGGCATTCAAACATGAAAACAACCGCTGCTGATGAAGTACCTAGTGGCATTCTCCTAACTTGGCCCGCTAATGGGACACTTACAGGCTCAGTCACTCATTTTCCATTGGCAGAAATTTGTGAATTTGTTCCCATTCACACAAGAAGACCCAAGTTAACTCGACAAGAGTAACTACTTCTGCTCCTCAACCCCATTCCCACCATACAATAACATTGTTAAGGAAAATCTTAATCCTCTTTTAACCTCTTAAAGTGGTTCAAAGTGTTGCAGTATTTCAGTTGCATATTTCTGGTTGCACATATTTTGTTTCAAGTACCTGCGTTTTTTGTTTTGGTTTTGTTTTGTTTTTTTACTGCTGTGTTTGTTATATATAAGGTCATATATTTTTTTTCCATTTAGCCTTTTTAAGCACAGCTGGATACTATCAGGACATACTGTCCCTGTGAAATGTGTGAAATGTTGCATATGACAAAAAGATGTCTTAAGTCAGCGCTGTTGTATGTATGTCTTTGTGTTGGCAGCAGGGCTCATGATGCACCTCCCCCTGTCTCTCAAAAACGTTAGATGGGGTGCGGCAGGTCAGTCCTGATGCGGTTTACTCCTGTCAGTATTGTGGTAGGAGGTGAAATCACTTGAGAGCTTTGTTAAAGGGAGAAGCCTGTCTGAAATATAGCAAGTGGGCGCTCAGACTGGAAACAGCACCTGCATGAAAAAAACATAAAAGGCTGTTGTTGGGGGCTTTTGTTTCAGGTACCATTGGAGACCATTCTTCAGAGACTACTTTAGTCAGCTGCTTTTTGCCAGAGGTGTTGTGTTGCTTCACCTTTTCTTTTAAAAAGCCCCGATGTCTTCTGTTGGGTTCAAGTCAGGTGACATACTTTGCCAAGTCATAGCTCTCCATTTTTTTTCTTCTTTACAAACTCTTGTGTAAGTTTTGGCAGTGTGTTCTGGGATGTGCTGGAATATTTCTCTTCTGCAAAGGTTTTTTCAGACCTGAAGAGATCTTGTCAGACAGTAGTGTGGTACATCCACAGACATTCAAGGAACCTGTAAATGCCATCTCAGCTTTTGCACTTACGCAGACTCATATTATTACACTCTCACCTCTGTGCTTCATTGTTGGGACTGTCCACTGGACCCCATGTGAGCTGAACAAATTTATCTTGGTCTCATCTGACTTATCTAAAGGTTATTTGGGGTGTGGCAGTTCAGTCCTAATGCACTTTACTCATGTCAATTCTTATAGTAGGAGGTCGAGTCACTTGAAAATTATGTTAAAGGGAGAGGCCTGTCTGAAATACAGTAAGTGTGCACTCAGACTGGAAACAGAAGCTGCATGATAAAATGGTAAAAGGCTGTTGTTGGGGGTGTTTTTTTTTAGGTACCATTGGAGACCATGCTTCAGAGACTACTTTAGTCAGATGCTTTTTGCTGGAGGTGCTGTGTTGCTCAGCCTTTTCTTTTGAAATACCTCAAAGACTTCTATTGGGTTCAAGTCAGGTGACATACTTGGCCGAGTCATAGTTTTCCTTTTTTTCTTCTTTACAAACTCATGTAATTATTGGCAGTGTGTTCTGGATCATGCTGGAATATTTCTCCTCTGCCGCACTTCTTAAGGCTTGAAGTCATCTTGTCAGACAGTACTGTGGTACATCCAACAGCATTCTTGGAACTATCTACAAATGACATCTCACCTTTTGCACTCATGCAGCCCGATATCATCAAACTCTAACCCTTGTGCTTCATTGTTGGGACTATTCACTCACTGTGGTTGCTGTGGCCATGATCATGCCAAATTTACTGGACGTCACCTGATCTGGAAAAAAATATCTCATCTGACTTATCTGAGGTGTAGAAGGTCAGTCCTGATGAGATTAATTCCTATCAGTCTCATGGTAGGAGTCACTCGAGAGCTCTGTTTAAAAGAAAAACCTGTCTGAAATATAGTTAGTGGGCGCTCAGACTGGAATCAGTACCTGCATGAAAAAACATAAAAGGCTGTTGTTGGGGGCGTTTGTTTCAGTTACCATTGAGACCTCAAATATGATCCAGGGAATCCATTTCTAGTAAGAGTTCCACAAGTTTATTACTTACGTGAAATAGACAATCACTGTGGAGCCATTTAGAGTGCTACGAGGAAGATTTTATAGCTCTGGAAAGTCATCATTACAATTATTATATATTTTGTTGTGATGATCACCAGGTAAACCACAGCAACATGGTTTCATGTTACAAAGTAGTTTACTAAGAATGTGCAGTTGGAAGTCTTTCGATGGCAAAGACAGCTCCTTACTGGAGGATGTCAAAATGTTAAATCTGGTTCTACATTTTTGCTAGAGCCCTCAGTGTTGGCATTAAGAAAGTATCTTTTGAATTAGTGTTGAATTTGGCCTGGACACAGACAGACTAGAGTTACAATGAGGCTTGTGATCAAATACAGAGGGTTGTAAAAGTTGGGGAATGCTTGAAACATAGTTTGTCTGATGTGTCATCCAGTTGTGAGGGGAAAATGCATTTACAGCTGTTCTGAACAGGCCACAGCCAGCATGTCAGTGTAATAAGGCTAAGGTCACTGAAAGGGGTGAGACTTGATAATGGTTCAAATGGGGATAATAGCACTTTCAGACAATCTTTTCTTGAAGGTGTTTGTGTTGTTGCACTGGTTTGTACCCGAAGAAAATGACTAAATAGTTGTGTGAAGAATTCAAAGAGAGAATCCTGCTTACTTTTTCACCTACACATACCCATCCAGCCGCCGGGTGAAATGTGTGTAAATGCTGGATTGTCAGTAAACCCTCCCACTAAATCCTGACATTGGAAAGGTGTGTGGGATCTCATCTCCTCACTGTCTGCCAACAAGAGCTTAATACTTTAATTACTTCTCTTGTGTCCTTATACTGTTAACATGGTTGAAATGTCTCTCTGTCTCACACTGCTCATCCCCATGTCTTTGCTCTCTTAGGACCATCTTCAGTGATCAGCAACGACGATGATTCGGCCTCTCCTCTTCACCACGTCTCCAACGGCAGCAACACTCCTTCCTCCTCAGAGATGGGCCCCGATGCCGTTATCATTGGCATGACCAAGATCCCGGTGATAGAAAACCCACAGTACTTCAGGAGCACCAACAGCCTGCTCAAGACTGACACATGTGAGTAAAGAAATCTCACAAATAACCTTAAAGAAACATTTATCAGTCATTTATGAGCTGTACACCCAAATATGCAAGTTAACAGTAGATGTGAGGTACCCAGAGGTTACCATGGCAACATATTTCCTTGCCGTCATGGCAGTGACCTTGGAGCTGCTGGTGATAAGCTGTCAATTCTGAGGGAAAAGCGGGAAATAGAAATCCCATTTATATGCAAGCCTGTGTGTGTGCAGCATATGTTGGCATGCATTCATTCATAAATTTGTGACTTCTATATGTGACACATGCACATATATTACTGCCGCCTCAGGAAAAGATACCAGCATTTGCGAGCTACCATAGGTTGAACTGATGTATTGTGTTTTTTTCTCTGAACTTATTGTATCTAAACGCAAAACAGTGACACAGATGGAAAATGAGAATGTGGTTGAGTAAAAAACAAAACAAAGAGAGAGAAAGAAACAAAGAGAAAAGCGGATGCAACAGACAAATGGACAGACAGAGAGCACATGAGGATATTGACCTGGTCCATCAATATGACATTATGATTATTGGCAAGTAATAAAAGCTTCTCCAGGCTTCGGCCTTGTGTTGCAGTAAATTATGGAAGTGCATGTGTGTATGTGCGTGTGTGCTCTTAGTGTTGAAAGCAAGGCTTCAGGGGTATAATAATGGGGGGCTGGGGGTTGACCTCTTCAGTCCTGTGATATAACTAAAAGACTGACTCCGATTTACAGCCTAAAGACAAGAATGAAAGCGCTGAGGATCAATGAAAGTCAATAACGTACCGCTGTGTACGAGCATGCACTGGCGTGTGTCTTTTTAATATATTACAGTCATTACAACTATTACCCTGCGTGCTTCTTTGACTCACAGACAGGCAGCATAAATACTGAGAGTATCTGACCGATTATTTGGCTCTCTGCCTTTTCAGATGGACACAATAGTCTTTGATGGAGACAGTTTGGCAAAGTGGCACTAGGTTGCGTGCCAGGAGCTGAACTCTTTTTAAATAGTGGCCTTAACCAGCTTGTGTCCTGTAATATTGAATGCAGGAATCAGTAGTGAGTACTCGTTTCCCCTTAAATGATCGCACAGGCCTTGCAGCGCTGAGGCAACAATTACTCTCCAGAGACGATGGTTCCACGTGCAGTTTTGGGAAATGTTTGCCGTGTCGCAAAGTGGCAGTTGCGCAAAATTCTTCTGAAATGAACACATAAGTTACAAAAACACATCAGTTGAGTCAGTTTTGTTGAAAATCATATCAAATACAACAATAAGGGGGTGTAAGTGGCCAAGATTTTTGACATACTGATGTTTTGAATCCGATCAACAACCCCACCCAGATACAAAAGACTGATTAGTTTTTAATTATCTGGATTTTTCATTCATTGAAACAGATGTTTAAGCTTTATTAAAAGGAAGTGGTTCATCTGGGGAAATGGGAAAATCATAAAGTCAGTAAGTTGCCATACACTCAATTTGACCCATAAAGTAAAGAGTAATATTTTATTTCCCAACATAAAGTTTTAATGCAGATTTGAAATAATGTTGACCTAAAGAAATAATTCATTTAGTGCATTTTTATCTAGATTGTGTTTCTGCACTTCTTTCTCGCTGAGAGTTAGATGAGGAGATTTCTGGTAAATATGAGGCTGCAGCCACTTCGCCTGACTTTGCATAAAGACCGAACTAGGAGGAAACACAGTCTGCCTACCAGCATATCAAAAACTGAATAATACATGTTAATATTAAAACCAAAATGATACTTTTAATGGAATTTATGAGTGTGACTATTTCTTGGACAGGAACAGTAAGACGTGAGGGTGATATCAATTCCTCCATCTGACTGTGGCACAAAAGTGAATATTTTGTGAAGCTATGCCTTGTAAGGCTTAAATTTTAACCTACTCAGTTTCAACATTGTGAAATTATCCTTAACAATACTTTGAATATCTAAGTTTTTCACTGCAGTTCTAAAACTCAGAGAGAGAAAATACAGATTACTTGGCCTCAGGGTCAGCGCTTAGGTGAAATGGGGATTTTTCTTTCATCATCTGTGTTATGTTACACCTGGTTCTTGGCTTCTCTCAGTTCTTCCACTGGTCCTATCCCTGCACATCTTTTGGGGTTTGTATTTGGTTGTATCTAGGGAATGGGGATTAACGTTGTTCTGGAAAATATTATTCACAAGTCAACACGTGTGTACAAGTATTTGAAAACACCCATGCAGACATACACAAACACAGAGCTTACACGCTTATGGAAATTGAGGTCACAATTAGCTACGCCTCCTGATAGGAGGGCAAATAGTTGGAAGTGGCGGCCGGCTAGAAAGAGGTAGAGTGAAAAACAAGGGAAAATCAGAGTCACGACGTTGATTGCATGAGCAATTTGACGGAGAAAAGGTTTGACGTTTCTGGCTGTCCTCTTCTCAAAGCATCTGTCAAACATGATTGTGTCTTTGACCCATCGCGTTGCTCGGTTCAAACTACCAAGCGCACAGTTTCCAAGCTGTTCAAGCTGTTTTATGTCTGCACCCAGAGTCGTGGAAAGATTTTCAGGCAGATGAGAGACGGAGCAGTGGAAGAAGAGGCAGATGGCAAACGGGGAATAATTATGTCCCGAGACATTAATTTCTTTGGTTGTTTATAAGATGCTGATTAAGGAGGATAGGTGTGAGAGAGGAATCTATAGGGAGATGTGAGAGATTGCAGGAAAAAAAGGGCTGAGGAAGAGTTGCTTGATGGAAAATGTTATTCCTCCTGGTGTTAATGTTGTAAGCAATTGATGGGAAAAAAAAGACTAATGGAGCAACAAAGTGGGGGAAGAACCTGTGTCTGGATATTAATGTTCAGAGGATGTTGATTAAAAACTGATAGGTTTAGCAGCTGAGGGGGGAAATAATTGATGGAACAGTGGGACGCTAAATAAGGAAAGTGAGAGTAAGATAATGAGAATGGATGGAGGGATGCTAAATGAGGGAAAATGAGCGAATATGATAAGCACGGAAAACGGGTACTAATTAGGAAAAACATCAGAGAAATAGTGTGTAAAGTTTGGTAAATGGGGAATTATATTTCAGTAGATCTTAATTAAGGATACTGATTGAGGAGAAGGGGGTGATGTGTTGCAATGCACACTGAGATAAAGTCTAATAATGACAGCAAGGTGGAAGAGGGAGCATAAAGTTGGCAAAGGCAGACAGCTGGATTCGTGATTGATGTGCGGTCATAAAATAACATCATTTTCAAAGTTCTTGATTGCTGTGTGCAGCAATTACGGCGGATTCTCAAATGTGTGATTGCAAAATAGTTGCAGCGAGGCATTAGACATCTAACAGAAAAAGACACACTAAAAAAAAAAAACAGCAGGAAATGATGCGACAAGCACCAAATCTTCCTGCCAAAGGAACAAAAAGCAATAGAGGAAGCACTGGTCTGCACACATCAATTTATTTGCTATTTGAGGGTGTTAATTAAGGAGAAGTGGTGCGAGGCGTTTTCATGGGCGAATGCTTATTATACAACCGCAGTAGGAAATGGTGCAGTGAAGTAATTAGCTGGTTAAATGGTGGGTAGCTGTCTTGTGGGGATGTGGGTTTATTGTGCGCTGCTGTTGCGTAGGGAATTGTGGTGATCTGTGACCTGCTACTGCTGTTTGTGGGATGAAGACTTAATGCTACGAGGATTAGGTAGTAAATAATGTAATTAATAAACACTCTTGACTTCTGGCCACATGGACGGCTCTACATTCTGGGCTCAACTTGCCTCCTTTAGACATTATGTTTGCACGGTGCTGATTTGCATCAGCAAAAAGAAACATAATGACACTTGAATTATCATTTTATAATGAGCAAACATTTTAATGATCTTCTAAAATTAAAATGTTTGTATGCTAAACATATATGCAAATTGCCAATTTATTTGATTTGTTTTTCCCACACTATCTCCTGGCGGAATACAATATAAACTTGTTGCCCTCCACTGCCTGGTATTCAGGCCCTCAAGAGAGAGCTTGTCATTGGTGCTTTTGCTTCTTAACAAAACATAAAGCAAAATCAAACTACGTTCTGCTGTATTAAAGTACCTTTTTTCCACCATAACCACCTCTAAGACTTTCATAGTGCAAAATGTTGCTTTAAAAAGCTATTGTTACAGAACACATTTATTTTTTAGCCCAAAATACATTTGACTAGATAAAATTAGCCAGATTTTCTAGAAGACAAGGTTGATGCATTGTATAAGCTACCACACATACTGTATGGTGGGTGCTTTGTCTTACAACACAAGCTTGACTGGGTTCAGACTTCACAAAAATGACCCCACCACAAAGACGTAACGCACCATTTTATTCTGTGTGCGTTACGTCATTCTGTGTGCTATAACATACTGTTATAGCACAGTTATGTTATAGCACATAACATAACTGTGCTATAACATACTGTTATAGCACAGTTATGTTATGTGCTATAACATAACTGACAAGAACCTGGGGTGCTGTGGGATATCTCAACACAGTAACTAGCATGTTGGTCAAAAACAGGCTAAACAGGACTGGAAACCCTTCCATGCCACCCACTGACAGGTCTACACCCATTCTTTGTCTGTTAGGCTTTTGTGAACACAGTACAGTCGGCATCGGTCACGGCAGTGTTTGTTCCTCCGCCAAGGCAGAAGCTGAGCCGGAGCGATGTTTTCTGCCTTGTTTGTCTTTTTGTCTGCCAGCAGGATTATGCTAAAACTACCAAAGTGAGTTTCAGGAAACTTGGTGTTGCAGGTTGGGCAAAGGAAGAACCCAACAGATGTTGGTGTGGATCATGTTATATAAAACTGTGAGATACTGCCTGTCTTGTTGACAGTCTAGTTGTTCCCAATGACATTGCACAGTTTGTGAAGGACACCGAGCTTTGATTGGCCGGTGACAATGCGTAGCTCATAATGTGTGTCGGCCAAAGAATCTGTCTCCATAATCATTCAATCTGGCACAGTCACCATCTTATCAGAGAAAAATACTGTGCAATTTTTACCCAGCATTAGACGCTTTTGAATATCTGATGTAGACCAGCTGTATTTCTCTCTCTCTCTCTCTCTCTCTCTCTCTCTCTCTTTATCTGTGTCTGTGTCTCCGTCTGCCTGTACAATATTGGGTTATGGAGGACCTCAGTAGCTCGCAGTGTAGATCGATGCAGCTTCTTCTGAGAGTCTAGCTGGGCTTTAATGTGATATTCTGAGTGGACAGCTTTTCTTCAAATGTGCCTCTTAATCACATCACACATAAATCTCAGCTCTTGGTGTCCTCTTTGTGTGTGTGTGTGTGTTTGTACTCCACCAAAGTGCATGTGTGTATGGGATAATGTGCATTTCCATGCATGCAGACAGCTGCACATCTGGCTTACAGTCAAAAGACGGGGTTTAACTAGGTTATAGTAAGGGCACCATGCTGTTAATCATTCTGTAGAATAAAACCTTGTATCATAACCACGGTGAGGTGCCAAATTTTCTGGAGATCAGCTGGCATGGAGTCACGAGTTACTTAGCAACAGAGAGCAGGGTTGTCGACTCTAATCCAACTGTGGGTGAGCAGAAGGCAGGAGGAGATTATGGACATGAAAAAAAGCAGAGAGACACATATTTAAAATCTACATTACAGTCAAAACTGAATCAAGTTAGCATACAACAAAGGCAGTGAATTTGCTCATTTACATAAGCAAAGCATGTATACAATGTTTGAATGATAACATAAAAAAAACTATCCTCACACATCCAACATTAAATAATGATTTTCCCTCAGCCAATTTTTTTGCGTCAAAGTAAAACTGGCTGAGATAATATGTCCCAAAGAAGAGGACTGTACCTGTGTGTGGATTGTGACAAAGACACTTGAACATCCTTTTCACTTTAGAAAAATAGCCAGGATTTGCTTGGTGGCTTTAAAACGCCCCGCAGCTTTTGTTTAAAAAGGAGCAAAATCACCCGTAACACCCAGGCTGCGATTAGCAGGATTAATTTGTTGTATGATTAAAGGTACTAATAAAATACTGACAGGTTTCAAGAAAATAATCCTATGGTAGACAGGGGAGTAACAACTGGGTATTTTGGAGGAAAGGAAAAATAAATTAAGTATTTTGGCAAAGACTGGATACCTACGGAATATAGTTTGGGGTAACAACACTGAAGTTTTGTTTAGTGTCAGCAAGCTGTTCTTCCTGTGTAGTTAAAGGCTAATAAGAGAAGAAGAGCCACACATTACATTACAGCCCTCATTCCTTATCATTACTGTGTAATGAACAATGCACATTGTCGCTTTACTCATTAACAGACATTACTGCGATGTGTAGGAGAAAATACGATATAAAAGAGGGGAAGTTAATTACAAACCACACTCCAGGGATTTATTATCATGTCTCCTTGTGTGATATGGAATAAGAACAAGGAGAGAAATGGGACTGTACTTTTGTCCTGCACTGCAGCAGATCATAATGAATAGTCTGCAGCAGAAAGCAAATGCAACTTCTCAAATGGTTTCCATTGTCATCCAAGAAGGACAATCTACAGTATAATAAAGTCATGTAATAATATAATGTATGGATATAGGCAGAACTAGCTGTATTTCAATAAGGTACCTAGTAATTATTATTTAATGCTTTAAATTACATTGTAAGAATAAGGTATGTTTGCTTTTCTCCCCTTTTTTTTCTTTAATTCCACAGTTAAGTGTACCACATAGAGCTGTTCACTCTTTTATTTTGTGTGATTCATACAACAACATGACAGTAAATTATGGGCTGTTTTAAAGTGTTAACAAATGTACAATCTAACATGTTATTCATACGTTAAATCACTGATTCTTATGTTTTGTCTTGCTTTGACAAAATCATAAACCACATGATTAGAACTGATTATATAAAAAAGTAATCATAAGTAACTAATGTTATCCTAATTCTTCTTAACACAATGCCACAACATTAAGAAACTTTTAGCTATGTAAGCTATAGTGTTTTTGTTCTTCCATGTGTTTGTGACCTTGTGTCATCTACAGTGTTTCTGAACCATAATGACCAAAATTAAAATGCTTTTCTCCGTCTGTCCTTGTCCCACAGTCGTCCAGCATATTAAGAGACACAACATCGTGCTGAAGAGGGAGCTGGGAGAGGGAGCCTTTGGAAAAGTCTTCCTGGCCGAGTGTTACAACCTCTCACCTGACCAGGAGAAGATACTGGTGGCTGTCAAGGTAATCTGGAAGGTTTTATTTGGCATATTTCCGATGCAGAGAAATCAACAACCTCTCTGCACACAGTCCCTTCATAGTAAAGTAATGATTAAAATCAATAAAACACATATAGCAGTTTTTGTTATTGACCTTTATTGTTTGGCTCTAAATGTGTCTATTTTCAGCCTATTTTGTGTTGCCTTGTTGTTCCTATATGCAATTACTGTGTGACCGACTGTAGAGAAACATCTGTGTCCATTCATATTTATAGCTTGGCAAACCAAAGTCCAAACTTAGAAGGACAGAATGGGTTTTTTTTTTGTAAAAGAAATTCAAAATAACATCCTGTCTCCATTAAAAAAGAACATTTCTCAATTCACGAGGAGTCGGGTTTCAAAATGAGACATTTCTGAAAATCCCCGGTCCTGCAGGATGACTGATGGCCTCAAAATAGAGCCCTCATTGTTATTATTGAAGGAGAAGTTATTGCCTTTCTCCGCAATATTTTGCAATGAGATCTGATACCAGAAATACATTCAAAATATTGAACAGTTCACGGCAGATAATCTTATGTTCCTGAAATGGATACGTGGCATTTTGAAATGCCATCCTTCATATGGCGTCTGTACAGTATTTAGAATCCACGTTCACCTCCGATTCCTCTGCTATCATTAGGACGTCGTTCCTTTCGAAGGTTTTGCTGCAGGAAAAAAGATGGAATTACACTCAAAAACCACCGGCTTCCGGGGTTAAATTGAACGGTTTTCTAGGGAGCATCCTTCCATCACAACTATCTGTCCATCAATCTCCCCATCGAGGCTGCTCTCTCTGCTGGTCTGCAGTGAAACAGGATATGAATGGCGAAGAACTTCTCATTAACAATACATGACTTGTGAAAGACCACCTTCTCGCTCTGTCCTGTTCTACCTCCCCCCTTTTTTTACTTCCTCTGTCTTCCACACCTCCAGCTCTCACCTGCAGTACTTCTCCTCTCTCCTCTGTCTTCATCCTGACACTTTCCCCCCTCTCAAATCCTCCACCTTCTTTTCTCTTCCTGTTTGCCTCCAGCTTAGCTCTAAAGCACCTGCTGATGTCTGCTGCCAGCTTAGCTTCAGCTCAGTCTGAGCGCTCAGCAAAATATGCACCTGAAAATCCAGGAAAGCAGAGTTCTTGGTTGTAGAACAAGATGCTATATGCTGCTGACTGCATGTCAAATCTGGCAAAACATTACATAATCAGCACTTGACTCAAACTAAGAACAAGTATTTCTCAAACTGCCATAGGTGTGCTCATCGATATGGGTGAATCAGCCATTCAGGAGTCTCTTTATTGATTTAAGTCTCTCGATTCATCAGATTTCTTTTTTAATTAGCTAATGTACAACCTGCTTACAGCACATTACGCTCATCCTGCTGCCTACTTGTTGCTGCATTGACGGTTTGATGAAACAGATTTTTTACATAAATTATGACTTTGAAAGGCCTGTTTACCTAAATTACAAAACAAACTAACAGGACCCACAATCTTATATAGAAAGAAGTTCACTCTGGCTAATCCAGAGTAACCGAGACACTATTTCTGAAAGGAGATGATTGTATTTCCATTCATCTCCACTGTGCTGTGACAGAAGCGGAAATCTAAGTGACAGATTTCTCAAAATTTAGATCAAACCAAAGCTTACATCATCGTATTTGAGGACACTGTGAAACCAGCATTTTCCCCAGGTGTGGCTTTCCTTCTTTGTTATACAGATAAAGCACCGTTTGGTCTCTTTAGAATGTGTGTTTGTCCAAAACGTTGTCATGGAAACAAAGGGTCCTAACGTCACCTCGGGACGTCACATCCAGGCTGGTTTTCTCCTCCTGTAGTTTCTGTAGCACATTTAAGTGTGTGGTTTACTTTCCATAACCAAAACCCTCAGCATGATTAGATACCACTAAATGCTTCAGTGTATCTTTATGTATTTTATGTACGCACAATTCTCTGACTCCATTTGTTATAAACAGTGTTATAAAAGGAGCACACATTAATTAATAAAATAGCATAAATGTCACACTACAGTGTGTAGAAGTCTCTCTGAAATAGATACTGAAGCTCCTTTAATAATATGACCCTGTTGGACACTAACTTACATTTTCTTTACATTTTGTTTATGAAATTTCACTTAAAACATTTTCTTCTTATTGTTGATAATGTGCATTAAAAGGCATCAAAGATTTGTCAGTGCAGCTGGATCTCTTGCTGCTCAGGATAAAGGGACCTGTCAAGCTGAAAATAATATGTGATTTGTAATTTATTTTAAACATGCTACACTGTACTTACATTGCACTCTGTCACGCGTGCGACATTACAGGAACATGTTCTCAGTTGTATACCGCATTACAATAACCTACACTCACTAATAGAGCTTAATGGTCCTGGTTTTTAGAGCCGGCCATCAATCAGCCAGTCATCCATAATACAAGAGCAAGTTTTACCGTTACTGTATATTAAACACTGAGGTGCCATCGATCACAGTCACACTGTAACAAGCGTACACACACACACAAACACACACACACACACACACACACACACATAAAAATATGCATATGGACACGCAGACACGGGCAAGCAAACACATTCACAATCTGGCATCCCATCAGTCATGTGCGCCAAGCACTTTCAATAATGTTGCCTTCACACATGTAAATGAGTCACTACAGTCCCGAGCTAGAGGTTGTTGATTGCTTTTTATTTGTCCAAGGACCAGAGTGTGCTCAGACTGGATGACTAACAGTGTAATATTATAGCTTTTGGCCTGGGAATTCATGCAGCTCTGAGTTCAGCCAGTCGGAGCGTGATAGTTCCTTCGCAGACGTTTCTGGCTCACAAGGAAGTCTCTGTAGCAACTTTTCCCAAATTCAGATTTAATATGTTTTGCTCAATACAGTGATTAATATTTGTTGTGCTAGTCATTTGATGTATTGAACAGCTTCCTGACTGAGCTCAGAGGAGCAGTGAATAAGAAAGTTATTTTTTCTTTCTTTAAGCAAATTCTGTTTTCCAGATTATCCTTACCAAGAACACACAGGGGTTCTTTGTAGGCTGCAGCATTTCATGATTATGTGAAACTGTGTATACAGCTTGTGACACAAGACTGATTTCAAAAGAATGCCCTTATAATAAACTAAAATCAAGTCAAATCTGAATGAAATTATCAATCAGTGCTTTAAGTAGTGGCCGATTTTAAAGCAACTTTTATTGGTTCACCCTTTGCAAAGGTTTATGAGTTGTAAATGCTTCATGAGTAGTTATTAAATCATTTAGTTCTGCTTTACTTACAAGCCATCAGCCATTTTAAGAACAAAGCCTGGGTTGCCAGGTTGTATCTGGTATTTATCCTCCTCCAATATCACACTTACTGCCTCTTATCACTTTTTGCTGGCTTCTTAGACACTGAGAAACCCCAAGGAGTTTCTTGGCAGTTTTTGCTCCTGTCACATTTTTAGCCACTGTGGGCTCATTTTTCTCTGCAGTATAAAGTTCTGCACCTCCATGGAAAAAAGCACAACCATGGCAGGATGCAGAGTCAACTCAATAATGTCTTTTCTGCACTATGGAACAGTTATAATGCCATGATTTTTTTAAAAGACAAAACAAAAGTTGAATTTCTGATCATTTATTCGAGAAAAATGGGAACTGTCATCAGCATGTGACCCAGGATTACAATTATTGGGAACAAATGTGGCTTTACATACTAAAACTTTATGATGATTTATATTTTTAATTTGTTTCTATACTTGTCTCATGTCTGCTCTGTGTAAGCACAGCCTGCAGTTCAACCCAGTTCAGTCAAAAAGTTCCTAAATTTTTGTCATTTAACTGTTGGTCACAGCTGAGTCAGAATTTTTTATTGGATTTTTAGGATAATCCAGTGATTTCCATGAAATCCATGATTTTGATGAAATATCAGCATTTACAGCTTGGATCTGGTTCATTTTTTGATGATACCACATGTCACATATGATTAGTTCAAGGACAAGAAAGTTGAAAATTCAACAGTTCTTTTTGTTTTTACAGTTTCTGGTTCGGATAAATGGTGTATTTTTGAGATTTTTAAAAAGATAATGGGTGTCCAACAATTTTGAAATGAGTAATTTTGAAATAAAACAAATAGAAGGATTTTTCACAACATAGCAACTCCCCCAAACTTTTCTTTTTATTGGTTTTTTGCTACTTACCAACTGACAATCATTTCTAAGCATCATTTAAATCCAGTAATCATAAAAAATAAATGTAATCAGGTGAATCGACACTGAAAGGACTGACAAAGACAGTTTCACTCACACAGTGTGAAAACTCTTCATAGGGATGTCGGCTCATTCAGCTAACTCGCATTTCCCACACATGTTTGATATCACGTTTCAAACTGAGATCGGAACATAGGCTTTCATACACATCTATACCGTAATAATCCACCACTTCATCCTTCTGCAGTATCACATTACAGCCTGTAATGTACATGACCAAGCCTCTGTTTCATGGAACATGACTGGTTGAAGCTGGCTGTGTGTTGTTGCATTCTGTCTCATTTTGTGGCATGTCAGTGTTCTGGATTAAAGATCACAGGTCATTTCCTTCTTCCTGAGCTTTTTTAGTGACTTCTCCTTGTCCTTTGGCTCTGCATTTGTAATATGAGCTTTTATCTGCATTCTTACTATAGCACACAGACAGGCAAATAAACACACACACACACACACACACAAACACACACAGGAAAAGCTCACGTATATCCATGTCATATACTGTAGGAGGACAATCAATTATTCATGTAGGACAAGAGGAATTTTCTATATTTTTCTTCTTTAGATGTGAAATTAATACAGAACCCATATCACTTTCATTTCCTGAAACTCTCCCTCTCTTTATCTGTCTTCCACACACACACACACTTTGTTCTGTCTCTGTCATAGATGCTTGTATTACACAACTTCCCTGACAGATTTCCTGATTCATGGAAGGGAGACAAAGATTAGTTTCAAAGGGAGCCAGGGAATATAATGAATGTAAACAGTGCTGTACTTTGTAATGGCTAACATTAATATGAAATGTCTTTTTTTTTTTCCTGCTGTGCCATTGTATCAGTCCTTGCTCGGTGCCAGTAATTTCACACTCGGTGTGCCGAGTTGCTGTAATTCACTTTTACAAGGCTCTTTTTTTTCAGAGTGGACATCAGCCAAATAAATTGGAGGAGACTGGATCCACTGTGAAAATGACTAATTGCAAATACTGTGCGTGGCATAATGTGTGAGTTTTTCATTTGTCACTTTATTAAAATGTCACTTTTATGTGTGTGTGTGTGTGTGTGTGTGTGTCTGTGTGTATGTGTGTGTGTGTGTGTGTGTGTAGACGCTTAAAGAGGCGAGTGAAAATGCCAGGAAGGATTTCCACCGAGAGGCTGAGCTGCTGACCAACCTTCAGCATGAACACATTGTCACGTTCTATGGAGTCTGCGTGGAGAGCGACCCTCTCATCATGGTGTTTGAGTACATGAAGCACGGAGACCTCAACAAGTTCCTCAGGCACGGCTCTTCTCCTTATCATATGAAATGGCACCAGAATGGCAACTGTTGTATTGAAAAATGTGTATTTCTCTAAAATGTCAATTGCAAAGCGGATGTTTACTTTGCTGTTTTCAAGAATCCAGCTCAGCCTCCGAAATTCTCTGTCATGGTTGTAGTATTTTATATTGTCGATACAAGGCTGATAGCTGAGGCACAGAAAGTACAAAGGATAGACGACAATTTCCCACCTGTTCCCTCACAGGGCTCATGGACCGGATGCAGTTCTGATGGCAGAAGGCCAGACCACCAGACCTGTGGAGCTGACCCAGTCTCAGATGCTGCACATCGCTCAGCAGATAGCATCTGGCATGGTCTATCTGGCATCACAGCACTTTGTGCACCGCGACCTCGCCACCAGGTGCACCACCTACTTCATTACTACACACTGTGTTTAATTGTTTGGTCTTCATGCACACGTCATTATAGGTGGAAATTTATGCTGACCCTTTTACATTTCATGAAAGACCTGCTAATGACAAAGTAGGATATTAAAACTTTTAAAAATATTTTTTCAACTGTAATAAAATGCAAATATCCATTAATGGATCATTTTTTGTCTGGTCATCTTTCACATTACTGTATGTGCTTAGACTACACTTGACAAATCCAGTCGTTTGGACATAATTTATAAATGCAAAAACCAATGCAGCTCCATTAATGGTCAGTTTGATGACTGAAAATCAAGGAAGTTGAAACAGTCAGCCAAAAAAAGGCTGTAGCCATTAGAGTAAACAGTAAAGAATCATTTTTCATTTAAGCTTTATTCTGACAGGCAAGGCATTGGGAAGAATTTCTTATTTACAGTGACAGCTTTGCATGGGCCAGGTAGGGCAAGAAGATGACGGGAGAGGGAACAAAAACATAAAATAAACAAAAGAATAACAGAATAAAAGAGTAAACTAAAAAAATTAAATGTGTAGGTAATGTATAATACAGTAGACATGACAGGGTTTTACTGATTGACTGATTCATTTCTACAACTGCAAATGACTGAATAACTATCACAAAAATATTGATTACTGAAAACTTTTCTGTCTTATTTCTATCTCTTTACCCAGTCAATAAAATTCTTGATTGTACTGGCCAAGTTTGCTAACTGCCAACATTGTAGAATATGTATGGCAGACCTACACCGATCAGCAACAACATCCAAGCTTAAACCTCATGTAACGTCAGTAAAGAGCTAAAACAAGCTGATAGAGAATACACCAATCAGCCAACATTATGACCACTGACAGGTGAAGTGAATAATACTGATCATATTGGTATTATGTGCTGTTCTGCTGGAAAACCTTGGATTTTGACATCTGTGTTGATGAGACTTAGACACCCAAATAAACAATGTCCCACAGCAAGCACACTCCCTCATGCAAATGGAAATCCCAAATGTCACTGGCTAATAATTCCCCCCACAGGAAAATGCACCCCACCACCTGGCAAAAACATCAAATAATCAGGAACATGTTGAGAAACATGACAATGGCCCAACATGTTGATTTGACCTCCAAACTTCCTACACCCCATTCTGATCAAGCATCAACAGGATGCAGTGGAACAAGTTTGATGGACAGAGGCCCCACTGTACAAGCCAGAGTACCCAAAGGATCCAGTACCAACGTCCTGGTTCCAGACCCCATAGGACACCCTTAGAGGTCCTCTTGTCCATGTCCAGTGGTTCAGAGCATTTCTGACCACATAAGCTGGACAAACACAATATTAGGCTGGTGGTCATAATGTTATGCCTGATCGGTGCATGTAGTAGTAGCAGTTTAACACCCTACAGTATAGATCCAGCTATGTGAAACATCTTTATTCATTCTCATCAACTCCACTTATTTTGTTATTCTTCTGTACTTAGTTTGTGTTTGTTGTTCTAAAGGAACTGCCTGGTGGGTGAGAACCTGCTGGTAAAGATCGGAGACTTTGGCATGTCCAGAGACGTCTACAGCACTGACTACTACAGGGTAGGTGTATGTGTCGATATCTTTTCTTGGCCCTTCTTTTAGCCTCCCTCCTCCCCGCTGCATGGGTCCCTCTCTGCTACTCCCCTGCATGGGCATGACTGATGGACTCCTGCAGGGCTACAGTAAGACGCCTGCTGTGTTGTAGCGCGGTGAATTTAAACATCCTGTCCTGTAAGTACTTGAACAATCAAGGAGAGGGAAAATAATTAACCTGTTCTGTTCTGGCAGTTTGCGTCATAGTATGTGTAATGTAAGTGCTTCAGTGTTTTCTGTCACTGATCTGACCTCCTTTGTTGGTTTTTGGAGTGTAATTTATTCAGGAGTGTTTTATTATACAGGTGTTTGTTTTAAATTTAGGAATCAGCTGTAAACTAGACAACTGGCAAACAAGACAAGCACATTGATTGTAATATGTTTTATTATATAATGGCAATAAGTAGAAAATTTTATATATCAAACAATATTAACATTATCAAAAAGAAGATAATTTTAGAACACAATCTGTGATAAAGAGAATACAAACTGAGATATGACAGAGACACTATAGGAAGAGATTCACCACTTAAAATCGCAAAAGATAAGAAAGAAAAAAGCAAGAATTTGAAAATATGCAGCTCTCTGCTCTGTTCTAAGCCCATCCCACCACACAAGACATTTAAAATTTAAATGTCTCATTTTTCTGTTTTTTATTTTGCATAGAGATAGAGTGAAAGTGGGGGAGACAGGAGAGCGACATGCAGCAAAGGGTCTTGAACCAGACTCAAACTCGTGACTATTGCTAAAGGAACTGAGCCCGTGTGGTATCACCTTAACTCAGCGAGCTAAACGGCGGCCCAAGACGTGACTTTAAAACACACAAAGCTAAAGATCCACCTTCATTTGTTCCTTCTGCTATGATTCAAACCCAACTCCATCTAACCCAATGCATCACCACTTCGTCATTTCTCTGTGGATTTTGTCGCTATTTATACCATTTCACCTAATTGGTAAAAAGCTCTGTGATTGGTTTAAACCTCCTGTCATGGGCTAGATTTTCTAAAGCCTGAAAATGGAGCCAGGGTGCAGTGCAGAAGTCTAGTTTCCTCTCAGAACACTTGAATTACAATATGCTATGAAGGTCAGCATGGATTTTTTTTGCCAGTGATTGCAAATATAATACTGCCTACCCCAGATTAAAGAATCCTGAATAGAAACCGACAAGAGAACTCTGTATAACTAAACATGGCAATTGTGTGGCTCATGTTGTGCTCCTTCCTGCAAAAAGCCATTAGTCTGCTTTGTAACAACCAAACCAGGAAACATCCAGTTGTTGCAGTGACGCAAGCACAATGCTGAGAAGCTGTGCACATGCAAAGTAGAATTACAACCTGTGGAGAAAACCCATTTTAAACCAAAGCAATCCAAATAACCGTCTGCACGCATGGCTAAGAGTGACTTGTCCTTCTGTCTGCACGCATGGCTAAGAGTGACTTGTCCTTCTGGACTTTGGATATTACACAAGAAAGACCCACTTCAATATGTGTTCCCTGATTTTCTTAAGTTTGTAACAGCAAATGAAGTGCCCCAAATCTGTTGCATCTTTTTTGATAAATATATAAACAATTCCTAAAGTGTGCACATTGTCTGGCTTGGCCTAAAATGTTCAAATCTCCAAACGGTAACATAGCATCACAATGAACACTTTTTTGTGGAGCTTGTGTCACGCTTCAAACCACAGCAGTATGAGTTGTGCTACTGATAATGCAGCCTACAGGGTCGCACCGAGCATGTCACACAGTAGTGCAGACAACAGATCTTTTCATGCAGCAAGTGCAGGTCAGTGGGATGGAACAGGGACACAATAGCACCCATCTCAGAGGTGATGTAAAAAAATGGGTGACTCTGCAAAAAGGAACGGGAGAAGAAATGCAGCTGAATTTGTAAAAAAAAAAAAAGATATGTTAGTGCACATTTGTGTGTGTGTGAGTGTGTATGTGTGTGTGTGTGTGTGTGTGTGCTGCAGCTTTACTTGCACTGTCAAGATAACTCAGGGGTACAAGGGACTGCTGAGAGTTTGTGAGTGTTTTTTTTCTTCTTCTGCACAGCAATCTGTCACCTTTCCTAAAGCCCAAAATCTAATAAATCGTACAGATTGATCGATAGTGACTGTCCATTTTTCCTGCCCTTTCACCCATCTGCTGTGACAAACTGACATGAGTGACAGTGACAGAGGACTCAGAGGAGGAGGGAGAAGGAGGAATCGAGGGGAAAAGCAACCATTTGCTGACACGAAAAAAATCTCTGTTTTGGATAAATAATAATGTCATCATTCAGAAAGATAGCAGTAATATGCATCAGATTTATCATTTGGTAACGGAATGAGTGATGCAGTTCATATCTTTATATGCAGTAATTGATCTGGAAGAGAGTGTAGTTATAAGTAACACAGTTTGTGGTTTATTAGGAAAAGTCATTTTCTAGATTATAGCCTGCATTCAGATTTAGCCATCTATTTCGCATTTACAATTAAACGATTATAGTTCAGTAGAATTAATAATGCATGACAATGACACTGGCAAGCCGATGATAGAAAAAATCTTATTTTTCATGTTTCTTATGATTAGAGAGACTTCACCTATAGTAGATATTCCATTTTGCTGCTCTTTAATCATATTTTCGCATACTTTCTCCAAATGTAGCGAGCATTCCATGACCTTAGCGATAAACCACAATGTTAAAAAGGTCAAAACAACAAGAGCCACATAGTCAGAATCAATCTGTGCTCTCAAGAAATGAAGAATTTCACATTTCGTCAGTCGTTTTCTGAACACCGTCGAGATTCAATTTGGAATGCCTGGTTGTATGTGGCGAATTAAAAATGTAGAAAAGATTAAGGTCTCTCCTCTGTGGCTTTCTTTTGTACGATCTCTGTGTGACGCCACGCATCAACCTCCCCCTCCCTCCTCCCCCTCCTCCTCCACCTCCTTCCTTTCACCCCTCCTCAATAAAGCTAAGTGCTGAGGCTGTAGTCATGGCAACGGGCGAAGGCAGTGGCGGAGTTGAATCCAACGTTTCTCAGGAAGAAAAGTAATCAGAGAACTTCTGTTTAGTATGCCGAGGCAGTAGTAGAGAAAGAGAGGGGGAGAAAGGAGGGAGATGGAGATGGAGGCAGGAGGGTGGTGAAGAGATGAAAGGAGGGAAAGGGGTGGAAAAGAGAGAAATGGGGGAGAGCAGCCGGAAAAGAGAGGAAGGAGAAGGAGTGGGAGGCCAGGGAGGGAGAAAACAAGACACAAATTAATATACAAAAGGAGAAAAGGGAAGTAATAGAGCAATAAAGGAACATACGCTGAGGTGGGAGAAGAGAGGTCTGGAGGCAAGGCAGCCTGCAGAGAAGACATTGTACAGGATAGTCAGTAAGAAACAAACAATAGAGGAGATGCAGCTTTACACAACCGCCAAGCAGCGTATCAGAGACGGAAATGCCAGGAAATGACAAAAGCAAAAAAGGACAGAGATGTAGACAGACAGGAGAAAAACAGTAGAGAGCTACAGGGTGGTGGGAGGTAAAACACAGTGATTCTGCCACGTTTCAGCTTCCAGGAGAGACGGAGGTGTGTGCGCTGATGTATTCGTATGTGTGTGTGTGTGTGTGGGGGGAGTGTAGAGTGTAGGGACCCAGTCATGCTCTTGCGTCAGAGAGGAGCAAAGATGAGTCATAGAAGAATCGGAGCCCCCCCAGTGCTGATGTATGTGTGTGTGAGTGTATGTGTGTGTGGGGAAATAGAAGCAGAGGCGTAGGACTGAAGGGGCTGCGGTGACGTCATTGAATCCCCTGTTACACAATGAACCTGACAGGCGTTCCACAAGACAGACAGGATGCCTCAAATCAAACCTTGAGCCTTTTCCAAGCAGAGTTTTTTCGGGGTGTGTGTGTACGTGTGTGTGGGGCTCGGCTCGCAGTGCGAATGCACACACTCGGTACACTCCAGTGAGTTTATTCCTTTTCTCCTTCAAGTGATTTTATGCCCAAATGTGTAGGAAGAAAGAAAATTAACGTTCGAGCCCGACTGTTTTACGCTGCTGACACAGACTGTAAGAAAACACTGTCAGGAAAGCAGAACTAACCAATCTCTGCAGAGTCATTTGCTGGGTGCTTTTTTTTTTTACAACCCATCTCTGAGTCCCGACCAACACAGACACACAGCATCCTAATGGGGCACCTGGAGGACCAGAGAGGAACAGCCAACTGTGCAGGAGTAAGCGATACCACACAAAACAAGGTACAAATCACCACAAAGATGATATTTCTGACACATATTGTAGTCTACCAGTATCTGTTGTTATTAATATTATAAATATCATTAAGTAAATCGCAAAGCCAAATAACAAAATTACATAAAAACACATAAACCTACATATGCATAAAAATACCTGTGAACCTACAAGTGTTTCAAGTAAACAGTGGTCTCCACCCCATGAACCCCAAACCCCAGTAGGTTTGAAAGGCATAATCTTTTTTTCTTCTTAATTGCCAAATTATACCATTTATCAGAGCTGGAAACTGCAAAAAAATAAAAATAAAATAAAACAGAAAGAAATTAACCAAATTCATTTCAATTCAATTCAATTTGGTTTAATTCAGTTCAGTTCAGTGTAATTCAGTTCAGCTTAGTTCAGTTCAATATAACTGAATTCAATTTAATTCAGTTCAGTTCATTCAATCCAGTTCAGTTTGGATTGGAGGGAGGGCGGCCATCTGCCTCGACCAGTTGGGATGAAGGTTAAGGGTAGAGAGAACATCAAAGCCTAAAGTCATGATGTATCAAAATGCCTTTATTTTGAATGTGTCATTTCAAAATTTGGCCAAAAATAGAGCGAACATAGATCCTGTAAAAGAAAAGACGTTCTACGCAACCTTGAAGCCCGGCTGACTCAACTGCGACCAAAGTTTACACAGAGATGAGACGAGTATGGAAACAAATAGAGAGAACAAAGTAGAGCATTTCTGATCAATAAAATAAATATAGCAGGTTGTTGATCCGGCATGGTGAAATGTCTTTGGTATAAAAAAAAGCAGAGTTTGTAGAGACTGTAAAATAGTAAAATATCTACATTGTGTAGAGCCAATATTTTTTGTCCGGTACTGGTAAAACCTGCAGGCACTTGGAAACATGTTGGACATGTTGATTAATGGTTTTTCAATTTTTGGACAACATTTTTGAATTCTGTCCACTTCTAGCCATGGTTGTGTTGTTTCCACATTAATTTATGTTAACTTCAGTTAAAACACAAGGATAGGGTGTCTCATAATCATTCTTCATATATTCATATATATTAATTAATTTTATTCCCTTGTTAAGTGTCCTTGGGTTTCGTGAAAGGCGCTTTGAAATAAAATGTATTATTAATATTATTATTATTATTAATGCTTGTACAGTACGATGACCCTGCATGTGTTGAGATGCAGCACTGAGACTTAATGTATCCCAGTGGCAACTTGCAGTAGTGCAATGAGGTAATCTACTGCAGACTGTGATTGTTATTATTATGAGTGCATGTGGAGGGAGCTTCACTAAATGTGGAACTCCTACAGATAACCCCATTGCTTTGTGTTATAGTCGCCCCTTTTGATTATTTCTGCTTTGTTTTTGAAATTATCTAAATACTATAGGCACACATGAGCATTGGGAGCCATTGCTATAACGAAGAAGCCAGTCTGAGGTGTCAATGAAGAATAATTCCAAACATGTGTTGAGTGAGCAGTCAAAAAGTGAATAAGGGGGTAATTCTGAACAAAGCCCATGAGTTCAACTCTTCATGTATTGAATCTGCAATGAGACAATGCAGTGATTTAAGGATTTTTCGCAATATTCATTTTGTCCATTTGGCAAAAACTTAACAATAAGGGCCAGCAAGATATTTTTAATGAGTTCTTGGTCTTCTTTTAAAGACAAATACATTAGCTATTGTAGGAAGTTGTACAGTTAAGTGCCTTAAAAGTTCTGAAATCGTATTTTGTGCTGGGTTTTTATGTGACGTGAGCAGCCGCAGCGTCAGAAACATAAATAACAACATGTAGTGTAAACCTACATGTTAACTGCTTTACTGTATCTGAGCTGACCAGGAGCTTGTTTCTCCTGGGGAAACACATGCGTGTGCACACACACACACACACATGCATGCGCACACACACACACACACACACACACACACACACACGCACGCACACACACTAATAGAGTCGAACGTAGACACCAGCATTTGTTGGAAAGAGTTTTTGTTTCCATAGCAACACAGAGGGCAATTAAGGTACGGTTTTTCTGTGTAACAAAGAGTAGGCGGGGTTGGTCACATAAGCTCCTCCTACACCGCATCCCATAATGCCCTCTTTTTTAACCCGTGCAGTTGCCATGGATACCACAGCCTCCAAGAGGTCACTACAGAGAGCCCACATCCCTCCTCTGCTTTATTTTTCCTCCTTTTTGAGGCTTTCCTGGAACACTCAGACAGCGGTCTCGCTGAAATGATGCATATTTATAAGACAGAGAGGCAGAGAGAGAGAGAGACAGACAGGCAGCTTAGAGACGGTGAAGGAAGGTGAGAACCAGAGAGAGAGAGAGAGAGAGAGAGAGAGATAAGGGAGCAGCAAAGGAGACAAAGACTAACGACAAAGCCACTGACAGCAAAGAGAAAACAGAGAATGAGCTGATGACAAAGAAAGATGCAGCATCTCCACGTCTTCACACTGTAAACATGACTTTCTTTATTTGATGGCCCTTTCTCCCCAATGACAAGAAGATTTAATGTGATTCTTTCCATTCCTGCTCTTTCACGTGTTTCCATGCCCTCTGTTTTCTCTTTAATTCAGCCTTGTCGGAGCCTTGTTGAAGAGATTGCCCTTCGCTTCCCTCCTCGGTGTCTCCTGCTCTAAACACACTGAAACACACAGAGAGTTAACAAACATAAAAAAGATGCGGCTCAGCAGTTCAAGAGGCCCGTATTAATATTTCAGTCCATCAGGGGAAAATGATCAGCCATGATGAATAAAACAAAAAGACTAATGGATAGGAGCAGGTTCAGATGCATCAGTGAATAAATACTGTCAGAAAACTATCAATAGAAGAAGAAGAGAATAATTTACCAGCAACAAACTCACTGCTGCTTAATTTGACTGCTAATCTCTGTTAATGTATGTGCGACTGTGGTTTTTTTCTTTCTATAACACAAACAAACAAAAAAAGCATATTAAAAATATCTGTTTATCATACGGCTTATAATGAGCAGGAAAACATCCATTTACACTCTCATTTTGTTTAATGTTATTGGAATAACTGTTGACTAATATAACGTGTAGTTGGTCTTTTTTTGAAAACATGTTATTCAAAATCTTTTCAGTTTTTAAATTAATTACAAAAAATTATTGTAACAACACCAGATAGAATAATAAAATGGCATATCCAAGTAAAGGAAAGAACAGGGGGTAAAAACATAGATACAATGTTTAAAATGATAATAATCGTAGTAATAGTAAATGAGTAACATAAATACATAAATAGGTAAGTAAATGAAGGGTAAAAGAGAATAAAATGAACAATGAAATAAATAAAGCAAAATAATGAAAACACTCAATAAAAACAACAACAGCAATAATAATGATAATAATAACCATTTAATAATGATATAAAAATATAAATGCAGTTTGCTACCCAGCCTTCAAAATCAAATCAAGTGTTTTATATAGCTTTTTTTTTTTTTTTTTTTACAGTAGCCTGAGTTGACCAAAGCGCTGTATGTGTTGTAGGACAATCAACAAAATATATGTGCAAAAGGCAAGACAGGTTAAAGTCTCATAAAATCAACTTATTAAACAAAATAAATAAAAATATAAAAATCTAGAAAACAAGCAAAAATGGGATCTAATTCTAAAATAAACATATATTTAGAATTCTAAAATATTAGGAAAATATTAACAAATCATTAAAAACATGCACATCTTTAGTTTTTATTTATTTTTTATCTCAATGAAGAAGGAAGGCTGTTTTAAAACTTTGGAGTTGCCACTGCAAAGGAAGGATCTCCCTTATCCATTAAACCACCAGGCTCAGTCGTGGGATATTTATATATATATATATGTGTGTGTGTATATGTTATATGTAGTTATAGAATAATCACTGCTTTACAGTGTGAAGGACTGTATGTACTGTAAATTGCAATACATTCATTGTTTTCTATTGTCATCCGTACATTGTGACCGTTGTACTACACAGGTTCAGTGTACCGTTGTTTATTCTGAACCACATCTGGATGTGACAGAGACACAGTGTTACAGGGAGGAGAGGGAGAGCCTGGTTATGAAGAGTAAGAGCTGCAGAGATGGAGGCAGATACGTTTTCCCACACGTAAAAGTGAACCTGATGGCTATCTGTGTGACTGTGCACATTTTATTACTCCATTAAATAACCCACTGACTAACATAGAAACAGGCCAAGTGTGGGTACCAGGCCATTAATAACAGGCATAAACCACAGAAAATGGATTGTGCTATCTGTGCAGAGCGGTGGAGCGCAGATCGGCCCGTAGATTCATGTTTGGAGGGGAGGTGAGGAGACAGAAGAGGTGCAATAAAAGGGAAAATCAACGTCAGTATTCAGGGTTCGGTTTCATTTGCCGTTACTTTGTCAACTGACTGAAAAATGAAGCATTGACATATTTGGCATGTTTAGTCCCTGAAACCTCTTTGACCTACAGTTAACCTTCCACAAGAATAAAAACAATTTAAAATTAAGTTAGGGCCATTTTGGAGCGCTTAGACAGGCTTATTGATAACAGATTGTTTGTCATTAGTGGGTAAAACATGACAACCTGATCTTTATATATGTTTAACTGGATGTTTGAGTTTATTACCTGTTTATTTAAAATAAAACACAATGCAGGATCTTTTTACTTAAACATGATGTTCCAATTTAAACAAATCCTTGTTTACATTCTCGAATTGCTGCCACAGCTATTACTCAGTGAATGATTTACACATTACTTAAAGATTTACCAGCTAAGGCATCACTTGCAGCCCAATTGGAGTGCTACTACTTTCTAGCTTGTGGTTACGTCCAATCTTAGTGATCGATTGCAACTGCAGCATATTCTAATAGACTACAAGTCTTTTTTTTAAAGGAAAGCAGGGTGAAAACTTATAGCCAGTAACATCTTATCAATAGGAACATCAATAGTTTTAAAACTGTTTATCATATATGTATCTACTTTTACATATTAAGACAAAGAAATGACCTAAAGTCTTAGAAAATAGTTGAGAAATCTTGATATTTTCTTTGTCAGGGAGTAAATACCAGCTATGGTAGGTTTACACGGTGTTTTGTTTTTTGTGTTTGGTTATAATTATAATGATTTACTCTCATAAAATCAAATTCTTCCTCAATAACATCTACAGCAGGGGTGTCAAACTCATTTTAGTTCAGGGGCCACATAAAATCCAATTTGATCTTTAGTGGGCCAGACCAGTAAAATCATAGCATAGTACCCCATAAATAATGACAACTACATCCAGAAATGTTCGTGCACTTATTTCTGTCACATTTCCTAAGAACAATAAATGTCATTTCAGCAATAATATGCCTCAGTTTATCATTTACACTTGTGCATTACAACTTACAGATCACTTTGTATCTACAAAAGCACAAAACATCTAGTCACAGGTATCTGGAACTGAACGATATAGTATTTTATTTTACGATTAAAACAACTTGTAAAGATCTAAAAATTATTTTAAATTTACAGTTTTCCAAATGTACAATTTGCAGTTAATGTCTTCTCTGTTATTTTTACACTTTGCAGAGTCATCCAGTAGGCCAGATTGGACCCTCTGGCGTTTTGACCCCCTGGTCTACAGTTTCTGAGCTGTGGAATATTTTTTTTAATCTTTATCACTGGCACAGTCAGTAAATCTATTACTGTAATAAATTCACACTTATCAGCTGCTTAAAAGCTGATAATCGTACTGAAAACAGCATTGTTGGTATCAATGCACTCGTCTTGTCATTTCCAAGAGGCATGTTTTTCCCCCTCTGTGTGAGTATCAGACGGTGTTATCCAGCTCTGCTCTCCAAGAGCAGATTAACTCCCAGTCATGCAGATCAGAAGCACCCAAGCGATGAATGTGTTTGTCTTTATATTGCTTGTTCTGCTGTGGGATGTCATTGACAATGTCTGACAAAGATCTCGTAAAAAGTGTCTGACTTTTGCTTTGGTTAGTTTTATGATGCAAAACCTGTAGATGTTTTTTTTGGTTGTTCTCTGCTTGTGTTTTGTACCGGATTTGAATATTTCCTCCAGTGTAAACATTATATAGCTTGGATTATAAGCAGGAATAAGCTAGTTAATAATGAGCAATATATTTGCTGTCAGTGTGTAATAGGATTATTTTCTGACCTTATAGGTAGAAAAAGAGGAAAACAAATGTTAAAGGAGAAAACAAGCTATTTTAATTGTGTCTGTGAGAAACTGATATTGTTTTTAATGCAAACATGGAGCTTTAATTGCATGCTAGTGTGTTCTTTATTGCTGAGGTGTTCGCTCACCTTTTATCTCCGTCGCAGCATTAAAAGGTGCTGCTCTGACCTCTGCCGCGACATTAACCTGATCCAAGCCAACAGTAACAGAGTGTCAGAGTCTCTGCTGAAATGAGCTGTCAGTGTTTATGAACGGTAAAAACTGCAAATGAATACAGCAGTTTAACGGGCTCCAAAGGCTCAGTTCAGATTAGAGCGTAATGAAATGACCAAATGTATCTCTGAGGGCCCTGTGGGTTCCTGTGTGGGACCAGCTGTTGATTCCTGCTCTCTGAGAGTCATGGGAACCTCGCGGTTTGATGCCACAGTTTAAGGTCCTAATTAAATAATTATTTAACTAATTAAATTTCACCCACGCTGGATTGTAGCAGCGGACATACAGCATACCTCAACTGTTTGCACTGGATCACAAATGCGTAACTGATTACATTTTCCTGCCTCACACATAGTGACCAACACAATTTTTTTTTGTATTTTATTTTGTTTTCTAATGCAGTAATGGTTTGTTTTTCACGTTTAGTCTCTTGTTGTGATCACTGGCTTGTAGATTAGTGTATACCTTGTGAGCTTTCTTAAGCACACACCTTTCAGCTAAACAAATTTATCAGAAGTGAAGCTACACTCGCGGTGATGATGCAATCTGCTGTGCCATACCGTTAAACCCCACTCACTGAGAAAAAGCCTCAGGCAGCAGTAATGTTCACAGCGAAATGTTTGCAGCGCTACTTTAAAATGTATCACAATTTCTGAGTGTGTGAGAAATCTGAAAAAGCTGCATGACCATGCAATTGAAACGCATGAAGTCGTAGAATACAAGATGCCTCCCAGCTTGTTACATCTCCATTCCCTTGTGTGTTTGCTGCACACTGTACTGACTTTCTGTGTTTATTTCTGTGTTTGCTTCCAAAGGTCGGAGGTCACACCATGCTGCCCATCCGCTGGATGCCTCCTGAAAGCATCATGTACAGGAAGTTCACAACAGAAAGTGATGTTTGGAGTTTAGGGGTTGTTCTCTGGGAGATCTTCACCTACGGAAAACAGCCTTGGTACCAGCTCTCCAATAATGAGGTACAGAACAGCCATTTTTTATACATTTAACTACTATATATCTACTTATAAAGACACTAGCAGACCTAAACACAAGTTAGAATGTTCCATAACTAGGCATGAAGCTTGTCAATGCAACCGATCCATGACATAGGCTGAAAAAAGAAGTATAGCCGAAAGTATGAAACAACAACTACATAAATGTTACCTTGGATGCACCTTGAGCTTAATAAGTGATGGCGAACAAGATCTTGCAGCCCAAAGATACGAGGAAGCAGCCACTCAGTCAAAGTGAATCTAAATATTTGATCAGTTTCGCGTGCAAGTTTCTCATAGGTATGAATTTATTCATCTTTTGGCCTGAGTCATCTCATTACATAAAGCTAATGCACATCACTTTGACCCCAGAATTTCATTGCACTGTAGCGACACAGATGTGCAGAGCGAGCCGCTCACACGACCTGAGACTTGAGAAAGGAGCACAGCTACAGTGAAATATTTTCCTGAGCTGTTTCACCGGTTTTGCTCCGCTCACCAATCAAAGTGCAACAGAAGAGAAAGTAGCATTGTCAGGCTTCAACGTGAAGCTGGTGCAGTTGTGTCTTACATTCTGAGTGGAATGTGAAACCCAATTTTTCAAAGGGACTCACCAAACATCCCAGATTGATTTATTTTTTGGTCCTGGATCAGACTGTTGTTTTTAATGCAGTTTAAATGTGTTTTTACAGCTGATGACAACACTGGCATTTCTCAATCACTTAATTCATTGCTTGGCTAGACATAAATTACATTTTACAGTTTCATTTAGCTGATGCTTACAACACAAGCAAGGATAGGTGGGTAGGTGGGTTAGCATTAAGGACCTTTGCCTAAGGGTCCTCACTGAAAAATTGCACCCTGACCGGGATTTGAACCACAGTCTCCCATGTCAAAGTCCAGGTAATGAAAATTGCAAAACAGCCAGACATTTTCTAGACATACGGAACTTTGAAATTCAAGTGGACATCCCAAAGTTACAAATACATCTCGCTGGATATTGTAGGAAATTATAATGATAATAGTGTAAATGATATGCAATGCTATATATGTAAGTGCAGCTGTTTTAAAACATGTCGATATTGAAGATTTTCTTCAAGTGTAAACCCCATATAACTTCACCAAAGAGCTGGAACAAGCTGATAGAGAATACACCAATCAGCCAAAATTATGACCACTGACATGTGAAATGAATAACATTGATCATATTGGTACTATGTGGTGTTCTGATGGAAAGCTTTGGATTTTGACATCTGTGTTGATGAGACTTAGACACCCAAATAAACATTGTCCCAAAACAAGCACACTCCCTGATGCAAATGGAAATCCCAAATGTCTCTGGCCTACCCCCACAAGAAAATGCACCCCACCACATGGAAAAAAAAAACATCAAACAATCAGAAACATGTTGAGGAACATGACAATGGCCCAACATGTTGATTTGACCTCCAAACTTCCTACATCTCATTGTGATCAAGCATCAACAAGATGCAGTGGAACAAGTTTGATTGACAGACACAGGCCAGAGTACCCAAAGGATCCAGTGCCAACGTCCTGGTTCCAGACCCCATAGGACACCCTGAGAGGTCCTCTTGTCCATGCCCAATGATTCAGAGCATTTTTGACCACATAAAGGAGACCAACACAATATTAGGCAGGTGGTCATAATGTTATTCCTGATCGGTGTATGTGAGATACAGTCCAGGATTAATTTTCTGTTAACCTACTAAACCATCAATTCTCTCAAATGACAACAGATTGCGGACAATACAATACCAACTCCCTTTAATTGATCCACTATATTCAATACATGTCAGTGAGATGAAGAGGAAAAAAACACTCAGGATCTTGACCCATTTTCCGGAAAACTCTGCTATGTCGCAGCCCTTCAACCCTTCACCTTAACCTTAACCTCACCAACCTGAACCATATGATGTCCTCAACTCTGGTTACCTCCACAAATTAACCTTTAGCCTTCTCTGCTGTCTGCGTTTCCCCTTTATATCTATCAGTTCTCTGCTGTTTCATGGTTCACTCACCTTCTCACCCAAATCTGATGCTCAGATATCTTTTACACAGGATATGGAGTTTTTTTTCTTCCAAAATTAGATATCAATTATTAATCTTCTTGCACAAACTGAGAACAATCACAGAATGAGGAGGAGTAGGTCGCTGCTTGATTGGCAAAATGGAGGCTCTCTTACAGATTGGATCTTTAGTCTTTTGAGATACTGTATGATAGTCTTTAGGTATTACAGTTTTTTCAGTGGCTATATAAGCAATTTGTCTGATATTTAAACTGGTTTTGGGAGGCTAATAAAAGCCATTATTTGGTATTTATTCCATGAGCACAGCAGGATGTGCTTAATGTAGGAAATATAAAAAGCTTAATAATATTACAGGCTAGGAATGATATAGATATTTTTTTCAAAACCACTACCAGAGAATGAAATATACTGCTTGTACAGAGGAGAGCTTTACTCTGCATGCAGTAGTTAGAGTTCAAAAGTGCCTTGAGTCACATATCCTCATTCTGAAGTAGACCTAAAGCTGAAATCTGCAGTTTTCTCATTAATACATAAGACCTGACACATGCTAAAATACTAAATTAACTGGATATTATACGTAGGTAAAGGTATCGGTGGAGACTTTCCTCTCACCCTGCTGTGGAGAAATTGCCTCAGATTTGTCTGGAGGTCTACTCTGGTGCATAACTTCATCACTTCAGTAAATAATTTATTCACCGTGACATTTTCACTGTATGCCACTGAGGCACTGTGACGTAGCTTCACAGAGCAGATGCTCAATCATCTTCACTGGAGTTTCAACCTGCAGAAAGTTGTGAATTTCTACTGTTTTTTTGTTTTATGGTTTTGTCGATAATAAACTGGACGCATGTCTGTCTTCCTCTGCAGGTGATAGAGTGTATAACCCAGGGCAGGGTGCTGCAGCGCCCTAGGACCTGTCCTAAAGAAGTGTACGACCTGATGCTGGGCTGCTGGCAGAGAGAGCCGCATATGAGACTCAACATTAAAGAAATCCACGGTTTGCTCCTCAACCTGGCCAAAGCCTCGCCTGTATACCTGGATATACTGGGCTGAGCACAGGAAGAAGAAGGAGAGTTTTGGATGTGAGTGTGTGTGACGTGTGTGCACATTTAGGTGGGGTTGGTTACCGTATCTAAGTGTGTATGTGCATTTAGGGTTGCATGCATGTGTGTGTGTATGTGTGTGTGTGTGAGCCAAGTTCGGACGTTGTGGCACCTCTGACTCAAGTGCACAATGCTCGTGCAGGTGTATGTGCGTGGAAGGTGCCGCTGTACAGGATGTGAAGCTATTATTAAACTCTTAAAGGCAATCAAAAAATTCCTCAACTCATCCCCAATCGCCTCTTTCCTCCCTGCCAATTTCCTCTCCTTTGTGCGTTTCGACTCTTTCCCTCCTTCCTTACAGAAGAGACATTTACTAAGAGTAATTTAAACTTTGGAGGAAGAAGGAAAAAAAAGATTCTCTCTTCTTTTCAAATGCTTTAAAACTGACTTGGGCTAAATTTGATAAGGAAAACCTGATTAACGGGACTTTAAATTAAGAGACTCATCCCTTGCTGCCTGTCGGACAACAGGACTCGTCTGAACAACCCGGAAATTTCGAGGAGGGCACAACGAAGACGAAGGAGGATTTCCGGCACAAGCTTCTACCCTTTTTTTTGCGTGTAAATATGAGACTGGTGAGACATTTTAGAGGAAATGGCTCCGCAAGGTGTCGAGCCATAAAGACACTGTGTTTTCCCCCTTCTCGCCCTGTCCGTTTATCTGTCCGTCTGTCTGTCCGTCTGTCTCTCAGTACTGTACGCGACTATTAATGTCAGCATTCATCCGACGAGGCCGCACAGGTGATGATTAGCACATTGGTTACACATACAGTAAATTGAGTTTGACGGAAAAATGACCAACAAAGGCGGGAAAAGTAAACACAATGCACTTTCCTGCCTGTCAGAGAAAATTAGGAGGTGTGATAAAAAGATAATGTCTGGTTGCTGATACAAAAGCCAATCAGTAGGGGTACAGTGTTAGCTGAGGCTTAACTGAACAAGAAAGACGAGATATTCTACTATAAAGTAATTGTGAATGCTGAACACCAGAAATTGTAAAAGAAAAAAAAAACAAATGCTTGATCTATCCAGCACTGACCTACTATTCGCTCATGCAACAGACTCATACATGATTTTATAGATATGCATATTCAAACTACATTTTTGCCATTGTTTTCTGTTACATATTACTTTACTCAGGCCTGGACTGCACTGTCATACAGCACAGGGTAACATGATGACTACTCCCCCCTCCACCACCACCACCACCACCAACCCCCTAAAGTGACAGATGCTTCACTTGTGATGTCAAAGCGCTTCGTGTCGGAGGTCAATTGATTCATTTGTCCACAGCTGTCCAACAATCGCGAGATCGTGGCGTTGAGTTTAGGGGGAAGGAGGGAAGGGAGGGAGGGAGGTGTAAAGGTTGCTTAGGGAGGCTGGGTTTTTTGAGTGGTCAGATCACGGTCAGATGTGTGGGTGGCGGCGCTGTAGAAGGTGTGGTTCATTTGGTCAACCCATATTAAATCATCAAGGCTCTCAGCACTCAGACATCCTTGAAAACCACATCTGTGCTGGAGGGGATGCACACGAGAACACACACCACACACACATACACACACACTGTATACCTTATCCTGTCATCCCTCCATCTCCACACACACACACACACACACACACACACACACTAGAAGACACTCAAAACGGGCTCGAGAAGGAAATTGAATTGTGCATGTTTTATTATTTGAGCGGTGCAGTGCTTTAGCCAGGCCCCGTCCTCTGTAATGGTGTAATGTATATTTCATTACAGCCTAATGGGCTCCATTAGCACAGTCTCCTCACAGACATTCAAGACTTATTGTTTTATGGCCGAGAAGGAGGGATGGAGAGGATAGGAGAAGGTGAAGGAGAAGAAAAACAAAAAGGGAATGAGGAAAGAGACGGGCCTGGAATGAGGAGCAGTGGAGAGGAGAAATAAGAGGAGAGGTAATAATGCATATTGGGGAGAAATGGAGAGGAAGGGAGAGAGTTCAGAATGGAAGCAATGGGGTAGAAAGGAGGAAGGCGATGGGAGTGTGAAGGTAAGAATGGGTCATATAGAGACTAAGGAGAAGGAGAAGATAGTGGAGTGAAGAAAGGGGAGGAGAGTGAGAGGGGAGGGAGGTGTGAATGTCCTCAGGGAGAAAGTGAGAGCGAACATCCATCATTACTGTGGCCTGCAGATGTTCTGTAAGCCACAACTTTAACTCCACACTCCCATCACATTCCTATGGCTGCCCTCAACCACACACACACACACACACACTGACAGACACACTCTCTCCTCATACATTTTCCTGGCAATCCACCAACAGCTTACACTGAAAATAAACTCAATAATGTACCACACATCCCCATTATTGAGAACCACTTCACTCACTTACAGCACAGCTCACATATCTGAATGCTTACAGACACACTGTATATATATATACGGCTCACATGCATGCAAGGAAAACACATTTAATGTTTGTTTTTTGCATTTTACTGGCACATATTTTACTCTTTCCGGAAGTATTTACAAAAAAAAAAATTTGAAAGTCATTGCAGTTTCACTAACAGCCATTTTAATTAGATGTAAAACACCAATCTGGAATTTTTGGAAGTCTTTTTGTTTTTATTAACAACAGCACTTGATGGTATTGATGTTTGTGACTTTTGAAAAATGTTGATTTGATTGATTTTTAGTATTATTATTATTATTTATAAATTGAGAAGCATTTTTGTACATTTCTTTCTATATCTAAGGTTGCCTTTTTGCAACGACCAACTGACTGAAGTCGAACACTGGTTTAGTTGATTACGTTTTAGCAAATGTGTAAGATAATCTTGAGTGTATATGTACTTTTTATGTCAGGCTCCCTCTTAACAACGACCGAGCCTGTCCTCATGTACAGCCGGCTCTACAACAGGGATGGATGTTTCACTGGTCTGTCACATTTGTAGATCTAGTCTGACATACTGTGAAATGATTGTCACCTGTCAGAGCGTCCATATGAAGGGTTAACAGCCGTGGCATTGAGAGCTTCAGGCTAACGAGGTCCTCAAAATCCATCCCTTCTGTACAGTCAAGTAGAGTTTGCACTGAGTGAGCGCACTCAACACGATACAAAAAAAACTTTGCCACACAATATCTCTGTGCAATAACAGAGGGCAGGGGTGTGAGAGGGCCTGCGTGTGAGCTGGGCAAAAACTGTGAGAAAAAACGAAACGCAGCGCAGACGAACGCCTCTGATGTGAAACAGAGCAGCGTTACGTGGAAGCAACATCTCAAGCTGGCTGCGCTGCTCGTGTACGTACCTGCTGTGTTTTCCTTTTTTAAAAAACAACGAACAATGTCGAGGCGGACGGCAGGGAAGCTGCTGCTGTGGTTGTTGTGGTTGTAGTAGGATGTCTGGCGTGGTGAAGACTGATCAGCACAGATCGTCCATCTTTGCATGGATGCCTCAGATCAAAGATTTTAGTCGAACAAAGAAAAAAAAAGAAACAGGAAAAACAACTGCTGTATGAACGGACACCTCAGACAAGGAGGGACTGACAATCACAGATTTCTCTCTTTCTCTCTCTTATTCAAGTGACCTACTGTAAAATAGACTATTCAACCAACGTTCCTCTTCTATGCTGCCTATACTGTATGTGATAGTCTTAAAACTTTGGTCTCTAGAAGTGCTACTTTTTTCCTTTTTTTGTAAAAATGAAATAACAGCGAGAGGAATGAACAAAAACATGTGTACAAATGTGAATAAGCTGCTGGAGGAAATAAGCATCGCTAACTGCTGTGTCAGACTGTTGGTATCTAGATTGTACTATTTTCTTTCTTTCATCGTAGAAGTGGAGGGCAGAGAAATGGGAAGCTGCATGGGACTCAACAAAAAATACACTAAAATGACAGACAGCAGTGTTAGTGTGTGTGTGTGTGTGTGTGTGTGTGTGTGTGTGTGCGCGTGTGTTTGTGTGTGTGTTTGTGTGTGTGCAAAGAAGGCTGATTGATGCCCGAGTGAGTCAGGAGGGATCTGCAGGCCGAGTTCAGACTTCAGCCAAATCCTAATTCAAATGCAATGAGATTCAACGCAGGAATCAGTAATTGATTTGTTGTTGCTGTTCACCAATTCATGATAAATGACTTTGCCCAGTCGCGTAGGACTGCGGTTGGTAATATGGCAGCTAAGATTTATGGAATCAATCAATTGCTTTATTTATGACTCCAAAAAATCAGCCTTCTTCTCGACACAACTTACTAAAGCCTGAGCTTCACACAGGTATATCAGCAATATTTACGGATAGCTTGTCCTTTGCCTATCGCCTCACTTCAATGCAGTTTTAGCTGGGTTTGGGCAAAAACCACACGACTCGGTGCGGAACCAAAAAATATCCCGCGAAACAAGCAGATACACATCACAACTTTGAGTGTGTTATGATCTGTATCACATTTAATCCCTCCCGCTCTTGCACAACCCTAACATCAAAGTCTAAGCTAATAGAGCTGAAATATCATAAAGGTCATCTTCGAGATTACCTTTGTGCTTGGATGCTTCTGGAGCCCCAACGCCCCAAAGAATGTAATACCACGACAAAAACTGCTTCCCTGCGAAGAAAAAGAAGAAAAAAAAAAGAAACTGTGATTTGCTATATGCAGTATGTGTTTTTTGGTATCATTTTTTCATTCTTATTATGATTACTATTTGGTTCTGTGCTCTATGTCTCTTGTGTTTAGAAGATTTAACTGCTGCCACCATGATAGAAAAAAAAGGATGTTTTTGGGTGTTTGGATTGTGAGAAATTCGTAAAGTAGGATGGAGGACAAAACTGCTGTGAGGTGTGTGTATGAACAAGCTGTTAAAATGTTATTTCTAAGCCTAAAAATGCTCTTCGACATGTAAGAAACATCTGTATTGCAAAGCACACAAGGTAATTAAAAGCTGGAAATATTCTGATCGATGCAGCTAATGTTTGTCTGTGCAAGCAGTTTGCAAGCAAAAGTTCTGATGTCACCCATCACACACACACACACATACAAACACACGCCAGAGGGAACTTGTACAGTCATACAGTTGCGTGGTGGATGTGATTGTAGTGAGTCATGGTGGTAATGATGATGATGATATAATGACTTCTCTCTGAAGGTGGACCGGTCTGTCGTGATACAGTGTAATTAATAAAAAGTGTTATGTCACAAAAAAAGTTCCTGCCAGTGAATATACTGAAAAGTTGTGTGTGTGTGTGCGTGTGTGTTAGAGAAAGGCATGCAAACATAAAGGAAAATGAAAAAGAAGTGGGCTTTGCAAGAAACTGTAAAAAAAAAAAAAAAAAACTCAGGCATGCTCAGGGCAGTGTTAGAAGAACAGAAAAATATGCTAAATTGAATTCAGTGAGAGACCTGGAGTGTTTGAGTGATGCTACATCTCTCCCATTCTATTAATCCCAACACAAATCCAGTGTCTTTTAAGAAGAAGAAGAAAAAAACAAAAAACACTTGCTTGCTTTGCAGATTAACAGCAGGCTGAAGGCTTTTGCAGGGGAATTGTACTCGCAAATTGGACAGGAGAGTACGCGTAAATCCCTGATGCAATTAAGCAACAGCTGAATTAATATGTTCTTTTTACACAGCGCTCTGTCTACAATTTATCTTTTAATAAAAACGTCATTGGAAAAAGGAAATGAGAAACGCACGAGGCGGCACAAAAATTCACCTTGGTGCGAGGAGTGTTTGGATGCAAGGATGGGGAGGAAAAGTGCCTCGAATCAGCAACCTGCCTGCGTTTGTGTTTGCATGAGGGTAAAGAAAAGCCAGTGGTAGTAGTAGTACAGCTCTCCTTGGTGTACAGTGGAGGATTCCTTTATTCAGCACTTCAGCCTCATAAATAACACTTTTAATCAACAGACACACACCAAGTCGTAAGGATGGCTGTAAAAACATGTCTACTGTATGTCCTAGTAAGACAAATACAGAAGCGCTGCTGCCGCTCCTGTAATACTGAGGGTTGTTTTGGTGGTTGAGTTGCAAAAACTGAACCCAAATCACTCTGAGTCTTTGTCACAACATTACTTCTACCCTGAGATCTCAATTAATACTGTTTAACCTCAATTATTGTGGTCTAAAACTCTTCTTATTGAGGAAAAGACAAAACCAGAGGACTCGACATGTCAGAAGTTTTGTTCAGCAATTTAAATTAATCAGAACTGATTTTTTAAATTATTATTTTTGTGAAACTAATTTAGGTTTTGGCAGATTGTTGCAGCCATCTGAAGAGGGAGAGTTTGATCAAAATACAGCTTGACTTCTAGACTTCTTTCAGACATATAAAATCTAGTTTTTCACCAAAAAACCCAAAAAAGTTCACACAGGAAGTTAAAAAATTAAAATCATATCTACTCCTTCTTCATCATAGTCAAATTCATGATCAATGAAAGTGTATACTTGCCTGCAATTGTCTTTTAAAGTAGTTAAAATAGCCAAAAAAGTCCACCTTCGGCAGACAAATCAGTTTTCCAGTGTCAAACTTTGAATATGCATCATTCTGCACGCTGAAGGTTGGACATCTGCATGACAATGGCCAAGACATATTTTTGAGCGAAGGAGGGATTTTAATTGCATCTGTTTAGAAGTCTGGTAAAAATTTATTTGCACAAAGAACTTAATCATTAGAGTGTCAAAAGGCTGAGCTAAACTAACATATAAATTATAGGTTTAATGACAAGCCTATCTGATGAGAAAAGTTGATGTACTCCTACAGAAGCTCGCTACAGAAAAGAGACTTCACTGACAGGAAACCTATGACAGGTAAAGACGGAACGTTTATTGCAACGCAGACAAAATAGACAGAATAAACACAGCAATAATGCTCCGCTGAGCATCATCAGCTGTGACAAAATCAACAGCATCATTATCATCAGCAAGGTCGTGACGGTGGGGACAGCTGGTGCAGAGACATTTGCGGGGAAAAGTCATAGAGCACAAAGGATGCTGTCACTGCGCCACCTGCTCCACCTGACACGGTGCTGCGATGTAGTTAATCCTGCTCTTTTTGAACAAGCAAATAAGCATAATGTCAAAAGAAAGAAAACAAACCTCCTAAGTACTGTTTATGATTTATTGCAGACTGTGTTGGTGCCCTTTCAAGCCAATATGAGCACCCAAAAATGATGATTTTCAACTAAATGCACCCAGGTATGGTGCACGATACACTCTCTATAGACTAATACACCATTTTGTTACTTTTCTTGATTTAAAACAAAGATGTGAGAATTTTCTTTGTCACAAAAACAGCAGAAAAAGGTTCCATGACCTGAAAATTGTTCCTGAAAAACATTGAAGATGGAGCTTAAAACCTCTCAAAAGAGCGGCAAAACATCTGAAAAGGTGACATGTCAGCCGGACTGAGCAACCGAAACCCTCCAAAGACAACATCTCAGCACCTTTCACCATTTTCCAGCCAAGGAAATAATGGTTGCCAAACAGAGGCTCAGAGTCCCTATCAAGGGTGCTGTACATCAAAGCCTCCTGATGCCATTACTAACTACAGCCTGCCTGAGCTTTAATACTATACTATTAGCAGCAGCCTCATCCCAGTAGAACTAAAAGCAGGGGGGGGCAAAACAACTGTTGCTCAAAAGGAAATCTGTGATTATTACAGAAACATTGGCTTAGAGAGAAAATACACAACAGTGGTCCTGTGGAGACAAAGACAAGGCATGCCGAAGCTGCTTCATAACAACAAAGACCAATTAGGGATTTTTAAGGCGATGACAAGCATTCATTAGTGGTTAATCCCTCACTACTGCACCTGTGTGGTGACATCATCACCACCGCAGGGAGGAGTGTTTGCGTGAATGTGTTCCCCCACTTCTGCATCTGTTTATGTGTGACTGATTTATGGTTGCTCCCTGCTGCAGATAGCAATACAAAGCATAATGAATGTTACTCACATGAAGCTTTGCTCAATCTGAATATCGTCATTTGTTTCAACCAAATTCAACTAAAAATAACTTTACTGATGACAGAAGTGAAGTGAATTTCTGCTGCCTTTAAACAAAAAAATATGCTTAGAGATAAACATCATACCACCGATTGACATTTTTAATTAACATCATGAAAAACTTTCCACTCATCAAGAAAACTGCTGCGAGATGGACAAAACATTATACTGGAAAAGAAGAGCTGGAAAAATGTCCTAACCAAAAAAAGAAAATGCTTCTAAAAGGAAAAGAAAAAAATTATAAGGAGAAAGAAACTTTGTCCTTTTTCCATTGTCTCTCCCAGTATATTAATGTACACTGATCAGTCACAACATCATGACCACTGACAGGGAAAGAGAATAACACTGATCATATTGGTACTATGTGCTGTTCTGATGGAAAACACTAGATTTTGACATCCATGCTGATGAGACTTAGACACCCAAATAAACATTGTCCCACAACAAACACACTCCCTCATGCAAATGGAAATCCAAAATGTCACTGGGAGGAAAATGCATCCCACCACATGGAAAAAAACATCAAACAATCAGGAACATGTTGAGGAACATGACAATGGACCAACATGTTGATTTGACCTCCAAACTTCCTACACCCCATTCTGATCGAGCATCAACAGGATGCAGTGGAACAAGTTTGATTGACAGAGGCTCCACTGCACAAGCCAGAGTACCCAAAGGATCCAGTGCCAACGTCCTGGTTCCAGACCCCATAGGACACCCTGAGAGGTCCTCTTGTCAATGTCCAATGGTTCAGAGCATTTTTGAGCACATAAAGGGGACCAACACAATATTAAGCAGGTGGTCATAATGTTTTGCCTGATCAGCGCATATAAAAGGATACATGTCCTGACTTCTTAATTCAAACTTTTCAATCAAGTTACAACTCTAAAATGGAATTGACAAAGTTAACAACAAATAAATTTGTTGTTAACTTTGTTATATATATACATATGTATCTCAGTTGTTATATTCACAGTCATTTATTTTTCTAACAAAGATGCTGAGAGGTTATGTATTTTATGTGTTATCATGACAGTATCCACTCATAGAAACTAAAGCACCATTAAAGCTTTATATAGACTTATTTAAAAAGTTAAGGCCCTTGGTTAAAGTTAGATAAAGATTAGGAGTCTCAGGCAAGAGTACCTGTTTTTATGTACATTTTAATTCTGTATAAAACCCACATGAAAGAGGGAAAACAAGTCATTTTTAATCTGGCTTTGTATCAGTGATGTTTACCCACAGACCGTATGTAAAACAACAGTACGTTATTTTGTAGTAAACTGCACCAGCTGCAAAAAAAGATGGATGGAAAACATTCTGTGTGGATCACAACATACAATATTATGGATCCACGCCACTTAAAGGGCAGATTGGGGTCTTGGTGGTACTAAAGGTAGCAATACTCTCCATATATTGGATTATATATTATATATTGCTAGCCACTTGGAATCTAAAATCCATTTGTGGTCTGAAAAGAGGAAGGGATCTGGTAATTCCTCACCATTACTGAGAACTAATTTACAGATGAAATCGGCGCAGTCTCAGCTGCCTCAGCTTTCAGCATAGTCAGGAGCAGCTATTCCCTTCCAGTCTCAGACTCAGCTAGCTGTCATATGTGTCTGATCTCCGGTACAGTATGTTTACAGTGTCTGTCAAATTCCTTTTAAATGTTGCAGGTTATAACGTAGCCCAATGTTAAACGAACACTGGAAAATCCATCCATCCATCCATCCATCCATTATCTATACCAGCTTATTCTTTGAAAAGCCCAAAAAGCCAAAGGCTTTCTCACCACAACACACATTTAAAGGTCTTTGGAAGTACATGTCAGGCTATGGCATAGGTTACTCAGATACAACGTAGATGGTGTAGATTTAACACAGAAGTATAAATCAGACTTTAGTTGGTCATATCAGATCGAGCAGCTATAGCAGGAAAAACTGAATGTGTTCAGCTAAGTACAGGGGTGCATTTGATAACTTTAGGAATCCAGGAGAATCGTGCTATTTCTTCCTTCGAAAAGCACATAGTCTTGCTCTAATACTGGAAAAGTCAATAAGCACAAGTTATTGTATGTCACTGAGGCCAATTCATGCTTTTTGCACCTGTATTGCCATAAAGGCCTGCAAGGGTATGCTTGACATAAATTTCATTAACCACCCAAATCCACGAGGGTCTGTGCTTTCAAAAAATTGTGACTACATCAACAGCATATGCACCAGGGAAATAAAAGGTGATAAAAACGAATGCTTGTTTTAAGAAGAAGTTGTATTATCATCCACACCTTTATAATTTCTCATTGTAATCGAAGTGGTGAAGGCGCATTGATTTGTACATGCTCAAACACAGTGAAATGTTCCTTATTCTCCAGAACTCTTGTGCTTTGTCCGTCCACTGTATTTGACACACTAAGGGAATAATTCCACTGACACAGTGCTACAGCCCAGTCTGTGAAGAGCTGCTATACCCTATAATAAGAACAAAGTCGCAGCCTTTCAGAAACACCCATAGGCAGTCTGTGTCTTTGTCTAAACTTAATATGAGGGGCAATGCAACCATCTGTGTAGCAAAACTATGCGTACCTGTTGTTGCATGAATAGAATAACATGCATCGGTCAGTGCACATGGATGTGGAAGAATGAATTGGCCCCTGGCGTTTAACTGAAACCCAACAATGACAAAAAGTGTTTTTGTTGCCTAAAATTAACCACACAAGACTAACGTGGAAACACTGGACTCCGATTGTCCACCAGACATTTACTCTAAGGTTTCTGCAAGTGAACTTGAACCATTTTCTGCAAAACATATCACTAGTAAATACATGTCATTTTGAGTAGACAGGTTTGATTTCTGTTCTCCTGCCACTTTGCCTATAATATAAAGAATTGTTCCTTTCATGGCTGACCTGTTGAACAGTTTAGTTACGAGGTGGCTGGAAAACTAGTTGAAGCAATGGCTCATTTAAAACAAAGCCAAAACAGATTACATTCGGATACTAATGTTAGAGTGGCTGCCCAAATGCAGATTTGATTACAAACAGATCCCTCAAGTGAATTTCAATGAAAAAGATGCTCCTAGTACACAAGGCTGCTCTCTCCCAGGGGACACAATGGAAAACACTGAAAAACAGGACAAACTTATGAACAAGAGCCATTCCTCATCTGCTGCCTCCTCCTGCTCCTGCAAGAGTTTCCTGTTCCACCGAAACGGAACAGCCAGTGGCTTTATCAAGATTTATGAGCTAGATCATCATTGGAAATATAAGACACTTGTTGGGGCACATGGGGAGATGGGAAAGGAGGGGGAGCAGGCGGAGAGAGAGAGAGAGAGAGAGAGAGAGAGAGAGAAAGAGAGAGAGAGAGAAGAAGAGGCTGAAAAGATCAGGGGGAAAAAGGGGGAAAGGGCCACAGAGTGTGAGAAAAACAACAAAGATGAAGAAAGACAAACACAGACAGGAGGATTTTTGGTCGGCACAGATGTCTAGACTTGATCCAAAACCCCAACTTCGGTCCTATCTTTTATGCTCCTGCCATTTTCCTCTCTAAATGTGCTGACATCCCATTTGAAAGCTGTTATCAAGTGAAACACTCTAAAAACAAGCGTAAGTGCAGCAGCGATAAAGGGCTGAATGGACTGGAGACAAATGGAAAATGAGGTGAATCTCAAAGTCCATCAGCCGCAGTTGTTACATTACACATCGTCTCCTGATGATGCACTTATTTTTCTCACTTTAGATTTTTTTTTCCTCTGAAAAAGAACAATAACATAATCTGTGGAAGACAGATTGTTGGGACCAGGGGAGAATACACATCAGGGCTATGTGATGACAGGATGCTAGTGGAGTTATGTCCAAAGGTTCAGAAGTAGAAAGAGTGAAGTAATGGCAGCCATGAATAATATCTAACTGTTGAGTATGTCCACTGCATCCTGTTGATGTTTGATCAGAATGGGCTGTAGGAAGTTCGGAGGTCAAATCAACATGTTGGACCATTGTCATGTTCCTCAACATGTTCCTGATTGTTTGGTGTTTTTTCCATGTGGTGGGGTGCATTTTCCTGAAGGGGTAGGCCAGTGACATTTGGGATTTCTATTGGCAGGAGGGAGTTTGCTTATTCTGGGACAATGTTTATTTGGTTGTCTAAGTCTCATCAACATGGATGGTACCAATATGATAGTACCAACATAGTATAATTATAATCAATGTTACTTACTTCACCTGTCAGTGGTCATAATGCTGTGGCTGACTGGTAAGCTATAGATCCATTTTCCCCCCAGTGGTAATTCGCACTATTACAGCCTAAACAGATCACGAAAATAAAAGAGGCACCTGTGAAACTGTTTTGGTTGGATTTTACTTTTTCTATTGTGAAATCTTCAATTTAAGGATGCTTCAAAGCTCCGCAGGCAAGGTAAGCAGCAAAACATTAATGCACACATGTGTAATCAGACAAACCAACAAAACTGGAAGCTTTTTTGGCTCACGTGCCAGCAAGCATTTTTTATTCAAGTGAGCTGGCACCATCTTTGGTATCTGGCGTCCTGTTCTCCAGAGTTGAGTGGCATCCAAATGAATGGGCTTGTAGTTCATGACATAAAAACTGAATAGGTGCAAGAGATGAGAGGTTTTGGTAGTGCTTGGTGTTTATTTCAGCATTTGTAAATGAGCTTATGGCATACAGAGGTCTCCACAGCGAGGTGTTATTCCTCAGATTTATGCACACAAGGGAGTACAGGTGGGGAGAGGTGTTCCTCTCAGCTGTCCCACATACATAACTTCACATGTCAGTTTGCTGCTTCATCTCAACAATGTGTACATCTTGCAAGATACAGAGAAACACAGAGCGACAGAAAAAAGGGAAAACACTCTTGTCAGGTCATGTCTCCGTTATCTATATAGAACAGTTAAAACAACAGCCATGGAGTCAAAGTGCTTCCAGCAGAGAAGTAAGAATGGAATTGTGGATTTACCTAACAAGGTTAAATATGAAGGTTAAGACCCTACAGTGTGATTTATTATGTTAATTTACCTGAACATTTAAATATTATGGTTAAAACCCTACAAAATTATATAAAATACGAATTGGCCTGACTAAATTAAATCACAAGGTTAAGACCCCACAGTGTCATTAATAATGGAGATTTACCTGAATAATCTGAAAACTAACTGAGGAGACCTTCAGCACGAAACAGGTGAGGGGAGGACAACCATCTGTCTTGACCGGTTGGGATGAAGGTAAAAAAGGGATAGCAGAAACAAACAAACAACAAACAAAGCAAACAGTAAACACAAACACTGGACTGATTGGTGGGATCAGTAGCCTCAGAGCCAGAAATATCTTAACATCTTGCACTACTTACTCTTTGTAACTCTTTTTACTTGCACTACATTTTTACTTTCACACTAGTGTGGACAAAAAGCATTAGATTCACCTTGATTGTGACAATTTACCTGTGTTAGCTGTAATTAAGGTCCACACTGAACCCCGAGATAACACACATTGTTTAGGCTGAACAAAAACACACATTATGATGCTGGAGCAACACAACACGTGTCCATATAAACCTACAGCATCACTCACTGTAAAATATTATATTTAACATAATTGGCAGTTTTTCAGTTGTCTGAGTCATGTGTGTCTGACACGCTCTTATTTTAATCAAACTGGCTGTCTGTGCAGGTAATGACTCCCATTTACTCACACTGTGCTGCGGTTAACACACACCAAAGTGTATTTTTAGGCCTCACGTCAAATGTTTTCTTTGGTTTTAGGTGTGCAGCCTCAGTGACTTAGGCTCTGAGTGCACTGAGTAGACACACACACACATATTTCAAATGTATTGCTACACCTCCTGCATCGAGACAGCTTAAGGATTACGTACTTAAATTTATGCTTATTTAAACTATACAAAATTTTCATTTCTACATTTTAAGCAAAACCCGAAGTTTTGTTTCAAGAAAACCATCATTGCTTCAGAGCAGTGAATACGTGACTGTATCTTAACATGACTTCATCCATCATGTCTTTTTTACCTCATCAAATGAAGCTGTTCAGACAACCGTATTAGCATATCCTTCACCACATGTGTTGCACTCTAAATTCTCTCTTTTCTGTTTTGAAAGGCTGTTACATGATGAAGGTTGGTTATCTGCAGGGAGCATCGTTTCCTGATCTTCTCATTTTTTTAACCTTAAAATTCTGATCTATCCCTGTAGGGATCTGCCGAATCAAATCAAAATTCAAACTGTGAAGTGCTTGATAAATGTCAGCCCTCATTATTTTGCAGCCTGTGCCACCTTTTAATGAGCTTTAGCGTCTGTCCATTGAATAATACAACACTATAAAATGACTGCTGTGCCGCTTGTTCCTGGAAATTGAATCAAGTGTGTCTGCAACTGCCTGATTTTCATATGATTGACTAATGAATTGATTTAGGTGACGCAGTAAACTAAATCAGCTTATTCGCGCTTTTCTGAGGTTTTAATGGTAGCTGCTTGTAAATTTCCTGTTTCTGCACAGGGAGGCTCGATTTTGGACGTGTTGGAGGACCAATTCAAGGAAAAATAGGTTGAAATGGATTGAAATAAATGCGTCAATGACAGGAGCACAGAAAAGAAGGAATGAATGAGACAGAGTGAGGCAGAGAGAACATTAGAAAACTGAAAATAACCAGGTAAAAAACATACAGCAAGAGAGCAATAATAAGTAAAACATTAAACACACACACACACACACACACACACACACACACACACACAGAGGCCAGAATCCAAACCAGGTGCAGACAGTGCAATCAAGCATCAGGAGCCAGCAACAGAAAACACTGGGGAGCCTGATAGGGGGAGAGGCAATAGAGCAGGCAGCAGAACAGAGCCAGTGAACGAGGGATGGGCTTTTGATGGAGTCTCATCTGGAGTGTTTATGACGAGGCAGCGCCAGCAACGTAATGAGTTGACTGATCAATCTTTCCTCCTTGCCCCGCTGGATCAATAGCACTGTTTTGACAGCCTACATTAAGCTCTAACTAATTGCCAGATTGCTAAATGCTTTTAAGAAGGAAGAAAAAAAAACATATCCAGGGCAATCAATAATGCAATCACACCAGTGACTCTCCTGCCGAGGGAGGAGGGATGCATGTTTGTTTGTTTGTTTGTTTTGTTGTTGTTTGTTGGGCATGCGTGTGAGTGCGGTGAGGGCCAAACAGTTACCTGCCTCATGAATTGTACGACGTGTGGATGCATCTTATTTGCTTGAGAGGTGTTTGAGCAGCTGGGAGTTGTGGTTTTGGTGGAGCGGCGCTGTGGTGTATTTGGGGTTTGAACCTCGGCTGCCTCACAGGGACAGTTAGTCGACTTGGCTCTCCAGCTAAAACCACCAAGACTTTAACACGGGGCTCAGTCACAGAGGATATGAGCCTTAACAGCTTCATTTAATAACAGCCGTGTGTGCGTGTGTGTGTGTGTGTGTGTGTGTGTGTGTGTGTGTGTGTGTGTGTGTGTGTGTGTGTGTGTGTGTGTGTGTGTGTGTGTAGATATTTATCAATCCAGCAGTTTTGGTTATCTTTTCATGTTGGGTATGATAACATTACACTCACCACAGACTTTGCAGAGCTCTGGGAGCATCACAGCGCTGCCCAAAAGGGGGCAAGAAGACAGTTTAGATGATCAGCCAACTTGTAAACAAGACAACAGCTCTGCCAGATTATCTAAACCACTTCATCTGGAGGTAAAACCCAAAGTAAGCACACCTGATGATAATAATCCCTCGCTGTTTTTGGGACAAAAAAAAAATCCACTGTGCTCTACCTGCTCAGTACTGAACTGCAAACACACTGAATTAGCAACTATCTGGTGAGCAGATAATGGAGCATTTATCAGCTAAGCAGCCTGACATTTCCTCTAGCAGTTGGTTTAAGGCAAAAAAACAGACTGAATGTGCACTTGCGTTCACTCGGTGGCTGGAGATCCAGACTCCAAATGAATGATAAAGTTGCTCCACAACTGCTTTTAACAACTTTGCCGTGTTAAAACCTTAACATCTGCATTAACTGTATTTTGAATGGCACCAGGCCTCAACATACACTCTTTGAAGTGCAAAACCTCACGATTCAAACAGTGATGTCATTTTAAGACACTACACTAACAACACAGAAACAATAGCAGCAGCAACAAAGTGTATATAACAGTTCTTTCATAACTTTCTTATTGTCTGTAAGACCACCGACCATGCTGTGCCCTGTTTCCACAATAACAAGTCTGTCTTTGTCTTTCTTCAAATTAAAAAAAAACACAGTGAATGATGGGGGGTTGAAGGTGATGATATATCGGTGTTGCCCTCAAAAGGGCAAACATCAAAATTTCAAAAATCAAAAAGTTGAGTTTGACAAGTCTTTCTTGACCCTGAAAACAGGAGCTGACAAAACAAATCCTTCAAATTTAATTTCAAAACATGTTATTTGTAATTGTCCTGCAGAGCGACACGTAAGGACACTTCCAGATTAGTTATGATTGATCTCTACTGTGCCCTGGGAGCCTAAGCTTTTGGGCGGACTGGCAACAGAAAGCAGCCTGGGAATCTGCCATCAGGTGGCCCCAGTTAGTTAATGCAGACATGACACATTTGTCGATCAACAAATCCTTAATTTAAAAAGTCCTAAATCTGCTATTTGTATTGTTTTTGTCAGGCTAACGATGTAAAATTAGTAAAGTAATGTTTCAAGGTTTTCCATTGATGTTTGTGTGTTTGTACTGTAATAGAATGACACACCTGACACATAATTTCACTTAACAGCTCCATTTTTCAGAATATTACAACATCCTTGCTATTTATTGTATTCATTGTAGCGCAATGACAAATAAGTGCTCATTTTAGTGACATACTGTGCTTTAATTTACTTTATAATAACACAATAACATTCAAAAGGTCACCTCTAATTGGGTCTGGATGGGAAATCTTACATGCCATAGCGGCTGTAATGTACAAAAAACTTGAAAATGAACAAATTTACTTGTTTGTTTTACCTATTTACAGTCGAACATTTTGTAAAGTTAAGAGTAATTCTGTGGAAACTTCCCTTGAGAGTCAGACAGTTAAACCTTGGAAATGGTCAGACCTTCAGTGGGACTCATTAAAGGAAGGTTAATACGATGGGAAATCAGTTGATCTACCTTGTTCACAGCACAGAGCATGTAAGCAATAAGTACAAAACCTGCTGAGTAAAATGCTATTACTGAAAGCCTCATTAGGAAAACAGCCAAGTTATAAGAAAGCATCCTTCCCCTCTTTGTACTGAGGATGAGTATCAAGGTTGATGCCATTGAGATGATATTACAGAGCAATATATGCGCACAAGGTCTGTGTATGCTTTAACACGTCTGTATGTTCCACACGTGAGGTTCAACCGGTTGACAGCTTCTTCTGTGCTTCCAGAAAACAGCGGGAGATAAAAACCCTTTAATTTTTCAGACAGGCGATGCTTCTCCCAGTTGAAAGAGCCTCTCCTATACAGTTGGTTCATCCATTTTTAATAAGGAGGCGCACACTGGACAAAATGGCATGAATTGAAAGTGCAGGTATAAGAGTAGCTGACCTGGTGTCTTACTATTTTCAAAATTCGCACAGCACTCCTCACACTGCCCGACTCAGGAGCCAGTGATGAATCATGAGGAGAATTGAAATGGGGCGCCTGAAAGAAAAGCACGAAGGGCAAAAAAAACAGAGAGAGGGAGGGACAAAAACACATACACAACATCACCAGTGGCAACACACACAGAGCAAAAAATCCGAATCGCTATTTGAGAACATAGCAGAGCATATTGGTAAAATGTCTCCGGAATCATTTCTGTGAATTGTGAGCCGTGCTGACATTAATTTCAGTGATGCTGATTGTAGGTGAAGCTAATTGCGCACAGATGATATCATGATGACAGTGTGATTAGGCACCAGGGCTCTAATTACTGAACAGCTCAGTTCATTATATATATTTTTTAAATCGCTAATGAAACAAATCCACATTTGTATGCGAATATGTGCACCGTAATAGTTACACCTGTGGATGTATTTAGAACTGAAACAATCATTTAATTGATTAGAACCAATGGAAATTAATTGACAACCATGTTGAATCAAACTGAAGCAAAAGCCCCAATAGGAATATGGATGATCCTTACTTGTTCTGGCACTGTACCCACCAGAAAAACAAAAAAAACTAATTGAGTGCTTAATTAATAAACAAGCAAAAAACCGCAATGGAAAAAATTCAAACCATGTGCACATCTGCAGCAAATACTTCCTCAAGCTAATTACATTTTTTTTTTACTGACAATCACACATCACAAGCTCGAGAAAGGAACAGATTCCTCCATACACTGCAGCAGCACTGATACATCGACAGAAGATGATGTGGGAGACGATTCTGATTTCTCTTTCACTTTCATCATAAAAAAAGTTTTCGTCCAGAGATTTCTTCCAGTATCCACAGGTTCATCATCATTCAGCTCTTCTTTCCCACATGTCATCTTTTCACTGCTGTTTTTTTCTCTTTCTTTCCTTCGCCCATGACGTCTTCTCTCTTTGTCCTGTTTCCTCCTCTGGCTCCACCCCTGTCCCCGGCTCTCTTCCTCTGTTTCCATATCTCTGCTATTAAAACAACTAAATTATTAAACCTATAGTGATAATCAATCAATAACACTCTTTCTTAGAGGGATAGACCGCTTAATAATTGACTAATCCTGAGGGGACCTCTGCCCCCAGTGGCTATGTGAGAGTGTGCGTGTGTGTGCATGTTTGTGTGTGAATGCGCATGCTCACACTCCTTTGGAAGGACCCATCCATTTGCATTTGTGTGCACCTGCATGTGCTTATTGTTCCCTTTGATTGAGGCGAGCGTCATTGAGGTAGACCAGCTCTGATGAGGGTCATGGAGGACTAATTAAACCCTTAACTCTCATTTCTAGAGAAGCTGGCGAAGAGAGCCATCAATGGGTGTAATTAGAATGACTAAGCCACAGATGCAAAAGGGTAAACAAACACATAGCACGCCACGTCACAAAACTTCATGAGGATTTCATTCATTTACGGAGGCGGTTTGATGATTTGTATACCTTTAGATACTGAATTTCACAAATCTGGAGGACGGCGGAAAAAAATGAAACCTCTGCAGAGATTCAGGTCTCTCTGGATGTTTCTGTCCTCTCCTTCTAAACATTCCCTTCTCTCTCTTTACAAATTCCAACCTCGAAAGTAAGACTGTCCTCATTTAACCTGTCAGAGTGGAAACAAAAAAGTGACCTACTTACAAAACAATGCACTCACCACAAGGGTCCAGTGAAGCCAAACTTTCCAGACTCTGCTCCATGATGGATGTAAGCCCTTCGGACTTCTGAAAGGTAAAAGATGTGCGTTCATTGAAATGGGAACAACTGAATGATTCATTTTGCAGTCTGTGTTCTGTGTCTTTTCTAATGTGTCACCTTTGTCAAATGATGGTTAACATGTGGTTTTATTGCATGCTATTAGTTTTATTCACCATTTACTGCAGCCACTAATGTGATTCTGCACTTTCAAGCCATCCCTTACCTTTATAATACCGATTTTAAAAAGACTAAACATAACATGCTCCTCAGTTCTCACCGAATCTTTCACTTCTGCTCGGCTTTACAGAGTGTTTTTCTATCTGTAGATTTATGGTCTCGGTTTTATGGCCCACAACTATAATATTTCCCCCACATCTCTCATATAAACCCCTGGATGCAAAAGTTATTCAGTAGCTGGTGAGCACAGTGGAGCATTTAGCAGTTGGCAGAGACCAAAGAAGAACTTAAAGAAGCACCAAGAGATACAGTTTCATTCGAGTAATAATGTTGCTTTGTTTTTGTTGAGTGGCTATTAGGCACCTTGTTGATTACAAGTTCAACACATCAGTTATGTTAGTGCTGTAATGACTGGTTTCTACTGCCTCAAACTGACTTGGGTTAGTTAATGCATTGTTGTAGTAATTCAGCTCTTTAAAACTTCAATAAAATCTTCTTGGTAGTAACATGATTGATATCAATATAATGTATTTGCTTCAAATATAGAGCTGAAACTAAGAGATTAGTCCAGCTTCATGTGTATTTAGTTTGTTTAATTTATATGCAAATATACACCGATCAGCCACAACATCATGACCACTGTCAGGTGAAGTGAATAACATTGATCATATTGGTACTATGTGGTGTTCTGCTGGAAAACCTTGGATTTTAACATCCACACTGTCCCACAACAAACACACTCCCTCATGCAAATGGAAATCCCAAATGTCACTGGCCTACCCCTGCAGGAAAATGCACCCCACCACATGGAAAAACATCAAACAATCAGGAACACGTTGAGGAACATGACAAAGACCCAACATGTTGATTTCACCTCCAAACTTCCTACACCCCATTGTGATCAAGCATCAACAGGATGCAGTGGAACAAGTTTGATTGACAGAGGCCCCACTGCACAAGCCAGAGTACCCAAAGGATCCAGTGCTAACGTCCTGGTTCCAGACCCCATAGGACACCCTGAGAGGTTCTCTTGTCCATCTCCAATGGTTCAGAACATTTTTGACCACATAAGGGGGACCAACACAATATTAGGCAGGTGGTCATAATGATATACCTGATCAGTGTATATAAGAGTTCAATGCTTTAAGTATTTCAGTTATAGAATAGAATAGAATAGAATAGAATAGAATAGAATAGAATAGAATAGAATAGAATAGAATAGAATAGAATAGAATAGAAATACTTTATTTATCCCAGGTCTGGGAAATTATCCTGTTACAGCAGCAAAGACACAAATAGTAGACAGCAGTTACAAAATAGTAAATTAAAACCTATAAATCTAAATAGAAAGGGTATGAGAAGAATGAGAAAAGGTGAACAGTGCAAACAGAACGGGAGCGATATAGAATGTATAACTAGGAGTTTGTGGATGGACACTGAAATATCAATATGTCTCTGTTCTAGGATTAATTCTAATATTCAAAGATTGACATCTACACTCAGTAATTTGAGTGCACTTTAACATCAACAGGGAGCATGGAAGGAAAAAAAAGTACTTTCACAGCAAGATCTCAATGGTCTAATTTATAGTCTTTTAATAGAAACCACATGTCACAGTCGTGTGAACTATCTGAATGCATAGCTGGTCAATGGAGAATAAAAATGCTCATCGGACGAGACAGACTTCTGTCACCGAGTCCTTTGGCAGCAGCATCGAGCTACTGAGAGAGTGTAACTATGGCGACGTGTATCGCTGACTGTGGGGAAGAGATTCAAGTCCAGTTTGTATGCTGATGTTTAAACAATATGAGTTCAAGACATTCTTTAAATTACAATATGATGTTTTATTGAAATGTATGTAAATATGCCAGTGAAGTGAATATAATATATGGATAGGAAGTAAGTAATGAAGCAAATAAATTCCACAATAAACGTTTTTCAGTTCAGCTTGAGGTGAGACTTCTGTCCCTGGCATCACTTCACATCCATTCAATAAAATGTTTTCTCTGTTGTATTATTATTTTCAAAGCCAATGATGTTGAGATGGCTGTCATGTGTATTTTAATGACACACATCCATGTTAAATGATTTACTCCCTGAGCAACAAACCTTATCTGACTAAATGGAAGCAGCCAGCGACTGGCGCAGACTCATTTGTTTTGACTGACAGCTGACAGATTATTGACTTGTTCATATATTTATCATGGTATTTATGGCTCTGTGTAAAATGGCAAACCTATGTAATCTGTCCTCTCTTCTTCTATAGCGGCGTGTTTTTCTTGGGGACTGCATACGTAGATACAGCTGAATAAGTTTCAACATACAGTGCAGTGTGGCTCCATCAGTCCTGTGTCTATATGTGTCATAATAGCAGCAGTACTCACAAGTTGCCTGGGAAAAGAAACGCCTACAAAGCCTTTTCATTTTCTTTTTCTGAACACAATAAGCTTTTGTACACAAAAAGGGATCAGGACCGGTATTGGAACAGTGGATACCAGCCTGGGTTTACCTTGATATCAAAAAGGAAATCAGCGGTACCATACGTCACTAGTTAAACGTCTGCTGAGGAGATGTATGCCTGTAAGTCTTCAGCTTTAGAGCTGGTTGCTTTAATATCGCTCGTTTATTATATTTTTTCACTTCCCATAAAGCAGAGCATGTCTGTGTTTGTTTAACACACAAAATCAATAAATTACAGTATGTTAATTAAGCTTTAGAGATGCTGTTAGGTATATTTTTGAAATTTAGAGAGAATCCAGCTTCCTTATGTGTTCTGTCTTTATGCTAAGAGAGACTAATTGACTCTTGGTTCTAGTACCATACTAAATGCATTGAGTGCAATATGCTTATTTTTCCAAAATGTTAACCTACACCGATCAGGCATAACATTATGACCACCTGCCTAATATTGTGTTGGTCCTCCTTATGTGGTCCAAAATGCTCTGAACCATTGGAGATGGACAAGAGGACCTCTCAGGGTGTCCTATGGGGTCTGGAACCAGGACATTGGCACTGGATCCTTTGGGTACTCTGGCTTGTGCAGTGGAGCCTCTGTCAATCAGACTTGTTCCACTGCATCCTGTTGATGTTTGATCACAATGGGGTGTAGGAAGTTTGGAGGTCAAATCAACATGTTGGGTCATTGTCATGTTCCTCAACGTGTTCCTGATTGTTTGATGTTTTTTCCATGTGGTGGGGTGCATTTTCCTGCAGGGGTAGGCCAGTGACATTTGGGATTTCTATTTGCATGAGGGAGTGCGTTTGTTGTGGGACAATGTTTATTTGGCTGTCTAAGTCTCATCAACACAGATGTCATATCCAAGGTTTTCCAGCAGAACAGCACATAGTACCAATATGATCAATGTTATTCACTTCACCTGTCAGTGGTCATAATTTTGTGGCTGGTCGGTGTATAGTACCACATTCACTTAGTTAAGTTTTAAGTCAGTTAATTGTACAACATATACAGAGTAATATAGAGTAAGGCCACCGAAGTTGTACATTCAGCCTATTAAAATTTAAATAAATGCAAATCATTTAGTCATTCTTCAACCTGACAGGTCGCCAGCTTCTGTAAGATTCTGTATTGCCTGAATTTGCAGCACATTGCATCTTTTCTCATTTGAATAAACATATCGCCGCTCAGGTGAATGTTTTTGTTGTTTTTAAGCAACCAAAGTTCAAGTGTCCGGGCTTAAATTAAAATCTATACACTTTGATCCAGCTTTGAATATGCTGTTGTGTAATGTATAATAGTAAATGTTCAGTGACGTGTTTTGGCTCCTCTGAGTCTCTATTCTTAACATTCCAAAGAGCTCTGAAGCTCTTTCAGTCTTGAATTTCCCCTCATCCGATCTCTGCCTTTTGCATCGATAACAGCCCTCCTGTAAATTGCAGCAGTGTAGTTCGCCTGCCTCAGTCCTTAAATTACCTCCTAAGTCTTGAAGGAATGTCACACAACTTCATCGCTGATGGGATTGGAAGCTACCTATTACATTGACATGTGACTGAAGAGTCACTCGCTGATTCTCTGGGGTCAAGTAGGAGGTCACATATATTACCCTGTGGTGGATTATAGATGTTTTGATTGACAGCTAGGGGGAGAAGACAAAAGAGTTAGGAGAAATTATGTATCCCAGTTGTTTTAAGAAAAACACTGGAGGGAAGTCTAATTTACTGAACTTGCAGCAATCATGTTAAAGCTGAAAAACGTATGTGTTAAGACTTTGAAAAGCAGCTTTTGATTGATAGGTTGGGTCAGGGATGCTCAGGTCTTAAACAAACCTGTCTGTCACCTGTCACACTAAATTCCCAGCAGCCTCCTTGTTGGTGCTGAACTATCGTCTGTTTAAGATTCCCTCATCATCCATCTCCTCACCGCAGATTACCTCTCAGGTGAAGAACAAAAACCAGGCACATGCATACACAGATAAAGGAGGGTGTAAAAATTGATTTAATAATTTTTGCACTTAAGTGAACTTTTTAGATGCATGAATAAAGAAGGTGTCCTTGAGAGCTTATTGTACTGCAACTAAAGCAAATGTGCAAATGAAGAAAAAACATATTCACTGGGTTGACAACACTTATGAAGGATAGAAAAACATGCTGCAAACAGACTATTTATTAGAAGAATAAAGAATCTTAAAGAAGTTGACCACCTGTCAGTGTTTGGAAAATTAGCTCATAATTTGAGTGTATTTTAGTTTTAAGAGTTGGAATACATAATTCTGATACTATTACTGTTATCTGCTGTATCAGTAATGTGAATGTGGTGAACAGGGTGTGCAGGCTAATGTGACCGTGCTTTGTAGCAGAGGCAGGAGGTTAACCAGACACACATTCACTAAAATAACAAGTTAGTGTCCATCCTCAAATGCAATAAATAGAAAGAAAAAACTAAACAGAGATCGCGCCTTGTCTGAATTTGCTTTTCAATGTGCAGAGGGCCCAATGAGGTCCCTTGTGGCTGGTGGAAAAAAAAGCATTCATTACGAGTTTTTTTTATGTATCCCAAAAGTTGACATTTTGTAAAATTTATTATCTGAAAAAGCAGCTGTTTAGAAAACTTACTTGGAAAAGCAACAAAGGTTAGATGTAGTATGATTTAAGACTTTAAAGATGTGGCCAACTGATAGTTTTGGTAAATTAAAACCAGAACACAGCAGTTTCCCTGAGTTTTTTTTTCCATAAGTAAAAAATAAACAAATAGATATGTTATAATTAATAAATAAATAAATTAATAAATTCTGTTAGATTACCATGAAAATGTACATTGGTTGCATATAATAAAGTTATGTTTCTGCAACATTATTTATCTAGGTTCAAGTTATCTAATTTAGGTTTCTTATACAAAAATACATATTATATGTTATTAATGCTTTTCAATTATGTCAACTGTTTAGTTGCCTTTGTTAATTTAATTATAATAGATTTTTTTAAGCAAAGTGCTTTCTAATGTTGACCGTATTCAATTACCATGTGTTAAAACACCATAATTTATTTTATTCATATATTCATATTTTATCTTAAATGTTTAATGTCTTAAATTACTATACAACACATAAATAGACTGTACTTTCCCCTGCTTGATCTAGTGCAGTCTACATAATTAATACCACATTTTCCTTGAACCAAGTCACTGTTTTTTTTTCCAGTAATTGTACTGGACTGGACTTCCAATACAAATAGCTCACTTGTTTTAACTGCATCTGTTAAGATGCAACACCACAACAGAGCGGCTCATAAACATGCTGCTGGACCTCTAATGCATCACTGCAATTCCTAAAATATTAATGTCAAAAAACTAAGCTTTACTATCCTAAAAGCCATCAGGAAAAACAGGCACTATGACGACAGAAAGTGCAATTAGTGAAATGTCACAAAGCAGGGCACTAAAGCAGGATACAGGAAGAAAATAAAAAGAGAAAAATCTAACAAACTGAGAAAAGATCTTTTGTATGACCAAAGAACAATGTGAAATTAGTACTGGCTTGCTCATAACATTACAATGTTACACAGTAAGAAATGTGATAGTATAAATTTGAAATACAATCCCATAAAGTTACCTCTAAACCACTTTGACTTGGATCAGTAGCATCAGTTTAAGTATGCAAACAGACCTGCATCATGCCAAGTAGTCACTCTATTACATGTGTTTTCACTATTTGCCGTCAGAATGTGTTTCTGTGTCTGGTTGTGTGTCAATATTTACAAAGTGTTTTGGGATGCTTTCTGCTTCGTGTAAACTGGTGAGGCTGTTTTCTTCATCAGCTTTTGCTCCATCTCGTTGCATTATTCCACTTAGCTGAAGTGCATTGACTTCTCTGGGCCACTGTAGTAAAAACGAATCTGTTGGTATAGAGAGAGAGGTATGCAGAGAGACGGCTGCAGACGTACTTTAACTTACATATTAATTACACTCCTGAGACGGTGTGTGTGCCAGTCTGTCTGTGCGTTTCTCTCTCTGGATCTATCATCGCCACTCACTCTCTGCTTCACCATTACTACTGCGCTGTCTCTGCTGTGGCGTCCCATGAACTTAACATGCTTTATGTGCTTGTGTGTGTTTTACGCGTGCATATGGATAGTGTCTTTAGTGTGTTAAACTGAAGGTTAAAGGCTGTTGACCTTGCTGGCGTCCATCCATCGACGTCCCCAGGTCGCCTTGGTCTGGGGTCTGACTGGACGCTGACACAGGACTATCAGCACTTGCTGTCTCTTGGTCTTTCTTGTCTTCCACAGCCTCCCTCCCTCTCTCTTTCTCTCTCTCTGACAGAAAGCTGACACAAGAGTAGAAGGCTGTCCGTTCATCTCTCCTCTCCTTGTCAGCTTCTTTTTGCCTCTGGTTTTTTTTTTTTTTTACTTCTATCCAAATGTTTTCCCATCATGTTTACTCTCTACTCACTACATTTCCCTGTTTTTGCACCATGATTCATCTCTAAATTCCTTCTGTTTGTCAGTCTTGCTCCAGCATTACTTTAATCTACAACACATTTTTTCCTTGCCCATAAATAAGATGCAGGTCAGTTGTTTAGGTCAGTCTCTGGTTCAACAAATTCATCTGGGATTGCCTTCTTGAAAATCCCGCCTGTGTAGGTCGACATGAGAACATCACAGAGTAGAAAACGGGGCCAAGTCTGCAATGTATGCTGAGAAACATATTCCATGTCACACTGGCTGTCTAATCAACTGAAAGAACAAACAAACAAACAAAATCTTGAATGGACCTGGATTCTTGTTTTGTTTTGCATAATTTTATGTACTCAGATATAAACATCACAAACACAAGACTCCATTTGATTAAATTCTTCTTTTTATTTTCTACACAACAATCTGTTTATAATTGATAGGCATCACTGGAGCTTCAACATATTTTCCAAACATTTGTGGTTGTAATTTAGTGTAGAGGTGTGTGTGTGTGTGTGTGTGTGTGTGTGTGTGTGTGTGTGTTTGTGTGTGTGTGTGTGTGTGTGTGTGCGTGTGTGTGTGTTTGTGTGTGTGTGTTTGTCCATCTAGCATCTCCAGAGTTCTGTCTACGGAGCACTATATACTTCCTGTTTCCTGCTTTGTCGGCCAATGATAACCTGATACACCCTGGAGAGAGCTGTGGGGACGACAGTGGGGAGGAGGGAGGCCGAGAAGTGAAAAGAAGTGAGAAGGTGGTAAAGCAGTGTTTGGGTTTTAAATAAACAAAAGGGCCAACTCATACAGATGAAATCATTAAATCAGCCTCCTTTGTGCCGATAAAACAGGCAAACAAAGCCAGCTGTCTGGGGTTTGATCTCCGCCATGAGAAAAAAAACACACTCTGATTTCCAGGTCCTTTGCTCCTCTGTCAGAGGTAAATTATACAGACATTATAGCCGCTTAGATGTTGTGTCAGCGGGTCTGAGCCACTATCTCTGTGTCCAACCGCCGAGGACACAAAGCCGTCTGTTATTCAATTCTTTTTGATTGGTTTCAAGTCTGCCTCATTTGCATATGCATGCCAAGAGGGCATCTTATTGGAGGAGAGGTGGGAATGGAAATGGGCTGAAAAGCGCCCGGAGAGAGAGGCAGAGAGAGGAAGAGAGCGTTGTATAAAAGGAGGCTAAAAGGAGGAATGAATGAACAAACAAGTGAATAACAGACGGGATGTGAGTAAGTGCTTCTAGAAAAATCAGTCTCTCTGGTTACCACGGCAACGAGAGGTGCAAGTTGGCTCTGCTCCCTACATAACCAATTATGTCTGTGTGTGTGTGTGTGTGTGTGTGTCTACTATCTAGGATTATTGATATGCAAAACAGAAAGCAGGTCCACGTGAGCCTCTGTGAAAATGTTTGCAGGGCGTTTTGATTTTAACATGATGCCTTTGCATCTGTTATCTGTGCCAAGATGTCTTCTGTCAGTTTATCACCAGCCGCAGTTTTCTGTTCTTTACTCACACACACACACACACACACACACGGGCGAACAAAACCCACCATGTTTGCATGTTTGCACTGTTAGGTTCATAGACTGTTTACAAAAAGATGCACACAGGACTTTGCAAGAACACAATCACAGGTGGCTCCCCCTAGTGAGACATACCGTCTAAATCATTCAGTTTGCTTGAGTTGAGATATATGTTCTATCTATCTATCTATCTATCTATCTATCTATCTATCTATCTATCTATCTATCTATCTATCTATATATATATATATATATATATATATATTTATATACATATATCTTTTGTGTCTTTCGTGTTATAGATGGTTATAGACAAGGTCTGATTGCGCAGCTGACTGTTAATGATGAGTCTTACAGATGATTATGTAAAATATTTTAAGTAAGTATACATTGCTATTATCCTTGTGTTTTGCTGACTTTGAGTTTACATCTATTAGATTTTTGTTCTTTTGACTTTTTTAAAATCTAATATGGAAAAAGCTACAAAGGTGTATGGGGTTGGGTAGAACTGTAGACTGTCTATGGGTGGAACACAGGTGGAAGTACAAGAAGTGCTTCTGATCACAGTTATAGAGCAAATGAAATCCCTTATAATGAATTATGTCCTAATGCTGGAAAGGCTATAAAAAAGTGGATAATATCTGTTGCAAAATAGGTTATCAGTTCAAAATGTGGTGTATTAACAGTTCTCATAGTGAACTACAGACTTTGCAACAAAACTCTGCATCAGGCTCCTGGTCAAAGATATAAAGCTCAAAGAGACTGTGTATTTGCATTTGCTAGTCTTTTTTTTTTTTTTTTAAACTTATATTTCTGCATCATGTGCTATTTCTGTGGCCCGTCTCTTTTAATTATTTCTTTCATTATTTTGTGCCCCTTCTGCAGACCGAAGCTCATTTATGCATTTTCCTCCATACTTTTTTTCATTTTTATTGTTTATATTTGTTGCCGCTTTTTCTTGAAACAGCTTAGAGAAAAACCTGAAACTGCTGCAGCCAATTACTTTAGGTAAACTCCAGTACATTTTGATATTGCACACTCTCTCTCTTTCAAAACATTTGCTTCGAAATTCATGATTTTTACTTTCTGTCAAAATATTCTGAACTGCTTCTGTTGTTTCTGTTTGTTTTTGTAGCAATGGCTTACCTAAATTCAATTGCATTTTATTTCTGTAGGGCCAATAGCAAGCAAAATTGTCGCTTTACATAACCCAGAGCCTGAAGCCCCTAGAGCAGCACTGAGGCAGCAAGGGCAAGGACAAACTCTTTTAACAAGAAGAAACCTTGAGCAGAACACAGCTCATAATGGGGGGACCCATCTGCTTGAGGCCAGGTGGGTAGATAGACAGAAGAACAGAGGTGTGTCCAAGGAAAAGAGAGGAGGAGGAGAGATGCTGCCCTCTTGACCAGGTCTATCTTTAATTTTGTTATTAAAACTGGACAAAAGCAAAAAAAAAAGACTGCAATAAAATGACTTATGTCTGGTCCCCCTGTGATGTTCTTTGTGGGCTTGTTTTGAGAAACTCTTATAAATAACTTCATGAGGTAAAACGTAACATGGATCGGATGCCAGAGTTATCTTGGTTGGTTGGTGTCGGGCTGAAACACTGAATAGGTGTTTGAATGAAGTACCTTCAGTGTTGAAGAGGCACCATTTTTAACCATTGAACCATCCTCAAAAGCACTTCCTCGTATCATAATGTGCAGCAGCTTATACTGCTTAACAATTTATTGAGGACTTCTGATGCTGAATTACAATGTGATCACACACACAGTTCTCCTGTCCTTGTGTGCCACGGTGACATGCAGCCTATACACACACGTCTTTGTCAGGCCCTTCTTTGTGGACTTGTACCTTTTCAGGGGAGCCATTCTGTCCCTCAGTGGGACCACCAGTGAGTTAGCGAAGCTGCCAAGTCGGACTCTGGCACTAATTGGCTACACTATTAGAGGCCCACAGAGCCACACTTAGACTACAGAAATAAGCTTGTCAGTGTGAGGATGGAGTTTGGGCACGGTGCCGGCATGAATACATGAGATGCAGAGAGAGAGAGATTTCTAATTAGGCGTCTCTGATGAACATGAGAAACCTGCAGGAGCAGTTCAAACCCCTCCGCCCTGTGCAAGACTCACATGCACACTCACTTTTTTTTTGACCAGGGCGGTTAATTGGTTGGATGGTGCTTGTGTTTGTGGTGGTGGGGAAGGGGGGTGGGGTGGGGGGGCTTTTGTCTGATGCACTTCAGCTGCCCTGATTGACAGCAGGGACAGGAAGTGAGGGCGTGGGGCTTAGAGAGGAAAAGAGCTTTTCTCTCCACGCTGCCTTCCTCAGATTAACATTCTCGTCCACCTCTCCAAATTCCTCTCATCCTCCTCTCTACTGCTTTCACTCTCTCTCCTCCCTGCCATGGCTTTCCTCTCCTCTGTGCATCTTCCTGTCCACTTATATCCATTTACATTCGGCATCATACAATTCTTACTTTCAGAATTTCAGAATTTGCACTGGCCCTTGTCACCCCGTTACTTGCCTTGTTCATTTTCTCTGAAGCTGAAGATTGGGTTACTCGGGGCACTTAAGCAGCGGAGGTACATTGCTAAACAAATGCTTATACAACTGTGCCACTGACATGCAGTGATTGAGTGGCTACTTATGCTCTATTAGCCCAGAAATAAATCAGCCGGAACCAAACTGAAGCCAGACAGCGCTTCAGAGACTCGACCAGGTAGTAGTGATGATAAGTGGGATGTTAAATGTTTTGCGGGTTAATTGTCAGGTTCATGTTGTCGTGTTGATGGGAACTGCAAGAAGATGAGTCACCTTTTAGTAGTTTTGTTACTACTGATGGCTTCTGTCTAAAAATATACTCATTTTTCCAGCCCTCAAGAGTGAATTGAGAAGCTGCAGTGCTCCAAGAGCATTACATCATCAGGTTTTCAAAAATCTCCTCTTTCTCAAAAGGCAGCTACTGAATTATCTTTTGTATTACCTCCAAAAATGTATCTGACAAAAAAGAAATGACTTCGATAGATAGATAGATAGATAGATAGATAGATAGATAGATAGATAGAGAGATAGATAGAGAGATAGATAGATAGATAGATAGATAGATAGATAGATAGATAGATAGATAGATAGATAGATAGATAGATAGATAGATAGATAGATAGATAGATAGATAGATAGATAGATAGATAGATAGATACTCCACTGTGAGGCTGTCTAACATTGTTACTATTCATCTGTAAAATACAATATCTCTAAAGTTAGGCTGCTGAGAAATACTGGGGAGAATCAATACTGATGTAGGAATAAAAACTGACTTCTTTTAGGTGTCTTAGCTTTACTCCGATACACTTGTATGTTCAGAACTTGACAGAAAACTATTTTCACCCTCATCTGTTTAGAGTTTTCAAACCCCACTTACCTGAGTGAAAGCAAAATCCCTTCTACTCTACCTTCCTACTCTTTAATCTATCTGGGAGAAAAGCCTTATGATTGGCTGAAGCCTCCTATCATCAGCTACATTTAGTAAAGTCTAACAAAGCAAAGGGTAGGTGAAGAAGTCTAGCCAAAAAATACCTGCACACCCCAGCTTTAAGGCACCCACATCAATATTCAAAGCAACGTATTTTAAATGCTGTATCTTTGAACATGCCTGGAGGGGATGTTTAAAGAGTTGCCAAGTTGCTGACCTCGAAACAGATCTGTTTAGATTCACAAATGGGAAAATATCTCCATGTTTTAAAAAGATGCAGTCTGCTGATGCCACCAGGCTTCTGACATTGTGTGTGGCTGTATATGAGATATAATTAAGATATTGATTTACATTTAATCTTTAAGTCTGTCCTAAATCAATACTCACATGCTGACATGAACACTGAAAGAGTTATTGGTCACTGTCATTGTTGCTCCCATCCATAACAGCTCTGAATAAAACCCCTACTAATCGAATCTCAGCCTAAAAGACTGGAAATAAAAAAAAAATGTTTTCTAAAACATGGCAGAAGCTAATATGTTTGAGAAGTCTGAGTGGATATCTCCCAAAATGACTTTGTTTTTATAGCAAATCTTCCTCTGTTTCCACAGACAGTGTTTCCGTGTTTACACTCTGAAAGATACCCAGTTAATTTGTCAAACTCAGCCAACTGAAGTCTCACATTAACAGTGTTGAACTTTGAAATGATTTCCTGCACAGAATGAGGATTTGAGGATGTGGATTTAGAGAGGAATCTTTTCAGTGTGGACAGGAATGAAAATGTCAGCAACCAGCAGCGTTTCCAATGGTATCCTGTTTCACGATGATTTCAAGATAGAAAACACATGAATCCCTTAATAGATGTATGGTAAACAAGCCAGCATTTTTTACAGGCTGATTGGAAGGATCCAGTTACATGGGACATTGAAAACATATTAGTATTCGTTTGAAAAGATTCACTGTAATTCAGTTATCTAAACCGATATCTGCCGAAGACATCAAGCCAAAATATTTGTCTCTGGGAAAACACTGAGGTTTTAAGAAAAATGATTTCCCCACTGGTTTGGTCTGCCAATCACACCAATAACTCAGTTAGGATCCATTACAGCTTTACTCAGTTTGAGGAGAATTGTCTTCATGAGGACAAATGTTATGTGAATTTAATGTTAATTCAGCCGTGGCTTATAGAAACATGTTGCAGGATCAGTGTGGCAAAGCAGTTTGGGTAAGAAAAACAAATTAAAAACAGCAGTTTACTATATTCACATTTTATTTCCCATGTCTTCACTCTGAGCTTCAATTTTCTGCATTACAATCAACTTAAAATGAGCTGCTATTTCCACTTGTTTACCTCCAAACATAACAAAAGGAGCCCAGCATTGTGTCGACGTAAACTGCTACAAACATAAATATAACAGCATACACAGTTCTCATATTGTACGGACACTATTTCCACAGACATTACACACTGTGTATTCCTCACACACACACACACACGCACACACACACAAACGTGCACCCAGCACAATAATGTTGCTGGGTTTCTAAGATGTTCATGAGCAAATTTTGAAAGGAAGTAGAGCTGAGAGAAAGACATAAAACGCGGAGTGAAAGGGGTTTAGAGGGAAGAAGAGAGACAGAAAATTATTGGGGGAGAGTGAAGGAGAGTGAGAGTGGATAATCAAATTGAAAGAAGAAACACACTTTAAGAGCATTAGCTGAGCTGAATAATGGAATAACTTAAACTCCTGCATACACACACACACAGTATGTACTCACACACTGAAAATGACTCACATACATACAGGATGCATCCCAGAAACAATACTTAATAAATAAAAAAAAGAGCCATGCGCTATTTGTACAAATGCAACAGAAACATACCCCATCTCCATAAATGGAGAAAGAAAACAGCCTATTTTACACTCTTGATACACAGCACCGTCTGTTTTTTATGCATGGGTCTCTCCTAAGTAAATCCACAAAATGTACACACGGGGGGAAGGACACAAAGGAAACAAAATTCCAGTATAGCTTTTAAAACATTACTCTGACTCTGAGAACTTAAAACTTCTGAGGTGACTAAACTTGAGGTTTGCAAACTGTGACATGTAAAGTGACTCTTGTTCTGTTTGTTTATGTTTATCTTGCATGTATAGTGTTTGTCCAAGGTGCAGCAGGGTTTCCTGCTCTCTGCGGCTCATGCGTCTTGTTCGTTACAGCTTTATAATACCGTCTATAATTAAAAACAATGAAAACACCAAGAGTGCACGTGGATATTATACATTCCTTTTAAACATTTTTCTGTTGTGCGTGATGATGAAGGAACTCAAACCAAACCTGTGTTAGTTTGTGGTGTTTACATCTGCATTTCATGTACTGTACAAGGTCTGCCATAAAGACGTGAACATTCTACATTTGCTGTGATATAAATAGTTTCAGTTTTGGATAAAGCAAGGCAAACAGCACATGGGTGATCGGACCATGTGCACTGTGGCCAGAGAGGGAGGCGTTACAGAGGAGGAGAGGTGAGGTCATAGCTCAAGTGTAGTAACATCTGAGTAGGTTTTTCTGCATGAGACACTTGGGATGTTAAGATATGATAGATGTTTGGTCGTCCCTGCATCCCATTTAGACACAGATACCTTGGCTTGTCAGGAAAAAAACAGAGAAGCAAAGGAGGAGGGAAGCAAGGAAAGCCTAAACCAACTACAGGAGTATAAAGTTAAAGTGCTGGGTAAGACTGAATAAAGGAAATGAGAAGGCAGGTGGGTTTGGATCTCTAAGCTGGTCGGTGGGGGAGATCCAGTTTCCCTCCATCACCGGGACAAGTGTTTTCATCAAACAGTGTCACGGGTGAGAGGAAGATCAAAATCTACAGAAGCCACTGGCTCTAAAATACTAACACAGCCCTGGAAAGTTGCTTCATTGAAAGATCGACTTTGGAAAAAGGACAAGTGAACAAGGGTTCAAGTTAAGCATCTGCGGTGCCTGCTGTTTGCAGCTCTGGATAGCTATATGTGAATCTCAGAGGCTATATGGTGTCTGAGGTCAAGGTTTACAGGTCATGAAGGTTATAGTATAGTGGTGAAAAGTGAAAACATTCATTGAAATACATCCTGATTCTTAATGTGCCTTTTATCAGTCCATCGAAAGTGAAAGGCAGGTGGAGTACAGAACAACAGGTCAACTCCAACAAAACAAATCCATCTGGGAGAAGAGCACCTGCGGAGTGCCTACGTACCATTATTAGGTGTCTATACATTAGGGTCAGGTGTAAATCTATTTTATTTATTCACTAGTAGAAGTGAGAGGTGTCAGGTCTGACTATTTCAACTTTGTATTTATTTTAGATCAGCTATCAACCCAGGCACTGGCTGGTTATAAGCTCTAATTGCCAGGTATTGAAGGAGATGAACGCCTCAGCACTATTCCCTGTGATTAGTATCAGAGTCCGACAGCTGATCGAGGTGATCGGGATGCTCATGAACTTCGCCAGTGTGTTCATTTTCAGGCTCCACATCTTCATCGTTGCTTTCTGCGCTGTAGTCTATTGCTTCCAGAAAGGACGGCTCATCTTCCTCCATCACATAGGTAGTGGGGCAGCTGCTGGATAACAGAATATAAAGTAATTCACACAAGTGTCACAGATAGTTGACACACAACTGTAAGTTAATGACATGAAAAAGGCTGTCGCAGCCTGTTCTCCAAAATGTACAGCTGTGAAATCCATTTCTTGAAATCACAAAAACACAAACCAAACATGGCTGAGATGGCCATGTTTCTCCTGGAGTCCCTTAATGATCATGGCCACTTCTGTAAAAGAGATTCTTTATCTCCATCGGCCCTTTCTTTGTTAAGGGTTAAGTAAATTAATTATAAACAATCATCAATTTATTTGTTTTGCTTCATGACATGTTTACATAGAAATATGAAATAATTTACATTTGAATATAGTAACAGTGGGGCTGATGATTACTTTCATTACCAACTGATGTATCAATTATCTTCGTTTGTAAAATGCCAAATTTCCTGTTTTGCGAAAATAAATTTGGTTCACAAAAAAATGCAGCAAATCTCTATTTTGAAAAGCCGGAAGAAGAGAATGTGACGCGTTTTTGCTTGATGATGATGTAAATCATTGATCAGTCACCAAATCGGTGTAACTTGTGACACAATGGCCAAGTGGTTGCAACACATAGCACACTGGCTAAAATGCCCCAGTAACTGAATCTCCAGTTCAATTCCCAGCCTGCCCGACCTTTACTGCATACCACTCCCCTGCTCCCGTCCCCTTATTTCCTGTTGTCTACCTCTACTGTGCTATTTAAATAAAGGCTAAATACTAATAAAATCCTCCTGAAAAAAATGTGCTGCTTTTTCATTTTCTGCCCATGATAATCGAGTAATTGTTTCAGCTCTAAATAACAGCATTTTTTTTAGGTATGTCTTTATTTGTATCTAACATTTTGGTTGAAAAAACTTCCCAACAACAGGAACTAACTCTACAACAATATTACAAATGTTAAAATATATTTTAGAAATCAGGCTGCTAACAAACGGTGCTTATGCGCTTCAACCAGCGAGGCTGTTTTTTTCTCCTATGGGTCTTAATGGTTAAATGGTTGCTGGTTCTTTGAGGTTTTAGTGGCTTTAGTGGGTTTTTAATGGTGTTAATGGTCTGAAATGTGATCCCAGGGAGACAGTCGATCAGGGGGCTCAGACAATGATCTCCCACCAAGCTCGCTAGAGCGTGAGTGCATGAGAGAGACAGAGATACAAAGAAATAGTGCGTCAGTATATGTACAGTAAATGTTTGAGGTAATGTGTGTGTGTGTGTGTGTGTGTGTGTGTATCTGTGTAATGATGTGGATGGACAGTATGTTGTCCAAACAGATAATGAAAGTTGTGTGTCAACCATTAAGGCCATTATAGAAACACCAAACCCAATTTTTCAGTTCTTTCGGTGACATTTTCAATATCCACCAACTGCAGTTATCTTCATATGCAGTCTGACTTAATACACAGATCCATACATGTACATTAAAACCACAATTCCCTTCACTGATGTACGGATAAACCTCCGCATTTCCAAATCTTTAATGCCTTTTTCATTTTGTCCTCATTAAACTCGCACAAAAACAAACCCACACCCGCATCCACCCATTTATGTACTCGGAGACGCCAAATTATTTGCAGACGCTTCCCAATGGCCACAGTATCACTGTTGTGATGACCTTTTAAATGGTAAGTGGTACCATACCGAGCCCCACGCATAAACCCATAAATCTGGGATGAGAGCAACCAATCCCAAAGGGTTCTTACGAAAACACACACAGACACACACAGAAGCACCAGAACACTTTTGGAGTCCCTTAATGATCACACACATAAATGATAAATGAATATATCAATATTAGAGTAGTGTAGGTTAGTAAGAGAGAGAGAGACTGGGAGATGCAGAGAGAAAGAGATGTAAGCATTAAGTGGTTTCGAGTATAAGGCCCCTCTTACGAATCAACTGCTTTAACAAAGCTTTGGAGGAGGGAACGCTGACGTTATGAAATAAAAAGAAATTAAGATAACCTTTGCGGTTGCAGCTTGGGTTTGACCACATTTAATAATTTATTGGCGGCATTGAACCAAGTACAATCTAATCTGTGTGGACCTCATATTTCTGAACAGGTAATTTCAATCGAGGTGATTAGATACTGTGCGAAGGTATGTGGTGATTTTTTTCAGGATGAAGAAGAGTAGTGCTGACTCACGGTCTGATGTCGTTCCTTAAAATATGGATGAAGTCTTAAAAAACTGAAGTGCAACTACCATTTTTGAATGAGTCTGTATTTAGGTTTGGATCCTAAGTTTAGAGTTAAAACCCTGCTCATTTTCTGACCTCTATTTTTAGGTTTCTTTAAAATCTTAAAATGACTAAATATTTAACATTGGCTCATTAACTCGATACCTGAGTACTTTTCCTATGTTGCAAAGGATGATGATGTTGCTGCTCTTCCATTTGCTGCTTTTTAATGAAGTCAGAAAAATAATCTTTGAAGTGGGAATGCAAGTAGCGGCTAATTTCAGGATTTAATAATATAACGGCTACAGTTGAATTGTTCAGCCTCTGCAGTGTAAGAGTGTAAAAAGTCAATGGCAATCCCCCAGAGCCTGATATAGCACCTGTGATGCCTTATCTTATCTGAACGTTAATCTAAAACAGAATAAAACAGAGAAAAGCAACGGATCCTCAAGAAACTGGAATCCAACAAGGGCTGACATTCTTCCATATTAAACACCAATACTGACACCAAGATTGATATATTTTCTAATCCAATCCTTTTGAGCCTTTGGTTGATTTTGCAATTATGATCATTATTTAATTTTTTAGTATTTTGACAGGGATTTAGGATATGAAAAAACTGAGAAACTAAAAATAAAGTTGTATTTTGTTTGTCACAGATGTGTATAATGAAATTATGAAACTGTCAACACAAATAAGACAGAAAGCAAACTTTAGATGAACGTTTAAGCACAAAGCAATCACGTTGTGATGACAAGTATAAACAATGTGAAGCTATAGCATGCTGTAGTGGTGACACCAGTGCTGGTCTTACTGCTGAACCATAAACACAGCCAAAGCTGCCTATTGACTACACTGACACAGTATATTTCAATAATATACTCCTTTTCTGCTTATTGCATGTTCAGACTACACAGGGAGGCAGGCTAGATTGTATGTTCATGTACATTAAATCCACATTGTATATTCCTGTGCCCTCAACTCTTCAAGTGGCCCTGAAAACTCCATTGTGTAGAAGCAGATGTTTTTATCAAAAACAAACTCGCATAGAAAAAGACACCGAGACTGTTTTATACGTTATCTTAGAGAAATACTGACACTACTGACAATTATTCATACCCATTCCCCTCTCACTCCAGAGTTTTCATTATATTCATCACACATGATCACTGAGAGAATTTCAATGATGCTCACAGCCGCCCTGCATAAATGCAGGCCTTCATTTGTTTCTTGAGTAGTTCTTCAGAGGCGAGTCAGAGTGACAGTCACACCACTGAGTATCAGTACCAAGGGGGAATGTATCTGGCAGCATTAAGGATGTCTTGAGCAGATTAAAAAAAGTCTGTAACTGCTTTTCTGTCTTCTAGGTAGAATTTATAGCAACGTTTTTTAAAAGTCAGATATTTTGTGAAGGTTGCATGAGGATTCCAACACTGCATTTACAATTCTGAGAAACAACAACTTTATGAATTTGAAATAAAGAAGGTTCATGACATCAGCAGGTTCTTGCTTCAATAAAATTAAAGAACACATATAGACAGGTGGCAAATTTAAAGGAAAATGAACATAAAATATGTGGTCTTGGGCCAATGCCTTGGCATTGGTTATTCAAGTCTCTGGAACTCTGAACATCATTCTTTCAAAAGAAATCACCTCATTTGGTGTTTTGAGTACGGTAGAGGGCGTCTAAAATCTCCCATAGGTGTTTAATTGTGTTGAGATCTGGTCACTGTGAAGGCCAGAGCATGTGATTTATATAATTTTCACCAAACCACTCAATGACCCCTCATGCCATTCAGATGGATGCAGTGTTATCCTCGATGACAGCACTACTATCCAGAGAGAAATGTTTCATCATAGGATAACGGTGATCATTCAGTACAATTTTGTATGATAGCGATCCTTCCCTGTAAGAGGAAGTGCATGATTTAAATAAAGGCAAAAGGCAAAATGTAAAAATAAAGAATTCAATAAATAAATGGATACATTTTAATTTCCTGTCCACTGACTAATGGGGTAATATTTAAAACAAAATATAGATATTTTTGTTTAAAAACAACAACAACAAATGGCACCAAATCTCCTACAATATTCTAGGTATACCCATCAGGATAGAAATGCATCATCACAGGATAGAGATGACCACTGCAGTGACCCTTGCCTCTAAGAGGACAAATGGACCTGAACCATGTCTGCAAAATGCCCCTGCCTCGCATAACCAAGCGTTTAGGGGTTTCCTTTAATTTGTCACCCGTTTGTACTTCATCTGTGTATGGTTTGCTAGCAAGTCTCTGTGTTTTATTATGTGTGTGTGTCACACTGCAGCATGTTGCACATTACTGACCTGGCCACTTTAGACTGTGTTCCAATGATGTCGCTCTCCAAATCCAGCAGGTGTTGGTGATTGCGGAGCCCCGTCAGCCTCTTCAGCCTCAGCAGGGCCATGCAGAACTGAGCCCCCATCTCCTCCAGCTCCCTGGTGCCAATCTGAAGACCCTGGAGAGGACATGCACGTCACAAAGAATTCAAACACTAATATGTTCACCCAAAAAATACTTGCACACAAAAACATCACAGTCACACAAACTCTTCAGCAGTTTCAATATACAGATACATTTCAAAATAACTACAAAGGTCTGACTGAAATCTACTTTAAAATGACTGTGGGTTTTTGTAGCTGCTCTGGAGCCTGGGGATGGAGCCATTGTCCATCTTCAAACGGCCCAATTCTCAATGCTTCAAAGCTCTTGGTGAGAACACTTTTCATGTAGAAACATGATAATGTATTTCATTTAGAGGAAGAGCACATTCAAACACATATGTACCTGCAACCCTATGTCTGCATAGCACTGTTCAATCATACAAGTAAATGAAGACTCACATAGGGATACACACCCACACACACACACACACACACACAAAGCTAACCTTCAACTGAACCAAAAAACTTTCATGTTCCTTTTTTCCCCAGAGTAGGGCTAGGAACATCTAAGCCTGGCCTGGCCACAGAGATATGCAGCCGCAATTCAACGGACATTACTTCCTGCACATCTGGACAAATACTTCAACACAAACCAGTAGGGGTGCTAATCAGAGCCAAAATGGTATCCCAAGACTCCGAATATCTTAGATGTTGACATTGGCAAAATAGAGTAGAGAGGAAATCAGCTGGGATGGAAAGACATGAAAAGAGGGAAGAAAGGGAAGCAATGCAGCCAAAAGGGAAGGAGAAGAAAGGACAGAGACGAAGCAAAGGAATAGTGGAAAAAAAGCACCACAGCTCCACCTGGTGGACTTTTGGAGATTTGTAGGGGCAACTCCCTTTAATGTACAGGACAACCAAACAAAAAAGTCACAAGATCCAGCAAACCTGCCCAGAAAGAAATTCTCTACATAAGATTACTTTTTGTTAAGATTTGTTAAGAAAAACATTCCTTGGTGAATTTGTCTAGCCTCTCTATGGTTCACTGAGTGAGTTAATAGTTAAAAAAAAAAATTCAATCACAACAAAAAATTCACATTGGAAGTTGGACAAAGGAGAAAATTAATTGCAAGGTTATTGTTTTGAACTGCATTACACTGGCCTGCTCTTTTATACATACATTCCCAATAAGCAAAGACACCCTTACCTTGTATTTGCCCTGGTCACAGCCACACAGTGTGCTCTCCATGGTATAGCTGCGCTGTACGCCAATCTCCCTCCATACAACTACGCGGGCAGTCGACTCTTTGGAGCGTTCCACAACAAAACTGCAGCTAGCCATGCTGAAAGCTGGGGCGATCTGGGACAGGATCTTAGGAAGCGCCTGAAAAACACAATAAACTGTTGAGATGCCCGGATGTTTTTGTGTAGGTGTGTGTGCTTGGGGGGCAGATGACGAAGTACAGAACTGTGCCCAGCAAAGACAGGTGTACCTACAGAGCAACACTGAGTTTGTTGTAGGTTTGTAGCCTGAAGCTATATGTCCACTAGGAAACTCTGTATTGCACTGGCTCCTTTATAAGCATTCTGTTAAGCAAAAACTATATTCTTTTGTATTCCCACATGCACAGAGGTACCGGTGAAAGTAAAGAAAAAGTACATTCTTCCCGTAGAGTAAAATTTAAGTTGAATTACTAATATTTAAGAAGCATAGTAAAACATATTTGACTGTATATGTCAGATAAGAGCTGGTGTCAGGGTAAAAGCGGCGACAGATGATGGGTCCTTACATATACAGTATAAATTGGGGATTTACACCTCACTGACTAAGAAATTCCAAAAGCAATGGCACAGAGAAGAAAAAATAAGCTGGTCATCGATATGATGTAGAAGAATTAACATGAGTTATCACACCAGGCCATCTCCTCCATTGTTTAGTTCTTGGCATGTGTAGGTACTTTCAGCAGTGGGCAGTGGTCAGCATTGGCATTTTGACTGTTCTGTGGCTATACAGCCCTATATGCAGCAAGCTGTGACGCATTGTGTATTGTGATGCTTTTTTAAATCATATTCAGCAATAACGTTTTCAGCAGTTTGTGCCACAGTTGCTCCTCTGAGGGACTGGACTACACAGACCAGCCTTCAGTCCCCATGTGCATCACCCATGACCCTGTCAGCGGTTCACCAGTTGTCCTTCCTTGGAAAACTTTTGGTACGTACAGTATACCCATCATACTGTGGCCCTCAGATTCCTATGCTTGGCCATTTTTGCAGTTTCCAACATACCAACTCCATGAACTCACTGTTCCTTACTACCTAAACCTAACCCACCCCTTGACAGGCGCCATTTTAAAAAGATAACCAATGTTATTCACTTCACCTGTCAGTGGTTTAATGTTGCAGCTGATCGGTTTAAATATCAGCTGCCTGACAGCAAACCTTTTAAGAGACAAGAGGAGTATAACTTAAAAAAGGTGATTTAATAGTACTGAGACGCAGTTCACCACACTTAATATTCACAGATGTGAGAGCATTAATTGGAAATAGAGAGGTAAAGTTCTAAGTTTATTCATTACTTTTGTAGACTAACAAACAGTTTGTGTGTAATGAATATGTGCGTGTGTTCACCCTGTATCCAAGGTCCTCCTGTAAGTAGCTTGATGTCGCACTAATATTGGACTGCCAGACTGTCTCCTTCACACTGCAGCCGTACATGAACACGTTCTTCTTTCTGGAATGACCATGGTAGTCGCAGAACACCTGTGAACCCACACACACACACACAAACACACGCACACACGGACACGAAGTGGAGGGAGAAAGAAGTCTAAATTGTATATCATGTAATTGCACTGAGACATTGAAACTGACGTTGTAAAATAATTCAAATAATGTTTAACAAATAATAAATTAAAACATAATAAATACACAAGCTGCTCACTGAAATGCATCTCTGAATCAAATTTTTTGTACTATCGTCATAATAAAACGTATGTTGTATTATTATTATAATTGCTTTAAATAAATAATACACTGGTGACTCAGAGAACAACATTTTCGGAGTAAACCCTAGGTCAATTTGAGCTTCTCACAGCCTCACATTGCTTTGTGCCTTTAAAACACAATCCTTCGGACTGCAAAAAAAAAAAAAAAATCTTCCATACAAAGAATTACCCATTATATTTAACATGCTGACAGAAAGTGTAGCACATAACCAGCACAGGGTGGTGTTTATGGCAACTGCATTAATGTCATAAAACTAATGTGGTGATGTTAAATTTTAGCAAAATTTAGCAGACATGCAGCGTAACAGTATGCGCAGCTGAACAGGGAAAACAGCACCATTATTAACATTGCAAAGTGCAAAGTGCAAAATGCCCCAAAGTAAGTCCAGTTAATTAGAGGTCATACCAGTGGAGCCCTTTGTATGTGTGTAAGGTACTGCAGCAGGCTCTTAGTGTGGTAGATGGTGGGGTGGAGCTCAGCACTGGGATTCTGCCACTGGCGATTCAAATCCTCTCCACTCAGAGAACAACGATGACTACGGCAGAAAGGAGATGGCAAAAGAGGGGAAGGATACAGAGTGGAGGACAACAGAGCCAGAGAATCCTTCAAGACAAGATTTTATGTGTGTTAAAATACATAAAGCTGTGACCAGCGTGCAGGCCCAGGTTCTGTCTTTAGTGTGTGTAGCCGAAAGTTGCAAGTGTGTGTTAATTTTGTTCAAAGTTTTTTTACTCACTTTCCATTTACAACTCCATCAGGGTTGAGCATGGGGACTATCTTGAAGATGTAAGCCTCCCTCAGACTGGCTGCCAGTGGGCTGGTGCCCATCAGGAACTCCAGTGTGCCCTTCATTACCCAGCTGGCGTTGGTCTCTCCAGGGTGCACTCTGGCTGACAGGAAGATCAATGGACGATTCCCTGAAGAGTGAGAGCGCGCGAGAGCACAGCACAAACACAGAAAGATGGAATGAGAAAGAAAATTCTTCAATTTAAAGTTTTTCACGGCTGAGAAACAGTGTCAGTGAACAACACTGGACTGCAAACCTGTTTGGGAAATTCTAGCATGCCCTGATACCCTAAAGGCTGTTCCTCAGTTCTATTAAATCCAAATGTTCTTAAAGTATCAGTGCGAGAGAAACATTTCTGTCTGCTATTAGTGAATTTCTTCTTCTTACAAGGGGCCCAGAGAAGGTTTAACTAATGACATATTACTTGTGACTAAATAATCTAAAGTGGATCCAATATCCACATTGTAACTCCTTGCCTTGAAGAGTTCAATTTATGAAAACTCAGAAAAGCAGAGGAATAGGCCCTTTAGGCCTGGATTACTTTGTCATAAGGACTATTCCCAGCATTCAAGACTGAATTCACATGCTGAAAATGACAAATTAGTCAGTAAGGTTTATTTTAAGTGACAATGACATCAGGCATTAAATGTTTAAATATGATGGTCAATATAGTTGGGAAAACTGGCAAAAATACATTTTGTGTCATTCTGCATACCGATGATCACCATAATCATTACTTTGCTGCACATTAAACCTTTTTCCTGAATACCTCAATGATTTCTGCAACATTCTGGCAAATTTGTAAATCAAGAAACCTTCAGTATTTATACTGCTTTTGACAGAACTGTACATAAACAATAAAACATATTAAACAGTTTGCACAGTTAACCTATTTAGCTTACTGTAGACAGTAGCACTGTGACTGGTGAAGCTACATTGCTTTTTCAGTTTTTCTACAATGTATGAAAATCCTACAGCTGAGATTGCTCTGCTTAGATAGGACAATGTGATGGTTAATAAATAAGAGACATGTCCATAGACTAATTCATTTACTTACTAAACTGACAGATGTGATCGTTGGAGTTCGACTCCGGCATGGCAGTGATAGTGAGAAGGGGACAGCTGTTTCCCCCGAGGGTGTCACACAGTACGTCCTGTCTCAAGTAGATCTGAGGTGTTCTCAAAGCCTCCAGTTTGGACAAGTGCATCTGTATGCAATGACAAATTACAGTTTTTATTTCTCCGTTACTAATACTATTATGTACAACTACCATTTAGACCTTCATTCCTCTTGTTTTTTGTTTTTTTTGCATTTTACTGATGTATTGTTGCACTGGCTATTTTTTAGGCCACTTGAGATCAAGTGATTCAGATTACACTACTCTTTTGCTGCTTGTATTATAAGCAATCCTGCAGCATCGTTCTAGATAAATACAGACAAAATGTATTCAAAATAACACAACTATTGATATAATGAGTGTATAGTCGTTTGACAGCACAGCAGTTGTCCAAGTGCAAATCTGAAGGACAAAAAAAGACAACGCAGTAGAAACAAAACAAAAATATCTGTTAAGAAGGATCTGCATCAGGGTTTATACTGGGGGTTTGGGATGTTTAGCAACAGGAGAAACTAGTAATAATTATTATACAGGTACATGCTCACACATTAATATACTTTGATGTTACTTCATTATATGAAGCAACATCAAAGTATCAGTTCAACATTCAGGGCAAAATGAAGCATTTCTTATGCTGATGTAATGATATTTTTGCAGGGAGACAAATTAGACACTGGTCTTGTAACACTACCTTAAGTGTAGAGTATGTATAAGGGTAATGATAGGCAAAGTAGCAAACATCATCCTTATGGCTGAAGCTTGTGCTGAAGGTCAGTGTATAATAGGATTTTCCCTTCTGACCACCAGCTGCAATGGAACTCCTTGCAAAATGATTCCTATGGAGAGGGAGGAACATCTCATGAACTGAACAATATACAGCCATAACACATACAAAGGCCACTTTGTTAAGATCACTTGTATAATCTAGTGCAGCACAATACAACACATTTTACATCACTATATAAGGCTAGTTTTTGATGACATTGTTAAAAATGTGTAAACTCGATATTACTGAATTCATAGTTAAAAGTGGTGATGTACAAGGCTGCATCATAGGGAGAGGTGTTTCTAATAGTATTTCCTCCTAATGTAGTAATGTATATGATTATGGAAGATACCTTTATGACAGAGTCAACCAACATATGCATCTCATAAGACACCATTTTATAAAGGGTGTGTAATTGGAGAAACGGTGACACACACTCTCTAAAGGATGCTTTTTGAAAATGTTTCTGTACTAAGTCCATTCATTTCTTGACATTTCTTCTTAATGTAGAAAGCTATAAAATAGATATGTAATATGTTGTTAAACAGTCAAGAGTGTGCTTTATTAATATGACAAACATGTGATGCATGGTATTTAATACACTACGCTGCATGAAAACAGTGATATTGCCCCTGCAACTGTGACACTGCTTTAAAAGTTTTTCTTTTGCCCTCAGTATATCCCCAGCTTCCCTCCATTCTGAGCGTCTTACTTGTAGTAACAGATGTCTGTTCCTGTTCTGACCCAGCGAGGCCTGCCGCTGATCGCCTCTTGCACAGAGTACATCAGCACCTGCATGCCTGCACACACACAGGGTAGGCAAACGCACAAAAGGTAAACTGTGTTGTCTGATGTTCAGATTAATCACTGTTCCCTTTTTTCATTGTGAATTTAAATTCAACACTGTCTAATTTAATGTAATGTTTAGAAAATGTACAAATCCTCTGAAGGTCAGATGGTCCCTTTGCTTTTTATGTATGTTGTTGAACATCTCACCATAGTTAAACTGGCTGTTTGACTTCTCACAGTTGATGAGGTTGAAGCGGTAGGTGGTTCCAACACGCATGCCGCTCACTTCAAAGTAAAACCACTGGTGGTAGTGATTACTGTTGATGTCTGAATTCAACACAAGGTCATACTCATATCTGGAAAAATATGAAAAAAACTGTTGACTGAAACATCGTCAACCATAAACAATACAAAATGCAACACATCTTTTGTTTTAAATCCAAATTTTGTAAAATTGTTGTGAAAATTAGGTGAAATATATAAAAAGTTGACCACAGCCTTGAATGTCATCAATATGACAAAAGGTGATTTAATTAAAACGGTACATCGAAATTACAGGGTCCATATCTCTTTCCACGATAACAGATGTAACAGTAATTACTTACTTTCTAACTTGAACTGCCTTCCTGAGGTTACCAGACTCAAACTGAGAGTTGAACTTCAGTGATTCACCATTGTCTTCAATCACAGGACAACTGAAACATAACAAACACAATATCAAGGAGAGACAAATGATACTCTTGAGAAGTCATTACCCTTCTCAATATACTGACGATAAATTGAAGTAATCTGCTTTGTGAATGTCACACCTCTTAGCATCATCAGGAAAAGGACAAAGGACAAACTGTAGCTTTTGTCAGTGGGATAACACTTTAATACAAATGCTGAATCACTGGTGAGGGATAATTTTAGCTCTGCCTACCCTGAGTGCCATAATGCTTTTAGTTAGTCGACTCAATAAGAAGAACTCACCTGGGAATGTCCAGGTCATAAACTACTTTATCCACGATATCATTAGGATGAATCAACCTTTCAATGTCCTGGAATATCTTGGACCTGCAGCATTAGAACCAGAAAGAATGTATTGGTTAACATAATTATTAGAGAAATATATTTTCTGTTAAAAATATTGCTTGTTAATAAGGATGAGTACAATTTCTTAACCTTCCATGCACGGCGCAAGTAAAAATGTAAACCGGTGCATTCTGTGACAAAGGCTCACAGACTGGAAAGCATATATTGAGGGCTATTCAATACTCCAAAACGTGGCCAAATGATCAGATTTAAAGTTCTTCTCTGGTTGCTGGTTTAACCCCTAAAAACTCATCTCTGAGCGCCAAAGCTACATATTTAAAAGTTGTTTTTTTTACATAAAAATAAGCCTTTCTTAAAATGACGTAGTGATTACACTGTTGCTTCCTCTATAAAGCATGAATCTATGAAGTCTCTGCCTTTCTCGCTCCTCAATCCTCCACATTCGCAGCGGCTCGAGCACAACTCTGCTTCAACCTCAGAAGTTTGAATCCATGTTTTTGAGACTGTCACCGATACGCTGCAGTTCCAAAGTGGAAATGTTCAACCATAGCGTTAACTGCTTATTTCACTCAATATCTATTTTCCAGCATATAGAGGAATCCATATGGACACATTAACAAGAAAAATATAATCACTGTTTGGTGATTTTTCTAAACTGTGGTTGGTATTCTTACTTACGACTCAGCCTTGGAAAAAAGAGTCCTAAAAGTCTGTCTGCAGCCCCACAAGTCAGGCATTAATTAGTTTTAGTCAAAACTCACAAAGCTTCAGAATATTCTCAATACTTGAACACATTTTGCTACAGTTCTTGAAAAACACCATGGTACACTGCAGTTAATTTCCTTCTTCACTTTCATTCTCTTGCTTTTAATTGCATTGTTTTTGATGCATACCTTAGATTTTATGCTGAGTATCTCACCTCTGAACACCGTAAACTCTCTCCAGAAGGGGTTCCCTAAATGTCGGAGCTACATGGCCAAAGTAGTCTGGGTAAGCCACTTCAGCGTATTGTGGAACAGAATGTGTCCCCTTCACCTTCTCCACATACAAGTCAGGATCATGCAGTGGCAGGAGGAGGGCCGTGTCTGGCACCTCCAGGACTGCTCCTTCCCCTCCCTCATCCTCAGCACCCTCTGAGCCACAATCTGAACCCCAGTTACTGCCTCCACCTCCCACACGGCGTGTAGCGATACCCCCCAAGAGCAGAGGAGACTGTATGTGCCTCGTAGTGTTGACTGGAGAGCCCTCCTGTTTGACTCCCTTTAATCCTTCTTCTGCATTCAGAGCCCTATCCTCTTCTAGAGAGGCACACTCTAATGCATGTGCTAGTTCCTGTTCAATCCTCTGGCCTTGAGAAGGAGGCCTGGTGAAGGTCGGATCCCCATCTGGAGTAGGAATGTGGGCCTCCTCTTTTTTGTCTTGGTCCTTGGTGAGGTGGATCGTGTCCAGTTCTAGAGGTGTTAGAGGAGCAGGAAGGGTTGGAGTGGGAGCAGGAGATGGCTGAGTGAAGTGTCCTTTGATAGAGTTGCAGTCCTCCTGAGAGCTTGGTATGGGGATGTTCTTTGGGGACAGGGCTTGAGCTGTGGGCACTATGATTGGCCGAGTAGATCGAGTTGAGGCTGATGTTGGACAGAAAGATGCTGATGAAGATGTGGTGGAGGCATTCTTTGAGGATTCAAAGCTAAACCCCTGTAGGAACATGTTGGAGACCATGTTGGAAAAAATGTCAAGTATGTCTTTTACTAATTCTCACAACATACAGACACACTGACATACATGGGTTAAAACTACAATACTTTGCAGTTTAGGCACTAAATTTATTAGCCTTTATCGTGCAGTGCTATCAGGGACTAAAATTCCTTCTCAAGCACAACAATTAAACCAAAACATAGAACCAGAAACAAAAAGAACTATCTTCAGTTACAAAAAGAACAAGGAGTCCTGTAGAAAACACTAACCTGAAAGTCTTCAGATAGCTCCAGGAAGAATCTCTCATAGACCCTCAACTCTTCGAATGGACGGCCAGGGCTCTTTTTGGGATGTAGCTTGTTTAGGTCTGTTTCGATGTCATCATTCTGATTGACAGGACATACAGGAAGTAAAATTTCAGACTCTTTGTTATGCAGTTTTATTTGGGCTGTCAAGCCTGCTTCTGTCTTTGTATAATAAGATGGAGGAAACAAGTAACAAAAGAAATAGTGATAATAAGAACATAAAGAGTCACAAAATCCACTTATTTTGAAGAATGAGATGAAATCAACATCTATGTTTTATTTTGTTGTGATGGGTGCATCAGAAATAGCTGACATGTTTGACATAGTGATTTGACAGTATTTGGCAATCGCTGGTTGGTGAGTTATGAGTGCCCTCAGCTGGAAATTTAAAGAAGTGCAAATATCAACAACAGTATAAAGTATGACTCATGGACTTGCAATGGGCAATTCACTAAACTGCCAATTGTACTATACATACATGAAGTTTAATAATTAACACTACCATCTTACAGAGAAACAATACTGAAATACAAAAACGCTGACACTTAATGTTACCGTGTGAAATGTGGTGTATGCATGTGAGTGCTGAGTATTACCGCAGAGTGATGATCCTTCTCATCCTCTTCATTCTCAGTATCTGTGTCTGCCTCAGTTTCCTCGTTATCATCACTTTCATCCACTACATCGTCCACTGCGTACAACACATACATACACACAAGTTATTTACCCAGTAATTTCTTTTGGCTTCACCCAAGGTGGGTCTTTACTATTTTCCAGAACCACAGTAGTAGAAGCCTGGTGATCTTGGTGACTGAGTCTAATTGCTTTGATTGGAAGAGAGAAAATGTTTACAAAAAGATGTAAGCAGTCATAATGAAGAGATGAATAATCTGGAAAAAAGAAGAAATACCAGGGATATTTCTTCAAATACAAACTAAAAATGAGCAGAGGATCTTACTAAAAGGTCAGTGTAATAGCAGCAGCTTATACTTTTACACTTCTCTCCATGGTTGGTAGTACTGACATCACTGACATGTTTTGGAAACTTAAACAAGTCTCCACCTAGTAACAAGGCTGTGCCAGTTACTGGAGTGCCAGTTGTTTGATTTTGCATTGTTCAAAACACAAAAGGAGGAAAATTACTCATGTGTGGACACTTAATTTCAAAACTAAAATAAGAATGATGCTACTAGAAATAGAACTGTGAAAGGATATTTTTAAATTTTAGATTAGATTAAGGAAAAGGAAATAAAATGTTTCACCAGACAGCCTGTGGACATAATGTAGAAAGCAAATTAGTTGAGTATAATGCAAGCACAAAGATCTGCTAGTGGGCAAGCAAGCACTATGCAATGTGCACTAAGTATATTTATTACTAACACATATCATGTGTTAGTGAAGTTAAGAGTGTGATGTGAAGTGAATGAGAAAGCAATAGTGAGTGAATCTATGTTAAGATTACGTACATCTTACCCTTGTTTAAGGGCTTGTTGCTGAGCTGATGGCTTGTTCTCCCTGTAAGGTACATTGTGTGCAGCAGTGTCAAAAGTGTTGCCATTAAACATTTGGTTGGTCCGGAGATTTAAGCATTATTTGTGTGTTTGTATGAAGGACTGAATCTAGCATCAATGACCACAATAAAATAGTGTCTGGGTCTGTACTGTTTAATCATCACAGAAAGGCGTGTGCAAAGACAGTGATAAGCTGGAGCACTAGTGATCTGTGTGTGTTTCTAGTGTGCCATGTGCTCTCACCCCCAGGAGGCTGACTGTACAGCTGTGCCACAGGCCCTGCAGCAGGTACATGTGGCAGCTGATAGTGGAAGGCTGATTTGATGGTGGGCAGAGGCAGACGGTTCTTAGGAAAACACTTCCTCATGATGAGACTTGAAGTGTTGACCAGAGGATCCAGAGTTCGCACAGGGAGACACTCCTGGAAACAAACCCATAAAGAGAGTAGCTGATACCCAGCGTGTCTGTGCAGTAATTACTTGCCATTGCCATGTTATTTTCTCACTCACAGTCGATGAGTTGTAGAGGACCCTCATGCCATCAGCCTCTATGAATGCCTTCCTGCCCAGTTTGATGTTGGTAATGTTCCTGAGGCAGACCAGTAGCCCTTTGCGAATCAGCATGTGGCGGTGTCTCGTGTCATTGCGGTGCCAATCCAGGTACAGGGAAAGCAAGACAGGCACATGGCCGCCATCCACTGCACGACGGGCATTAGTTTCTGTACAGGGAAGTAGACGAAGCAGAATACACATCACTTTGTCACTGAGAAGCACAATGAGTAAAAAAGAGATCAGTATACAGTACACTAGGGAAAGTTGGAGGTTAATTAACTTGGAATCCATGTTGAATGATCAATTACAGCATTTGCTTCAGAGCAGAACAGAGAATCAATCATGGATAAAGGATTAATGAATGAATGACTCAGATTAATGAACTGCATGGACACAAACACTAATTAAAGATCACTAAACTACTGAAGAGTCAAAAGTCAATGTAAGAAAGCAAATTACTCACTGGATTTGAGCAGTGCTCCCAATGCGTCCAGAGCTACCCTGTTGATTTAGAAACAAGGCAAATGGCTTACATGGTCTGTTGCACAAACGTCATTGACAGATGTTAAGAAAATTCAGTTGGAAAGAAGCCAAGGAGATGAAGCCTGTGCATGTTACAGGTTTGCTGTAACACAGATTTCATGCTGGCTAATTAACAGGAACAGGCACTCACTTGAGCAGGCTGGTGTTCTTCTTGCAGTAAGGACCGACAATTTTGAACATGAGTTCAACCACTCCATTCTTGCCCAAAGAAATAGCATTCACCGCTTTACAGAAGCAGACACAAAAGAGACACATTATCAGGCAAAATTAGAAATAGGTATCAAGTACAACAGAACAGTTGACAGAGCCACTATATTTATCAGTGTGCTTTCAGAGATTCTGTAGTATGTCTTGATCTGCTTGCCCTCCAAGAGAGATAGGTTAAGTTGTGACAAGTGTATTTCACAGCTTAAAGTTACTTACAGTTGGTAGAATAAACTCTGAGAACCTGCAGGCAGGGCAGAAGTAGTTTGGTATTCTGTAGGTTCTGTTTCATTAAGTTGATGGTGACGTTCAGAGCTCCACTCAAACGTGCCTTCACACCAAACTTTCTGTCTGAACACAGAAGCTGCAATGTCAGTATGCAGAAAATAAACACTAGATTTTGGTGATTTGTCTCTTTCCACACAAAAGAGGTCATTACAATCCCCTTGATACAAAGAAAGACTGAGTATATAACTTATAATCTATGTGCCATTTTGCAGTATGCTAACCAGCTTTTTTCTGGTCATTCTGACCCACAATCCTCTGCGCATTTACGTCACTGTGTCTCATGTGAGTGTAAACAAACCTCAGCCGCAGAGAGTCAAGTTTAAGGTGCAGTAATATGACAAAGTAGTCATGTCCCAACTGTGTGCGAGCTACATGCAACAGTGTGTACTTAGTGAGGACAGCTGCAGTATATATTGACAAGAAAAAATATGCAATTTGGAAGGTAGCCAAGAACACACATGCATGTGTGCCACCATGTGTAGCAGCATTTAAATCCTGCTACTTGTTTCAAGCTACTCCACTGTAGCTATATGCAGTAAAGTCAGTGAAAAAATATGATGTACAATTTAAAATATTCTTAAAATGCAGCCCTGCAAATGGGCTATGAGGAAAGAAATGCAATCAGCGTGTTTGTTAGACCTTAACATACAAGCCATACATTTTTTTCATTTGTTTATGAGAAAAATATAAATCTATTTAATGTCTAGGAAACAAGCATGATTTGCACATAGAGTATGTGTATTAGTGTGTGTTTGTGTTAGACTGTGACATACCTTTTGGGCCAACCTTTGCCAGCAGGGAGTGGAGCTGCAGCATGAGTTCCTCACTGGGAGGCAAATCTTTACTGGCAGTGATCAGAATCTGGAATAATATTCCTGTTCCTCCCTTTGACACAAATACTCCCACCCTGCGACCTCTGCCTAAGACATAAACAACCAATAAAACAGCATTAACTGTGATGGAATGTAATTCAAGGTAGGATTAGAACCACTTAGCAAAAAACACTCATGTTATTAATCTTCACAAATTTGACAATTTACTATCACTTAACCATTCATTAGAGTGTTTATGTCTTATAGTAACTTTACAACTGTTCTCAGTCATTTAAAAGTCATGATACTGCATGCTCAGCTCTTAAAATCACAGCATGAACAGCTTTTCAACTTTGGGAAAAAAGAGAAACTCCACTCACCCACAGTTAGCAGCTCACTAAGAATGTACAGGATGTTCAGTGTGGTCTGGACGTCCCTGGTATTCTGTCAAAGTCACCGGCATATATTAATTCAGCACAACAATTTCAAGGAATGTGTTCAATTACTTTTTGCTGATCTACTTGATGATATCCATCTTAGGTGTGTAGTCGAAACCCCAACACACACAGTCATCAATGTGACAGAGCTGCTGTGTATGAAGGAGACCTGCAACTTTCAAAACTAAACTAATGACTGCATCCAGTAAAATAAACCCGTTGCAGCGAAAACAGAAGTGGAACTATTTCATAAAGCAATGTGTGAGGCTAAGCTCAAATCATGGATGTCTACAGGAGCAATGACAAGAATGTGTCAAAGTGAGGGAAGTGTGTCTCTTTTCAGGAAGTCATGGTTTCATGGTATTTTGCAGTTGGTGCTCGACGATAATGCAAATCAATACGCATATCAAAACTTACAGAAAAAACTCTAACACTTGTGGTTTAAGTATTCCATAGTTAAAACACATGATGTCTTATCTTCAGCAACTTTGATTAGGGGTTTGATGGAGTCCGGATGAGTAAGAACACAGTTATATTTATGAGAACCCACTTTATTCCTTTGCCAAACACAGTTAAAAAGGTAGGCTTTTTGAGTGTTGGTTTACAGAATTATGATGTAGTAAGTTAATAAGAGTGCTGATGAGTGAGCTCACCTCCAATGAAGCCAGGATGACTTCCATACCACTGGAGCTTTTGGACATGACTTCTTTTCCACTCTTTTCTGTAACACAGTAAAGGAAAAAAAAAAAGGAATGAATGAAACAATAAACAGTCAGCCAAACAACCAAGAGGCTTCCTGTTAAGTAACAGCTCTCCCTTCGCTTAAACAGGAAGCCATACAGCAGGTTGTTCTGCCCATGTGGAAAGTCACTTATATTCTTGAAATGTGTGAAATCCACTGTCCTGGTTTAGCTGTGGCTAGAAAAAGTCTGCTGCAATTCAATTCAATTTTATTTCTATAGCGCATATTTACAACACGTCATCACATAGCACTTTACATAGCAGAAAGAACAGAAGACAGACAACCCAACAATCCAAGTTGTATTTGGATTCCCTATAAAAAACAAAAGCAGTCAGCAATGGTAGGAAAGAACAAAAAAAACCCTCCGACAGAACCAGGCTCAGGGAGGGCGACCATCTGCCTCGACCGGTTGCGTTGAGAGTGGGGATGAGAGGGAGGGATAGCAGGATTTCAAACATATACTGTATCTTTAGTATCTTTATCTTTTTTTTTTTTTACATTATATTTATTCATACATAACATAACCTCTCAACAACCCCTACTCTCCCTCTCTTTTCTTTCTTTCTTTGTCCATCTCCACACCTCTTGCATCTTGTGCTTGCCCTGTAATTTAGGAGCTGACAGATTCCTGACTTTGAAGAGGCACAGCATTGGTTCTGTCCTGAACACAAACTTTCCAAACACAAATAAAGGACAAAGACCAGGCAACAGACACTTAGACTTCAGTACATACTATTCACTTTTTTCTTTTAAAAATTGCTTATGAAAACCCCATAGTAAGGATTAAAGAGGCTTACAAATACAGTAAACATTATTTTCAGAAAAGATATAATATCTTAAAATAAGAAATAAAAATAATAGTGTACTGTAATATTAACCCTGCTTTTAGATGTATTCTATGACAGAAGCGATGACTTTATACCACTTGTTGATGATCTTACACGTGTGACGGGTTAGTGTGTCCGGCACTACATGTCACTGACTGGAAACTCCCCAAGACAGCAGGTGTGTGTGAGGATAAAATGTGTCAAGTACGCAGCTTTCATGATTTACGATCTCCAACTCAAAAGCATGTGGAAGCTAAAGTTATGGACTGGAATATAAGTAATGTGTGTTCACGTGCACTCGGACACAAATGCACACACTACAGGGCCCTGGAGAGCAGTGGCCTTTTTTAAAACATTGCTGTCATACCAGACTTTTTAAAGCTCCTCAAAACAAAACGACATTTTAACACCAATCCTCGAAAAGACAACAATGCAGGGTTACACATTGGTACCTCAGGAAAAACTTAAATTTAATAATAAAAGTTAAATATAATAATAAAATCATGACCATGAAATGAAAATCATCATTGTAATAGTAATTAACTTTATTTGTCATTCACCCGCTATATTTTGCAATGAATTTATTTTGTTTGTAAAAGTGCGTGTTCTCATCAGAATAAACTAAACTTGAAGATGGCACAATGTCTAGTTGCTCTCATAAATTCATAATGTATGTCTTTTCTAGTTATTGTAATTATTTGTTAGCAAATTCTGACCACAAAAAGCACCCGTGAGAACTGTGGAGGCTAAAAAAGTCAGAATAGTTGCTCTAATCTAACTTCCTCCCCTAACTTGACCTGAAATAACTGTAATATGTAAAATACTTGAAACACAAATTCCCACTGACTTGCCATCATAGAAAACACTATTGCGACAGGTGAGATATAGCTCAGCTTAACTTGTTAAACTATCTAGCATAATTTCTGTCATTCTGAACCCTACCTGGTGGATACGAGTAGTCCACAGATTGACAGTATTTCTTGGTGTAGAGGTACTCCATGTCATACCAAATGTCTCAAAGCTCACTGAAGCCTTGACTCAAAAGATTTCCTATTTTCCAAAATCTCAGATTTACTTCCACTTGGGTCCTAAAGCTTTAGGTCTTCTGTGAATCAAAACGCTTTTAAGTTTGATACTCTGCAGTATATGAGGTAAAGAGCTAAACCACATTTAAAACGTCTCTATTGCTCTGAGGTTTGATGTAAAATCCCCTTAAACTTAATTCAAGCCACCTACTCTTTACAAATATGCCCACATGCTGCGCTTAGAGGCGGGACGTTATGAACCTAGTAATCAGCACCTCCCTTTGCACGCTACCTGAAACTTAACCACAGCCTGCTGCTATAGAAAACTGACAACTGTTTAAGATACCTCTTGAGGCGGTTGTGGGTAGGGGGTGGGGTAGGGTTCATCACTCTCGAGTGAAATCTAAATTTGCGAGACAAAAAGAAAACTGTGCTGTGTAGAATAATTTCATTCTTCACGGAACCCCACCAAAACTGGTATGGTGGGTGGAGTGATTTTTCTAGTGTTATTTTTAAATATCTTTTCAGCAGATATATGAGCTCATGGCGGCCCAACTGGCAGCTCCTGACTTTTCCGTATTCTTCCTCGTGGTATCTCTTGACTGCCTCTTAAGCCCCTAAGACTCTGAACTTGAGACAAGAGTACAGGGTCAAAGATCCCCCCCACTTCCCTCAAACCAACGTCACACTCACATACACTTTAAGTTGAGGCTGCAGACAGGCTGTGACAGAAAGCCAAGCAGCAGATGAGAGAGGAACAGCTGATGTATCATGATTGATAGGGTCACAGACAGAAGCCTTTCCACTGTGGCCTTCAGTCATGATGGATTAACTACAACTTTAATTTGAAGAGGGAGGAAGCAACAAATTATAGGAGGAAATATGAAATTTAACAAAAGTGAGAGGGAACAAGTTCAAAGAAAGTTCAAATTATGCTGGTAGGTGCAAAATAATGATTCAGCAGAATTTTTACCTTCATAGCACACCTTTTTCACACAAAAACTCCACTAAAGCTTGATGGATTACAAGTTTTCCTCACTCAGAAAATCCACAATGAAAATGCCACTATCTGAAAATAACTAGCCCCAGGGCAACATTAATACAAGAGTCACAAACAAAAACACCATGATTGGATCTTAAGTAATGGCTTCATACATCACCTCTCTGCAAGTATCAGCATTTCATTTTCAATTAATGTGTTAATATTTGATGAATTTTTTCACTTAACTGATTAATAGTTTAGTCTATAAAGGGTATGTCTCCAGATTGCTTGTTTTGCGTGACCAACAGTCTAAAATACAAAAATATGGTATTTATATTGATGAAGTACTGAGAAAAACAGCAAATCCTTCCATTTGAAAGGTGACGTAATGCTTGATAATTAACATAAACAGGAATGAAAACTGCAATTTTGTTACTGCGACACATCCATTAACTGACTTATTATTACAGGACTGGAACACTGATGTTTGCATCAGAGAATTCCATTATTCCAAGCAGAGAGGCTTCCTGCTAACAGAGACACACTCATGTTTCAGTGTGTTCGACACTGCGATGTGGCACAATGCCTTCCTCTTCTGCTGTGAGATCTTCTTCTCTGCTCTCCTTTCAAACAGTAATCAGAGAATGGGGGGACACTATCAATCTATCCACACCTTGAGTACCGCTGCACAAGCTCATCTCTATTTACACAGCAAATGCACTGAACAAGTCTTTAATGAATATATCAACTTCACCTGACAAGCTGATGCTGTACATGAAGACATTTTAAAAGGGAATTACACCACTTTTGCACAGTAAAGTCTGTTTACATGTGTGAGTGATTACTACTGAATATGAGGAAAAAGAAAGCTTTTTGTGGCTTGTTAGAGCCTGAAATGTAACAATGACCCGCATTGTTGTAAAAAAATGTAATAAAATCTGAAACATGATAACTCATCAATAATGTAACAAGATGCTGAACCCAAAACGTAAAAACTTTTTGCCCAAAATGTAAGAAGTTGTTACATTTTGGGTCCGTTATTACATTATGGGGCCAGCAAAATATTTTCCCCATGAAAGTGTAATAATTTTATCACATCATAGAGTAAGTCAATAAATTATGGATTAAAGGGCTTATTGCTTCAATGTAGAGTGTAGTATTATATCATACACAAATGCCCCTGTAATACACATATGTATATATATATATATATATATATATATATATATGTATATGTCACAGTAGAAATCGCGATCCAGGATAATTGCTGATTGTCCTGGGACAGATCCCAATCGCAATCTGTCCTAGGACAAACAGCAATTCTACCAGGACAATAACAAAAAAATAACAGCAATACAATACAGTATAAATCTTAAAGACAGAAGTCTTTTAATTATAGTCAGGATTTGGGTTAGGGATGCAAGAAAAGCTGGACTACCATGTTCAACAAAGTGCCACCCACATACTGTTGGAGTATGCCAGAATAGACTGTAAATACTGTAAATAAGTATATTAAACTCATTAATGGGAATGTATTCATTTTTATCACAAAAAGGAGTATTTTCTTGCTGTATTTGAAAGAATATTGTTGCTTCCTTTTCATTTATCCATTAAACTAACCTCTCGCCAGCAGCCATCCCACAAACGCGGCCGTGCAAGAGCCCAATATGTAACAATGACCTGAAATGTAACTTTTGTTACGTTATCGACCAGTCATTACATTTCGAGTTTTATTACATTTTGTTTTATAACAATTCGGGTAGTTGTTACATTTTAGGTCGTTGTTACATATCTGGCTCCAACATGGCTCCAAAAAAAGGTGCCGTGCAAGATTTGATTAACTGCCTGTCACCTCGGTTAGTGTCTGGCTGTAGATGAAAGTCTGAAAATGAAGTCAATATGGAGGTGTGGAGTTAGGGGAGGCTTATTAGACCTCAATAGCCTGTAGCTCATAAATGCATCAGTAAAGTAGCTCAAGTTTATATAGGATTTCTCTGTCACATTGCATTGTGGGTAATGTTGGTACAGGATTTTGACAAGAAAGAAACATTTAGAATAAAATAGAAGATACTTCTGATTCTGCTGCATTTGATACAGTTACATGGAGTACGCTTTAAAATCTCCATGCAAACTATTTGTGACTTTTAGGGTCTGCTCTTAATACAAGTTAAATCAGTCAATAGCAGCCTGAAACGAAAATATGACCGGACACTGTGAGGTGACGTATGGGGTGGGCTATGTCATATTAAATGGAAATTTAATAAACATATCTTCATTTCTTTACCCTTGAACCCAGCTTACTTTTTTTCAAATTGCTTAGAACACCTTTTGTAATAACAAACTGCAGTGCATGAATATCATGCAAGTGTGAGGCACTGCCAGCACTGCCATTTAAGGTAAGGACTGCTCACAGACATCAGAATCTGAGGAAACAAAATTAGGGTTGTGTTGTGCACAACAGTAAACACTGGTAAGTAGAACATTTTTAAAGATGGACAAAAATATTAAAATAGAGCAAGTAATACAAGTTGGTAGACAGTAACATTTAGCCAAAAATAACACCACCATATAGATATAGATGCAGATCCCTTAGTCTCTAAATAAAACATAAATACATGGAAAATAACATTCTTTTCTGTTGTAAAGCAGATGAAATGTTATATGCTGTGCCTATGTGCATGTGTATGCTCTCACCCTGTGTCTGTATGAGATGAAGGATCTTTGTGGTGACCTGTCTCGCCGTTTCAACATCCCTCACCATGGCCTCTCCATTCATCCTCTCTAGTTGGCCCAGGAGCATCAGTACCCTGGAGTTACTGGGAACACTGGAAAAGGACAAACACTTTTACCTTTAAGAAGATTAGGAAGAATGTCAGAAACAAGGTAATCTTATTGTATGCAATCAAAAGCATGCATTTGTGTGTAAAATAAACAGGTGGTCCTCCACGACCAGAACTGTAGGAGAAGGGGTTAGCAGTGTGTGACACTGGAGAACTAATATAAAACATCACCTCATTTGTGCAAATGACCTCATATGGACACAGTGAGTCAAATAGGAGGTCTTAGCCAAAAAACAGGTAACCAATAAAAATAGGTTTATCAGTAACACAGTCCAGAGCCAAGAACAATTACTAATTGGCAATCAATGTTTAAGTAGAGCTCGAGTCTGACTTATGTTTAATTTATCATTTTAATAAAGTCGACTATTAAGGCTGTCTTCCAGTGCCTCACTATTTCTGGAGTACTGAGCCTTCCTCTTCTTATAATCTTAGCTCAGTGGCACTCAGCTGGAAACACAAGGTTAGAGGTCAGCTGGTAGAGCAACGGCAAACACTGGGGAGAAAATCAAAACTCTGATTGTACCCAGTGGAGCAAAATTTCTCTTATGTCCTTATAAAGAGAGAGAGAGAGAGAGAGAAAGAAAAGAGACGGGGATACAGACCGAGAGACAGAAGTGTGTGCTAGAGACAAATTAAGACAAAAATGTCAAGACTGAGAGAAAACATAATAAAAGAATGGACAAAGGAAAACATAGATGTAGAGCCTAAACAAACACATTGTGTAAGTCACATGGATGAAGGCTAACCTGAAAGTAAGTGCTCATTGACAGATAGCAAGTATTGCATGTGAACAGATGGTTGTGTCAGAACAGCTTTCAATCAGAAACATATGTACCACCTTGTTGCGTTTGTACACACATTTAAATTATATTAGTTTGTCTTCAAACAGCAAGGTAACTCACCCCTTCTCTGTGGCCATTTTGGGTTTGTTCATTTTTACCACATCAACATTTCATGTCGTCTGCAAAGGAAAGAAAATAAAGATCTCACTGACAAAAAAGGAGAAGTATAAACACTTTGTACATTTTTAGAAGCGAGTGCAATCAACCTTTGCCCTGTGTGCCAAAGGAGATCCCACTGGACTCCCTCTGTTGTAATATCAGGCTGTAGTCAGCCCTGCAACTATGACAAAACTTGCACATGGCTGTAAATGTATAGTTCTGATAATAATTCATAGCCCTATAACAAACCAGTGACCTGTTAAGACCGAGTGTACCTGCCTAGCAGAGTGTGCAGGACAACCTGCAGATCATATTGACTGTACTTGGACAGAACTACTATCAGATACACAGTACCTCTTGATTGATTTTACACAAAACAAAGGGGCTGTCTGACATGCTGCAGATCTCAGATGTCTAGAGACAAAAGATTTCCAGCCAAGGTAATTCGAACACATGCTTTGAAAAAAAGAGGAATTATTTGCATTCAGCTGCATTACTTCTAACAGTGAGCCAAAACTTATGGCAGCCTCGACTTGGAAACTGTTTAGTGCACTGCATTTTGCAGAGGTCTCCCAAGTGTTTTAGATGAGGTCAGACAGTAAATACAGGAGCATTTAGAGATAAGATGAGTAATCAGCAATACTGCTTCCAAACTACCAGTCATCACAACGTTTTTTACAAAGCAGTTTTGTAATATGGCACAATGATACCTTATAATAAAACCCTACACCATACAGTTAGTTAAAAGTAATTAATAGTATCCTACAAAAGAAAGATGCTCCAAGTCATTTTAGGCAAAACAAAGCTTTTGACTAAGCTGGCTAACCATGTGTCCTCAATCAGGCTTTTCCAAAGCTTACAGACTCACATTATGCTGTCATCTACCTGTACCTGTCCAGTAAGAAAGGATGAATGATGGGCTAAGGTCACGACTTGATACATATTGGCTGAGGGGGAGCTCAAATGCAGCAAGAGGTCAGACCAAAACGTTTGAAGCTTTCTTCACATCAGTTTTAAGCCTGACATGTTATGGAGGTCGGCTTACACAAGGCAGATGGCCGAAACAAGCCTGTGGGGCTGTCTACTTCCACAGACCACAATCCAAAATCCATTAAGAAAAGCATGGTTGTTCCTCTTATTACAGCAGCCCGCAGGGGTTTTCACTGCTAGTGGGCTATTGTTAGCAAGGTAAACGGCAGGAAAATGCCCCTTTACAAGATGCTAGCTGAAGCTGGTGACTGCTGCACCTGCTGGACTAGTCACTCAGTAACGGACGCCTGTCTGCGCCAGCGGGCTAGCTAACCGGGGGATACGCTAACAACAACGCGAAATACGGAGCGCACAAGCGGTGTTAGCTGAAGCTGCAAAGCCATATAATACGAACAAAAAGGAGGATTTTACGAACCTGTATGAGAGGGAACTGCTGTCCCGTTCGGGGTGGAACAATTCCGAGATAAGGGGGACAGCTGCTGAGTATCCGAGCGTTGCCTGAAACGCCCTGATGATGTTGTGATGAGACCAAACTGTCAGAGGGTCTGTCGGTGGACAACGCGAGAGTAGCGGCGTCTATCTTTGTGGGTTTAGAAACACTGTGGCTGACAATAGAAGGTTTCTAAATGAGCCAAGTGCATCCTCTCTCAACAAAACATAAAATTAAAGCAGTTTTACTCCAACACCGGTCCGATTTTAAGCTATAAGCCCCTAATTGAGGCTAATGTCTTATATGGACTACATTTCCCAGGTCGACAGTGGTGTATGACGTAGAATTTATGTGCCAATCTTCACAGTCTTCGAAGGCATCTTTATTAGCTACATGGTTTATACAAAATATTAAGGTACGTGTTGTTTTACAAAGAACGTATGGCTTTAAGATAACAGCATTTGTGTTTTGAATGCCGGAACAAATTGAATAACCTGTTAAAATGTCCATAGTCGGGCTTTGCGCTCAGAAAACACAGTGTGGGTTACATTAGCTTGTTAGCACACGGTATTAGAAGCTAGCTAATTTGACGTTGGGGATAGCTAGCTAACACAATCTCGCGTCTTTTAATTTATTGTAACCTCCTTCAGGGTTTTTGTGGGTTTTTGTAAACTTTATAAATGTCGGTGAGCACATGGCACTGGTGTTAGTAGTGGCATAAAGGGCAATAATATGACATGCATCAGTGTCTTCCTCAAACTGCATGTGATGAGGTGATATCGATCACTGGTTGCAGCTGCTGCCTTTCTAACATTATAATGCCAATACATCTTCACACATAAAAGACAAATTACCGAGTCATACCGAAATGGGGTCTTTTTATAACCTAACTTTGGCCATAACAGAACTAACGTGTTGTTGGTTTGGAAGACTGAGACTTTCCAGTGCATTCAGCAGTGCAATTTACACTATTTTAGAGCTTAGCTTAAGATTCTCAAATCAGATCACCGAGCATGACATTCATCCTCCAATATTGCCTTAGATCATAATACTTTGCCTTGTCAGACTTTTACTGTTTAACTGGGAGTTTCATTGTAAACGGAGATGTGTAAAAAAGAGAACATACAGAAACCTCTCAAAAGATGAAGTAACTGGAGATATTTTAAAATGTTTTATCAATGTATAATGGGACAAAATACGGATGTGTACTGTTGGGATGCAGTGAGCTATATCCATGATTGGCCCTTATTTTTACATTGGACTATACTGTAATATTACAACAACAACGACTGCTCAGTGTACACAAAGAGATAGAGATTAACTTTTAACCTGACTGTGCCAGTTACACTGTATGTTAAAGTTTGCACAGTCAGACAGGGTGTTTGCCAAGTAACCTTTGGAATGTCCAGTAGAGAAAATGAAGGAATGTAGCAAATAGTTGGTTAAATGTAAATGTGTATTTTTCTATTATTTAAAAATACATATGTAGTGCTGCGAGACTCCTCTCATGTGGTCTTTGTTGGGTTATTTCAGAGGTCACTTTGACAAGGTTGGGTTTTCACCTATGTTGCGAAGATGCGTTGTACCATAGATTCTTTTTACTGTGGTCACTTTAAATTGTGAACGTGTTTAGATATCAAGTTTACTGAATACATTTTCCAAAGGTTAATGGTTTTGAGGTTGTAATATTATTCAGAATACGTTCCTGCTATGGATATTCAAATGAATCAGTGCCATTATTAATGTCACTACTTAAGGCAAAACTTCTGGTTGAACATGGCTGGATCACTAAAAGACTTAACCATTAATGTTTTGTAATGTTCTATTGTTAAATTCTCTGTCCTGGTTCTCTTTCTTTGTCTTTAGTAGTCACCATGGTGATGAAGTCATCAGTTGAGGATGATGATACTGGCTGGGGGCTGGGCATCCCAGAAAAGATGAAGAACAATGCCAATTGGGTTGATATTACACATGAATTTAAGGGAGCCTGCAAAGGTAAAGGCTGTGATAGTCACTGCTGGTAACTGGGTCATATGTATGCAGTTATAAAAGGGACTGACGTCTTTCTCCTTTTCTTTCCTTGTTCTCATCTTTTATTTATGCAGAGTTGAACCTTGGAGAGTTGCTTCATGACAAACTGTGAGTATGACAAAGTGCTTTTTGCAGGCTCACATTTTAAAGGGTCAGTTCACTCAAATTACAGATAACATTTTCCACTTACTGCTAGATGACCTGAGCCTGCATGCTTGCCCTCTAAAACATCTGTAGAGAGTTTTCATGTCGCAGTGTCCTCAGCACTGACAAAACAGAGCAAATGCAGTAAAACACAGAATCCTTGTAATTTTTTTTCATACAAATACACTCAAATTTAACCACTCTAAGATTTGCATTAGCAATTAGTTTAATCCGTAAATATCAATATTGCTTTCAGTCTTAAGCATGTAAGACTTATCAAGGACTCATACAAAACAGATACTAAGCTTTTTGTTGTGGTGCAGGTTTGGCCTGTTTGAGGCCATGTCAGCTATAGAGATGATGGATCCTAAGATGGACGCAGGAATGATTGGGAACCAAGTCAACAGGAAAGTGCTCAATTTTGAACAAGCTATCAAGGTAATGATCTCTTATTGCTCTACAATGGAAACGGTGAATTGTCAAGAATTAAAGCAGAAAGTCAAAGTTCTCACATGTACATGTATACATGTCATTGCTTTGTCTGGTTGAATTTGTCTGAATATAAAAGGTACACTTAACTACTTGGTTCTAAGTCAGTTGTATTACTCTCTTGTGTTAATTCCAGGAAGGTGCCATCAAAGTGAAAGACCTTAGTCTACCTGAACTCATCGGAATCATAGACACATGTTTCTGCTGTTTGGTGAGTTTGATTTGGTTTAGCAGTTTTATTTGTTGTATCCACACTTCAGTGTGCCAGTTTAAACTGTATATCAAACTACACCAAACCTGGCAAATTTTGGATCACCACAGTAGGAAATCCAATCCTCATGTGTGCATGTTTGTGTGTGCTTTTATATGTGTGTGTGTCTCTAGATAACATGGCTGGAGGGTCACTCTCTGGCCCAGACTGTGTTCACCTGCCTGTATGTCCATAACCCTGACCTGATTGAGGAGCCAGCCCTCAAAGCCTTTGCCCTGGGCATGCTGAAGGTGTGCGACATCGCCCGAGAGAAAGTCAACAAGGCTGCTGTGTTTGAAGAGGTGAGCTGTTGTCTCCAGTCTGTCAGTGTGTGTCCCTACTGTGATATTGTACTTTTCAGAGTAGGTGTAAAGGTTAGACAGGGTTGCATTTTTAAACTGTGGACTGGTTGGGTAAAATCTGGATGAGAAAGTGAAAAAACAGGTCTTCCCTGTCCTACATTAACACTACTGTGGTGCTCTTGGGCTACAATGGAGCTGCATTGGGACCAGCAGGCCAGACTGTGGTTGTAGTTGTCAGTTTCCAGGTGTGAATGCAATCAGGGTGTACCAGACAAAGAGAGATTACCACTAATGGAAACTATGCCCAAATAAAGAAAGGTTAAAAAAAAAAAAGCAACTGCTGGAAGATAAAAATCAGTAAAGCCTTCCATTATTGGAAGGGTTTGTTGTATTCACAAACTGTTTGGGGCAAATTGCTGTTGTTTGAAAAGAGTTATATTTGTAGTAGGATAACTCATTGTCATACTGATATGTGTGAATAAAGATGTACCTTGTATTTTTCTGTAGGAGGATTTTCAGGCCATGACCTATGGCTTCAAAATGGCCAACAATGTAACAGATTTGCGGGTGACAGGTACGAGAATTGTAATACTTGGTTAAGTCATGCTGCAGACAACAGAAGTTACAACAGATTAAAAGTTAGTTGAAGTTAACAAAGATAGTTGTTGTCATCTCTATCTCTTATGTTCATCCTTTTTAGGTATGCTTAAAGATGTGGAGGATGAGTTACAGAGGAAAGTTAAGGTATTTGCTGTTGACCATTTTAGCACTCAGTCATTGTCATTTTAATGAAATATTGCCAGTTCAAATTCCATTCTGACATCCATTGTTTCACGATTTATTTCTGTTTTTTCAGAGTACGCGCAGTCGACAGGGTGAGCAGCGAAACCCGGAGGTTGAGCTGGAGGTAAGAATAATCATTCATCCATGTGTGTTGAGTTTTAGCTGCTAATATTTTTTTTTTGTTAAAGGTATGTTCTTGGACTAGCATTTAGATGAGTTGGTTGCACCTTCAGCATAGACACATGTAGGACTTCACACCGCAAAACAGATTGTTTCACTGGTCTTTATTAATTATGCCTAGTTTCCTCACATTTCAGTCACAAACTCAACCTTGAACCTTCCCACTCAGTCTCTGCCCACTGCATCTTTTTTGAGTGTGGGACTCAAGTGACCTTCAGGACTCTTCTCTGGAATTTCCAGCTGTTTCTTTATAGTAATGATAATAAAGGATGAAACAAGTCAGACCCAAAAATGGACTTTTCTGGGTGGTCAAGACCAAAATAAAAGTCATCCTTTGTAGTTTTTCATTTTTCATTCTTGTGTAACTTTAAAGACTAGTTAGGAAACATGTATTAATAGCTCTGCAATATTTTCCCATGCTTTTTTTCTCCAGCATCAACAGTGCCTGGCACTTTTCAATAGAATCAAGTTCACACGCCTTCTACTGACTGCACTGATTGCCTTTACCAAGAAAGAGGTAATACAAACACACACACACACACACAATCACAATGGCATAACTGTAATGTAGTAGTATGCAGCTAAAAGGATATCTAAGTGTAATGTGCAGTATTTGTCTTGAATTAAGTCAATTAAAATGTGTTTCTAAGCCATTTACAACGTGTATATATACTTTACATTAATGCCAAATTAGTGGACTTAAATTGTTATCAAACTTAATGTACTTACAGACACTTGTTGTGTGTTTTGTTTGTGTTTTGTATTTTTATCAGACCAGTTCAGTGGGCGAGGCCCAAAAGCTTGTGGCTCAGGCAGCTGACCTGCTATCAGCCATTCATTCCAGTATTCAGCATGGCATCCAGTCGCAAAATGACACCACTAAAGGAGGTAACACACACACACACACACACACATACACACACTTTTAGGCCAGCAAGTCAAGCACATAGTTTTGCTTGACATGAGTTTACAAACCAACAGCTCTAAAAACCTATGTACTTAGTTTATGAAATAGGACCACTAAAAAATGGAAAGTATTATACATACATGAAATTATGCATACATTATACACATTCTGGTGTTACAGCCATCCAGTTAAGTGGTCATCCTGGCAACCAACACAGTTACAACACAGTGCACACAGTATGCACCTCCTCAACCTCAACAACCGTCCACACACAGAGTTGAAAAGGTTAAAAACCTGAGTTAATTTTTATCTTGCTCTGCTCTAATGAATTTGGCTCAGACAAGCTTCTAAGGAAGATAAGTAATTAAAAAATGTGACCTGTGGTAACCTCTGTGTTGTTTTTCTTCCTGCGTTTGCTGCAGACCACCCCATTATGATGGGCTTTGAGCCACTTGTCAACCAGAGACTGCTGCCACCTACCTTTCCTCGCTACGCCAAAATTATTAAGAGGGAAGACATGGTGGCCTACTTCAGCAAACTTATAGAACGCATCAAGACTGTTTGTGACGTGATCAACACAACCAACCTACATGGCATCCTGGTAAACACCTTTCCCAATCTTCTGCTACATTCTGAATAAGCAGCTTCCAGTTAGTTGTGTCAAAGAGGATCATGCCCAGTGAAAAATAACTTAGGATTTTTCTTCTGTATTTATTTGAATACGTATTTGTCCTTGGGTTTCAAAAAGCCCCTACAAAAAATCTTAGACTGACATGTTTCAAGAAATCCTTAAGAGATGTAAATTATAAAGACTCTGTTATGTTGACTTAAATATTGTGGTTTTACCAGGACTTCTTCTGTGAGTTCAGTGAACAGTCTCCCTGTGTGCTCTCTAGATCTCTTCTCCAGGTAGGTTTAGAAGCATTCATGCATCTCAATAGTTACTGTGTTGTTGTCGTTGTTGTTTAGCTTTTGGAAATATACCTATTTTTTTCTAATTCATATACATACAATATCTCAAGCATTTATCAATTTAAAAATTAAACTTTTTTTCTATAAATTCAGACAACGTTCCTGATAGATAATAAGAAAGTGTTTGGCACCCACCTGATGCAGGACATGATTAAAGATGCTCTAAGATACTTCGTCAGCCCACCTGTCCTCTCCTACAAGTAAGTCTACCATCAGTTAAATGATTAACAAGGTTATTTTAATCAGTGGTTGATCTGAGGGATTCTTCATCTTCAGTGAACTCACTGGGTCTATTGGTTAAATCCTGTTTCCTCAGCCAAGTCACATTATCGCTTTCACCCCTCTACTGTCTACTGGTTCTTTACCAAACATAATAGTTGTTAGTTAATGCACCAACACAAATCAGTGCAAGTAAAAACTTTCAAGAAATTGATAAATCAGAGGAACAAGTAATCACATGCATTGTCAGACCAACTCCCAACACAGTTTTACTGCAAGATAGTCCTATGTATTTGATAAATAATGCTGCTGTAGGTTAAAGAGAGACAAAGTGGCAAAAGTGCTATGATATGATGTGACTGAAATATGCAGAACATTTTTACTTATGTGCAAGGACACGAGCTTTGAAAGGGGTTTTCAGATTAGAACAAACCTAACAAGAAAATGAGTCTCACCTGATGCGATTCATCAGTGGATCTAAAGTAATTATTAAAGTTGCATCAAGAAGATCACTGTACACATCTTCAGTCAGTGAGATCTTTCTCTTAAACTGATTCATAGTACAACAGTGTGGAAATGTGAATAACATTGCAAGCATCGCAGAACACCGCATCACCAGTAGCAGTGCAACAGCACCGATAGGATTATAGGAGTGATAATTTTATTTCAAGCTGACAAGCCATCAGACAGGCCTGCTCCCACTTTGCTATGATTTTCTGTGATAATGAGGCTCTCTGACACTCTGGTGATCTCGAGTCAGACCACCAGGGTTAGCTGTGCTTCAGCTGAACTTGTGCTTATTTTTTTCCATGAAGTTGCTCTAAACTGTAGCTAAACTATCCAGATGTTAAGTATCAGAGCAACAGACAAACTGCCACTTGAGTTAAGCTGTCTTGTGTTTATTGTGTACCTGTGTGTGCTTCTCTCATCAGGTGTTGTCTGTTCAACAATCATCAGGCCAAGGACTACATTGACTCCTTTGTTACTCACTGCTCCAGGGTATGTTATCTACACTGTTCAAAGTCTGTACATCTAACACATGATAAAACCTCAGATGCACTTTTCTGGCTGCTTTTACTTCAGCATTGAATATCTTTAATGGTTTAATTAAAATTGAAAGGTTTAGAAGGAAAGACATACTGCACATCTGCTCCCCTGCAGAGAGTTACAGTAAGCTGTATGTAGTGAAATGTAAAAGTCAAATATAAAATAAAACTGGGTTTTTTATTTATATGTGGGTGTTTTGTATTTTGACAATTCTCCCTACAGCCATTCTGCAGCCTCATCCAGATCCACGGACACAACCGAGCTCGACAGAGGGACAAGTTGGGGCACATTCTTGAAGAGTTTGCCACACTGCAGGATGAGGTGAACTGCAGCTGTTTCTGCTGTTGATCCCCCTATGCACCCCCCTTTTTTAACAGTGGTTGAACACAAGACTATTGTTTTTGCAATTTGTGCCACAAGTACCACAAGTTACACATTAATTAACCCATTGCACCTTATCACTTTGTTGTGGTTTTCATGCATCCATATTGAAAATAGTTGTGATTTAGTCATTTATAAACCACCACTGAAAATTTCTTTTGTGCTGTACAGGCGGAGAAGGTGGATGCAGCGCTGCATAGCTTGCTGATGAAACTTGAGCCTCAGCGACAGCATCTAGCCTGTCTTGGGACCTGGATCCTCTACCACAACCTGAGGATCATGATCCAGTACCTGCTCAGCGGCTTTGAACTGGAACTTTACAGCATGCACGAGTACTATTACATCTACTGGTAAGAGCACATAAGTTTGTTTGTTGCTGGTAACTGTAGCTTGCTCAGGTGGGCGCAAAGTCAAAGTTAAAGCAACAAAATCGTCTTACATGTGCATTTTTGCTCATCTGTAAATAAATTTGTTTTTGACTGTAGGTACCTGTCAGAGTTCCTGTACGCGTGGCTGATGTCCACTCTAAGCAGAGCTGACTCCTCACAGATGGCAGAAGAGCGAATTCTGGAGGAGCAGCTGAAAGGACGCAGCAGCAAAAAGACCAAGAAGAAGAAGAAAGGTATGTTTTGTTGCATCGTCCTTACCTAAAGTGGATACTCTGTGAGTGACCACAACATACAAACCCATGTCTGCTCAGAAATACTCCCTTCCTTTGTGGAAGTGGCACCATAATGTAGGTGACGTTATGTTTGGGTTTCTTTTGCAGTTCGTCCTCTCAGCAAGGAGATTACCATGAGTCAAGCATACCAGAACATGTGTGCTGGAATGTACAAGGTAGGCAAAAAATGATGACCCCTCTTCACCCCTTTTATGGTGCAATGACGTATATAAAGGGTTACACATCCTCTCCTTGCCTCCGTCTCTCTTTTCAGACCATGGTAGCTTTGGATATGGATGGGAAGGTCCGTAAGCCTCAGTTTGAACTGGACAGCGAGCAAGTTCGCTATGAACATCGCTTCGCCCCCTTCAACAGTGTGGTCACCCCTCCACCTGTGCACTACATCCAGTTCAAGGTACTGTTTGTCAGTGTGGGTGCAATTCGTTCAATAGGTCGTCCATGTTTTCTGTATCTCTTCATTTTATCCCATTATTCTGGTGCTCTTTACTCCACAGTCCACTTTTTTCTGTCCTGTCTGATTTTGCTCCTCTCCTTGTCGGTTACAGGAGATGTCTGATCTGAAGAAGTACAATCCTCCACCGGGCTCTGCTGACCTCTACCTGGCAGCCAGCAAACACTTTCAGCAGGCCAAACTTATTCTAGAAAATGTGCCCAGTCCAGACCCTGAGGTCAGAAAATACAGTATTGTTAAATAGTTTTATAGTTTTACAGCACTACAGTTTGGTATTTACTAAAAAACTTCTAGTCAGATTCTTGCCTCGATTTGCACAATGCTTTGGTAAATTAGTTAAAGCAATATAGCACATCAACTCCAAGGCATACATTTGACATATATCATTAGAGAGGAATCATATTGGAGCATCTCCAGTGAAGACACAACACAAAAACTTAAGAAAATCCTAATAATTAGAACACAACAGTGCAAGTTTAAAGTGGTCTAATAAATGCCTGTACAGTACAGCAAGAATATTCTGTTAGCTTAATCAAAAATGTAATTTAAGATTGCATTATGTATCTGTGACATGCCATAATTGTGTCCTAACCAGACTTCTATACGTGATATTTGTTTTTAAAATCTGCATGTGCAATGTGGCTCCAGTGACTGCGTTCACAGGCACACAAATATTCCCCTATTATTTAAAACTGGTACCTGTCGTGTTTATTTCATTTCATATTTCAAATAAGGCCTAATTCTGAATGTAACATTTTCTGCTTGAGCCATGTGCTAATTCAAAGGTTTTGGAAGCATTCTTTGGACATGCATACAAGCGTTCAGAATATGCGTTTCAGTTGAGGTTTTTACTGCAGTACGCCACACACATGCCTGTTTCCTGTTTACAGTCAGCTCTGTGTGTTGTACGTAAACCAACTTACCAACAGTTTGCAAGGCTGCAAAAGAAAAGCACACATTTGAGGTCAAGAGGAGAAGCACAGCCACTTTTAAACAATATAAAAGACTAAATATTGATAGGTTTTTGGATATGTGTAAATATTGCAGTGGTGACCTTTTGAAGAAAGTAGTTAAATGAATGAATGAATGAGGGAAGCAGAAATGACATGTCTGCTACTGGTGGAAAACTGGAAAACTGGAGTATGCATGGCTGCATGTAAACTATATATAAGTAAATATTAGTGGAGTATTTGTTTTCATTATAATGTAAACTGCTTGGTAAGTATATTGGGTATGTTTTTTTTTGTTGGTTTTTTTAGAAAAGGGGCCAAAAAATGCAATGTTTTGTGCATGAAATGAGCTTCTGGCTACATTATTAACTTGAGGCACCTCTTAGTTTTCTGTGGCCACAATATTTTTCCCCTTTTCCAGTCGTTCTTGAATATCAGTAACCACTTACTGCTGTTTGATTACAGGTGAACCGTATACTGAAGGTGGCCAAACCCAACATTGTAGTTATGAAGCTTCTGGCAGGAGGGCACAAAAAAGAGACCAAGGTAACACAATAGACACACATTGCTTCAGTCTTTTAATTATTATTATTTGCTTCAGTGATTTCAGTTAATACCAGTTAGTTTTATTAAGATACTTGTAATAGAAAAAGATTCTGAAAGTAAAAAGTGAGTAATGTGTTTTCATTGGTGTTTGATGGCAAGGCGTTATAATCAGCTTGTCTTAATATGTTGTTTCCTGTAAAAGCTGTTTGTGAAAACTATGATGGAGTAAAACAAAAAACGTTCTGCATCCCCAGGTGCTGCCAGAGTTTGACTTCTCAGCTCACAAGTATTTCCCTGTGGTCAAGATAATCTGATTCTGCTCTGCACCACAATATGACAGACTCTCCCTCACCTGAAGAAAGTGTGCAATGGTCCCGACCAAGTCCACGTCTGAACAATTTGTGTGGTACACCCAACTGTAAAGTCATGTCAAGGAGTGTCTGAGGCACCAACAGAACTAACAACTGGACCTAAATGAGTAACAATATCCACATCTGCATCTGTGAGAGTTATTTGGTTAAGTGTGTGTGCATATATGTATGTGTGTGTGTGTGTGTGTGTGTCAAGCCAAGGTGCTTTTGTGCAAAAACTGGCAGATGGATACGAGCCCCAGAACAGTCTTGTGAAGGCTTAAAAAGAATGCTGTCATGGTGCTGGGTGCATATCATTAAACCGTCTGACAACTTTCTTTATGTCCATGTTTTTTTCTGTTCACTTCAGATCTAATTACAACATACACTATATTGCCAAAAGTATTGGGACGTCTGCCTTTAACGTGAACTTTAATGATATCCAATTCTTAATCTGTAAGGTTTAGTATGGAGTTGGCCTACCCTTTGCAGCTATAGCAGCCTCAACTCTTCTGGGAGGGTTTTCCACAAGGTTTAGGAGTGCGTTTCTGGGAATTTTTGACCATTCTTCCAGAAGTGCATTTGTGAGGTCAGGCACGAGAAGGCCTGGCTCTCAGTCTCCGCTCTGATTCATCCCAAAGGTGTTCTATGTGGTTGAGGTCAGGACTCTGTGCAGGCCAGTCAAGTTCCTCCACACCAAACTGGCTCATCCATGTCTTCATTGACCTTGCTTCGTGCACTGGTGCGCAGTCATGTTGGAGCAGGAAGGGGCCATCCCCAAACTATTACCACAAAGTTGGGAGCATGGCATTGTCCAAAATGTCTTGGTGTGCTGAAGCATTAAGAGTTCATTTCAATGGAACAAAAGGGCCAAGACCAACCCCTGAAAAACAACCCCACACCATAATCCCCTCCTCCACCAAACTTTATACTTGGCACAATGGTGTTAAGCCAAGTACCGTTCTACTGGCAACTGCCAAACCCGGACTCATCCATCGGCCTTCCAGACAGAGAAGCGTGATTGGTCACTTCAGAGAACACATTTCCACTGCTCTAGAGTCCAGTGGCGGCGTGCTTTACACCACTGTATCAGATGCTTTGCATTTGGTGATATAAGGCTTGGACGCAGCTGCTTGGCCATGGAAACTCATTCCATGAAACTCTCTATGCACTGTTCTTGAGCTAATCTGAAGGCCACACCAAGTTTGGAGGTCTGTAGCTATTGGCTCTCCAGAAAGTTGGTGATTTCTGCCCACTGTGCAACTCAGCATCTGCTGACCCCGCTCTGTGATTTTACATGGTCTACCACTTCATGGCTGAGTTTCTGTTGTTCCTAATTTCTTTCACTTTGTTATAATACCACTAACAGTTGACCGTGGAATATTTAGTATTGAGGAAATTTCACAAATGGACTGACTGCACAGGTGGCAACCTATCACAGTTCCATGCTTGAATTCACTGAGCTCCTGAGAGTGACCCATTATTTTACAAATGTTTGTAGAAGCAGTCTGCATGACTATTTGCTGGATTTTATACACATGCGGTCATGAAAGTGATTGGAACACCTGGATTTAGGTATCTGGATAGGTGTCTCAATACTTTTGGCAATATACTGTATGTCATCCCAAGGCACTCCACATAATAAGGTGAAGACTTCACACAATTACAGCAAGAAAGCCAACAAATCCAAACATTGATGAGTCTGAAAAGATTATGGTATCTTGGTATAACTAAGAAACCTAACTTATGCCAGAGTACTGCATGGCACTGGATGAAAACCTGCAGACAAGAACCTCTCGAAAAGTCTGTGATCAAAGTGTAGACTGAAGCATGTACATATGAAATCCATGCAACATGCATACACTGCCACTCCTTTGATTTTTTGAAACTAAAAGGTTTTAGAGAGCTTCATTACACAGCTGTCATGTAAAAACATTCTAGATAACCAAGCTATCACGTCTTGGATGACTCGCATGGCTTCACTGTGTGTTTAATTCCTTACTGGAAAAGAACTTCATGTTTTGAGTGAATTACACTATCAGATCTGTTTAGGGTGCTCTAGATGACTCTTTAAAAAAATTAAATATGGATGCAAAATGTTTTGAAAAGCAGGGTATTAAAACAAAGCTCAGTTCAGTTTTAGTTATATAATGCTAATTCACAACATAAGGCGCCTTAGATAATAAGGTAAAGACCTTACAAAATAATAAAGGGAAACCCAACAACCCAACGTTCCTAACTGTTTGATGTTTTTTTCCATGTGTTGGGGTGCATTTTCCTGCAGGGGTAAGCCAGTGACATTTGGAATTTCTATTTGCATGAGGAAGTGTGCTTGTTCTGGAACGGTGTGTGGGCCCAGCTTGAACTGTGGGGCTCTGTGCTTTAGTTCTGTTTTATGTAACGGCGTTCACCTTGACATTATATGCTTTGTCCAGTGAAAGTAACCTGAAAACGATGAAACTGTTATGGAAATGAAGTCTCTGACATTCAAATGTGCTTTTAAAGAGATAACGGATAACACACAAATTTGACCAATCATATCTCTTTATTCATGAGGGAGGAAATGGTTTTACAGAAGAAACACAGTCAGAAAACATGTATTCAAATGTAATGTATGGTTTTAAATCATATGTTTGAAATGATTTAGATCAGAGGGGCTCTCGAGGACCAGGATTGAGCACCCCTGATTTAGATGGTACAGTGGTCCTAAATGCACTTTTAAAGTAATTTGTTTTCAAGTAACAAGCAATCTGCAGTCTAGCCATACTTTCTCCCTTATCTTGTTAGTGTTATATTAGACTAAACTAACATAAAATTGAAGTGATTATGGTAAAGTGAAGTGATATGAATTGATTGGTCTTCTTTATTTGTGATTTCATGGGTTTTGCATCATGGTGTCATCGATCCACTTTCTGTAGTAACAGATATCCAGCATTACAATGGGATTTGCACACGTATCAACAGGCTCGCTCACAATAATGCCATGTAAGACACTGTTGTACTCCACAGCTGTGCCTGCATCACCCTGAAAGACATACACAGACGGAGATGTGATCATCTTACATATTTGAGGCAAATGAGCTAGAAAATGGAACAAATATGAAATAAAAGAGTTTGCTTACATGGCAGGCCTCCACACCAGGTTTAAAGGCACACATGGTGGTGGTTTCGTCACTGTGGTACTTGTCACCAGGTTTATCATTCTCACCACATGCTTTGATTTCTGTGCTGGCACACTTCAAACTCTTGGGCGTTTTGGACTCTGAGGATTTAAAGCAAAGTGTGAGAAAAGTAACGTCTTTTTTTAGAGGCTGAATCAAGTTTCTGAGGGTTCCTCACTCATCACGTTGGCCGTCTTGACTCCCCAACCTCCAACTTCAACCTGCTGACTCAGCTCTGGTTTTTGGCACTCAGCAGGAGGGAGCTTGATGGTGGGAAGTTTAGCAGACATGTCCTCGTTCAGTTTTATGAGCATAATGTCATGGGCACGCCCCTCCTCGTCCTTGAAGGTAAACTGTTGGCTAGTTTGAATGTCTTGCTCTAACTTTTTGGATTTTCCTTTCAAGAAAGACCACGCCTTGCGAAAAAACGACACATCATTGTTTAAGCCAAGTTTTACTTTGACAACCCTGAAAAAAAGAGAGGAGGGTATTGTAATACACATACATTGTAAAATTAAAATAGTGTTAAACAATTTAAAAATGCAGTTAATCCGTTTCATTGTTTTACTGATCGCCTATTTTCCTTTTAACCGTCTGAACCCCAAAACAGTTTGGCAGGTCTGAAAGCATGTTGTCTCTAAAAAATCAACAAACTTACATCACTTATCAGAGCCAGTAACTATAACAACGGAAAGAAAAGTTGGCTATATGATAACCTATGATGTACCCTTCCATAGGGACACTTAACCAAACATATGCTTTTAATCATTACCTTTTACTAACCTTAACCGTAACCCAGTTCATTTATATCACTTGATTCGACATGTCTCATTTAATAATTCACCAAAAAATAAATAAATGCTCTGACTACATTATTGAAAAAACAAAAAATTTTGTGCTCCTTGGTGCACGTGTGCCGCTATTAACGACTCAGCTGCCATCAATAGTCAAATATCTAAAAATCTGGGAGTTTTTGGCTGAACTGAGCCAAACTGTAAGCTGTACTTAGAGAAAGCAGTATGTGGAAAGTTAGCAAAAACGTAGACAGTAAAATACCTAGACTATGTAAGGTCAGCATTTCCCCCCTAATATTAGTAACACTTGTCAGCACGTGATAAAATGTTCATGCTGATTTCTGGGTTTTTTTTTTCAATTGTTGTATTATACGTAATTAAAGAAATTCAACACTTTTTTCTTTTTTTGTGATTTGTGGCATTTTAACTTGGTTATACTGCACAAAAGACATTTTTGTGTTTTCCCTACTTCTATCCATGGCTGTGGCATTTCCATAGAGATGCAGGACTTTATATATATTGCAGCAAAAAAAAAAAAAAACTACAAAATGTAACAGAAGTCAATAAACACCCAGAAACTGTTTGAGGTTCAGAGAGTTATTGATGCTTGTTCCCATATGGGCAGTAGTTGTTTCACTTTGTTTAGTGCATAATTCTAACAAGAGCTAATATCTACATCTGACACTACGGTCAAATGTCAGTTTGATTTATTTTAATATCAGTGCCAAAATGAATCAATGGCTGTCAGACTGGTGAAACATATGAAAACTGCATTCTGTAGAAAACTAGTGGATTCTTACTGTTCTGCACAGTGAGAAGCAGTGATGACCCAGCGGGTGTTAATCAAAGAACCTCCACACAGCTTCCCCTTCTGAAGAGACTCTATCTGGACATGGTACTGCCTGTCCTTCTTACAGGACTGACTCCCAACAATCCTCTTCTCGATGGCCCCTGATGCAGCAGCTAAAAGGAAAGAAGAGCAGACACTGCATGAAATGACAGCATACGTGTCAGATTCAGGTTCTGAAACCACCTCAGGGCTCAAAACACGAGGACGTAGCTTCAGTTTACATTTAAAAACTATACCATTGCAGATAATCTGATGAATTACACAGAGTTGAAATAACTGCGTTTAATGAAAAATATGAAAGTAGTTTGAGAAGACAAAAAAAACTCACCTGCAAGCATCACAACAAGGAGAGAGCAAAGCCTCATCATGGTCCTTCTGGATGTGGATCACCTCAGGTAGTTTAGTCTCGAATGCTTCATCCTTTTATTAGAGATTATCAGATTCTGGAAGGCTTTTCATTGGCTGCTCTTTCTGGCCAGTGGTGACCATCGGCACACTCCCCCCGGTTTTTTCATCATGTCGTTTTATACACCTGTCATGCGGTCATATGAGCTGTTGCGGTGGAACAAGGGGATGACTGGACACTTGCACATTAGCCTCTGCAGTTGGTATCATTATAGTTGCTGCTGTGGCTTCAAGCTCTACATCCATAAACTTATATCAGCAACCACAAGCAAGATTTCTTCTGTTCATTTCAAAAGTTGCTTAGATTATGTACTGTTTTTTATAATAAAACTTATTTACAGTAGCATGGAAAAGTGTTAATTAATGTGCTTATTTGTTAAAACAGCAAACCACTAATTGGTCTGGAGTCTTGTTATTAATTATAGTTTACTTGGGTTCAATCAGCAGATGAGTATTTTGTATTTCACAGCATTCCTGTTCAGTGGTAAATATACTTCATACAGCAAGTCCAATAAATATATATGTTTATTATCACTTACAAATATTAAATGCAGCACACAAGGCAATGCTTGATTTGGTCTGAAAGTAATATAATCATGCTTTACTAAATGTTATACTGTTGCCCTTGAAGATCTTGATTTAATGCTGTTTAACATTATAACCAGTTACACATCAGTCCACTTCTAACTACTTTTTCAGCATGTGTTATATATATATATATATATATTACATAGTTTTCATCAACTTCAGTAATCACACCCGGAGGGAGTAATTACAAATGCTTTAAAAGTAAATGTGATCAAGCTCAGGTGGGTGTAAATTATCCTTGACTGCTTTGCTTCTAATTTGCATTTCTGTTGAAAGACGCTGTAACCTCAAACTGAACAATCCAGACACGTAAAATATCTTCTCCTTATGGCCTGTGGAAGCTTTTATAAGTGTTGTTCGGAAATGCAGAGTATTTTTTGTTGCACATTAAATAACTTATGCTTGTGAGTGAGTGTTTTATGTCCAATACATAATATATAGTGTATTTGAGAGATTATACCATTGGTGTACATATACTTTTAAAAAAATTAGATTCCACAAAAGCGACGTCTCCACAGTAGTAATAAAAAATCTTTATTCTCTATTGTCAATAAAGGCTATGATTATTTAAACCCTTCACAATTTTGTTCAGCAGTTCAGAATTAAATAAAATACAAACTCTAACAAATCAAATTCAACAAAAAAAAAGTTAAATGAACTTACGAAAATCATAAAACATTTCCTCTCCAGGTCCACAAAATTCTAGTATAGAAAATGAGACTCTTTACACAAACAGGCAGACAAAGCAGTAGCTGTCCAAACTTTGCCATGCCAGACAATGAAACCGACAAAATAACAGCAATAAGATTACATGGGGGGGGGGGACATTTTAGTAAAATATGTCTCCTGCAATATAGGCTAAAGTGAGAGAAAAAGAGAGGGTGATAAAAGAGATCATGTTGATTATTTTAGGAGTGCTGCTGTAGGAGAACTTTTTCCTCTGTCCCTTCTTTCTCTAACTGACCCAGTGGTGACAGAGATCCTTTACTTTAGTGCAAGTACTAACACCATGCTATGAAAATACTCCACTACAAGTGTAAGTCTCACATTTAAAATCAAAGTACCAAAAGTAAAAGCACACCTTGCAGTAAGATGGTTCTTGTCAATGTTTTATTATTATTGTAGACAGTATTTTTGGATTCATATCACTGCTGTAACATTCTGTGAGCCTTTCACTGCTGTACACGTTTAAGGTTGAGCTAATGTTCACTACTTTATCTCCTGCTGGGCAGTTTAATGTACAGCAAAGCATCATATTCAGTAAGATCATCATGTTTGTAGCGGGACTCTCCTATGTCCACTCAGAATGACAGACCTGTTTGTGACACTGCACTTTTCATCTAATCCAAGAATATTATTAAATATTTGTCCTTCAGTTTCTCACAAAACATTCAAAATGACCACAACTGGAGACAACACGTTTTTCACTAAACAGACAAGGTATTAAAAAAATGTAATCTGAAGTAGTAGACTACAAAGTACAATATTTGTCTCTGTGATACAAAAGAATGGAAACAGAAAGCTGCACAACATGGAAATACTCAAGTAAGGTACATGTACCTCAAATGTGTACTTAAGTGCTCGAGTAAATGTACATAGTTACATTTCATCACCACATGGAACTTGGTAGATCTTGTAACCTGAGCATTAATCCTTCATCAGCACTCCTGTTCAGTATTTGTATGTTTATTGTGACTAAAAATGTACAGGACGGTAATTAAAAAAAAAATAAATAAAGTTAATTTGTTATTTGTTAGGATGTAAAATTGAACTGAACTCTTTCTGGAAAAGTTTGACTATTTTTTAGTTTGTATTCCTTAAAAGGAGCAAAATTACTTTGGACTGGACTGACACTCCACATGAGGTCAAGCATTTTATAAAAACATAGAACATGTTTTAAATCCCAGTCAAGTTCTCAGTAATTCAAAAAAATCAGATTACTTGCTGATTTTAGACAGAAAAGTAAATGAGTGGACTAATTAATGGAAAGTTAATGTATAAATGACATTTAGCTTAAATAGCTGAGTATAAGCCTGATGCAGAATGTCCTACGCATATTTTGTATATCACTGAGTTGTTTTTGTGGCTGCACCAAAAGAGAACCTCTGTAGGTCTTATGCATGTGAAAGAAAAATTGCATATGAAATCCCAGGATCTTGACTTCTATATAAAACAAGTTTGTGAAACAGAAGCAGCCAAACTGTAAAAGATTTAACATTGAAGAACTACACCTAAACATTAGTTTGAAAGAATGAAATGAAGAGTAGGGTTTCTGCTTCTGCCTGCCTGGCTAGATTAAAGATAGAAGTTTACATAGAGTAGAACACAGGCATTGTACTGGAATGACCTACCACTAAAACAAATTTCAGACAGGCAAATAACTGCCTTGTTATCATCTAGGATGATAACTTCCTAATGTATCATGCAGGACCTCTGGAAAGGACTATGATGATAACCAAAGCATTATGAAAATTATAGATTACAACAAAAGCATAGTGAATAACTGCGGTTGCACAGTCAAATTCACCACTTCTACACAGAGCAAAATTCCTGGACTATAAAATAAATCTTCTTTCCTGTATAAAATCACAAGACAACAAAACCTCTGCCACAAAATCAAACTAACTTTGTCTTACTTCTGACATCTATAAGTTTAGCTAACTTTTGCACTCTCCCAAATAATTTCCAGTTTAGTGCAGATTTAATTTGACCACTAAAACACATTTTAGCACAACCACTAAATAGTTTACACAACTGCCTTGCAGCAGCCGTGAAGTACAACACGTTGTTCCTGCTTCAAAGGCAATTTCCTTCATAATGTCACTGCAATTCTCAAAAACACACTCCCACATTCCCCTTAAAATAGTCCGTTTTCTTCAGCAGACCAGAGAGAGATGATATCCACAAAGTGAAATCACAACCTGAGCAGGTCGAAGTATCTGTAAACATGTACCACAGCTCAACATCCTACCTCCATTGTGAGAGAAGCACCAGACCGTTAGGGGAAAATGGAGTGTGCAGAGTTGATAAGGCATGCGTCAAAACACTATGACTACTAAGACTGCTGATCTACAAAGGGTTTCTGTTCCTTTCAAGATCATCTAAAACTATTTTTTGTGTAGAATGCTGAACGCATCAACCTTGTGACTCTTTGTGATCTGACATACAGCTCAGAATGAAACCCTTGCTGCCACTAAAATGCATCAGTGACTCTGAATAAACAATAACCAAAAATGTCCAGTTACAGCAACAATATCATTTGTTTAAAATCTGACAGCATATAATCTAGAGGGTGAATTTGTCCATGGTTATGTGGTATGTTTATTAAGCCAGCCTTACTTTTTACAGCATTTATGGCAACATGGAATTTAAAGCAAGTGTCTTGTTATCATTTTTTTCCATTTAACTGGGTTTTTCATCAAAATAACACAACTGGACTCAACAATATCACAAAAAATTAGAGCATTTCTGCAGCCATGAAAAATCTCAACTGAACAGATTCTGGACTACTGACCTGAAGTCGAAAACATTTCTACGAGTCTTTGTCGAGGAGAACTTAAGGCTTTATGTAAGATGCTGGTACACTTCTGAGAGAGGGGAGGCCTGTGCTGCAGATAGTGGAGCAGTTCTTTCACTGGAATCACTCTGATCTTTTAGGCCTGTCATAGTATTTCACACCTCATAACCCTATAAAGGTCTGCACGTAATTCAACACGCAGCCATTAAGTAGTGAGCATAACACATGTCAACATGCCATCAAAATCTACTGATTCTCCAGACATGATGAGGTGTTCAATTTTTCAATCTAACTGGTGTCAAGTCTTGAGTATCTTACGCTTTGTTTGCAGTTTTTTACTAGTACCAAATAGGAGGTAATAAGAAAATAATGATTCCAATTAAACTGACAGATTAACAACATTCCAGAGAGCAAATGCTAAAATTGATCACCCAGTAAGTCTTTCATAGAAAAAATCACCATTGGACTTTGTTTTTGTTCAGTGTGGTTTCATTATCCTGTATGTTGTGTAAAATAGGACCTGTTTCCTAATGCCATATGAAGGATCCTTCTCCACGTCCAGCCCTGCAAGGAAACCCAATTCTGTTAAAAACACAAAATATTATGAATGTCAAACAATAAAAAGCTGCTACAGATGTAAGGATGTGCCAACAGCTTTATCAGTTGTGCATTTCATGGCAGCATGTTAGAGAAACAATGAAAAGTAAACTCTATTTCCTGTGGTATTTTCTTTGGTAAGAATTTGTCAATTTAGTCAAGTAAACTAAAAAATATAATATTTTTTTCTTGAAACCAGATAATTCTCTTAACCACTATTTACAGATTAAGAACAGAAATATGTACCTGATCTTTTTTAACTATGAAGGTACTCAGACTAGATGGCAATGTTATGTTCACACATATGGACACAAAGCAGGTGACTATATCTGGCCTGTCATGAACGTATAGTTGTATGTACATATCTTGTTAAAAATCTAATCTACACATTGGGCTCTGACTGGAGTACTGCTCTCCATACTACTATTGAAACATCTAGCCAGGCATCACTCTTCTCTTTTTATGTTCTGTTAACTAGTAAAAGGTGTTTTGAAGACAACTGAGAAGCCAGGGAATGCATAGTGGAGTGGCATAGTAAACAACTCTGAACGTCTGTTTCAAGATAACTGCAATAGTCTCTTGCCTGGTTGCTGCTTGCACCATGTCAAAGAATATTTACATGAAGTCAAGTCTTTATCAATTTTCCTCTGTAGTCTAGCTGGCCGCTTTTTGCCCCACATGTGTGTCAGCAATAAAGTTGCTGCTGAACCATTTTCAATCTGCTACCACAAAATGAACAATCATTAACCTTGAAAATCAGTTTGAGACCTCATTTAGCTAGTGTCTGAAGTAAAATCTCTCCTGATAGGAAGCAATTCTTAGTAATTACAATGAGTCACACGTTGAGTCAGTGCTATTGTATCCCAATGACCGGAATGTCAGTGAGGAAAACATTAGTGTGTGTTTCAGTCTTTACCTTAGATTCGAGCAAGCTCTGCTTGTTTGTCTGCTTCAAATTCCCCTTCATTCTCATCATCCCCATTGTAGTCAGCCAGCTCCTCCTCCATGTCCTTGTCTGTCAAAAAGCCAAATTTGATTATTACCACAACACACACACACATATCTCTTTGTAGCACAATGCATTTATTTCCATGTAGTTTCCAGTCAATAACCATCCCTCATTCAAACTTTACCTCTGGCCATCAAATGGTCAGCTGTACTTAAGAAAGCACAGTAAAACAACATCACACTCACTCCTTCAGGTTCTCTCTACATGCTTTGTCAGTTTTATCCTATATTACCATACATACCTATACTCTCGGCCTGCTTATTCTGCTGTTGCTTCTCCAAATCGACTCCACCCACTACTTGCTCATCTGCATCGTACTCCTCTGGTTCGTCAATTTTCTGATCAATAGGATTCTCATCTGCTTTCCCTTGACCAATCAGCATGCCTTCCATCCCAGGGTCCGTTTCTGGAAAAAAAAAAACACAGTTTAGTTCTACAAAAATTTCACAAACTCCCCTGAAAATGTCTGTAGCTTATAGACTACACATAGATTACAGCTGCTACACAGTGAACCATGAGTTGGCCTGCTGTCTCAGCCATGTTTCACCCCAAAAAGGGCATAGACAGGTATGCAAAAGAAATTGTGAGGGAGATGCAGCTCTCTCTGCTTACATAACAAATGTGTATATGTGTACTGGCCTGTGCTTCTTGCAAAATGCTAATTCACATGGCAGAAACCTGGTGCTCCCTCAATAACCTGGCACTCAACTCCTCTAAAACTAAGGAGTTGGTGCTGGACTTCAGGAGGAAGAGGGGGTTCCCTTCTATTCTATTCTATAATAGATTCTATTCTATTCTAGAAATAGCACTAATGTGACACTAGAGGAGATTTTCAAAAATGCCCTTTGTGAGGGAAATATATCATTTTAAACTGAGGATGACCTGTGAGACTTTAGAAGAAGACCATATCAGACAACATTTACCCTTAAAAAGGTCACGAACACCAGATTAAGCATGTAATTCTGCTACGCAAGAGCACATTTTAACACAGAACTCTATATCAGTTTGGTGCACACCCACTTCACAGCTATATGCTTTAAACACCAGCTAAATGTGGGAAAAAAACAATATAGAAAATATTGTTTTTTGACATAAACTGGTGAAACTGCTGCTCAGTCAACTGTGGTTTTATCCTAATGCCAAGACCTTTATCCTGACATCCAATCCTGATCTCCAGCTGCTATGTAGAACAGAAGGATACAGTTACTTGGAAATAATCCTTTACCTCAGTGTTTCTACTTCATGGGTCAAGACAAACAATTAGCAGTGAACATTTTGTTTGGTAGGAAAGCACATTCTTTTTAGTTCTTTACCTTCTGTCTGAGCACCCTCTTCATGAGCATCCATCACCTCCACGTCTTTATCCTCAGTCAAATTATCCTTCAGAAGTTTACTGTCCTCTGCCTCAGCCTCATCTGTTTTGACAGCTCCCTCTTGTGGTAAAAGGTCCTGCTCGACTGCAGCATCTGAGGGAACAGACTCGGACTCTGCTTTGGAAAGATCCTTTGCTAGAGGCAGTTCCACTGGGGCATCAGGAACTGGAAAATAGCACACGGCAGAAAGCAAAGTGCAGTGCAAGGTCATGTCTTGGCATCACTAGTGAGGGATAACATGTAGAGATGTAAACACTAACAAAATACAGTGAATGTGTAGTATGTGCATACAAATAAGTACATAATGGTGTGATTGCAGGGGTTTATTTGTTCAATGTCAACATTCACGTTTTTCTTTTACCTTTGTCCACAACGATATCATTGGTCAGTAGTTCAGATGGTTCATTTCCTTTGGGCTCAGAGAGGCCTGGTGTGTGGCTTACAACGGTGGCTGGCTGAACTCCGTCAGGCACTGTCTTAACTGGTTTGTCATCTTTTACTGCTCCATCCACTGTGTTTTCCTGCTGAGAAGTAAAAATCATTGATCCATGTTTCTTTACATCACCAAAGAAGCAACTGGGTAAAAAAGGAGAAGCAACACAAGCCAGTTCCCTGCAGGAATACTTTTCTTTCTATTTGATTTGACTGGACTAACAAATGCAAGCAATGACAGCTCACAGGAAAGTAAACAAACAGCTGAGGTTAAGATTGAACAGGCTTAAACCCCTTTCAGACCTGCACGGCTTTCCATACATCTAAAGGCAGCTAAATGTGTCAGCCTCATGTCTGAATAAGCACTCGGGTCACTTTCCTGAAAAAAAATCAAGACAGTAATCTCTGTTTAGCTGCTGAATTAACAGATAGGCATGCTCAAGTGATGTAATTCGAGATGTGTGATACAATTTAATTTGACTGATTTGGCGTACCATCCACTTTTGTTTGTATGACAAATATTGTGCATACTGTGTCTCCTATAGATGGTGGTAAGGACATCACTAAGCCTTTTGCTGTGTCACAGTCAAATATAAATGAATGTGTTGTGAAACAGTTTGAGGGGTTTTAATAGTGCACAATATATTTAAAACAGCAGTCGACCCAAGAGCAGTAATTGATTAGGATTAATGGAATCAGTATTTATTTTGTCTTAAATGGCTAAATCGACCCTGCCCATCTGCCCTCTTCCTAACCTGTAGAAAGACTCATTGCTTCTCTTGAACAAACATGGTTTACATGCTTTCACCTGCTTCTTTGTCAAACAGGGAAGCCAACTAACCTGTGAGGAGACACCTGGAGGAGAGACGAGCTTCTCCATTTTCTTCTGAAATTCAAGTTTAGCAGCAGCCACTCTTTCATCACACAGCTCCTTCTGGGACAGGACCTGGGAGTGACAATGGGTCCTACACATGTGTACAAACACACACATGTAAGTTATATATTATAGAGGCAATAGCAGTTAATGTGCATGTCATATACATGAAACATGTGTGAAATAATATTTTTGGTTAATGCCAACTATTCACATCAAGAGGGCTGTTAGTAACTGAATGAAGATAATTCATCTTTTTCAAACAAACCTGTATAAATATAATTGTGAGAAGTAATCTTACATGTCATAAGTAAGTTTGTTGTTAAGAGTGTTGATGTTGCCTTGGCAACTCTGTAGCTCCTTTTGAAGCTTCCCCAAGTCATCATTGAGCTGATTCAGCTGACCTGAAGTCCATACACATATAAGACATTACGAGACAGATACAAACAGAATTGTGTCATTTTTTAAAAAATGTTCTGTTGGTTGTTGCCAGTTTTTAAGAAATAGAGGTTAAATGCTAGCAGTTACCTTTGAGTTCCTGTATGGTTTTGGTACTGGAAGAAATGTTCTGTTGCAATGTGACCTACAGCAAAGAACATAGCAGCTATCAATAATCCTTCCTTCATTTCTATGTAGTTTGCAGTGTTCAGTGTTTTTATTCAGTCTTTTATGGCTGCAGTTCATAAACAGCAGTGTAACATGCAATTTGTGACCATTTAAACTGCCAGTGGTGTTTGCTTGCACCTTTTCTTGGATGCAGGTGTTCTGGGCCCCCTCCAGCTGTCTCTTGTAGACGTTTTCTATGTGGCTGATCTGCTCCTTCTGTCTCTGGATCTCCCCCTGGAACTCAGTCTTCTTCAACTCTGCTGCTCCACGCTCTGCTGCACCACGTCGCACCTGGCCCTCCAATTCATACAGCTTTGTCTGTGCCACACACACAAAAATGAAAAGATAAGATTGGCTGAGGAATATTGACTACTTTTTGTTTTTACAGGTCATTCACCTGTGCCCATCTCATACTATGTACACAGAAGTGGGCACAAGTAATGATAACATCAATTCAATTGTGCAGTGAACACTGAAAAAACACTGGGTACCGAGGAGCTGTTTTTTGGGTGTTAATGTCGCTTATGCCCACAACATCAGCACCATTGGCACAAATGTTTCTACAAAACAGCAGAAATGTTTTCTTGGCCTCAAGTCCACCCTGTGCTGTAATGCAAATCAGCAAGGTTCTGAATTAGTTTAGTTCCTTACAGCGACCTGCATTTTTACAGGATGTATTCAAAATGAACATGTTATTGTGAAACTGGTAAAAGGAAATAACACAGCATGAAAAAAACAATTCCTTTGAAAACACTCGTGCAAAAATGAGAAACATTACTGACAACACTTATCTAACTTCTGCAGAAGGGAATAATGCACTAGTGTCGCACATCTGCAGTGACAAAGTAAGGTTACAAGACCAACATGTTTCATCATCATAGAGCCTGCAAACTGCCAACACATCAGACTAGGCAAATGCTGGAAGCAAGAAGCTGTCACTGCAAGAACCAGATATCAATGTTGAGAAAACAAATTAAGTGCTTGATAATGATTTACAACACAAGGCACTTAAAACTGCATCCAACTTCTACTTCATTATGTATTCACTTCAGAGACTTTTAGACTTTTAGAGCAACATTTCTTTTTTGGGATTTCCTGTAATATTTTAATGGTGACATTTTAAGTTACAGTTAGAAAGCCACAGACAAACACACACATGTAGGTTAACCTACCTGTAGCTCCAGGTTGCGGGAACTTGATACCCAGTAGTTGAAGCCCAGAACCAAGATACAAGCGATTAGAGCGGCAATCATTAGAGGTGGAGATCTTCCTCCACGACGCCCGTTCCCCAGTCCTCCCATAGCTGTCTACAAACTGGACACACAGAAACCACAGCCAGGGTCAGCACACTTTCCACTGATTCTATAAATTTGGTTTAAGTAAACAGAGGGGTTTTTTTGCAATAAGAAAATATATTTACAAATAATACAATGATTGTTATTATGTATTATTGTTATTATTTCCTGATTTCTTCCTGCTGTCATTAAGGTGTGGTGTGGTGTGGAATTAGAATAAACATTCAGACCATTATGTAACCAGTGATCTTTCAGATGATAAGGAAATATATCATCAGAGTTTCAAGTATACACAGAAGCAAATATGCTGCAAGTAAATATATTAAAACTGCAGTGCAAGCCAGATGTTTGCTCATTGTAGAAAATTTTACTTTATTTTATTTTCTTATCTTCTCTTTATTTCATTATATTATTAGTCTAAGCACCCCCAGAAAGCTGTGTACCTAATAAATGATGTCTTACAAAGATTATTACAGGAGTCTACAGCTGTTTTGATTTTGTAGGTTGATTTTTGGACATGTAAAAGCTTAATATGAGGCCTGCCAGGATTAGCAAGCTACTCCTGCTTCTATAAAGCTATTGTCAGACCAAGTTTGTGTCCTTAGTGTCAGCAAAAATACAAAACACTGAGCACAGGAAATGTTATCTGACCAGACAGACAGACATCAGGATATGTTGAGCAATTTGATTAGAGATACTGTGTATGTGCAGCTTTGTTTCTATATGCATGAATATCACAATCACATTTTCAAGAACATTCATAGCACACACTGGCACAGTCTCACTGCCAAATACTCAACACTATAGAGAGCAAAAGACTGATTGTTCCTAGAAGTAAAGAATGATTTAAAATTTGGAAACTTGCCAAAAAAGTAAGGACAACGCCACCAAGGGCCCATATGTGCTGAAATATCTACGAACTATTTAAAGATCCAAAGTGCAATACTGTTACTTCACTAGACCAGTGAAGTAACAGTATTACTTCACAGTGTCTGGTCATAGTAGGGCATTCTGTCCATGTAGTCAATATGCAAAACTTAATTCCCATTCTAGGGTTCCTTCAATATGCAAATGACCCGGGGATGACAATGGTGCAAAGAAATATCCAAAACAAAAGATTGCAATCTGTTTCGTAGAGTATATCATGCAGATTTCTCTTGGACTACAATATAACCAGATTGTATTACCACAAGACTGTGGCCGTAAATCAAACACCACACATTACTGCTAATACTTAAGATCAGTCGTGACTGACCTGAAGGAGAAATGGGAGAGTCGTGCGAGCCCATAAAGTAGATGCACAGGAGCAGTAACTTTACAGTACAATCAGGCAGCCAATCTCAGCTAAAAAAACCACACCAACACTACGAATTCTGGCGTATATTACAAAACTACAGAACAAGCCTGGAACCAGGTTACACCTTTAACAATTTTGATAGTAACAAGCCACACCTTTCTACCGTCAGTAACTGTTAACATTTAAAAGTTAGCAAATAGAACTAACCATTAGCTAAATTCAGGTCAGGAAATGTACCACTATAGCTGGTAATAGCAGTCAGCACACACTTAGGAAATTGTACATATATTGTACCATTTATCAAAAGTTTGGAAGCCAAAGCAACAAAGCATGCACTGAATTAAGCATATTTTTTTTGTCAGTTTTATTAAACGCTAAAAGCAACCGGCTATGCCACTCTACGTTGCAAGCTAACACTAACCGTCGTTAGCACATAACACTTAGCTAATGCTTGCAACCGAACCGTCTACTTACCCGGTATATTCGACAGCCCGAAAAAGAAACCAAATGTTTGGAGCGATACTTGGTGATATATGTGACAATTTCACCGCGTCTCTGTGGTAACTAACAAAGCATTAATTCCAGACAGTTAGCTCGTACCCATTCTTGCCATATAAACAGCCGAGCCCCTGTGTGTGTTGTGCCTGACTGGGGGACTAGGGCAGTCAGGTGCTGCGTCTGCTTGCTGGACGAAAAACTGGAATTTCAGGTAGAGCAGTTTCACTTATGAAATATGAAAGACATACTGAAACCCTCACTGTACCTAAGTAATATTGATCTCTAGATTAAAATAAAAGTACAGGATTTTGCTGTATATGTCAATATTTCAAACTCAAAGCACTTTGTTTGCCGTCTATTGCTAGACGTGCAAATTACCAAGTAACACACTTTACGAAGTGCATTTGAAAGCATCACGAGCTACACTACCTGTTAACATGAGGCGTTTGATGTTTAATTCGAATAAAATAGAAGTAATAGCGTTTGGATCCCTTAAAATGAAGATTAGAAAATTAGATAACATTTTAATTAAAATATAAAAATTAATCACAAAGTAAACTAATATTATTTAATTTTGAAATTCATGAATTAGATTTATTTTTGCATTAGATTTGCTGAGCCACCATTTGTTTTGAATAATTAAAATACATGAATTCATGTTCCAGTGCAGAATCAGTAATTTTGCTGTATATGTAGAGAATCCCAGGAGACACACAGACATAGACACAAATGTCAAACATGAACATTGCCTTGAATACAGCTATATTATTTCACATTCACTTAAACTACTTTATATGGTACAAAAGCATATTATCATGTGAAGGATGTTTACTGGTACATCACATTTGAGGTCTTTTACAGTCCAACTGAAGATAAAAATAAATATGTAAAAGGATAATGTCTATCATACAATTACACACTTTCACAGACTAGCCGGACACTGCAATTCATACAAGTCATGTCTTTTAGCAAATATAGTCCACATACAGTCCATATACACAAAATGTTCAACAAAAAACATAGCAGATGCAAATATATATCCCCCCTGTGCATGTTTCATTTCATCTCAGGTGCAGTAGTCAATTTCATTATAAAAAGGTAATGGCAAATATTTAGACAGTGATAAATTTCTGTACACAATATACTGTACACTCTTTCCTCCACCAGTCTGCTACACAACTATTCAAAATATAACACCAAGAATACAAAAAAGGTTGGCTATACACAAAAAGGTTAAGGCTTTGGAGGAGAAACATCCCTTTGCAATTACTAATCCTTTTGAATGAACCTGTAAAACAAGCCAGCTAAGATATGAAACGCTTTGATAACACTATGTTTTTTCACTTCCATTCATTACCTGAAAAGATGTGCATGTCTCAGATATAGTCTCTTTATCTTTTTTTCCTGAGATACAATCCTTTGGACTTCCTCCGAAATAATTTAAATTTAAATAATTTATTTTATTTCCAGGGTGAGCTAGCTTTTTGCTTTCCCTCCACATCCTCAGTCTGTTACACATCGTCAAAGATGCCCCTCTGTGGAGGTGACAGAGACAGGTAACGTCCTCCTGGGAATCTATGATGTCAGACACAGAGACACAAAGTAAGTGGCACGGAAAGACAGCTTGACATCATATGACACAGCTGTGGATGACATAATATCATTGAGCTTTAAGCTCACATTAGACAAAGCACACCTTCTGGCTGGTGAACCATCATCACTGGAGCAGTCCTGCAGTAAGCTGGCCTGTTGCTCCTCCTCTGTCTTCCCATCTCTTCTAGTGAATGTAACACCTGAGAATGACAAAGATGGATGGATGGATAAATGGATAGACAGATACATAGATACATAGATGAGGGGATAGTTGTGAGATGAAAAAAAAATGCTGCACTGGTTGTTTTTATTAGACATTTGAAGATTCTGCAGGAAAAAACACAGATATTTGTTGGGCTTACACAATTTATTTATATATGATAAGCTGCTTTAACTTCAGCCCTTTACATTTGAAACTGAGAATAAATTCCTGTGGGAACAGATAGAGTCGGTGGGTGGTGCATATTCCAAAGTAATGCAACCTGAAACACTGCAGTGTCTCTATCTTCATGAGCCTTATGTGGGTGGGCCTGGGTAAAATGGCAGATGTTATGTTCCCTACATGAGACAGAAAGTCTAGTGGTCGACTATCTGAAAACAAACTCATAAAACTAACACAGAAATGAATTGAAGATTAAATACAGTTTGTCGTATCAGTTGCAGCAGCTGTGAGCAACACAAGAATATTTTATTCTAAGGTTACTAGAGATTTCTATAATTCTTACCGTTTTTCTTGTTCTCTAATACAGGACTGGCCCTCTCATCCTTTAACTCAGTATAACCAGCTCTAGTCCTGCCATTGGCCCCCTGGACTCCATATTGCTCCCTCCAGGCCTGAAATAGAAAACAAAACAGGCACACTTAACACAAACCAGTAGAACTGGTGACACAACATACTGGACATATGTTCTTGTCCTCTGACAAAATTGAGAGAGAAATTATTTGAGTTGACGAGTAAAACTTTCTCACCCATCTTCGATTTTGTCCGTCCTCTGCTTTCTGTCTTCTCCTTCTTTCTGCAAAGGAGCAAATTGTAAAACACATAGTCATAAAGTTTGTGAATTAAAAGGCACAAAATATTGCTCTGAGGCAGACAAATTGCCTCTTCTGGCACTGATACATTTTGAAGGTTTTTAAATGAAATTAATCCCTTCAAATGGTCTCAGATGTAACTTTACACCTTTGCCTCCTTGATATGCAAATTCATCCCTGCCTCTCTTTGCACACCTCGCTCACACTTGCAGCTTGACTCTGCTAAACACTGTGAAACTTCTCTTCATTACACAACGGGAAGTAGCAATAGTGGTGTAATCGATCCATATATGGTCACACCAGAAGAGCAAATTGTAGGGTCACCTATAAGTTGATGTATGAGAATAGCAATGTATTTTATGAGTTGCTCTGTACAACATAAGTAATGTAACGGTAATAAAAATAAATAGATAACATGAACCTTCATCTTGATGACAATGTCAAACAGCTAATAATGTGTCACTAATGTTACATAAAGGCTCACAATTTTTCCTTTTGCATTTCTTCATCTGTGCTTCTCCCCTGATACGGAAACCATAGGTTGAAATGATTGGTACCTTTGGTTTTACCTATAAAATCTAAATCCATGTCTTTGAGCCTGTCATTAGTGCACTCAGCCATGAACACAACTGCTTAATTAGCTCATTATATACCTCTAGCATCTAAAAAAAACACTATTTGGACATGTTGACAAAGTAAAAAAAATTGACTTTTACCAAAGGGGATCATTAATGTGTTATGAGAGAACTTAACACAAAAAACAGCAAGCCAAGGAAGGAACTTGCCATGTATAAAAACTTGTTTTTAGTTTACTAGGAAAAAATACTAATTAAATCTGCAATAACTGGGCAGTTTTGGGTTTTTCTTTTTGGCAAAAGTTAATAAATGAGATAAACAAATGTGGCTCCTTTGAGCAGACACTACCAGAAAGAGCAAGTGATTTATTCTGTGATGAAACTACCTCTTCTGATGAGTTCCTTGCCTTCATCCACCAGGTCAGAGGCCAGTTCATCGTCAGCAATGTACTGATACAAGCCCAGGAGGTTCAAACAGCGAGAGCCCAGACTACAAACCCCAGCAAACATACAAAACATATTATTATGTATACAGTACATACTTAAAGTGCAACATAAACAACAAAATGCATAAAAGTTTCACAGAACTGAAGAAGCCTCTTGGATGAGAGATGAAACGTCTTCAAAAACCTACAAGAGAAGTCCAACTGATTTCTACTGAAGCTCCTACGATTACCATGACCTGGATTACTGAGAATCTACACAAACCTGTTTCTCAAAAGAGATTCTTTCCCCACAGACTTAATGTGCAGCACTGATAATCAATTATCTATCAGCTGATCAGACTACGCGACCAGTGCAGGCAAACTGATACACTGGTGCAATCCTGCCTAGCAAAGAGGTGGATAGAGTGAATATCTAAACACAGTGGGGCACGGATACAGGACAAAGACTACAAAGGGAAAGGAGATGTTCTTTGTCATTCTACATGACACATAGAATGTAACAAAGAGAGACGTATAGTATGTCAAGCACATTTTGCAAAAAAAAATAATGTACTACATTTGCATAATACTTCACTTAATACAGATAATTATTTACTTTATATTTTATCCATACTTTGCACATTACAGCCAAAATGATACTGAATTTGTTGAGCTGATGCTGATATCACTACTTGGAAGATTAAAAACATCTGACTGTAGTCTTTCAATTAAATCGCTGAAAACAGTGTTTAGTTGTTAGTGGCTTACTTGTAAAAAGTAGCAAAGCAGAGCAGCAGCACCAGCATGGGATAATAAATGTAGAAGCCATCCGATATGACAGACAGCAGCTGCATAGAGCCCATAATCTGACAGAGGGGACGAAAAAGAGACATCACTACAAAGAGGATTTGACATTTTTATGTTTTTTTTCTGTATATCTTGAGAGGGTCCTATGTTAGAGGTGCATTATAGATGTTTATCAACATCACGACTGCTTGAGTTTGTGTTGAATATGTGGAACCTACAGAGGTGTAGGACGTCTGTATTCTGTCCTGCTGTGAGACGGCAGAGTCCATGTGAATCAGACCCAGAAAGTTAAGGCACAAAGGAGGAGTCAGACGACAAAACAACCTGAGCCGGAAAAAAACACATACAATACAAGCATGTAACTCAATGTGAGAAGACCACAGTGAATTGTGCTTCCCCTTTAGAAATTATCTACAACACTGTTCACAGGTGTGAATGACCAAAACAAAATGGCAAGGCAAATAATGTGTGCAATGTGATCCCAAAAATTTAAACTAACATTTGATTGATTTAACCAAGACCATATTAAAAACATTTTACTTTTGATAATGTCAAACATAATAATGACAATGTGATGGACTTACATGCCACTGAACTGCAGGCTGTAAGCATCAGTCTGGTGATGTGGAACAAGGTTGTAGTAGTTGAAAACTCGTATCCTGAAAACAGTTGAGTACACGCACACACACATAAAGAGGATGATGACAAAGCACGCCACCTGGTGGAGAGAACCAGAAGAACAGGTCAGAAAAGGACAGTTTGATTAATTCAATGCATTACGTCTGAACTGAGCATCTTATACAGTACAAATTTATATTGGTCACTAACAATATGAAGTGAAGTTCCACGTGTTTACAAAGAAAGATTTTGTTTATTAAAAAAAAACTACTAAAGAGAAATTAAAATGTATAATAGATAAATAGAATGTGCATTAGACATGGTTACCTCAATGCAAATGTAGTTGTAGTGTTTTTCAGCCATCTGAATAAAGACAGCGAACAGAGAGAGGACTGGGTGTGTGCTGAAGAAGGTGCACTCTGACCAGACCACTGCTGCAGATAGAAGACACAGGAGCACTGCCAGCAGCCTGCAGAAACCCTGTCTGAACACACACTCCCAGTACCACTCTGAGCACGACACACACACACACACACACGCACACGCACACACACACAAAAATGCAAATGGTGGAGAAACATTGAAACTGGCATCTGAGTCACACAAATCAGAAAATAAAGGCATGGATTCAAATAACTCAGAAGCAACGGACATTATTTCTCTTTCTTTTCTTTTTACAATGAGATAATGAGACATGTCAGTGACACACTGTAATTAGCGACACACCCCAAAATGTTAAACCACATTGTGTTACAAAGCCCACACCAAGCCTGTTACAAAGACATATTTAACTGTTAAAGAAAATAAATACACTGAAAAGACTGAATGTGGTGTGACAAGTTCATAAAAGACATTCATTTCAACCACTCATCATCAGATCATAGACTACACCTTGGTAATAAAGCCCATATTTAAAAGCATGTGTCTGGCACTCAGGATCCACATTTATGCTCTTTAGAAGGCCAAAAAGAAATGCATAAATACATTACATTTAAGATTCCAAGAATTCGCTGTTGTAATTTGAGAATTTTTTACCACTGGTGGAAAAAAATATTTTTGAAATGCTTAAGTTAAAGTGAAACTGGCAGGTTATTTAATTTAAAAGTCTTCAAAAAAACAAAGTTTATCAAGGAATTATTACGCACCACAAAAAAGAAAAACTGAATCAGAAGTGCTTCACTTATTTACGTCATCTCTGAATTTAGGATTTTGGCACTGACTGAACTCACCCACAGTGGGAATGTAGATGAACCTGCGGATCCAGCCGTGATGTGCTGAAGGGAAGCTGTGGGTGACCTGTCGAACAGGACTGCTCTTACTTTTTGCAACATCCTCCAGATAAAAGGCCTCATCTAACAAGATCGACCACTGAACCTGAGTTTGTCTGTGTCTCTGCACTGCAGAAATTACCTGAAACACACAATATAGGTATTGTTTATTATTCACATTTCCATATGCTTTCATATTACTACACTGTTTCCTTTAAAATCCCAGAGCAATGATAAAAATAATCACTTTTTTATGAAGGTTGACTAAGGATCTTTTGGTGGGAAGCCCGTTCTGTTCACCATGAGAGCTTTCCACACTTCTTCCCATCTCTTCTTGGTAATCAGTCGGACACTGAAATGAGAGGAAAGCTGTTCGACTGAGCTTGACAGTGCAAACTATATATGCAATATTAAATTTTCATATATTAGATTAGAACAATTTGATTTAATGAGAAAATGGCTTTGTGTATTTCTCACCTTTGTCAGAATGGTGTCCACACACTTCCTGAGAAAGTGGTTGTACCTGACTGATTCATGGACGCCTGCCACCTCCTATTAATAAGAAATATTAGATAAAAGCCAAAGCCAAAATGAGACCAAAAATATGGGTGATACATAAATTACATGAAACAAGTTCAGATTTTTACACATGTAAGATTTTCTTTCAGTAGACATTTTACGATTTAGCTCTTGCTGGAATCTATTCTCTAAGGACTATTTTAGCACAGAGCTGTTAATAAATCCTCACCTCCATGACATCTGCTAGGTTCTCCTCCGCTGCTGCCTTCTCTGTAGCCATTTTTGCCACCTTGAAGTAGGTCTTGGTAAGCAAGTAAACATGGGAAGATGAGAGCCAGTAGGAACGTGGGATCTCCACCAGGCCGTAGCCCAGCAACAGCACCAGAAGGAAGAGGCCCCAGGTATTGGCAGCTGTGATACCGATGGTCAGGAGTTCTGCCCTGCACCAGTTTTACAAAGATAATCAATATACTGGGAAAAACAAGCTTACAAAACACAACCGCAGTGCAACATTAGTGAAAATTGTTATTTCTTCCTTCTTTTCAATCATTTCCATTTGAATTAAAGTACATTTGACACACCATGTGTGGTTCCAGCGCTTGTGAGCAGCCACATAGATGAGCAGAGAGATGAAGATAAGGAGGTATGTGCCATAATAAATTGCATTTTCAATTAGAGCCGTTCTAATCTTTCCAACTATTGAGAAAGCTCCCGACCGTGCATAAGACTGCATAAAGGGAAGCAGCAGCCTGTAAACACACACAGTAGAGAGAGAGAGAGAGAGTCAATACACTTGAACCAAACTGTTTTATAATTACAAGAGTTATATTCAAGTAAGTGTCTGAGTGTGTTGTAGGATCTCACCATGTAAGAAACTGGGACGTCCAGTATACAACTCTCCAAAACACAGGCAAGACACCATCCGGGATGTAACTCCAGGGCTCCACACACACTTTTGTGGCACTGCAACGTACACAAACACACAGGAAATTGTAGGCATATAAACACACAGTCCCATAAAACACGGATAAAACTGTTTACAGTGGGTCTGGTATATTTAGACTTGGGCTAATCAACAACTTTGCTATAAAACACTAGAAGCAGTTTGGTCACATCATATGCCTTGCAACATCATAACTTTAACACAAAAGCAATGCAACAACACACTCTGAGGTACAGCTCAAGAAATCTTACTTTAATATGAAGTAGTCAAAATAAAATCTAAGCGGACACAGATAAACCATGTTAATGAAAGGTCATGTCGCTGCTGACACCATAAATGGATTTCAGTTCAGTTATTACATAAGGCTGGAGACTGAAATCTCAGATATGAATACCTTCAAATTAGACAAATGACACCAACACTATTAGCACAATATTGGTATCATTTGAAGCCATACGAAATAAGCAAAAAAACCAACTAAAATCTAAGAAAAAAAAGAAACTCTTCCATGACACTTTACTTAGGCCCTGACTGCACTAATGTAACATCGCTGTAGATCACACAGTCACGCAGCAAAACCTTTTGTATGAAGCCCTCAAGTTAAGAAAACAATAGACCAGCACAGACAATGACAACAGCTGCACTGATAATGCATCAGATGACACAACAGGCAAGCTATTCTCTCCATTTGACTTTTGGTTTGTCATTATATATGTAATCTACACAGCTTGACAGCATCAAACTGACAGAATAAAGCCCATGGCAAATATAATACCATCAAATATATGGTAAAAATCTCTGGAACTGAAGAATGAAGAACTGAATATCTGCAGTTTTTGCCAATATATTAAGGATTGTGTATCATGTTGGATAGCCTCAGAACACAGCTGGAGGAATGAATCGCCTTGAAACTAACAAACAGTGGCCCTGGTTCTGATACATCGGACAATATCTTACCTGTCAGATGAATGAGGGGACAAGCTGGCCTCGGTGTGAGTTATGTGTCTTATTTCAGTTACAGGAACAGTGTGCTTGGAATTGTCATAAACACACTGCTTGTAGATGGTCTGAGAGAAGAGCAGAGTTTACATATCTAAATGTTAAATTGTACAGGCAAGAGCAGTGCAAATACACACAGCTCAACCTCAATCAGTAAGAGACTATTCTCAAAAGTAAGCACAAACTCTTTATGATCCTATTTGTTTGTTTTTTGCCCTTAAACAATACTCTATAGCTTCCAAAGCGAAAAATAAAATGCACCAAACATCGACCATACCGTGCTGACATCGAGTGGCAAGATGAAGACGATGAGGAAGCAGAGGTACCAGGACAGCAGCGTCCCCAACAGCACCAACCGCTGCTGCTTCCACAGGTCTCCATAGCGCTGGAGGAGGTAGAGGGCCAAGAAGAAAACAACTATGACCACGACGGCCAGCGCAGCGCCACTCATAGTGAGGAGTGCTGTCAAGAGGTCATGAGGACAGACTGCTGGAGGCCAAGAGGCTGAGAGAGGGAGACAAGAGGCGCTTATCAGCTCTTATCTTCTGGATAACAGGGCGAAACAGCTTGACCTGAACACTCAGCGTAAAGGATGATGAGGTGGTGAGGAGAGAGGAGTGAAAAAAACAACCACAGAAAGAGCTGGAGAAAGAAACAAAGGAAGGGGGAAAAGCTGAGAAAAGGCACAAAAGGAATTTATGATGCAGGGCAGACTTTTCAAATCTACCTGCACTGCAACATTCAATACCAGAGTGACAACTGTTCCTGCTGATTTGATGCCAAGTGTGATAATTTATCAATTCTAACAGGTTTAAAGAGCCTTAATGATCTGTGAGAAGTAAAGAAAAGAATTGTTGCCAGGAATAACAGGAAGAATACAACCAGAAGTCTAAAACTGCACAGTGCATTTATAAAAGTCAGCAAAAATATTACTTATGATTTACTTATTTACTTATACTTATTTACTTATTTACTTTTACTTATTTTCTAGTAAAACACCTTCTCACCATCGTACAAACCTAGAGATAGAGACTATAGGACCAATGCTGGACGTAGCCTGTAACTGTATCGGTTTTTCTTTAAAAAAAAAAAAAAAAGCTATATTACCGTATATTCAAATTTTTATTTTATTTCATATTTTCACAATGGACTTGGGTGACCACTAATTGTTTTCGTGATGGCTACACACTGTGGTCCTGCTTGATTAAAAAAAAATTAAAAAAAATAAAAATATAAAATACAACCGCCATCGTTTGGACGTGTTGTGATTCTCGGACTGCTGGTTTCTGTGTGTTTTCGCTGCTTTACGAACAAAGAACGTTTCATTACAGGGAGCAGAACAGAAGTGAATCTTACCTTTTCAGGTTCTTCTCTCAGGCTGAAGCTTGTAAACCAAACAACTGTCGGAATTTACTGTCACATTATGTTCTCCCGGAGTCCAGCTCGACAAATGTACACAACCTTTGAAACTACATTACGTAACAGACGTGGAGATCGCGTGGAACCATGGGTATTGTAGGCAATAGGCGTTCGTAAACAGGAAACTGGTCACTGACATGTTGTAGTTCTATTAAAAAAATATTGGTGTAAAAAAGACATTAAAAACACTTAAAGTGTCACTACTTTTGGAAATATCGCAAAAGATATGCATTTTACTGACAGAACGAAATCAAACTAAGTAATTATGAGGTCTGTTAACCATATTTTCACAATAAAAGTACTCCTCTGTGGATTTTTAAGAGGAAATGCAAACTTTTTGTTTTTCAAAAATATGGTTATCCCTAAGTCTGAACAAAAAAAACAACAAAAAAAATGTTTTTAGTAATATGTAAAACAATTTTAAGTATTGTAGCCTTGTTAATGTTAGATGTTTGATAAATTATGTGCATCTAATACATCTAATACAGCAACTAATACCTACCGAACAGCAAAATATGTATTACTATTTGTCTAAAAGATTATCTAGCTGACTTTATGTTAAACTAATGATATTATGCTGTATTAGTTTGCTGGTAGCTCTAACAACCTAACCCAAATTCTTTTTTTTTCTTTTTTTTTGTTAGGAAATTAAATATCAATGATATTAAAGTTAAATATTTAAATATAAGGTCATAATCTCTCTACCTGTGATTTGTCCTATCCCCATGAAATTTAAATTAAATTGTCAACCAAAAAGAATTTCTGTATGTCTGAGCTAATATTTATATTGCAGTTACAGTAGCAGCAAAGATAAAATTTGAAAAAAAAAGTTAATGCGATGCATAACTAACAAGCTTGCATTTATTACTTGCTCAGAACACAATATAAATTATAAGTAAAATAGAGATAAAACATAGATATTACACTACTTAGATTTTCTGACTGTGGATTTAACAGATTATTTAAAAATGAACTAAGAATAAAATACTTATTGTCAGTTATAACCTGCAAAATATACAGTTTATTAGTTAAGGTCCATTGTATTTTTTATTTAAATCACAGATAGAATAAAAAGTCTAGAGAAGAATCTGCCATATGATCTACACTGTCTTGACTTGACTCCATGTGTTTCAACAGCTAAGGTATGTTGTATTTACAGAACATGTACAATTAACCGTATGTTAGACTTAACAAGTACCTGTTACCTGACAGTGGTGCATTTAACAAACCTTACTATGTTTTTTTTAATGGCAAAATGATAGTATGGAAGGATTAAGATAAAAATGAAACTTGTCCATCATACAACCTTGACCCTTGAGCGTTAATTTACAACAGAGTAACGTTTCTATCGTTTTATCATTTTGTGTCATTTATTGCAGTCATACTGTTTCAGTTTCTCTTTGCAGATTCACACACTAAATCATGACTCAAAACAATTATTATAAGAGTTTTTCAAATATGCATTCTGGAGTTTCATCAGTTAACAAGTACTAAGTACACACTCTCCAAACTGTCTTTGGAGTCCAGTAATTTCAGCTTAAAAGATCAGCAAAGGCTTCCAGTAGCTATGACGGCCAAAAATGCACATCACAGATGATTGTTGTCTAATCTTGATGACTTTCTGATCCGACCATTTTAATGCAAATTTACCTAGAATAAAATAAACAAAAACAATTTTCTAGACACTTCCCATTATTGATCATGGTAATTTTTTTTTTTAACAGACACATGTTACTTCAGGGGGCTTCATGGTAAGCACCGTCGTCTCAGATCTCGAAGGTCCCCAGTTCATGTCCTGGCCTGGTCTGGGATTTTTGTGCAGAGTGGGTTTTCACCAGCTTCTCCAGCTTCCTTCCACAGTCCAAAATCATGCTGAGGTCAACTGATGATTCTAAATTGTGCATAGGTGTGAATGAGAGTGTGCTTGGTTGTCTGTCTCTGTGTGGCCCTGTGATAGACTGGCGACCTGTCCAGGGTATTCCACTGCCATTGCCCTGGGTCAGCTGGGAGAGGCTCCAGCCCCCTTTGACCCTACAGAGTATAAAGCGGTGGCTAGATAATGGATGGATGGATGTTGCTTCAGACGCATTCAGCTCTAAAATATTCAGTGTATGATTGTTGGCTGCGACAGCAAATTAACAAGAGATGTTATGGTACAAAATTCCACATAACACCTGAGAGCACATTGAAGCAGAAGTATGTTCCAGTACGCTATTCTTGTAAGTCTTTAACAGCAGTTCTTTACAATCTTACATACTATAGTTTGGTTCATTATGATGAGATGCCCAGTCCTTCAACATGAAACATTCACATGATTAGTGTATGTTTGGTCAAAATTCAGAGTGTAAAGAACAGCTTACATTTTCCATAAATTGAATAAAATGTAGCTGATGCACTGATGCTATCTCTGTGACCTTCTCTTTCACTCCTTAATGTCTTTAATGTGTGTTAAAACAGAGGCAACTGGAAGCAAAGTGAGTAATAATGTTCTTGTTGTGCTACAGAGCTTTGGGCTTCCCTCTTTGGTCTAAAGGTTTTCCGGCCAGCAAAGTCAAAAAATGCAGAATTAAGAAAACAAACAAACAAAGAAAAACATCTTCAATCCATTTCAGTTTGGGAGGAACAGCCACACATATGGGTCGTCGGCGTACAGCGGGCCCAGTATGTGGAAGCAGACGCTGCGGTGCTCCAGCAAAAAGTCCATGTGGCCCAGCAGATCCAGGCACAGATGCTCGACAATATTTAAACAAACAGACCAGTCTTCAGCTGCTCTGGACACACCCAGTGCATTCATCCACACTGACCCGAAAACGTCCAGAGATTCCGACCAGTCCTGCAGAAGATCTTCCACCAGGTCCATCTGGTTGATAAAGCTGTTTTTGGATTCTGATAAATCCTTGTTTATACCAGAGGAATCATCCATAGAGGCTGTGTTTGTTCATTTGCAGGCTTCGGTTGCTCTGACAGTTTACTCTTGTCGCTTTGCTTCTGTCTTGTTTCTGCAGTGCTGGCCTAATTGGCTTGATCCAAACAGTTACAGGGCAGATAAAACCCACTGGCAGGTGCTTAGTGTGTTAGTGTGACCATCTGTCAGCCTGGATTCTCACCTTGAGCTCTCAGATAAGAGGGTCAGGTGTATGGCAATTCAGACCCATGTACCTTTATATCTTAGGTGTCCTCATTGATAAATCAGCTTCAATGACATTTAGTCCCTCATTAATTGTAGAATATAGATTGATCCAGCTATTTTTACCTCATTAGTATGAAGTATTAGACCATAAGGCTAGTACTATATTAATGCCAATACATCTGTCTGCATGTCCTCAGACTGAGAGAGGAAACACTTGGTTGAAACTGAAAAAGAATATATCGAATATATATCTACTTACAGGAGAGCACTTGCTGCATAACCGTCATAGTAAATTAGAGAGTTTTACATTTTGGGCATACATGTTTATATGCTCTTGAAGAGAAATTCATGAGAATACTAATACTGCTTTTGTGTCTGTAGCCAAGTTTATTATAAATATTAGAACTGACCAAAGTTTTTATTGGTATTATTCACTTGTCTGTTTGGTAAACTGCAGGGTTTTTTTTTTTTTTACAGTTGCCACCACTAGATGGAGGCAGTTAATTTGTTCTTGAAGTACTACAGCCTAATAAGGAGCAACCAGATGTAATGTAGTAATAATAATAATAATGATAATAATTAATAATAATAATAATAATAATAATAAATGCATCACCTACCCACTAATGATTTAATTTTTTTTTTTTAATTTAATGTGCACAAGTAAATTCAACTGCAAAGATACAGTTGTGTACATGAATTTAAGTATAATTTCTCTGAAAATCAGACAATTAAGAAAATATAAATTAAGCAAATTTGTCTCATATCCTTCAAAATTACAAATAACTGCTGCTGATTCTGCAAAGACCTTAAAGCAATCTCATTACGTGCCGTTCATTAGGAAAAACAATGATCAGACAACAAAGCTGCCACTTATTAACCTCAGAGACAGTTGAGACTCACTGAAACCAGGCTGTGATAAGGTGAGATGCCGGTCATCTTTTCTTCATACTATTGTCTTCTCTTATTTATACTGTTGTCATCAATCATTTTATTCTTTGGGTTTCATTGGCCAGTTGTTCACAATAAAAAGAAGGGTGTCATATTTTAATATCCGAGAACCTCAAACACGTCTTTAACAAAGACCCGGTCAGGTTTCTGGTCTTTCCCATTGGCACCACATGGCCACAGATTATTTGTGAAATTCAAACCTTTTCCCAAAATCTTGTGCCATCTAAAGAAAACAGTACTTAAATTTACCCCAGCAGGTTTACTTACCGCATGTCAATTTCTTTCAGTGAGAGTTGTTTAATATTTAGATATAATCCAACATTATAAAAGCCACCACATTATTTTTGTTGTCTTTGCCATGGTGGATATTTTAAATCCATTTTTAATGGATTGAATTCCCCCTTGTTTCACCTGAAAAATGTGTTTAGGCTCTTTCAAAACAAAGGTCTGACCAGTAACAATAACAGTGAATCAGTTCCATTTAAGCGTGTGTCAGTTTCATTTCTTGTGTGGAGTTTAGAAGCAGTTGTGGATTTTCAGGGGAATTTGGCAAGAAGAATGACTCTATTTAGGGGATTTTGACGGTTAGAGAACTTTTGACACTAGTATTTCCATAATCCCTCTTATGTATTCATTTACAAGCAGTGGATTCATCTTTTACTTAAGTTGTCAGACTAACTATGTTTTTCAAGTTAGGGGTATAATTGGTTAAGTTAGATGGTAAATTATATCAGTTTGCTCATAAATATTTAATATGTGTCAGTGCATCAGGTGGATACTCAGTTCTGCATTAATTATCTGTTATTTTCAGCTCGTAACATTATTATCTTATTTTCTCAAAATAGCCAATTTTCACCTGTAGGTCAATGAACCAGAACCAGACTGTATCTGTTATTAAAATGCAACACGCTGTTGCCTTTTGAAGGCTGCAGAGCACAGCACATGCAGTGAAACACCACCTACTGCTATGATTAAAACAAGTAGCATTAATGTGTTTTTATGTTTCTGTTGCATTAAATTTGGTAAAGCTGAAGTTGAGAATTTTTAGAAACTATTCAATAACTATTGTGTCACAGACTCATCGATATAAGGTTCTTATTCACTCTCTAATTTACAGTTATGATTAGGCAGAAGTAACAGAGATCCATTTTCTAGTTTTTGTGTTGCATACAACAAACATACCTGTAAGTCCATTTAAAAACTACTCCGCTCTTGATTGTAATTCTTTCAAACTGTGTGCTGTTGATTGTTTTATTGTTAATTATTGCCCTATTCTTTATAATTGTACTCAATATCATTGCAAATAAGAGCATGCCCTCAGTGGTTCCTCAAGAGTTAGGTAAAGGTTGAATGACTGAAGGAATAAAAAATAAGTGCTGAGACGATGACTAGGAGATACTTTAGTTTATAAGTCATGAATTTCCTCTCCTCATTCAGATCATTGATTAACAAATCTCGCTTTTGCTGGAGTTATTCTGACACAAGCATTCATTGCAGCTAGAATCAGTCACTTAATTGTCATCATGATGTTCAGAAAACAGTACATTATGCCTCATCATAAGGGACAGTGGGAACAAAAAACAAGGTGTGCTGACTTTTTTCTGATATAATATTCATGCTCATCCTGTATTTCAATGCTAATATTACAACAAAATATTAGACAGCTGCATCTCGTTTTCATCAGTGTTATCACTCTGTAGTATAAATGACTTCTGCAGTAAGGAGCAAAGACACGGATTAACCCAACTAAAGTACTCGGCACCTTTAGAAAATAACATATTTAAATAGCAACCAATCAATATCAAACACTCCAGCACACAAAAAGGTAGTGACTAATTTTGCACATACAAGTAAAGCTAACCTACATAACATAAACTAAATGCAATAAAATAAAAATAAGATTAGAGACTTATCATAGAACTGTACACTAATGACTGTATTGCATCATAATAGGTTATATTGTATTGAATGAATGAGGCAGATATTCCCAAAAGTAACATTTACACAGAAATATACTTAAATTATTTTTGTGCAATCATCATTTGATTCTAGAATAGGTGGCACTAAATGTAACTACTGTGTATACTTTTGACAAGTTTTATATCCACCAATCAGCCACAACATTGAAACCACTGACAGGTAAAGTAGACTCTAGAGCGATTATTCTCAGCATTCTTCCAGTGATATGGAATAAAACTTGATACTACTGCAGATGAGATGTGTTGTAACCTCCCTCCAGTTGAGAAACACTGCTCTGAACAATGAAGCGCTCACTCAGGGGAGCAGTATCGGCCAGCAAAGAGGATGCTCATGGAAGTGTTGTGTCGGATGAAAAGGAGGAAGGGGTGATCTGCGATGAAGGTGGCTGGACGTAGGGCACAGCGAAACATCATGACAGCAGCGGTGGCAGCAGCAGCCTCAGTTCCCTCCTCGTTGACTTCCACGAAAGCCTTATGGACGACTTTAGACAGCACCAGGTCATTGGCAGGAGACATGCCAGAGAAGTCACTCTTTTCCATGTCGAAGGCGTCCACCATGCCCATGCTGATCAGGACATCCTTCATGTCTTGTGGTGCCACTGCCAACATCCCAGTGCCAGACACCACAAGACGCACTCAGAGATCCACGACGGCTCAAAGCTGGTTTGGCAACACAAGGAGGACCTAGACTAGGCAGGGGATTTTAACTAACTGGTGCATAATATCACATAATAATATATTAGTCAAGTTTTTCTGTAAATATAATGTGAATCTGAAAAGTAACTTGTAGCCAGAGCTGTGCAAAAGTGTAGTGGAATGAGAAGGTAGAAGTATAAAGTAGCACAAAATGGAATCATTTAAATAAAGTGCAACCACTGGAGACTGATACACTATAAAATGTGTGCAGTGTACCATCCATGAAAACTACCACATTTTGCTCCAGTGGCGTGGAACGGAAAAGGTCCCTCATTTGCAGGCAGAGGAAGTTTGTTTTCCTGTGTAGTTAAACTCTGCTGCTTCTGAGCCTAGCCTACTACTGTTACTGAGTGTCTAGACTTCCTCTGTCTCTTCCTCTGCCGTTAAACACCCTTCAAGTATTCCATGTGTCTTGCATCTACCCCCCCTGTACTCCCCACCACCATCACCACCGCCATCGCCACCGCGCTCCTTCTCTGCATCCAGACGACAGGCCGCTGGGACCACATCCAGCGTGACCTCATTCAGATCCATGAAAGGTGGTGTGTGAACGGCCTCGTCTCCCATCGCGCTCATTGAACGGCTATGAGTGCGCTGAGACCCCTGGGTTTGAAGTCCGTAACATTTGATCCATGGGAAACCCTTGTGCACAATGATGCTGGTGAACAATGTGGCCCCAGTTCTGTGTGTCCCCAGAGGGCTATGGTAGACTGCAGATCTTATAACCTGTCCTGGATACATCACCCCCAAGGGAGGGGACCACTCCCATCTGAAGCTACTGGCAGCCAGAGCCGGCTACAGTTACACAAACTCACTGGTGCTGAGATTGAGGACATGGCTTGTGTGTGTTTCTGTACAAAATGAGCTGGTGTGTGTGAGAGAGGGAAAGCGTGTGTGTTTGTGACTCCAGTCCTTTCCTAATGAACCCATAGGTTGCTGATGACATCATATACACCTGAAGCTGCCAAACCATTGACTTTGGTTCCCTCTTCTTCTTCTGCTGAAATATCTCTCTATAAATGTCATTGATGTATTTGATGAGGGATGGCACAGGTGATCACTGCTTTTCTAGGCTAAAAACAAAGTCTACATTTTTCATTTTTAATGTTCTTGTCATCATCTGGCTCTCCGTTTTGATCTCAGCACCATTAAAAACTCACTGCCCATATAGAGTGAACAGTGAATCAGTAGACTGCCACATCAGGACTAAGTAACAGAAACCCATTTGGTTCCACATTCTTCTTATAATCTGTTTAACAGAGCTCTGAATAAACCACTAACTTAAGTATTTGAGGCGCTGCAGTCTCCTAAAGAGAGCAGCAGAGTTGTTTGATCCATAACGGGACTGGTGAGAGGGGGAAAAAAATTGCAATAAAACTTGTGAAAAATGTTGGATTTCTCACACAAGCGACACAAAAAAAGAAGAAAAGAAAAACAAATTAATCTTCCTCTTTTTTTTGCATGCCTAATCTGTCATCACCAATTTAACCACATAGCAGATGAGCTATATCACTGACTCACTATCATTCCTAAACCAAACACATTTTAAGATATACAAAAATAGGCTTTTTGTACAGTTTAGGCAAATACTGTAGAGAAGTTGTGGTCTTTGGATCTTGTGAATCTCGTGGAGCTTGTGGATCTTTGGACAGAGCCAGACTACCTGTTTACCCTGACAAATTATTCCTTGAAAGTGAGCACGGAAAAGCTTACAGAAAACAATCTTTCCATAACAAACAATAAGAAAAAAACCTTATTTTTGTCTACAAATGACACGAGAGTCCTCATAATGAACAGAATTTGTTCCAGAAATGAGATTCACACACACACACACACACACGCAGACACAGACACAGACGCACACGCACACACACACGCACACACACACACACAGGACGCCATGGCAGTTTGTCACATTTGCCTGTTTCTCTGTGTGTTTTATGGCAGGATCACTGATTCTTGTTTTCTTTCTTCAATTTACAAGTTGTGCTCTTTGGGGGCCGACCCCATCAGCCGATTCTCTGTTTTGCCCTCTGAAGACAAAGGAGTCTGTTGTGTGTTGTTGGATGTTGGGATAGCTGTGTGACGGATGCCATGTGGGTCGTTGCGGTGAGAGTGAGGAATCGGGGGGGGTTCTTGATTTAAATCTTTCCAGATGAGCTGAGGTTTAACAATGTGAAAGACAAAGTTTTGGCCTGTCAGTGTTGGTGTCTTTCTCTCTTTCTCTCTCTCTCTCTCTCTCTCTCTCTCTCTCTCTCACACACACACACACACACACACAATGTTCACTGAAAATTATCTGCATTTGCTGGAAATCTGAAAACCCGTTCTTAATGGTGACGTAACAGTCATTGGCATGTCGCCTGTGGTGAAGCATTAACATGTTCATATTACGGTAGTTATTGCAGAATAGCACAAACAGACACAGACCAATGTCCCCTGCCGAACAAATCAAATTATACTGTGAGGTGCTGAATGCAGGACAGGCTGTCCCGTTCAAACTCCTCAAGACTTTTGCAGATATTTTTGAGTGTTTTTTGCTTCCATGACTCCAAACAACATGGATATGATAATTAAGCTCGCCAAGTGCCTCTTATGAAGCCTTTAGGAAAATAATCTCAAACACCAACAAAATAATATTTATGAAACCCAGTGTAATAGATCTGCCACAAACCTTCACAAAGAGAATATTGTTCAGTTTTGTTCGACGCTGCCAGAGAGGCATTAATTCAACTTTTATATTTACATTTTTGAGGTTGTGGCGTTGAACTGGACTGTATTTAAGTTGTTAGTGTTCCAGTCATTCTCTTACAAGCATGAAGTGCATAAAAGGAACGCGCTTCAATATCAGTCAAAAATATGAAGTTCAATGAACAACTCTCAAAAACTGAGCAAATATGTGTGCTATGTTGTAATTAGATTGCATCCAACGTTATAGTTGTCATTTAGTGGATATATTCTTGATTAAAGTTTCTGTTTTGTAGAAGTCAACACACCAGTAGCATCAAATGTCTTCACAGTTTAATGTACAGCAGCAGAGGACATCAGGTCTTTCTCTATTTTTAATGTTTATCTGAATACAAGGAGTCCTGGAAGTAAAACCATGTCCTTGTCATGGAGTCTACTCATGATTGCCGTTTGTTTTTTCATCATTCCACAGACTAATGGTGGCTGAACTATTGCACCATTCAAGCCACTGGCCTGCCCTTCCAGAACAATAAAGTCTCTCCTGAGGTCACGAGACATGTGGCTATGAGTTGGTGTTGGTGACTGAACAAATGAACTCACCTAAAAGCTGGAAATGATCCTACTGATAAAAATGTGACTAATGTGCAGTAACCTGATAGAAGAAGTGAGCACATTCATACATTTTTATCCTGGAAGTCACGTCGAATTATAAGGTGCTTAGTGAGCAACTGCTGAAATGTATGTCACAGCTAAATAAATGTCATGACAGCAGTAACATCATGGGATTAGCAGCGCTGACAAGACAGTCGCAGACAATTCCAGTCTGTGAGATAAGCCAGTGACTCAGCCTGAAGGCTTCAGTCTGAAGTGACGAGAGGAGCTGTTCGGTGCTTCTGAGGCCCCGGGGGATAACAGCGGAAGATCACAAAACACTAGTGATTCCCTGCAATTCAGGTGCTAACTGCCTGTTTGTTACAGGCTGATGATGGTTATCCAGGCATCTTAGAGGAATGACGATTTCAACAACTCTGTGCTTTTCTTTGCTGCACCATTATATTTTGAATAATGATTACAGTCTGAAAATAACAGCTCCAAGTATTTGCTCTCTGATTGCAAACATCTTGATCTGCATAGTGCGTTCACGTGTGTTTAGACTTAACTGGAAGGTCATTGCTAATGTCAGTGTATTAACATGCTTGCCATTAGCACTGCCACTGTGTGAACATCTAAGCAGCAAATTATCGCTGAGACAAGGAATTACAAATTGGACAATAAACAGAGCATTGTCCAAAGAATAGGAACCTGCACTGAATGTAAACCATTGTGAAGATGACATTAATAGTAGTCTAATTTGGAGTAGTAGTCTAATGATCTCCTGGATTAACTGAATCAATGCACACGGATCCACACTGAAAAAGCCAAACTTGGAACATCAGAATGAAATGTTTCCAATAAATTAGTTCAGTAATTACCTTAAATGTGCTCTAATTACTTACATGTGCTCTTTGTTTTGATAAATTAAAAAATGTAGCGTAAACACATGTCCCACACTTTCAGGCAACCCTTCATATATCTCCCTTTTTCATCAAATGTAACAGTCCATAAATCAGAATCATAAACCAGGAACTGGCTGTTTCTTCTTGTTCTTGCAGCACGGGCAGAACATTCCTCTTTTATTCCCAAAAATTTGAGTCTCACCTGCGGATATAAACCTTACTTCTTAAATTATTGCTATAAATGTTAACATTACACAGGTTCTCTTCAATATAGGCACATCCTGTTTTCACTGCTGCCCTCAGGGAAGAGGTACAAGTCCATCAAGGCCTTCTAGACTAATTAGGACATTCTATTCCAGTGCAATCAGAGTACTGAACACACAGTAACTGTCAACATTAAGTGTTTCAGTCATCTCCCACTGTGCAATATATCTTTTCCACTGCTGCCCTCTCTACTGCACATTCCTGTTCTTATTGACTCCCTTGTAAATACATTTACATAATTTACTTTTATTTTTATTCTTATTTATCTTTTATATCTTTTATACTTGCATTTTTTGCACTACCAGAGTAGTCCTTTAATTTTTGTTGTACATTGTGTATGATGACAATGAAAGCATTCTATTCTATTCTATTCTATTCTATTCTATTCTATACAGGGAAAAATGTGTTTTTCTAAAGCTAGCATGTGTAATGTGCTTCTAAGCCCCCTATTTAGTTTCAACAGTGATAGTGAACTGGAAGCAGAGACTGAATTTGAATCCTTCCATGCAAGCTGAACAACAGGGTTGTGTTTTATTCTGTTAGTGAGCGGTTTACCACCAGATTTGCAACCCCATGATTTTAAATTCAACCACGTAGCGCTGGTTCTTAAATATTTTATTGGTTTTTAATTGAAAATGCCTTCACAAACCATCACTTTATTGTTGCAGTTCTTACAGTGATAATTTCTTTCACAGAATTGTCATACTTGTCAATACCAGAAAAGGGCTGATGCATTCTATTTTGTAAAGGAAAGTACATCCTTGAAGTCTTCACAGCACTACAAAAAGTGAGGAAACATGGGAAAATATAGACAATGCATTTCAGATGGAGTGTCTCATGTGAGATGTCTACAAAACTAAAAGTTTAATTTACATGTCTTCCAGATATTTTCCTGCAGTTTGAGTAAGATGGTGTGTGGAAGTTAGGAAAAACAACTTGCAATATTTTGGCATAATATCATAAGATGTAATAAAAAAAAAAAGAAAAAAGAAGCCTTTACAATACATTAGGCCTATTTGTTTTGAGCAGCAACACACAGGGGACAATGGAGGAGAAATAAACATTTTAAACTATGATTAAACTTCACTACGGTTGATGTAGAAAATGTTTATTGGAACATGAGGAACAAGTCGTTTGCATATCAGAGCAGAAACAAGTTCAATCCGTGGAAACTTTCAGTAAAGGTTCACCACATTCAGAGCTCGTAGTTCATTCCTGGATAACCAGATTTGTTATGTTTGCCAGCAGCCCGAACACAGAGTTCACCAAATTAAACAAACACAGGCTAAGTAAGTAACAACTACATGTTCTGCAGCCATTTGTTCAACTGTGACTGTGTTCATGAATTCAGTCTGACATTCAGAGCATCCTCTGAACTGTCAGTCAGAATCTCATTTACACTTTCAAAGCACAGAGCAGCAGAATTTAATGATCTGGAGGCTCCAGACAAACTCTGACTGACTGTATTTTCAGTTTTTCTCTGCCTGAATGTTGGTGTTGGTAGCAGAAGAAGACTGTTTTCTTGACTAAACTATTAAAATCACAATAAAAATACTCTCAAGTCCTGCATCAATTTTACAATCAAAAGTGAAAAATGAAACATTTCCTTCTTATGTGTTCATGGTGGAGCTTTGAATTCTGATATAATGCGGGACAATTTAATGAACCACATTACATAATGTTTTATTTTATGAGTAAAACCTTTGACACTGTCCACGTTGCTCTGATCATCCCATCAACACAACATTCGTGTCTATATACATTCTTATAAAGTCCATATGAGAAAATAAAGCAGTCTTTATTCTGTTCTTAATTTGTTTAGTTGTTCTCTTAAAAAAACAAAACAAACAAAAACAATCCAAAAGTACCGATAAAAATACCAGTGAAGTACCGGATCGATAAGCAGTATCGGTGAAAGCAGTAGTACTGCTAATATCTTATACCCATACTTAAGAAAAGAAAATAAACCAAAAAATATACATAAGTACTAGTTCTTCCTCATGTGGATATTCAGATTGTCCACATTCCTCTGATTGTGGAAGTAAAAATATTGCATATATCAGTGGTATTGCACTTTCTGATGATTATTGGAAACAACAACAAAAAATCATGCGGCTCAATTTCTAGTCCACCTGACAGAATGAAAATAAGGAGATTCTTATTCTCCCGCTGTCTCTCCATCAAAATTGTTTCAGAGTTACTTGCCAGAATGTGATTCATCAGTAGAAGATTTAAGAGGACCTTAAGAAAAGAAAGAAAGAAAGATTCACAAATAAGCCTGTGAATGACTGGGAGTCACTGTGGAATTTAATGCTTTGAATTCTTCACAGTGAATGTTGAAATATCCTGCTGCCCTTATCTCCTTGTCTGAGCAGCTACAAACTATCTGGGTGAACACCTCCAATACTAGCAGGAGGTAGAAAAAGGGGTTTTATGGTCATTTTAAATGAACTCTGCCTTACATTCATGTGAGTGTACCCTTAATTTCATCAATACTGGTTGTTTTAGCCTCGGTTGTTTGAAGTTTACAGAGTCAGAGAGATTGTACAATTTCACCAAGGTCATATGAGACACTGTGTGCGTGTGTGTGTGTGTGTGTGTGTGTGTGTGTGTGTGTGGAGTGACGTGGAAATATTTCGCAATATCTCTTGCCATACATGGATTCCCTTGCCACGACTCAGAAAGGATGGCTTCAGCCTTCTCTGCTCTGGTTCAATTTGTTTTTAAAAACGCTTTTAACCACTTTCACACACACACACACACACACCCTCGGTCTGAATCCCATTGCACATGCCAAACTGTGAATTCTTGATGGGGTCACAATAAATTTCATATAACTACTTTTTAACTGCTGTGGTAAAAACTTAATAAAGTAATTGTGTTTTTTATGGCGCAGCGAGTAGCTGCCACAGCAGTCGGCTCATTTGCCAAATAACCTGGAGAACAAAACATGCACGCAGGCTGTTTCCTTCATAACCAGAAGTCTGAGTACCAGTTGTACCACTGGCACTTGGTAAATATTTACCTTCTCTGTTTCGCTTAACAAACTAAAAACTGCACAGAATAAAAGACGGCCAAGTGGACTTTGGCAGATGTACTAAAATGTGGCAAAAAACAACAAACAGGCTGACTGATGAATGTGTCTGTTGGAAATGTGCCAACAACAAATGCATGAATGAGTAAAATCCACTTCCATAATTTTTGATGGATGGGCCACTTCTTTTTTTACTTCTCTGTTGACTCATTCTCCACAGGAATCTCCAATCAGGCTGAACTTATCAAGCGTGAAAAACCATTTGAAAGGAAGGCTGAGAGGGACAGAAGAAAACAAGAAGGTCCTTTCTCTTTTTCCTGCTTGGAAAGCTCATTATTCCTCAAGCTCTCCTCTGTCTGAAAAGCACCCCCCTCCTCTACCTTACTTCACTTTTTTTTCAGTCCCCGCCTCACCTCCCCACAAACCCACACTGTGTGAGCGACCAACACTAGTTTTTCTTCCACTATAGCACCGCCTCCATTCTCTCACTGGCTCTTTCATTCCCTCATCCCCGCCGCTGCTCCCTCCTTCCTATTTCTCCTCCCCTCTCTTCTTTCTCCCCTCTTTTTCCTCATTGCTGGTTGTTAGCACCAACCAGCTCAAACCCAAAGAGCTCCTCTGTCCCTCTCACACTGACCGAGCTTTAAAGCCAGAACTTTCACCCCCTCCCCCGAAAAACTGAGACAGTGCTCCACAGGAAGTTATTGCTCAAGTCTGAAGGTACAGAAACAATTTCTATCTTGACATTTTACCATTTAAATATGTCTGGAAATGCATTTGACCGCTGCTGTGATTGTGTGTGTCTGCGTGTGTGAAAGAGACTCGACCAGGGAATCAGAATTGAAACCAAAGTGTACACGTGTGTTATAGTTAGAGTCAACGCAAGAGTACATCTGCACTTCCCTCCAGCTGCGAGTGCAACACATGTGTTCTCCACTTGGACTGAAGCCTTTCTTGACAGATGTTGAAGTATTGTTTTTGGTGGGACAGTGTTGCATCATTATTGCTGTTACTGTAAGAGACAGAATCTGAGAGGTTGCACTAAAATACTAACAGTTTAACCCATTCTGTATGTGGGATTCAACTCAAAAGATGGCAAACTCACTACCTTTCATAAAACTCTTTGAATATCAAATTCTATCTCCTACAGTGTGTTCTTTGCTCTCTCTCAGGTAACTTGTTATCATCTGAACCAAAGGAGAGGTGTGGCAGAGAGGAGCAACAGGATACAAGTGAATCAGTGGCACCTTCACGGTGTTGTCATCGCAGCCAAGTGGAGTTCAAGTTCCTGCACTTTAAAACTGATCTGAGCTATGACTCAAAGCAACGGGGAGAACCCACAGCGGGCTCGGACCGGACTCCACCGGATCCGGGCCGGCATCCAGTCCCGATCACTGCTGGCCAAGAAGAGAGTGGAGAACATCACGAAGGACGATGTGAAGGGATTCTTCGTCAGAAATGCCTTTGTGATCCTCACCATTGCTGCTGTTGTTATTGGTGAGTCGGAGCATTTTTACGAACAAGTTTCGGGCACAACTCTGATTCAGCTCATTTTAAACCAGAGATTATTGGAGAACATTTTATCCTCTCCTCCTGTAAAGAAGAAGGAAACACATTTCCTGCATCACCCCAATAACCCATCAGTCTGGTGTTTGTAGCAGGACAGGAGAAGGAAAAGAATAAAAACAGAATCACCGGATGAGAGAATAGAGGGGAACTCAGATGAATTCAGCAGTCTGGCCATTATCTGACCCCGTTGCCAACCTTTGACCTTTTGCCATTAACCTCTGAGGCTTACCCAGTAGGAAGCGAGCCAGGCCCACCCACCGCCTGCACATCTGCAGCCCTGCTAGAATTACACGGTGCCATGACAAACACAGTTGATAGATTGTTAAATTCGGGATATTCTTCACTTCAGGCTGCTAGGTTGACCACCTGGGCCTGCCGGTGGATTAGTGCTGGACGGAACAGTTTACTGAGAGTATAGACTTTACTGATGCTGCAGAAAAGAACACTCACACAGTTTAGTAGGAAAATTAAATTTAAAGATCAGCGAAGGCAGGAGTGACAGTCACTGGTATTCTGGAGAATCTAAACTGCACCTATTCCTCCAAACTCTCTCAATAAGTCAACATTTGCTAATGTTTACCATCATGTCTTCACCTTTAACAGGAAAGCTGCACCTCTCCTATGTGGCTTTGTACCATTTAGTAATGACATAGCATAGATACTCACTCATTAACATGCTTTACTTTGCAGTAATCTGATTATATACAACTGCAGATGTCAAATCTAGGACTTTCTTAAGTTTTTGTGAAGTTGAAATGAAAGGTTTTCTTCTTTGCTTCCACATCTGACTGCAGGTATAGTCCTGGGATTTGCCCTGCGGCCATATAAAATGTCGTACCGTGAGGTAAAATTCTTCTCCTTCCCTGGAGAGCTGCTGATGAGAATGCTGCAGATGCTGGTGCTGCCCCTGCTGGTTTCCAGTCTCATCACAGGTATGAATATCACGACGTTTAGCACAATCACGACACCAACCGCTACAAATGCATCTTCAGACATAATTTAGTGGAGTTATATTCACCTCTCACTCTACGTTATTCTTTTAAATAGGCATGATTTTGATATAATGGTTTTCAGTCTTCAGTTCCTATGTCTAAGCCATTTTTTTGTCACTGACCAGCAAACTTTTTATGTCTTGTGTATAAATGTGACCATGTTGTACACACCCAGTCCTCATACACAACACTCCCACATGGGCGTAACTTTATTACAGTAAGCAAAGTGTTGTCATTGACCATTTTTGTTCTAAATTTGGTGACGAAAGAGCCCTTTGCTGTATTTCCTGATTTCACAAACATTTTCAACACAGCATTTTGTCATACAAACACATCTGTCTGTACGCCTGATCAGCATGGCTCCAAACCTTTTGTTTACATTTAAAATCCACTGTATAAATAACCCCCACATAAAACAAGAATCCTTCCTTTCATCTCCGACTGTGTCCTCTAATGCTGTATCTCTGCAGTGGACGTGCAGTGCAGCATGGAAAAAGTAGCACTCGGACTCTATTTATTTGAGATTTTAGATACAGATCCAGCAAGTAGCCTGTGTTTGTGAAATGGTGATAGCGTTGTTGGTTGTTTTCTTTGGCTCCGCCGATCACCACGTATTTCACGAGTGGCAGAGTGAGGCAGCTGTTTGTTCACATGGTGCTGTTTGTTTCTTTTAGGCCCAGTGGCGCAGGGTTAGGATGACCTCATGAGTGAGACAGAGAGAACATTTTATCTCACATTTCAGGTCATGACCAAAACATTCTTTTTTTTCACAGTGTATTAATTAAAGCTATTTAAAATTTGTGAAAGGGATTATTTTTGTTTTGGAATATCCTGTACCTTCTGCAGGTCACATGAATTTAGGCCAAGTGTTTCAAAAAAACAAAAACATAAGACGTAGTGATGTTTTCTTCCGGAGGGCTCATGAGTTTGTTATGGATCAGAGCTTCTATTTGTTATTAGAGCAAAGACCCTACTTGTGAGTTCCCAGAAACACGAGTCAGCAGCACCGACTGACAAATGTAGGTGGGAGGACCAAATGTCCAGCAGTGACTGACAGGAAAAGAGGCCAGTCTCCTGAAGGGATGACAGAGACCCGCTGTCCGATAATAACCTGCTTTGTGTTGCAGTCGGGCGTAACATCAGCATCCTCTGACATCATGTCACATGACCACAGCTACAGCATGTGGAAACCAACAAAGAGTGCTGTTCTGCAGCCAAGTCATCTGTGGATGTGTACTTTTAGATGTCAGCTTTTGCATCACTACAATTTACGTTCTTTTTTACTTTACATTTTGTTTTCCGATCTTCCGATTACAAACTTGACACCCTCTATTAGGGTGAAAACTCTACTTTCATTTGTTAATTTTTGTGCTACTATTGAGTAGATCTATTTGTGCAGCTTCATTTAGAATGTCTCCATTGTATTAGCGTGCAGCAATAGCATACCTTACATTCATATATTTTTTTGTAGATATCACTAATATCACTGATTCATCTGCATCAGCCAAGGCAGTGTGTCACTATGAAGAATATACACAATAATAGCACATGAAAAGCATTTTCAGCCAATAAATGATCCAGACATAACATCTATCAATTCTAAAAAGCATATAAAACAATCAATTTTATTACTATTATCTCCCAACAAGTTCCAATAAGTTCAAATGGCACAAAGGTTTCTTTCGAATGATTTGACACTTTAATTTAATAGTATATTGTAATGCAGACCCAAAATTTAGAACTGAATAACTTGAAAGCTCTAAAGCTATTGGTCACCAACTCCCAACTGCAACCTGTTCTAGTACAGTGTGTCAGTAATGACTAACATCATACCCATCATTGTTCTTTCAGGATATTTATCTATGTGACTTTATTGTTGTTAATGACATTGGTGCCATCTTGTTCAATACATAATACCAAATTTAAAGCCTAAAGTCAGAGGAAATGAGTTAGCTTGCTGTAAAATGGTCTGATTGTACAAAAGAAATCAGAACAGCGTACACCTGCCTGTACATGCTGGCATTATATAACTAACCGTCCGGGATGTTCAACTTTCAATAAAACTGGAAAATCAGCCACTTAGTAGGTACATTATTAAATTGGCTTTAGCCTCATGAGGAAAAGGTTATGCAATTTTTGAGGGGTTTTGGGGTTTATGTGTGCATCTGTAGGCAGCACAGTTTTCAATTTCGTCCACAGTTTTTTCAGATTTCCACTGAAACCATGTCCTCAGCTATAAATCAGATTAGGATACTTTAGAGTGACACCTTCTCTCGATCTTGAAAAGCATTTTTTTTTTTTACAAACTTCCGCTGATTACTTATTTGTATTTGTGTCCTCATAACATGAACTAGATTCACCAGCTTTCCCATGACACCAAAATCTCACAGCTTTAATGTAGCTGCAGTAAGCTCTATTTATAGAGGAGCGGCTGCTTTACATACATGACTTGGAGCAGGACTTTAAGAATAACATATTTTAGAAGGATAAGAGCATCACAGCTAAGCTCCTGTGACTTGTACTCCGCAAACACGTGACCCCCGTGCAAAATCAATGTCACGCTCCCAAGACTGAATAGTGCTTCTATGCGAAGTGAGTCGTCCTCCAGAAGAGGACTTGCCTGTGAATTGATCCGGTCTAAAATTGGAGCTGAATTGAAAATCAGAAAGTTTGACTCCACATGGGGGCTTTAAAGGTAGCTTGAGCAGACTGCAGAGAGGCCCTAAGGGATAGTTTGAGTAGAGAGGCCCTGGAAGGTAAGAGATGAAGGAACTCAAGACGAGTGGTCAGACAGACCGGAAAAACCGAGGATCAAGGATTATGAGAAAAGGGCTTACTTATTTCAGTGTGGATAACTGTATAAAAATGTATTTTTGTTTGTCTCTCGTTAACCCTTAGCCTCTCTTTTCCATCCTCACTCACACAAACATGCTTCACTGTAACCACTCCATATGAGCGGTCAATGTGGTTAAATCCATATTGTCTTCAGGCGTTTCACTGTGAGAGCTGAGAGGCCACAATGGAGTCTTTACAGAGTCAAGAAGGGCCTGGATGGTGACATGGAAAGGGGGAAAGAGGGAAAGGAGGATGATTACAGAGGAGGTCACAAACACACGCACATATATATGTGTGTGTGTGTGTGTGTGTTAGCTGAACATGAAAGGCTTGTTCTTGGAATCTAAAGAAAAACAGAACTAAATAGTTTTTGCAGTTCTCTCATAAAAAATCCTACATCCCATTAAACTTCTTCTATTCCTCTTGTCTTCACGCACAGTTTTATGACATTTTCTTCTGGATTTAAAAAACAATTTTGAGTCATTCACTCAACAAACAGCAGTAAACAGAGGTTGTATAAGTGTATAAGTCAGTAGAATCTTTGATTGTATTTGATTTGTCATATATCTCGGCCACAATGGGGCATATACAAGGTGATGTAGTTATGATGATTTATTTATTTATTTTCAAAATAAGCATAATTTAAATCCTTATCGGTGCTATACTGTAGCTCAGGGGTGGCCAACGATCCAGCATGTTTTAGATGTTTCCTTCTTCCAACACACCTGATTCAAATGATCAGGATCATTATCAGGCTTCTGCAGAGCTTGATTATGAGCTGATCATTTGAATCAGGTGTGCTGGAAGAGGGAAACATCTAAAACATGCTGGATTGTGGCGCTCGAGAACCAGGGTTGGCCACCCCTGCTGTACCTCTTGTTAGGGTGTAAATAATGTTTAAATATGTGTCAAAATTGACAATAAATGACAGAAAACAATGAATACCACAACTTACAGGAGCTCAAAATGAGATATTTTAAAAATTTGCTTTGTCACTTATTAGATATCAAAAGATATTCAGAATAGAATTGCATAAGAACAAAAGCAGTGAAACTAAATATTTGAGACTCTCAAACCAAAGAAAAAATGATTACCACAGTGGCACAGAGGACTAGAACTGTGGAGTTAATCTTTGCCCAGAACTAGTTGATGTTAAATACCTTCTGGAGAGACCTCTTGCAGTTGCTATGTCCTGCGTTTCAACTCTCCCCCGAAGTAGGCCTACTTTTTTGTTTGATGAACATTCCCCAAATGAGAAAGAAAGTCATTCTCCTTTCTCTCCTTCAATCTTGTTTCTCTCGTTCTTTTGAAAAGATGGAATTGGTGAGGCTGCGTCCGCCGTTGCCTGGACAACAGGTTGGAGATCATTGTATGCGTGTGGGGCTGACTAAGTCAACAAGTTTTCCCAGGGCTGTCAGAAAAAGGAATAGGAGGAAAGAGGCACGAGAAAGGGGGGGGAGGGAGGACGGTTGGGAGGGAAAGGGTGGCAATGAAAGAGGATTGCAGAAATAAGATCAGCATGCAAGAAAAAAGAAGGGAGGGAGGCAAGATGTTGGGGGGTGGGAGAGGAGGAACAGCAAGGGAGGGGTACAAGTGGGCAACAAGAGGTGGCGATGGAGGGGGAGGTAGAGGGAGGAGGTGAAGAATTTGGGAGAAGAGAATGAGGTGAGGGGGATGATGAAGGGAGGAAGAGGATCAAAAAGGGCTGGATGAAAGCCTAAGTCCTGGGCATGTTGACACAAGAGGAGCAGAGAGGGCCAAAGCAGGGGCGGCAGGTACACACCAAACACACACACACACACACACACACACAGACATACACACATTTGTACTCTTTGTGAGGATGCTGCTCATGGCCATAATGCATTCCCTCGCCCCTGACTCGAACCTCAACCATCACTACTAAAACCCCCACCTTTCCCCTCAACCTTAACCCAACTCTAACCCCCACCCTCAAAACCCCGTCTTAACCCTCCAACCGCCCATTAAAGTTGTGAAAAAGTGACAACAGCCCAAAACGCCCTCCCTCCCAAGGTGTAAAACTCAAACTGGGCCTTGCAAAAAAAAAGAGAAAAAATAGGCATCCCCACCCACACACTTTGGTGTACACAGTATCAATGTAACACATGTGAAAGGAACACATACATCTCCGCATCGCACAAAGCCTGCTTGCCCTGCACAGCTCTAAATGAAGATAATGGCCATAATAGGACCTGACACTCTAAAAATACAGCACCACTGTCATGGCTATTGAGGAAGCTGTCTGTTTCTAAATCCCGTTCTCTGAATGGCTGTATCTCTTTTTGCCACCATTATCCCTGCAAAATCTGTTTAATGCTATTTGAACTGTGGAAGACAATTTAACCTCCAGACTCCGAGACTCGGTCGCTCTTCTTTCTCGCAGGCCCCGAAACTTTGGTTTTTCTCCAGCACCAATTCTTAACTAGCAGCAAGATTTGTCAAAATTATTTTTGTTTGACCCAAGAGTGATTTGTGGCGTCAGAGCCATGAAATATAACTCACCACGTTTTAGGTTTGTATAATTTGACAGTATCCAAAACTTTCTTGCAGGAATGTGAAATTTGCCCGATGTAGCAGGAAATTAAGTGTTTTTTTGTAACAGGATCTTCTGCTTTTGGGGCTGAATCCTGCAGCAACTCTCTACTTTCTTTGCTTTTGCCTTGGATTAATAGATATGCCCATAGTACATACATACATACATACATACAAACATACATACATACATACATACATACATACATACATACATACATACATACATACATACATACATACATACATACATACATACATACATACATACAGTATTTGATCCATTGTTTTCTTTGTGACTCAAATATTGAGTCAAGGTACAACAGACTGTTAATCTGTAACTGAAATCTCTGCAGACTGTGTTCACAACAAACTGTCACACTGAAGGGCATGTAGGCCTTTTCAAATGCAGTGATAAAGCCTACTGCACTTTACCTAACTGGAAACAGCACTACAATCACAGTTTGAGAACCAAATTTCCAGCACTTAATCCGCACCCCTGTAATTTACAGTTTATCATCTGTGTATGAATGTACAATATGTAATTAGATTTTGTATATTAGATCTTCCCCTGGGTAATCCACAGTAGGTGTAGTTTTCTCCCAGCAAAGGTCAGAGTCAGATTCTGTTTCTTGCCGCTCTTTGTTGTCACAGATAGTTATTCAGATAATCCAGATTGGGTGTATTCCACATGTAATTACAGTACCTTTTCCCAAGCTAACTGTATGCTCACAGGGACAGAAGTGAGATCATGGGAGGAAACAACAGCAAAGATAACAAAGGAAATTCATTCTCTGATTATTGCATTCTATTTGAAATGTACTATCTATTGTTTGGTGCTAATTTATATGCAACATTAGATTTTCTTTGTTCTTTTGTTTAATAACGTTTCGAGTGCATGTCAATGAAAGCCAGTTGTACGCAACTGTAAAGGAAATAATGAATATGTAAACATGAATGAGTGAAACTAGGGGAGCAGTGAAAGAATGAATGAACTAATGCATTCATGAAATGTTCATTGACTTGTAGTGTGAGTAATTCAGATGATGCCCAGTTTGACTGCTTATAAAACTACAAGCTTATCACACTGTTGCTGCACTGCTACTCCCTCTGCAGGAATTCTTACAGCATGAAAGTCCGTCCATGATTCTGATATTTGGTATAATGCTGCAGGTGACAGTAGATAAGTAATTATTTGATAAACTGTAGTACTGGTATGCATTTACATGATTTATGTGATTTGTCCTTTTCAGGTATGGCCTCTCTGGACAGCCGTGCTTCTGGTAAAATGGGCATGAGGGCCGTGGTTTATTACACCACCACGACTGTCATCGCTGTGTTCATTGGTATTGTCATGGTGCTCATTATTCACCCTGGGAAAGGATCAAAGGATGAGTTCACCAGACAGCAACAGATAGAGCAGGTCAGCGCTGCTGATGCCTTTCTGGATCTTATCAGGTATCTACACGCATCTATGCAACCTGACCAAACAAACATTCACATGAGCACCCCAGTACACTGATTCTGTTAACAAAAATGAAAAATCAGAATCTTTTACTAATTTTACTTTTTGATAGTGATCACTCGGATCGAGGCGTTCGACCTGGGAGGAGGATTATAAAGTTCTGTGCCCTTTGAGATGTAAATGCTTCCAAAAAAGCTACAAAATGCAAATCGTTATCAGCCAATGATCCTAATATTTTATACAGTGCATGTAGTTTTTTGTTTTTTAGGGATGTGCTTTTGTAAATTGTAAGTATTTTGTTAAATCAAATTTTGAAATTGTACCTTTCTTGTGTTTTGCAGAAACATGTTTCCTCCTAACCTTGTGGAAGCATGTACCAAACAGGTAATACTCCAACAACATCCTCTCTTTTGTTTCTTGTCCTGCAGTTACAAAAAAGGCTCTATTTATTGATTGTCTCAGTATATCGTCATTGGTACCTGAGTGTTCAGTGAGCATTGTTTACAAACACTCCACTTAAAAGTTTGTTTCATGAGTCATAATGCCAGTATCTTTTCTTTTAACAATAGAGATCTCAGTTGTGGAAATGCATTTCACATCGGCTAGTCAGCAGTTATGTCAAACTTTGTGTCCTTAAAAAAAGTAGTTTAGACCATTTATCTTAATCTCTACTCATAGAATCATATATATATATGTTGCAAACAGGGATTTTACAATATCTGACAGGGATGGTTTTTCATGGGCACCTAATGAGTAAGTCATTCTTAACTGCCATGTTGTTAACCAAGGCCCTTGCCTCAATGCCACTTTCACTTCCTTATTCCAACACATTTTAGCCAGATGGAGGTACTCTGGTAGAATTGTGAAATTATGTGTGCCAGGTGGTAATATAGGAAGTTGAAAGCACAAACAACTTAATTTGTAAATGCTTATTTATTGAGCTTTTATAATATACACCTGTTTCACAATAATGCTGTAATTTAACAGATTAGTCTAATTTTAAATGACTCTGAATCACAAATGCTGTTCTTGAATAAAAGTTATTACAAAATATTAATGCACCAGAACTTAATCATCATTTAACACGTTTGTTTTTTTTAAAAATCCAGTTCAAGACACAGTATGCCAAGAGAGTAGTCCAGGTGACGATGACGGTGAATGACACAATATTCGCACCCAATGGCAACCAGACAATAGCCAGAGAGGAGATGATCCCAGTGCCAGGAGCAGTTAATGGAATCAATGCTCTTGGTCTGGTAGTATTCTCCATATGCTTTGGTCTGATCATCGGGAGCATGAGGGAACAGGGACAACCTCTAAGGGATTTCTTTGACTCCCTCAACGAAGCCATCATGAGGCTGGTGGCCATAATAATGTGGTAAGTAGGAAGACTGTCTTACTAGATGGATGAATTGATAGCATTAACAAAGAATTAAATGTTTTAATTACAAATTCACAACACCAATCGATCCTCAGGTACGCTCCCGTTGGTATCTTGTTTCTGATTGCTGGCAAAATTGTCGAGATGGACGATATTACATCCATGGGTGGCCAGCTGGCAATGTATACAGTGACAGTCATTTCTGGCCTGCTCATCCACGCCATATTGGTCCTGCCAACACTCTACTTCATCATCACCAGAAAGAACCCCTTTGTCTTCATCGCTGGACTGCTACAGGCTCTCATCACTGCCCTTGGTACATCCTCTAGGTATGTGATTAGGTTTGAATGCTATAAAAGAGCACACAGACTGACAGGAAAGGTCAAGGTAGAAATCAGGGCTTGAGAAACGGACTATTAATATAAGTTATGCCCTAATATATGCAATACTAATGTGCCTGCGTTTTCCAAAGGTTTTTTTAGATATGGCACAATAATATACTTTTCTGATCAAACTTTCACCATTTAACTTTTCCCCAAATCAATCAGCATGTTGCATATATACTACTGTTGCATATTCAGAACATTCTTGGCCTGCAGTGAAAGGTTTTAAACAATGGTATGCTACTGTACTTATTCACTAAATCTAATCTCTCTCTTTCTTTCTCCTGCTATACTCAGTTCTGCTACATTGCCCATCACGTTTAAATGCCTGGAGGAAAACAACAAGGTGGACAAACGTGTGACCCGTTTTGTGCTTCCAGTCGGTGCCACTATAAACATGGATGGCACTGCTCTATATGAAGCCCTGGCTGCCATCTTTATCGCGCAGGTCAATGATTTTGACCTTAACTTTGGGCAGATCCTAACCATCAGGTATGTGATATTGAGTACACTTGTATTTCATCTCTAAATATGTATTGATTATATGATTAGGTCAAGGATTTGAATCACTGTAACATGTAATTCAACATCTTGTTGCGCAGCTGAAATGAACCTAAAAGGATCTGATTCAGTAAACATTGACTGCTTTGAGAGTTTAATCAGTTTTGGATGGATAGAGGAAAACTTCTATTTTATTTGCCTTCCATTCTGACAACAGCCTCTACTTAACCCAAGTTAAGCCTTTCCAAGCCTCAGAACCATGGTTCCAACTATATGAATGACTTTCTGACCACTAGTCTGGCCCTTTGACAAGGGATAGATGGAGAATAATGTTGCCGCCAAGTAAATAAATGACCCTCTTCAGTGCTATTACAAAGGAATCATTGAGAGGTCAATACCGGGACATATCTGACAGTGCAATAAATACTTTTAAGATAATTCACTCCATCTGCTTTCTCTTTTTTCATTTTGTTTCACTTTTTCCTATCAGTATCACGGCCACAGCAGCCAGTATTGGAGCAGCTGGAATCCCTCAGGCTGGCCTGGTCACCATGGTGATAGTGCTAACGTCTGTAGGCCTGCCCACAGATGACATCACGCTGATCATTGCTGTTGATTGGTTCCTGTAAGTATTGACCATATGGCACTTTTGCAAATGGTAAAATCAATACAAAACACCAGCAGAACAAGTTTTTTTTCCCCAAGTTGAATCACTGTTACTTTGGAGTTGCAGCTCTCTGTGCAAACTGTAAATAGTTGTGTTTTAGGCTGGTAGAGATGCATTTTCATGTAGGGATAATGTAGGGTGGTATGAATTCCAAGAAGTCTGACCCAGCTGAATGTTTTGTTGTGCTGTATAGTGTTGAGTGGATTACCAGACAGCTCAGAGAGATACTCCCTTCACATTCCATGTCCCTCAATCCATCTGTTTTTTATTCAGTTAACAGCCAACCCCAGTGCAAAGCCCTTATCCCTCCTATCTCCTGGCTCTTTTTTGTTTGGTCTAAATGTTGCGTGGAGCAATTAACCTCCAGTTTTCTAATGATGTTTTAATGTCTATAAGTTTATAAACACTCCACATAGATTTGATTTGTAATTTTTTTGAATAGAAAGGATCAATCTTGCTTAGTCTTGTGCCTTCCTTGTGCTGTCTGATTTTGTCTACTTGTGTCTTGTCCTGTCTTGTGATGCCATGTCCTGTCTTGTTGTGTCCTGTCATGTCATATCCTTTCTTGTGTCTTATCCTTTCTTGTTATGTCTTGCCCTGTCTTGTTATGTCATATCCTTTCTTGTTCTGTCTTGTCCTGTATTTTTGTGTCTTGTCCTGTCTTTTTATGTCTTGTCCTGTCTTGTTATGTCTTGTCATGTCATGTCCTTTCTTGTTGTATCTTATCCTTTCTTGTTCTGTCTTATCCTTTCTTTTTCTGTCTTGTCCTGTTTTGTTGTGTCTTGTCCTGTATTTTTGTGTCATGTCCTGTCTTGCTGTGTCTTGTCCTGTCATGCCTTGTCTTCTCTTCTCTTTCCACTCCCTACCTCTGGTTCTCACCTATTCTCTGTCTTTCTTAAGGGACCGATTGCGCACCACCACCAATGTCCTAGGAGACTCCATTGGTGCAGGTATTGTGGAACACCTGTCTCGCCATGAGTTGCAGAAAAAGGACCCAGAGGTGGGAAATTCAGTGGTGGAGGAAGCAGACAAGAAGCCATACCAGCTCATCTGCCAGGAGAATGAGTATGAGAATGAGAGGCCCGCTGACAGTGAGACCAAGATGTAGGGGTGAGATTTGGGTCCAAGGCTGCATACATTCCTCTGAGAATCATTATACTACATTGAACCAAACTCTCAACTAAACTCCTTTGAATTTTCAAACCTCCTTCCTGCAAGATTGGAGGATTTAAATTAAATTGATCTACAGCTAGAAAATATTTCAGCCAAGTAAGTTCCACTAATGTGTGAGACTTCCTTCACACACTGCAGACTTGAAATGATTCATGATTGCATTGTTTTCGGAGGGCTTTGTGCTATGATGCTTCCTAAGAGTACTATATGTGAATGCCACAGGGTGGCAGCTGTTTACGATTAAGGATGAAAGACAGAGTCCAACGGTTCTTGGCCTGCGTGCCATAAATCCAACTTCCCTCAGAGCTGTGATAACTAATCTCACCCACTAGAGGTCAGTATTGCTGTGCGTCTTAACACTACAGCAGAATACGGCCCAATACTTGCACAAACTTTTTCTGGCTTTAAAGTTCATGGTTTTGTTTTGTTTCAGTGGTGTTTTGTGTGTAATATGTAAGTAAAGCAGTAGTGAAAATCTGTCTGGGATGTTCGAAATCATGCACATAGACAGGGGGTGGGGGAACTTCTTTTGGGGGGGAAGGGATATTACAAACTTCTGTACAGACATCAGTGGCTTTACTTTTTATGATTTGCTGTACAGATTTCATATGAATGAATGATTTATATGGTTCACCTTAATTCACACACACTTTTGTTCCTTAACTGTCCAAAGCAACAAATGCCATTGCTAGATATACAAAGCAATTGTTCCACCTACACAAATTAGTTTTTTAAAACATATGTTGTTACCTGTAAATCTGCTTAGCTGAGAATTTGATCTGCCATCAAATTAGAATTATAGCCATTATAAGTTCAACCAAAAAAAGCACCAAATAATATAAACCAAATTTCTGTACAGTTTAATTAAATCCCATCCAAACAAATCAGTAACCTGTACAAGAAAGTGTTGTTTTAATAGGAAGATCGTAATAAATCTTAATGATGATTGTGGGTCAGTCCTTTATACAGATATATACACACCCTCTAACATGTGTATGGAACAAAAAACTATTTAGTTGAAACATTCACATGTCAGTATGAAATATTTGTTGCTTTAAATTAGTAAAATGGTAGGTTGGATGTATAATTTTCAAATTATATTAGACTACATTCAAGTTTGGACTATTCTCAATTAAGCTTCTTACAGAAATTAGATTGAATACTTATTTCTTTTGATTTATTATCAATGTATGTTGTAAAGTAATAGATTTCATTTCAATCCCTATTTTTTATTTGAACTAATTCACTATATACAACAAATATGACACTTGCATAGCAGCTGCTTTGTATAGAAGATTCATTTGAATATAGTGTATTTGTATAGAGAATTGTAGATACATTTGTATATTAATTGTAGATTGAAATGGCAAATGGTTATTTGAGGATTGTATACATAAAGATGCTATGACCTAATGACCAAACTAACAATCCTCCTAGTTCCTCTTTACAAATGCAAAACTGGCTGATGTAAGGAACAAATGTTCTTCTTTACACTTAGGGAAATGGAATAGTTCCTTTGTTTACAGTTGCTGGTGTATCCCTTTATATGACTCATTCCCATGAATTGACACACACACACACACACACACACACACACACACACACACACACACACACACTGAATAATACTTGTAGGTTTTTCTTGCATGGACTTTTTTGAATAAAAAATATATAAAATCATCGCTTCAGTGTTTTTTTTTATATATAAGTCTGTGAAGAGATATGTGTTCCTGAGTAGTGCATATACCTGTTTGCAAACATTTGGGATCTTCCTGGGAGCTCATCATACCTAAGACAGCCCAGAGGGACATGATGAACAGATAACAAACAGCTTAGTGAGTGGAGGCGGAGGTAATGTCTTCCTTGCGGTACCATTAGCTGGTACTGGACGGGTGAGTAATGCTGATTCTTTTCAAGCAAGCTGGATTGTCTTGAATTGCTTCTTCCAACCAGAAACTTCCTATCTAGAATTCAGACTAATTTCAGGCTAATGACACAATAACAAACACAACACTCTTTTCAGTGACCTTTTTTCAGAGGACAAACTGTGATCTGACATTCTTGAAAATGTTGTTCTTTTTACTTCTTTTCTATTAAAATGCAGTAAATATAACAAAGTCAAGATTGTACTAAAGAGATTTAGGGCACAGTAAGGAATTTTATAAGCTGAAATGCTTATCTGCTGTCTTCATAATATTTTAACTTCAAAATTTGGATGCAGAAAGTTTTACATTCATTCACACAGCCTTGACAAATAGCCTAGAATAGCCCCCCACAAAAGGAAAAAAATCTTTTTACATTTTTGAGATTTATGATGGTTTTCATTTCTATTCTGCTGCAGTTCACACTTTACTTTTAATGCCTCTAGAATAATGATTACAGCTTTGATGAACAAAACATATGATCAACCTTTAATAGGAAAAGTATTTAAAATTAGGTACAACTTAAGCTGACACAATGATAAAATGATGTTTGCAAGCTTAACGCATCAGTAATTGAATGATACAGTAACAATTTGAAAAACTAATTCTACTTTTAAAACTTTAAATATGTGTTGTTAATCTAGACGGTTACTTGCAATAAGCAACAGCAAGAAAACATCTTATCACAAACTGAGGTTATTCAACGTACTTTAGAGGCAGTACATAAAATACAAAATACAGCAGGATAAAATTACATTAATTCATTTAAATAATAATATGTCATTTCAAACTGATTGACTAGAACGGTGAAAAAAGACTAAAGATAAGATAAAATAAAAAAATATTTTTACTGTTTAACTGCTGTAAAGGAATGGAGTACTTTTTTTTCCATCGAAACACACAGAACAGAAGATATTGTTACAGTAGTGTGCTCTGTATAGGTTTTTAAAATACATTTTGATTTTATTTTCTTTATTTTAAATGTCTTATAGGAATAACGAATACAACACTTGTCTTGCCATATAGTGTACCCAAAAAGAAACTGTATCGGGCATTATGGTGATTTGTGGCAAGTCAAATGAATGTTTCATCGTCAGAAAATACAATAACAGTTTTTGTATGTCTGTATATAACATGTTTCGCTGATCCAGAATTTACTTTCAGCTGTCTGTAAATGGGCCACATAAGATAAAGTTGTGTAGCAGTGCCCCCTAGCGGCTCACACACAGAACGTCGCATGGCATTTTGTTTGGCGCCGATGGAGGGAGTCACTCCTGAGATCTTTGGTCAGTCAGACGGCAGAACTTCCGGTCGGCATTTTGTTCTACGAGAGGAGAGCCTCTTGATGATCGCAACAATCGTCATATTTCTCATTTACTGTCGAAATTGGCTGCACTCATTGTTTATGTCGGCGCAGACCGACTGAAACTCCGAAGAACGAATGTTTCCCCATGAATGTACGTTGAAACATTCACCCTTGAGTGACGGAAGAAGAACGAATCAGTCCGACCCGGATTATTGTTGATAGCTAGCAGGCTAGCTCATCAGCTAGCTGGCAAGCCAATCGAGTTCCTTCTGGAGGAGCTGCGAGAGAGAAGAAAGGGGGAGCTAGAGATACGGACACGGACACAAACCAAGCTAAAACATTCCCCTCCCTTTGAACGCAACATCCGAAGGTAAATATATTCACATATATATCTTTTTGAATTTAACTTTTGAAATTGAAATTATTAGCAATAACATGAATAAATGTTCTGCTGCAAGACCACCTACGGCGTCGTTAATCGTTGACCGGGAGGTAACGGAAGCTAGCGAACTAGCCAGCCAAGCTAGCTAGGTGTGTTTTTGCTCTGCCGAGGCGCACGGCCTCAACTGGATGTCATTTGTCGAGCCCGAGGATTGGGCCGTTGCCACGGTATTAGACTCTGTGCCGTTGCTTTTACATCTACTCACAAACCTATCGCTTTTTCTCGAGCTCAATGGAAATTGGCTAACATTCATTAAACCCAACTAGCGCTTCCTTGTCTTATTTGAATTGCCTTCCCTTTATTTGAACGACCAGCAGCGTTAGAAGCTAACTAACAACAGTTAAAGCTAGTTAGCATAAACTGCTAGCTATTAAAACACGACTATTGTTGTTAGCGAATGTTAGTAAGCTAGCATTACCAATCGTAGCTGCTATCGTAAGTGGTAACACTAGCTTCGCGGTTAGCTCAAAAGATCCAGGCAGTTAACTTCTTGGCAGTGTAACGTAACGTTAATGGTTTTGTTCGCCAACAGCGAGCTGCAGCTCGCAATTCAGCTAAGATAAACATTCAAATGGATGCTAGTGTACGTTAGCTAAATGTTGGCTTATCAGTATTGTGTCTTATTTGACAGCTTATGTTGTGTTTTGGTTTACTGAAACCTTTGGCAGGGCTAATGTTGGTTTTGGTCGCTGTAGTGTTCTGAAATGATTTGACTGGCCACGGACTGAGCACAACCTACGTTGCCTCAGCTGTAGTTACTTTGCTATTGGAGTTTGATAGACATGTTAATGTTGCTAGCAGGGCTTGTAGATGTTTTTCTTGACTTCTGCAGATACAGCTCGGTAGCTTTTTACAGTTACCCAGTTTGCAGAATGCGTACGGTGGCTGTTGCCTTCTGGAGGATGTAGCCCCCCACTACTGCCGCCACCATCACAGTGCATCTGTTCCTTTGTGCTGCCTCCTGCCTGTCAGTCTCACAGCTGTCAGCCAAGCCCCTGCGTACAGAGGGAAACCACATAGACGGAGCATGCTAACGTTACCGCTCGCTAGTGTAATGTTTACAATATCCATCTGTAGATGCTGCAACGGTCGTGTCGGGCAGAATAAGTTAAACGTATTAAGTATGTGTCTTCAGTGATCACTTGCTCTCGTGTGTGGCTGAGTTGCAACACTGCGTTTACAGATTTCAGCGATTCGCAAAAGTTGCAAAGAAGTAGTTGTGTTTTCTTAGAAGTCATCATTAAGGATTTTCAATAGTGGTGCACACTTTTGTACTTTGTGTTTTGGGGTTATACAGCAGTAAGAGCATGGTCATTGCAAATAAGAAACGAATGTGTGACTGAATGTCGTGTTGTTCTGTTTGGAATTACTGTTGTTTTGGGTTAGCTTGTTAGTGCAACGCCTTTAGGCACAACTTATTTTATTATTGTAACAAAGTATAATGATACTGTCACTAAATCTCATGCAGAGCCATGTTTTCTTTCAACAGGACTTTTTTTATCTGAAATGTCAGTGAGTCCACCAGAGACTGCACAGAGTTCTTCAGAAAGGTATTACTGTAATGATCTGAATCAAGCATAATTTTCATGGCTTTTCATTATTGACATTATGTTATATAAATTGACAACATGTAGTCGTGTCTAATTTTTGTGGTGTGGCACATTAATTACAATTATGAAAGCCCCTGAATCGTGAGCTGTGTTTTGATCATCTGAAAATTGCACCAGGCTTTCCCTCCTGCATTTCTTAACCTCCTATACGTTCTTACTTGAGAGGTCAAGGGTATCTGACAAGCATGGGGATTTAAGACAAGTGCAAGATAAGACATTATGTTGTGCAGATCTGCCATAATAACTTGTGCTAAAAAGACCCTATAATTTGAAGCAAATGAAGGGTCCTCTACTTATATGGAAGTAGTGGAAGTAACAGTGCTTTAAGTGAAGGCCTATTCGGTTTTAAAGTGTTGGTAATATTAATTGCATTTACCATGTAAGTGCATTCAGACATTTACATACCCACAAAGTGTATCACACCCTTAATATCTACTGTATTACCAGGGCAATGAGATTATTGAGGCTTATTTACTGTAGTGCATTATTGCAAGTACTGTGCAGTACTCAAAAACTTTTTGTATAGGTATCTGTAAACTTAGACAAGTATAAGTCTCTTATTTGTGCTTAATCTAATGAGCCAAACTTTGAAAATACTGTAATGGTATGTAATGATATTATGCTGCTGTGTTTATGCCTGTTTTGCAATATATTTTCTATTCAGAGAATGCACTGGTTCTTGTTCAAGTTGTGTGTACATTGTACATCTTCTGTTAGGGGAGGTCTGAGTAAAGTGGCATGACATTTAAAAGATTCAAAGTAATTATTAGTCAGTATACAGAGACTAAACTATGACTTACTCTGGAAAATGTAACAGAAATCACAAGCATGCCTTGGACTTTAGCTGCTGCACATACTGTAGTTCAGTATAGAACCATAGTGCGACCTTGATTCAGTTCTCAGTGCTTTAATATCTTTATTATCATTTCTTCATCTGACCTGCCCTCATATAGTCACATGTCCATTACTGAATGCAGAGACCTCTGAGGTTTCAGCTCTTATGGACCTGGACTGTGTGACTAGTAATATACTAGATATATGATTGAAAAGGATGAGATCCTATTTGTACACTCAGTGAAGAACACCTGATTTTGTCTTGACTGACACAATTTCGTAAGATATTTATTTGTGATGTGCAGATGAAGCTGTAGGCACCCTTTCTACTTCATAAAATGCAATATCAGCACAAAGGCAGCTATAATATGTACAGCAAATATTTCTTCCTTTACAGTGCATTTGAGCTTGTGTTTTTGATGTGCCTGAACATGTTCATCATAATTTTCACTTTTGCTCATTTCTTTATATCTGCATTCTTATTCAATTAGAAAGTCTATGGTTTTTCTCTTACACCAACTCTGTTTTTCTTCATTCTTCTCCGATCCACCATTCATGCTGTTTTTCTCTCTCTCTCTCTCTCTCACACTAACCTCCCTCTCTCCCAGGTGCCAGGAGATGTGAGGACGGGTGTCGTCCATCGACCCCCTGATCTACCTGTGTATCAACACACTCCCCCACCCTCACCTTCAGCATGAATGGGGATATGCCTCATGTTCCCATCACCACTCTTGCTGGGATCGCTAGCCTCACAGACTGTGAGTGTCACACAGTTGTGTTCCAAACACGTGATCACAGTTTTTGGTTTGTCTCCTCTTCTGGTGTAAAATGTCAACCTAAAATATTGTGTCTGAACAGATGTAAATTTGCAATTGTGATTGCATACACTTTATCTTTCCTTGCTCTCTTCTCTCTATGTTTCAATAACCACATGTCCCGTATTACTCACACTGGTTTGCTATCTGTCTCTTGTGCTCATTGTTATTTCTTTACCCATCAAAATCTGTCCTTTCTGAAAACTCTTTCTTCTTTTCTCAGTGTTGAACCAGCTACCCCTCCCTTCCCCTCTACCTGCCACCACCACTAAAAGCCTCCTATACAATGGGAGGATTGCGGAGGAAGTTACCTGTCTACTGGGCTGTCGAGATGAGAATCTGGCCTCCCAGCTAGCCCATGGCCTCAACCAGGTCTCCACAGAGCATATGTGAGTGTATAAGTAGACAGTGTCTGAATGGCAAAACTGCGTCTTGATGAACAGAAGGCCCAACCTGTATTGTATTAGGGGTGTGCCATTGGACTACAATTTGTACCATGTAATATCTTTTAATATATTGTGACAGTACTTAAACATTTTCATTTTTTTATTGACATTGACAGAAAAGTGATATTTCTACTTTGTTTATTATAAACATTGCAGTGGGTGATGGTGGTGTACTGGACTGTGTGATGTTGAAAGTTTTCATAATATTTTGTCTGTCCCGTTAACTTGAAGGGGCAAGTATTGGGAACAGTGAATATGTATAAGCTTTATTAAAGTAGAATTTATGGCAGAGCGATACTGGATTATATTAGATTGCACAGTTGTTGATAATAAGGAGCCATATGAGTGTGTACTGACCTAAATCCAGTGAAATACATACTCAACACATTAAAGTAATTTATGTAATTGATGCAAAAATCCTGCAAATCCGATTTTGTAATAAAGCAGATCTGCTGATTGTTTTTTGATTTGTTAAACAAATATCTAACTTTGTCATGCTCAAATTGTGTACTCCATATTTTTAAACTACCCCACACTGAATTGTAGGCTACATATCTATAAAAGCAGTCATATATGTAAAAATACATGCATGTAATGCATGTTTGCAATCATGTTTAAACATTACTTAATGTTGTTTATTTCCAACGACTACTATTAATTTTGCCACCCACTTATCTTGGTGCCACTATTTTTTAATGCAACTGTGCATATTTGTTCTGTTTTTAAATTTTATTTAGAGAGCTGAAGGACAACCTGGGTAGCGATGAGCCAGAGGGAGATGCACCACTGTTGCTGCAGACCATGCTGGCCAGGAACCCTGGCATCTTCAGGGAGAAAAGTATGGAGTACAAACACCTGTTGCACATATTATATTCTATCATATTACATCATATTATATTGTTGATGTAATACGTCATTATGAAAATAAAAGCATAAAGAAAAGATTAGTTTTTTGATGTCTAGAGACAAATATAAACTGTATTTTGTTTCTGAACAGATGTTATGCAGCAGCCAATGGTACCACCATTCAAGATCACCCAAAATTCCATGCATAGCCCTGCCCAGTCTGCAAACTTCCAACCAGCTGCAATTTCTCCCAATCCATCAAGGTAAGTTAAACTGCAAGATTGAGCAGACTCAAATGTATCATAGCTTTTAAAGTAGTGATTCAATTGTTGAACAGTTTAAACATTATACAAAGATCATATCTTTTAAGTTAAATAATTACTTAATTTTTCACTTTTATTTATACAATTTTCTTCTACTTGCTTGCTCACCTTCTCCTTTCTCGTTCTCTCGTTCACTTTTAGCCGGTTTGTGGCGCCTCAGACTGGTTCCAGTAGCCGGTACATGGGCCAACAGAACAGTCCAGTTCCCAGCCCCTACACTCCTCAGAGCCCTGCCACTGGTTACATTCAGCAGTACCCGCACCAACAACCACCCAGCTACAACCAACACCAACAGATACAACAAGGTGAGGGTATGTGCATGTGTGTTGAATGTTTATGTGCATGCATGAAGATCAGTGCATTCTTGCTCATGTGTGCACCTGGCTGATGCACACATGATGCACAGACATGATGTTCAAATGTCAGACTCTGCATGTCATCAGGCAGTTTGATTACTGCATGCATTTTGAGGTTTGTGGTCATTTTGAATCTAAAAGGTGTAGAATTCTGCCAAAGATCCCCATTTAGTTTTTGTGTGCCCCATCTGTGGAACCTGCACTGCAGTTTCTGACATGACAACATCTCTGGTCAATTTGATCGGCTATGCATTAATTGTAAAGGAAAGTGCATTTACATCGGTCATTTCACGCCTCAACACAGAGTTAAATCCTTTACTTTGTCTTTTAGAAGCACTCAGCTTACTGGTGTAATGTTGTACTGTTATACCATAATACATGTGATTACCGGCTCTAAATTTGACAAAATTCTGTTCTGTGTTAAACCACTGTTAATACAAACCTAACATTTTCTTAAATTGTTTAACAGTAAAATCCTTTCAGTGTTGCCTCATTGCACCATTGCTTTGCATTATTGACTTTTTACATTGCCAACTCAGTGTTTGTGCTGTTTATTCCAGTGTTTATCCAGGAATTTCAATTAAAAAGTTAAACAAATGGAAACACCAATACTATACTAAGTACAAAAAAACCCAGAAAATCCATGAAAAAAAAAACCCTAAAGTAAGAATTTGATTAAACAAAGAAAAATAAAATGGGATAATTAATTTTCAATTATTTAATTTCATTGATTTATCAGGCCAGTGGGTGTATTTTATGGTACTAGCCAGTTTGTTTAGTAGAGCTGACATTGTTAGTCAATATTGGCTCAAAGCCATGTTGTCATTGTCCAGTGTGGCAGTTAGATTCAGTATGGGTTTATGGTTTATTTCTTCAACAACTTTATTAACTGTTTGAAATGTGCTGTTATGCTTAACAAGTATTACATTTAATCATTAGAATTTAAACGATTGCATATGTGGGTTCACAAAAGGGGCAGGGTTTTCACTAAAAAAAATCATGCCCTGCAAACATGAATTGAATCTACAAATAATTTCATAATGGCTGACATTTGTGGCTCCTACAATTATAAATAATCAGTTTAAATATTTGTGCCTTGGAGAGCGTCCTCTGATGCGTTAAATTACATCCTTTCAATTCACTGGTAAAATATATGACCTATAACAACATAAACAGGTTTGTTGCAACCATGTAGTGATTTCTGTGCTTCCCGAACAAGTTCATAGGTAACAGAAAAATAGGTTTTCAACTTACAAAACACACTTTTCCCTGAATATGTAATCTGTGCGTTCAGTGTAAGTACAGCTATTTTGTATAATAGTTGAAATTATAATGGTTCACTTTTTTTCTGAGTCTCACAAAGGCTTTTTGGACCTCTTCGAAGAACTGAAGCAGTTTAAACAGTAAACCAAAACATTTCCCATAAAACCCTTGGTACGTGCTTATGTACTTCATTTTACAAGCAATTTTTGGCCACATCTCGAATTGACAACTAAACTTTTTTTGTCATCTACAATATGAGAGTTACCTTGCAGGTTGATCATTTGGGAAAATAAAATCTTTGTTCTTTGATCCATCAGTGTCTGTGGCCAGTCCCATGGTTCCAGGTGGGATAAGAAATATCCATGAGGGCAAAGTATCGGGGCAGATGGCCAACGCTGCCAACCACCACTCAGACAGACATGGTACTGAGGACTACCTGAACATTGTACACCGACTCGGCAATGAGGTAGGACAAAATCTATAAAGAAAAAAATTGAGGCAAACCAAAGCATAAAGTGTGTAATGGAAAAAGAAATTCACAGTAAAGAGTAATGCTATTTTTTTCCTTTGTGCAAGCTTTAGAAGTTTTGAAATGTGAGCTAAAAATAGATTTTCTCCAAAGAGCATTGAGTGCACGCATATAATGTCAATCTATGTGAAAGTGTTCACTATACCTCTTAGGTAGCAACTGTCAGTATCTGCCATTGAGCACTCAGGTCGGGGGAAAACCATGGAAGTCACAGCTGCTAAACTGATAATTATATTTTGTGCAGTAGAATGCTCAACAGATTAAGGATGAATTATAGCACAATATTTCACAAACAGAGCAAGGCTAAAGGGGAAAAAAGTATGTTCTGTTAGATTTTTGTAAGTGTATCTTAAATGGGTTTAGAGATGTATTATCTGTTGATGTTTGAAATTAGCAGTTTTCCAAATAGATACTGGTTTTGAGGTGTGTTTTAGGTGTAAAATTACATTATTATGGATATAATTTGTGGGAAAGCATCTTTGTCAGAGTTGACTTATTTGTTAGTTGTGGAGATGTAAAGGAGAATCAGGTTGGAAGTCTAATGTAAAGCTCATACATGTTGGCTTATGTCTGTGTTGTCTGTGTGTTGTCTAGGAGGGGGACTCCGCCATGAGGAATCCTTCTTTTTCTTTGAGGTCTCCACAGTCAGGCTGCTCCCCAGCAGGGAGTGAGGGAACACCCAAACGTAAGGACATTTCAAGAGAAAAGGAGGCACTACTGTGTATAAGCTTTGCTTATCTTTTCTTCATTAAGAAGAGAAACTCTGAAATGTTCATAGTTTGATTATTGCAGCAGCTGAATAGTTGGAAGGCATATTTTCTCAATAGCAATGTCATTAGTCATCACAGTGCTGTGTCCGGCTTTGTGCTCTTTCGTTTAACATGCCTTTTCAGGCATGACTTTCTTGCTCACATCTTTCATCTTCTGTGTTGCTCCTTCACAGCGGGTTCTCGTCCCGTGATTCTTCAGTTACCACCTCCCTATGCACCCTCACCAAGAGAAGGAGGACCTGACCAGAAACAGCAGCTCCAGCAAAGGAAGAAAACCCCAGCAGTGAAAGAGGAGAAAGATATGTACGACATTGTTAGCTCTCCAAACAAGGATTCGACAAAACTCACCCTCAAGCTGTCCAGGGTCAAGTCAAATGAATCGGATCCCCCAGGTTAGAGTTTGGATACACCTAATCTTGGGTCCCCAGTTTGTTACTCAGACAGTTTCACAGCTATTTAACCAGTTAGCAGTCTAAAATATGATATGTTGTGCTAACATCTGTTCAGAGCAAAAATGGATCATGCCCATCAGCACTGGATACCATTGTTCTTTTTCACTGCAACCCTGTAAAATTGTTCTTGTCAATATCTCAGGTGATGTTGTGCCGGGCATGGATCAGAACTCGGACAATATTGAAGCAGAACTGGGCTTTCAGCAGGTGCCTGTTCTCCAGCAAAATCTTGGAGCCCGCCTGCAACAGCAGCAGATCTCCCAGCAGGGAGGTGGTGCCGGTGGTCTTCAGCCTCCCAGTTCCCCTTATGATGAGGCAGAGCTGGATGCCCTCGCTGAAATTGAAAGGATAGAACGAGAGGCAGCAAGTGAGAAGTGCTCCAAGGAGGTGCAAGATAAAGGTGTGTAGGTTTCCTCCGTATAGAAAAAAAACTGTCCACAAATTACTGTATAGTTAAAAACAGTATGCAAATGTTTCCTAAAACTCTAACTTTTTTAGCATATAATTTTACCTTTATTTCTGTCTCATTACAGACAAACCACTGAAGAAGAGAAAACAGGACTCTTTTCCCCTGGAGCCAGGTGCAGGGGGACCAGGAGGCCCCACAGGTGCCCCAGGCAGTGGATCAACAGGAGGGGGAAATGCTGGCAAACTGACACCGCAAGAGGCCACTGCAGCTGGGAACGGTGCCAGCCGCCCTCCCCTCATGGTGAGCATCGACCTCCAACAGGCGGGCCGAGCTGATGGCCAGCTCGACCCCTGTCTGGCTGCCCCTATTCCAGCCCTTGAGGCCCAACGATGGCCTGAAGAACCGGCTAGTGGTCCGGCTGCTGTGGAAGGTTCTGACACGGCTTTGCGGTTGAAACCAGATGGACGACCGGAAGTCATCAAGAATAGGGTCGATAAACATGACAACCGGAGAGAAGGTCGGGAGTCATCAAAGCACCGACATGATGAGAAGTCCTCAGACAGACGGGGAGAAATGCCAAAGTCATCCAGTCGAGGGGAACATGGGCGAGACAGGGACCGTGAATCTGACAGGGATAGGAGACATCGGAGCGAGACTGGTGGTCGAGACAGGCGGTCTCCTGACTCTCGCTGCCGAAGTGATCGAGATAGGTCTGGCTTCCGGGCTTCTTCCACTGGAGAGCCTGGTCGGAGCAGCAATAGGCAAGATGGTTCGAAAGCGGCCTCATCTGCTTCTGGTGCTAAACTTCCAGATTCTTTCCCTGTTCAGCTCCTGGGAGGGCATAGTGGCGCACTGAAGAACTTCCAGATCCCTAAGGTGATCTGGGCTGACCCAAACAAAATATCTACCCACCTACCAATCATTCAGCTGTCACTGCCTGCAATCTCACAAAATCAAATCACACCACTGCTCACTCTTGTTTTTGTTTTCCCATTTGTAAGCCTTTTGTTTATTGCTGGGATTGGTTTTAAAATTCTATTAACACATTAACTCACACCTAACCATCTGTTTAAAGTAGAAGATTGTTAGCGTGTAAGCAGATGCAAATACCGTAAAGAAATCTTCCACTGCTGTTTTTCAGTTATTGCATGTGGGCAAATATCTGCAGAAAGTCCTCACTGTTTGTAGTCCTAAAGTCTGGACTGAACAAAGCTAGTTTTCTCATCACGGTCAAGCTTCTAAAGCTGTAGTGAACACAGTGATCAGAGATGCTACCCCCAGCCACATGGCACAACGCACAGCTGCGTGCCCCAAACAGTGACGTGTGCTGCTGTAATTTCTGACATGATAGCTTCTGTATATTTGCATGCTGTAGCCTTTTTTGCCCAATTTATTTTTCTCAGTAATCCTTAACAGTAATTAAGCTGTTAAATGATAAGGTGGTTCCCCTGTTTGTAGTGTGCAGGACACTGCGATGTGAAAACCGTGTGACGTTGACTTTGGATTTATGACTGCCCCTTGCCTATGATTGGTTATTGGCTCAGTGTTGATTGTTGTGGAGGACTTGATGGTCTGAATTTTTGGCAAACAAAATGACGTCTTTTATACCTTTTATGTCTGAAGTAAGAATAATGTTTCTAGTATTCATTTGCTGGTTAGTCAGGCTCCTTTTATTGATTAATTTCTTTCAGCCTGTTTGGAATAACTGTATATTGCTCATCACTCATTCTGTTCAAAATCTCTATGTCAAAAATGTTTCCACCACTCAGCCCTATTCTTAGTCACCCTCTTTAGTACAACAAACCTGCTTCCTTGAAAAGCACATCTATGCTGCACTGCTGATCAGTCTTTGTTTTTACCTGGTATTGATGACAGACCCAGCTTGCTTAATTGGTGCCTCTAATTCAATGGTAAACCAAACGAAAGCCATAACGATAACAGGCAGATTAAAGGTATTAGCTCAGTGTTAGTATAAGCTTTGTTTCTATGTGTTCATGTGTTGTATAGGCATACTTGTTAATTTGCGTAAATCTCAGGCACAAAGTTTGGCATTCGTGTATATATTGGACAAGCCTGAACTGTTAATTCTTTGGTGAGGAATTAGAACAGCTGCAGTTGCTATCCCCATTTTGGCAGGAGGTACTTGCTACCTTGGCACTGTGGTGTTGAAGATGTTTCTTATATTGACTGTTAGCCTTACAGTTTCAGACATGGACATTTTGTCAGAATAACAGTGGAATATATCTTTATGTCTTTGCCATCAGGACACTGGAAACTAACATCAAAATCACTAATTTCATGTCAGTTTGAATCATTGTTTACATTTTATTATCTTGCTTGATTTTCTATTCAGCAAACAAAGCTCATATTTTCTGTTGAAAATTGTGTGGAAAAAGTGAATTTTTATTGACATTCGAATTTGACAACCTCAGAGATTTCATGACTTTTTTTCTGCTTTTTTTGTAGATCAATCGTGATAAGGATGGCAGTGGGACAACTGAAAGTCAAATGTGGGGCCAACCTAAGGTTAAACTGGAGAGGCTGGGTTTGGTGAAGGACTTTGAGAAGCGGCCTAAGCCTGTAGTGGTTCTTAAGAAGCTCTCAATTGACCAGATCCAGAGAATCATTCGGCACAGCAAGTCTGGAAAGAACAGGATCTCTTCTGGAAAGTCAGGCAAAAGTAAGAACCTAAAGCTGTGGTGCTGCAAGCAGTATTTGTTCAAATGCCTGTTTTCACCCTGTTTGTGCTGTGTTTTTCTGTGCACTTGAAGAGAGGAGAGGCATTATCTTTTGTTAATAACTTGAAAATGTTATTGCCAAACTTTCAGGTGGTATGGATCCAGCAGTTCTGAAAGAGCTACCCCCTGAGCTGCTAGCAGAGATTGAGTCCACCATGCCTCTATGTGAAAGAGTAAAGATGAACAAGAGGAAGCGAAGCACTGTAAATGAAAGGCCCAAATACGCTGAGGTCAGCTCAGATGATGACTTTGACGCAAATGGAGAATGTAAGTCTGTTCATTTAATTATTCGCAGTTGCCCCTACTAATTTTTGTGGGTTTGGTCATTTGATTGAGAAATATTAATAATATAAAATGGATGTAAATGGATGAGCTAAGAGTTGAAACCTGTTGAGATTAACATGTATGAATATTTCTGTACAAAGCTATTTTATTTATGATTTCTTTATGCTTAATCTCTATAGCTGCAAGAAAGCGGCAGCGCAGAGAGAAGGACAGAGCCTGGGAGTTTGAAGAAAGAGAGCGGCGAGGTTCAGGGGAACACCGGAAAAGCGGCCATCGGGATGGGCGACGAGGCTCAGGGAGCCGCTACCGAGACTCCTCTGAGGAAGATTCCCCACCACCCAGCATGAGTGAAAGTCTGTATACAAGCGTTTAAAATTATGTTTGTCTTTCTTTGAAACGTGTAGTGAACAAAACTGTTTCGTTTTTGTTAGATTTTCACTGTTAAATCTAACTGCAACATGAGATTTGGTAGTAAAATATATTTTTTCATGTTCAGAAAAATAAGGACATGACAGACCGTATTGCATAAAAAAATATGTATCTATATTTTGCTTGTGGGTTCCAGGTTAACGTGACAAATTGAAACCAAAAAAAAAATTATTGTTTCTTGAACAGACAAAAATGAACAGACTTTAAATAATACTTTTCTCACTCAGTTGCCAGAAAAATGAAGATGAAGGAGAAGCAGAAGAAACGGAAAGCATATGAGCCCAAGCTGACCCAAGAAGAACTGATGGAATCATCCACGTTCAAGAGGTTCTTAGCCAGCATTGACAACATCCTGGAAAATCTGGAGGATGTGGATTTCACTGCCATGGGTAAATATTTGCTCAGACTGGCTTTCAAATTGCCACTGTGAGAATGCCATTTTTTAAAAATCCAAATAGTTAAATCTAAATATACTTTTGGTATTTTGTCCAATGATTTGATTTGTTTTCTCCAGCAGCGGATGATGATGAGATACCTCAGGAATTGCTTCTTGGTAAACACCAGTTGAATGAGCTGGGCAGCGAGTCTGCCAAGATTAAGGCCATGGGCATCTCCAGCAGGGTACTGTATAGTATATATTGTTATCAAAACTTTATTTGAACTGTTTAAGATGTGTAGTGCTGCTTTAAATGTAGGTCTAAATAACAGTCTCTGTTTTTGCAGATCCCATCAGACAAGTTAGTGAAGCTCCTTAACATCTTGGAAAAGAACATCCAGGATGGATCTAAGCTTACGACCATGATGAACCATGTGAGCTCCCTTCCTCTCTCTTTCTGTTTTTAATGTTCTATACAGTAAGACCTGATAATATGAGATATTTTGGTGATGCCCCATGAAAAAATAGAAACATGCTGTCATTGGTGGCTGCAGCAGACAGTGTATTACTAAAATGATACAGAGGGATTCTTGCTGAAACAAATAAGAACTTTAATCCTCCACACAGTGCTTTGTTATGTAAAAGGTGTTCACATTCTTTTCTTTTTCAACTTCAGGACCATGATGCTGAAGATGAGGAGAGACTTTGGAGAGACCTGATAATGGAGAGAGTCACAAAGTCCGCAGATGCCTGTCTGACGGCTCTTAACATCATGACCTCATCACACATGCCGAAGGCTGTCTACATAGAAGACGTCATAGAAAGGGTGCTACAATACACCAAATTCCATCTTCAGAATACACTGTATCCACAGTATGACCCCGTCTACAGGGTGGACCCACATGGAGGTGAAGATAAATACCTTTATTACATTTTGATAGTTTGATTTTTCAACTCTCATGATCTGAATAATACTAAATAGATGAGTTTTCTGTGACAACATTTTACTGGTAGCATATCATTTATATCTGATAATTACAACATTATCATTAGAGAATATTAATTATCCATTATTCTCTCTTTTACTGACTTCATGGACTGTCCCTTCTTGGACATTTATTTTAAGTACAAGTGTCATAAGCTGTGGCAGGAAACTGCAGCTTTAATAAATAAAGCTTCAAGCATCTCAATGAGCTTCACAGTGCACATAATTCTTTAAATGTTACATGGAAACTAATTTGTACAATAGCGTAAATTATTTCCTGAATTGTATTTACCAAATGTGTTTAATAGGCTTTTAGCTCTGTTCTGATATATGACAATGTCCCTAATATTCAGTGTGAGTTTAGCATGCCTTTCAGAACTTTGCTTGACATTGTTTTGCATTAAACACTGGGTTATGAGAAAATATTTGTTACTATGTGAACATTTTGATGTTTATATATTTAAGTTTCTAACAGGGTTTCTCTTTCTTTGTGTAGGTGGCATGTTGAGCTCCAAGGCAAAGCGTGCAAAATGCTCCACACACAAGCAACGTGTCATTGTTATGTTGTACAATAAAGTGTGTGACATTGTCAGCAACATCTCTGAGCTCCTAGAGATCCAGCTTCTTACAGACACCACCATCCTCCAGGTAAAAACTACAAGTACTTATAAACAATGTTGGACTTCAGTTGTTAGTCCATGAAGTCAAAAATTGCTTTGCAAACCAGATGATGACTCATGCCCTTCTCTGCTTTTCCAGGTTTCTTCTATGGGAATCACTCCATTCTTTGTGGAGAATGTCAGTGAGCTGCAGCTGTGTGCCATTAAACTAGTTACAGCGGTGAGTCTTTGTGTACAGAAATTCTATTATCCAAAATACAGCTTTGTGGTTTTCTTTACAGCTACACTTCACTGTCTGATTTTAGTCTGTATTTCTTGTTGTATAATCACTGTGGTTTAACCAGTCTGAAAAGCAGTGAAGGCAGAGACTATAGAAAATCATTGCTTCTCTCCAGGTGTTCTCACGTTATGAGAAGCATCGGCAGCTGATCTTGGAGGAGATCTTTACCTCGTTGGCCAGACTGCCCACCAGCAAACGCTCCCTCAGGAATTTCAGGTAACTTGTGTTACATCAGTTGACATTGATTTGTTTTTGGCATTGCATGGATAAGGTATCAAATAAAAGATTTGGTTAGTGTGTGGCCATAAAATTGCATTTGGGCCATAGGTAAAAGTATTCCATTGTGAAGGTGTGTTCCCTGATCCAAATCCATTATTATTCTGGATAGCACCTGTAAAAATAACGTGTTGGGTATCTTGAACTTTTGTTTCTTAGGCTAAACAGCTCAGACCAGGATGGAGAGCCGATGTACATCCAGATGGTAACTGCTCTAGTGCTGCAGTTAATCCAGTGTGTGGTACACCTCCCCAACGACAAGGACGTTTTCGACGAGTATGAGACCAAGGTAAAAGACCAAAACCAATATACAAGCAAGCAAATATACATTATTTCTAAATTCAAACACACATTCAAACATATAATTTGCTTAGGAGTACTTTTTCTTCTTTTAGGTGGACCAAGATGTGTTGATAACAAACTCTTATGAGACGGCAATGAGAACAGCGCAAAACTTCCTCTCAGTCTTCCTCAAAAAGTAATTTTATGTTTATGTTTTGATTACACTGTTATAAGGTGATAAACTGTCTTTGGTCATTTCTTGTCTTAATTTTCTGGTTGTTGGTCATTGGACCCTGATTATAATTTCTACCATTAATTCCTTCTGACTCTACCTTCCCTGTTACTAAATATGGCCTGTTACTTTCTTCATCCTCTTTTGCTTGCTTCCTCTCTCCGCTCCCTCAGGTGTGGCAGCAAGCAGGGAGAAGAAGATTACCGGCCGCTATTTGAGAACTTTGTCCAGGACCTTCTCTCAACAGTAAACAAACCAGAGTGGCCTGCTGCGGAGCTGCTACTCAGTCTGCTTGGTAGACTGCTGGTTAGTACAACAGAGACATTTCCCTTAACTGGTAATACTACCATTTGTGCTTGAGTGGTTTCAAGTACAGATCGTCCACATTAATACCAGGAGGCAGCTTTTCAATCTTTTGTTGAAACACATGGGAGTGAAATCCCCTGATGTATATTGTTTGCCTTGAATATTATTAATGCTGTAATTCTTTAAGACATTTCCATTAGACGAGTGCCATACTCTTTACATGATTAGATGTCAGCCATCACCAAATTTACTTTTTGATTAGTGGCAAAGAATATTTAGACATTAATGTAAGGCTAAAGGCTTTCTTTTTTCTGTTTAGCGCACAAATGAAAGTCAGTCATAAGTGTTATCTTTCTGTGTCTCTACTCCCACCAGGTACACCAGTTCAGTAATAAGCAGACAGAGATGGCTCTGAGAGTAGCATCTCTAGACTACCTGGGCACAGTGGCTGCCCGTCTGAGGAAGGATGCAGTCACAAGCAGGATGGACCAGAGATCAATTGATCGCATCCTACAAGGGGTAGAGCAGCTTTACATTTGATGCTGTCACTTTTTGATGAGCATATAGGGTTTTTTTTCTCAAAGATTTAAATCCCAATGAATGAATATGAATTGGAATTGATTAACCTTTTCTCTGTCTCTTGGATTATATAGTCTCCAGGCAATGATGAAACCCAGCAGCTGCAGAAGGCTTTACTGGACTACTTGGAGGAGAATGCTGAGACAGATGCCTCACTGGTGGTGGGTTTACATGAGACTGAATGTGCAAGTGGCAACACTGTTGGAGCGTTAGTTATCTGAAATCTATTTGCATTGTCTGAGTGTCACGCTGGCTTTCAGTTATTTTTTTAAGTGAGCTATTTAGCCACATATGGAAGCACCTTGCCATGGGAAACTGCCATATGTAAACATAACACTGAAAAGCTTCCATTAAAATGGTTAGCCATATGTTCCTGCTGTATTTTGGTCAAGTTCCTCAACAAATTCTGCCTTTTTCAGTTAAATGAAATGTCAATATAAAAGGCACACATAACAAATATTTTTTTCATGTTATCAATTACTGTGTGTTAAGGAAACTATTTTATTGTATTGATTTGTATCTAATCATGTTCTTTGAATCAGTTGAATCTGATACTGAGACTGTGTTTCTTTTCTAGTTTGCAAGAAAGTTTTACATTGCCCAATGGTTCCGTGATGCCACCACGGAGGCTGAGAAGTCCATCCGAAACCAAAATCCAAAGGATGAGGACTCATCAGATGGACCTCAACATGCCAAGGACTTGGAAACTACCGGTGAAATTATGCAGCGGGCTGAGAAGCGAAAGAAGTTCCTGCGCAACATCATTAAGACCACGCCGGCTCATTTCACCACACTGAAGTACGAACGTGTGATTTCTCAGTGTTGTACTTCATATTAATTACCTAAGTCCATATTAGTCACTGTCTGTACTGTCCTGTCAGTGACAGTTTCACTGTCAAGTGTATGACTTTGTAAATCTATAACTTTCGGTTTTTGCCCTTCTTTCCAGAATGAACTCTGACACTGTGGACTATGACGACTCTTGTCTGATCGTGCGTTATTTGGCCTCCATGAGGCCGTTTGCCCAGAGCTTTGATATTTATTTAACACAGGTAAGATTTTAATTTTCTCGCTGCAACTGTCTTTATAATAAAACACAACATCTGTATAAAAGAATGTAGAAGTTTTTACACAGTGTATTGGTTAATAACATGCCTCGCTGATTTGTCTTTGTTTTGCAAATCTTAGTACAGAATAAAGACAAGGTTGTTGATTAATACTCTTGTGTATATTTTTTAATAGATCTTGCGAGTCCTTGGGGAAAGTGCCATCGCTGTAAGGACTAAAGCCATGAAATGTCTGTCTGAGGTTGTGGCTGTGGACCCCAGCATACTGGCAAGGGTATGTTTGCAAAGCCAACATGTCATGCCTGACCAATCAAATGTCATATACTATGCAATTTACTTTTTTGTTCTCTGCTATTTGGTTATGCATGCAAGTTAACTTTTAGTCCTTTTTTTCTTGTGCTATACACAAACAATCTCTTCTCCTCTTCTGCAGTCCGACATGCAGCGTGGTGTTCATGGTCGTTTGATGGACAACTCCACCAGTGTGAGAGAGGCAGCTGTAGAGCTGCTGGGCCGATTTGTGCTCAGCAGACCCCAACTCACTGAACAGTACTATGACATGCTCATAGAGAGGATACTGGTAAGTGTTTCACTAACACTCTTAATTAAAGTGATGTTATCGTATGCTGTGTTATCAAAATAATTGTCTATTTATACAGCTGTATGTGTTGATGCGTCAGTTCAATGCTGTCCTCACAAACACAAGTCCCCCACCAACCTATGCAGTTATATGCATGCAGTGCAAATGTCCATTGTCCAATGATGTTTATGCTAAACCTTGAGTGTATCATTATGATGCTGCAGTTGGAACTGTAATTTACTATTACTTAATTTCTCAGAACAGTCAATAGTTTTCAAATTATTTCCAGTTCTCTATCTATAGTAATTTACTGTGTTAAAATTGTCTTAGTACTTCACTGCTGTCTTTCTGTAGACTTGCAATTAATGGGCATTGCCAAAGCCAAAGCCACATCTCTAGTGTTAATTTTTCAAGAACCTACATACTAAATCTTTTAATGATATCTCCATGGAACCCATTATATGTTTTTAGTTTTACAATAAAAATACTTGTATGGTACGAGTATTTCTAGAACAATTCATAGTTCATAAATTGCACATGTGAAAACTAGTGTTAAGTGCTCTTGCTGTACATTTCTTCTAATGCGGTGGGAATGCTTTTTTCTCAGTCACTGCAGGGATTGATGTAGAAGAAAAGTTGCCTAATATTGTAAATTTTGTCTGTTTCAAGTTTGCTTTTACATGATTGAAATAATTAAGTAAGGAGCCATTTCAGTAGCAGCAGATCTTTGTGACGTATGCCAGCGCGATATCAATACTGACATGCAGTCGGACATGAAAGCTTTCTACTTATTCTTTGTACTTGGCATCTAGGAAGAGAACACATTGAAATTGTTGTACTGGTTGTCATAGAAATGTGCAGGAGGGTTCATGGGAAGTTCACTCTTCATTACAGTCTTGTACTGCCACCTTTTGGCATACAAATGCTATTGCACCCTATGCACGCATTTATTTAGTAAATAAAAAAATAAGGGCCTTGTTTTGTATGTAAAGTTTACAGAACACTGCATAGCTTTGATTAACTGAATTGTTTTTGATGCACAGGACACTGGTATCAGTGTAAGAAAACGGGTGATCAAGATCCTCCGAGACATCTGTCTGGAGCAACCAACCTTCAGTAAGATAACTGAGATGTGTGTGAGGATGATCCGCAGGGTCAATGATGAGGAAGGTATCAAGGTATGGGTCCTCTACATCACGTCTCTTCAAAGATATTTGTTGCACTATGACTTCCATCCATTATCATTGCTACAATATTTATTTATCATTTCTTTTTTTAGATAAATCTCTCTTTATTGCAGTGAATTAAGCATGCAAAGTTTGGTTTGAAAAGTTTGTATAAAATATTGATATAAAGTAATGATATGTGTGTTCTTTATAGAAATTGGTGAATGAGACATTCCAAAAGTTGTGGTTTACTCCAACCCCAGCCCATGACAAAGAGACCATGACCAGAAAGATTCTCAACATCACGGATGTGGTAAGTTTAACTGACTTATCAGTTTGGTGTGTACGGTAATATAAAAATGAAGTACGTCAACAATCTCTTATCAGCCTTCATCCTGTATTTTTTTTTTTTTTTTTTTGCTTAATGGTGCACCTTTTACCTTGTATTGTTAATTTACCTGTCTAATGTATTTCAGGTTGCAGCATGTCGAGACACTGGTTATGACTGGTTCGAACAGCTTCTTCAGAATGTACGTGTTAGATTTTATGTTCCTTAATCACGTGAGAAATATATTAATGTTTAATTTTTTTTATAATTAACATTGTCTCTCTCACTGTAGCTTCTCAAATCTGAAGAGGATGCATCGTATAAGCCAGCCAAAAAGGCTTGTGTTCAGCTAGTTGACAATCTGGTCGAACACATCCTTAAATATGAGGAGTCTCTTGCAGGTATGCATGTTTATCACTAGACGCTAACTTCAGCTGTGCCGTAACAATACTGTTGATTTTCATTTAAACTACTTAAAGTGTTTCTATTTGAGTCAGTTGTTTTTCTACAGTGGTTTGATAGAATTAAAACACAAATGTGTGTTCATACTTAAACACAGTACATTGAGTGCTGTTAATATTAGGAACGCTTCAGTAATTTTTCCATGCATTTTTTCCTTCTTTCCTCTGTAGAGAACAAGGGGGTAAACTCACAACGGCTAGTGGCGTGTATCACCACCTTGTACTTGTTCAGCAAGATCAGGGCCCAACTCATGGTCAAGCATGCCATGACCATGCAGCCCTACCTGACCACAAAGTGTAACGTAAGTTCTGTTTACGAAACTTGAAATATTTCATTACTGTGGAAATAATAGTAAAACAATTTCCATAACTAATGATCTTTTCCATCAGTGTGAATATTTAAACATAAAAAGTGGATCTACACATTAGATTAATCAAAAATACTGAGTGCTTATTTGTTCCTGTTTTTTGCGATTATGTTTCTCAATGGTGAATTTAAGCACCGGCAGTGAAGTCATTGTTAATTTTTGATCTGACAGCTTGTCCAGTAATTACAGCTATAATTTGTATGTTGTTTCTCTTGCAGACTGCCAATGACTTCATGGTTATCTGTAATGTGGCAAAGATCTTGGAGCTTGTGGTGCCTCTGATGGAGCACCCCAGTGAAACGTTCCTTGCTACCATCGAAGAGGACCTCATGAAGCTTATCATCAAATATGGCATGACGGTGCGTGGCAGTGACTTTTTAGAAGTGTATATAGGTTTTCTCTGTGACATGTCAAGTGAAATCTGTTTAGACGTATGTGACATGGTTTTCTTTCGTTTCTTTAGGTGGTCCAGCACTGTGTGAGCTGTCTTGGAGCTGTTGTCAACAAAGTCACACACAACTACAAGTTTGTGTGGGCCTGCTTCAACAAATTCTATGGTGAGATATACAGTTTGCAACTTTTATATTGCAGGCACTGTTTTTGTAAAGATAACAGAACTTGTGTCCCCTAATCACATTTCAAGACAAGGAAAGATAAGTTGTATTTCAACTGTCCAAACAGGTCCATAAACATATGGTATCCCCATATCCCTTTAGATGAGTGGCTATAGAGTTCAACATAGCCACAATTACTACAGAAAAAAACATGAGCCTCAAAAGAAAAACAGGATGTACTAATAATCTGTCTTCCTGAAAATAACTTTCAAGTCTTTGTGTTTTTCCCAGGTGCACTTAACAAACTGAAGATTCAACACCAGGAAGATCCTAACAGCACAACGTTGGTAGCAAACAAGCCTTTCCTGCTGCGATCGCTCTTCACTGTGGGTGCCCTGGCACGACACTTTGACTTTGATCTGGAAGAGTTCAAGGGCACCAACAAGGTAGGATAGCAATTAGTGTTGAGTAATATCAGACATTTGAAATTAAAGTATGGGAAAGCTATGGATTGCAGCTTTGAGTTCCATTACTAGTTTGTGTGCTCCGCCTTTGTAAAAGAAAATGTTCATTCTACCCAGGTTTGAACCAAAGATGTGAAAGGCCATTACTCTTCCACCTTCACTGCTGTTGTAACAAATGATAAGATGTATGCTGTCTCACAGTTATGTGTTTATGTATTTTGTGTGCAGGTTGTTATCAAGGAGAAAGTTCTTGAGCTGCTGTTATACTTCACCAAACACGAGGACGAGGAGGTCAAAACCAAAGCCATCATCGGCTTAGGTGATAACACCATTAAAAAAATAATCAAACTTAATCAACAAAACTTCATATAGAACTTTTCAAGCATATCTGATGCAATTTGAAATAGCTTTCCAAGAGACTGACAAAGCATAGAATGTTAAAAAATGGGTTTGGAGACTGATGCACACCAGCAAAACAAATTTGAGTTCGACAGAAAAAGAAATGGGAAGGTAAAGGACAATACAAGCAATAAAAATAAGATGATATTGTATAGTTCAATATAAATTTAGGATCATTTTTGGCCATCTTGTTTTTATCTGATAGATACAGTGGAGAGAGACAGGAAATATTGGAAAAGACAGCAGCAGAATGACATACAAGTAGTCCAGCCAGCTGGTGTTGGTACTGGGTACTTGTCCGTGCCCATATGGGATGTGTCCTGACCACTTGGCTATTGGGTCACCCCCTAAAGCTTTTTTAAATACAATAAAATCATGATAAGTTTGACAAATTTGAATTTCACCATCTTCATTATGTGCCAAACTGCTATCCACTTATAATTTTTGAGAGACTGACAGCATGGGATGGTGTGTTAGTGTGTCAGTAACCTACAGAGTCATATTTCCAACTTGCAGGACAGCAGTGGTAAGGCCAGTGCTAAATTGAGATGTGCTAGAAGCTGACACTGTATTGTTTACTCCTTCTTACATATCTTTGCTTTTTGTTATTCCCTTTAGGTTTCCTTGTGATCATGCATCCCAGCCAGATGTTTGTTCCCGAGGTAAAGTCCTTGTATAATGGCATTCTGGCTGACAGCGCTTCATCCATCAACCTCAAAATCCAGATCCTCAAAAACCTCCAGACATACCTTCAAGAGGAGGATACACGGATGCAGGAGGCAGACCGAGAATGTAAGTAAAGCTGGGATTGCGGCTGTCACAACTTTTTGACTCGTCACTAAATTGTTGCATCCTCTGATGGCGTTTTGTTTGGAACACCACCAGCAATGCACAGTGATTCATGAATTGCTTCTTTTAAACATTTTCTGTCAAAGCTGTGCTGCCAAATGTGCATCATTCATACCATCTTCAATAAACATAAACAATGTAATTGAAGGGAGAATCAATGCTTTGTATTGTGTGTCTTTGTAGGGAAGAAACTGTCCAAACAAGAGGATCTGAAGGAGATGGGAGACATCTCTTCAGGGATGAGCAGCTCCATTATGCAGCTTTATCTAAAACAGGTGTTGGAGGCGTTCTTCCACACCCAGTCCAGCGTACGGCACTTTGCTCTCAACGTCATAGCTCTCACACTCAACCAGGGTCTCATCCATCCTGTACAGGTAAGTTGAAAATAACCATAAAACAACCAAGATCTATTATTTGGTGTACAGTAGTATCATTAAAATCCTGTTGCTTTCATTGTAAACAGAGATGTAAGCATATGCTTTTACTAACATTGTTTCTTTTTTGTCTTGTCTGTGTAGTGTGTACCCTACCTCATTGCAATGGGAACAGACCCAGAGCCCAGCATGAGGAACAAAGCTGACCAGCAGCTGGTGGAGATTGACAAGAAGTACACAGGATTCATCCATGTGAGTTGGTGTTTAATGTTGGCACATTTTGCAGATTGTAGCCTGTCATGTTAGTCCATGTCTTAACCCAGCTCAACATTAAGTAATTCTAATACATCCTTTTCTCCCTGGTAACCTTTAGAACAGATTGAGCATCAGATGATCACTTTATAATCCAGCAACATCTTAGCAACAACCATGGAATGTGCAAGATGACCCTTGACTTGATGCGACTTTGAAATACTTGCAATGTATATTGATATGTCGAAGTGACAACAAAAGTTCAAAGACAGTTGCAGATCTCTTCAGAGTCCATTTTCTACAGCTGCTTTACTGAAGTGGCTTTCACTGATGGCCAGTCATCCATCACTATGAATATGCATGCTAAATGCATCACAGACAGATTCTGCATACAGTAATTTTCCCATGAGCAAAATGTAGATGGAACTTTTGCAGTGCTGAAGAAATACTGTAGCATGAATTTAGTTTTATATTTTATTGGCTCATTCTCATGGCAGTGACTGTCTCAGCAGCTGCCAGAAATGCTAAGTGTGTAACACTTCTCTTACAACATATTGAATCACAGATGAAGGCAGTCGCTGGGATGAAGATGTCATACGCTCTGCAGCAGGCCATCGCTTCGTCTCGTAAGGCCATCATAAGAGGCTTCAGACAGGATGAGACCCACTCAGCACTCTGCTCCCATCTCTTCACTATGATCCGGGGGAACCGGCAGCATCGGAGGGCTTTTCTCATCGCACTGCTGAATCTCTTTGATGACAGTGCTGTGAGTAACCCGCACTCGTCTTAACACATCTTGTGTCTTGCTAAGCATAAAGTGGCATTTCCTGATTACCCAAATGCCAAGTGAAAATCCACCTTGTGTGTTTTTTTACACGTTTCCTGGCAGTGTGTCTTGGCAAGACATGTATTAAAATGTGTAATTTGTGTGACTCATAGGGAGACAACTGGTGTCAAAGTAAACGTATAAATAAGCAACAGGCACTGCTAGGTGGAATCCTGGATAATATTCTCTTGCAAACTTAACAAGACTAAGACTTTTTGATTATCCATGAAACTTAAAGTCTAATTAGTGAACACTGTAGTGGGAATTTGTACAAGGCACTTAAACTTGGTCATGCTCTTTCCTTCTTTTCTTTCTGCAGAAGACGGAAGTAAACATGCTGCTGTTTGTCGCAGACAACCTTGCTTGTTTCCCATACCAGAGCCAGGAGGAGCCTCTCTTCATCATGCACCACATTGACATCACGCTGTCTGTCTCTGGCAGCAACCTGTTGCAAACCTTCAAAGAGGTAGGATGGCATTTCTTAAAATAGCTTGCATCAAATGAGGATTAGTATTAATGTGAATTTTATTTAACTTTCTTTCCTCTCCATTCAGCTTCTGCTAAAGGAGCCGAGGCGTAAGGAGAAGAAAGTAAAGAAGGTGTGGAAGAACACGTCGGATGGGGAGGACGAAGAGGAAAAGATGAACTGCAGTTCTCCTAGGAGTGACGATGAAGAAAACAGCAACAGTGATGAAGACAATGATGACGATGTGGTACGGCGGCCCAAAAAGACAAGACGGCCTGTTGCAAACTCGGAGAGCTCAGAGTCTGAATCAGATCTGGAGGATTTGGATGTGGAAGATGCGGAGAAAGTAATGAGACTCCTCCCAGATAATCCCACAGGTCTCTTGGACTTTGCTAATGCTGTTCAGGGCATCCTGCTTCTGCTGGTACTTAAACAACATCTGAAGAACCAGTATGGATTCTCTGACAGGTAAGGTCTCCCTAACCTTTGATTCTCTACAGCCTACATCTAAATATACATATATGCATTTATTTCCATGAGCGCTGTAACTTAAAAATGTTTTGTTTTCAACAGTAAAATTCAGAAATACTCTCCAACTGAATCAGCGAAGGTGTACGATAAGGCAGTGAACAGAAAAAGCAACGTTCACTTCCACCCACGACAAACCATCGACTTCATCTCCAACAACATGGCTCATGCCACACTGACAGACGATGTAAAAAAGCGGATAGTCAGGCAGTACTTAGATGTAAGTAATAGAACTTCATCTTACTTGCTTGCAAATGTTTGTGCAGATCATTGGCTCCTAGTCAGTCTTTCAGTGGGTTTTGGTTACTCACATCAGTATTTTAATGCAATGTTATTTATAACTATCTGAAGAAAACCTTTCTATAAAAAAGCCCTTTTACGCTTACCTTAAATTTAAAATTAATAAAATATTAACACAGACTGGCTGAATGCATTAAGTTTAGCATGTAGACAAGTATCTCTGTGGTTATATTAGCAGCATTGTTTCCAAAAAATGCTTTCCTTTAAAAAGGTGCTGCATAAATACATACATAATGTATATTATGAATTATAATTTTAAAAAAACTTTTAACTTAAATTAGATTTTTCTGAAGAGCATGGCTACTTGATATGAGTATGGCAGACTCGGTTTGTTTATTAAAGTAGCACAGCTGTGGAGCATGTGTGCCTATATCATTCAATATGTACAGGGGTTACCCCAACTGCACTTGGTTCTTAGATGTCTTAACAGATAATAATTGTAAAACTTCCTTTAAAAGTTAGTTTCTCATCTTGTCACTGTTCACAGTTCAAGGTTCTGATGGAGCATCTGGATCCAGATGAAGAGGATGAGGAGGGAGAAGCATCTGCCAGCGCTAACATCAGAAACAAAGCCATAAATGCCCTATTGGGAGGCTCCGGCCCCATGTCAGGACCCAGTCCGCGAAATCAGGCAGGACCAGAGACGGATGATGATTACAGTGATGGTGACGAAAGGACCCCAGGGGTGAGATGGATAGACACTCGCACTATTTATAAAATACTTTTCAAAAATGTGTAGGAAATTAATGCAACAATTTTTATTCTGTCCTACCTGCAGTCCTCTCGAAGGTCAAGGCGAGCAGGTGACTCCTCGGATCCCGGCAGAATGAGCGAGACAGTGGAGGCTATGGATGTAATCGCCCTTTGCTGCCCCAAATACAAGGACCGGCCGCAAATAGCTCGAGTCATCCAGAAGACCTCCAGTGGATACAGCATCCATTGGATGGCTGGCTCCTACTCGGGGCCCTGGGCAGAGGCCAAGAAACGTGATGGCCGCAAACTGGTGCCTTGGGTGGACACTATTAAGGAGTCGGACATCATTTACAAGAAGATTGCCTTGACCAGCAACCACAAACTGAGCAACAAAGTAGTACAGACTTTACGCTCACTGTATGCAGCGCGGGAAGGAGGGGCTAGCTAATGGCTCCCGTGCAGTGTTTTTTTTTTTTATTTCTTTTTTTTTGTTCCCCTGATCCATTTCTACTTTATCAAAATCCTTCTCTTCCCTGCTCCTGCTCCTCCTCCTCAACCTGCCACCTCCAACAACACAGCCAAACTTCACTGGATTCCTACCCTCCCCCTCGCCTTCCTCATTTTTGTAAGAAAACACAAGAGGGCAAGAATATTTGACACTACATACTTTTACATGAGTTATTCTTGCAAAAATGACACAAAACATAAGACTTATATTAGAGGGACTACTCATGTTTTGTTTGTGTACAAGTTCAGAGGATAGAATCCTGAAGGCATTAAAGGAATAATTCACCCAAATTATCCCTTAAAAGGCTATCAGAAAAGAGACCTGGAGGGAAATGTTTTGTCAACATTGTTGTGGGAGCTCCTTCGCTGTTGTGCAGCAGATTCTAGTCGCTCATTTCTACTCCCACTGTATCATAGTTTAACACAACAAAAAACTAAAATGTTTATATCTCTGAAGACAAAAAAGCTGTAAAAAAAAGAATAAAACCTTAAGTGAATGTTGGAAATTAGTCTTTTTGATGTTCTTATTAAAGTGTTTTTGGAGTTTATTATACTACTAGCACCCTGATGGTTTTTCCTTTTAGCTTTTAGATATTTGAAAAAAAAGGAGAAAAAAAACAAAAAAAATAAGAATTTTTATTTTTGTTCACTTTTATTTGTCCATGCTGTACAATGGCAGAGTCCTCTGAATATAATTTATTCTATTTCGAACTACGCATGCAGTATATGTGGCCTATTGCAGGAGGATATTTTGTAAATGTAGATTTTGTTGTATTAGGTCACCCTAGTAATAAGAGGAAAAGGGATCCATGCCCTTTTGGTGGAACAAATACTGCAATAAATTTTTCTACTTCTCTTTGTCACTTGTCTGGTCAAAGTGTTAATTTGATCTTTTCATTTTGCAAAGTGAAGGAAAATATTGGACTTAGATACCGCTAAACCTAGGGTTGAAATGACTAAGAGGATTTATCATGCGAGAGAAATGATGCCAGAAAACTGATATGGTAACATTTTTGTCAATAGATGTCACAACAAACAAAATCAGCGATAAGGTCATAGGATGGTTTTAGTTTGTTCTAAGGGATACTATTGTGTAATACTGTCTATTGACTCCTTTGGAGAGTCAGGTTACACCTCCAATCTGTCAAGTAATAATAGGATTATTTGTCAGAGGTTGTGAAATAGATAATACTTTGCCAGAGGACTTCTCCAGTATTGTAAATATTATATTTGTGCAACTCTGTGAAATGGTTAACACACGTTTTTATCGTGGCTTTTTCTTTAGATCACTTTCAAAATTAGAAATACAAGTTTAGAGATTTACATGTTCAACAGAATTCTAATCTTTCTGTCATCCTCCAGTTTTTAATTTCAAGTGGCATTGGAGTATTAGACATTTGCTCAACACCAGTTGGTGGCGGTATTGCACCAATTTGTTGTTTACCAGCTGTTAATAAACGTCGCAGAAGAACAACGCGCCTGCGCAGAGACTGCCGCTGTCATACGAGTCGAAGCGAATCATGCTTGGACCAAACGGCTCTCCGTACTGATACGGTAGTTTTGGCGGGGTTTACGAATATTTGTGGATGTTCGATTAGTTTGAAAACATTAGCCACCGACCTGAGGAATAATGGAGCGGTACGTGTAAAAGTCTATTGGAAGGGACTTTATTTTTGAAAATAGTTAGCAGCCAAGAAATATGATGGTTCTCGTAGTTTGGCAAAGATGCTACCAGCTAATCGCGGTTATTGTTGTCTGACGCTAGGCTGCCGTTAATTTAAACGGCGTTACCAGCCACAGCAGATACTTTACGACAGCATTACTTTCCAACAATGATTTTCAGATTTACATGGAATACAACTAATTTGTCTTGAGTTATCTTAAGTTAATGTCAGCTGAATAGCTGACTGTAAGATAGTAAGTAGATAGTTAGCTAAGCTACTACATAACATACACCGAGATTCTGAGGCTTTACGTTAGCTTGCTGTAGCCGTAGTCACTAACCGTGGTTTCTAAATATAGATAGCATTATGACGCTAATATGGAGTTTTGTGCAATTTTGGGGAGGCATTGCAAAGCAGTAGAATGATATTAACAAAGGATATCTGTTTCTTTTTGTAATGACTTGTTTCCAGTGGAAGGATGAGTCGAGCAACAGGCAGCAGACCATCGGATCTGCCGATGCGAGTGCAAGACAGCAACAGGATGAGCATGGTGTACACAACACCCCAGAGGTTAGTTTAAACATGTAATACATTCAGACACGATAATTAGTTAGCAGAGATACTGCTTTCGTTTACCATGTACTGTATCCGCTCTTTCGTCTGTCAAGTTTGTTATGTTAACCACACCCACACAACAGTAACAGAATTTCCTTTTTGTATACTATTATTATTTCGAGAACTGTATCCAAAGCATTAGATTGAGAAAGTTTAGTTTGGACTGCCCATACAGATTAAGATATTGGGTGTACTTTCTTGCTGTTCTCTGTGTGTATAATGACTAAATTACATTTTTTTTAGATGGGTTACATGCATGGATTTGTAAACATGTGATGACCATTGGTTAGTATCAGCTTTTTCAGATGTGAATAAGCAAGTGGACCATATTCATTTCTTAAAAATTTTGTTTCTTAACAGCAAATTTGGAAAGCTCAGCATACCCAAACCGCAGTCTGGGACCTCTGAGAGGCGGACCAGCTTCTTTGGTGCCCGGTATGTGAATAATATTGCAGGAATGTACACAATTGTATACTAATGTTTCTCACAAAGAGTGTAAAAAACATCTGTAAAAGACAGAACATTCACTATATGTATATATACATGCAGGAAGTGACTGTATTGCAGATTGCAAGATAAAATACGTCATGAAAGTATATAGTGTTAACCTTACACTGTGTATATCCTGTGAATATTGGACCAAAAGGATTAATACCTCTTAATCTTAACTAACTGAGCCTGAAGTATCTTGATCTAAACCAGTGTTACACACAGTAGCAAAATAATACAAATGACTATCCTTCTCAAGCTAAAGTTAGTCTGATTCATGATAAATTACAAACCAAATGAAGTCAGATTTTCCATTAAACACATTCTATATTTCAGATGTAAATGAAATTTAACCTTTTCTTGTCAATAACAAAACTCATCTTTGATTTGTGATGTGTTAATATATTGAATGCAGGACTAGTGGAGCTGGCATGCCTCGCAACAGCACTATGTCAGGGTTTGGAGGAACTGAGAAGATCAAAGATGCCAGACCTCTGCATGATAAATCTTTTGTTCAGCAGTGTATCAGGCAGCTGCATGAGGTAAACACTATTTCTTAGTCTTAATGCCCTGTAGTGGTTGTGTCCAAAGGCATTGCTGTCACACCATTATGTCTGAGTTTATATGGTGGACATATTTACCATACAAATATCTGAAGATTTACAGTTAGGTTGTTGAATTGTAGCTTAACCTTTATTGCATTTACAGTGGCAGCAAAAGAGTAGCATTCGTGTTTGTTGATAGGAATGGGATTTAAGGACTAGCGGCATTGGTATCTGCCAAAATCTGCTTTAAAATCAAATATGGGCATCAGCCCAAAATGCACATTCACAAAAAGATTTACTATTTGTAAAGACTTGATATTCTTTACAAATAGATTGAAAATATATTGTCATTGACAATTGGCCAAAGTGAGTTTGCGGATAGTGGCATATGAGATTACAGAAAAAATGTAGTTTGAGCTAAGCAGATTTTCTCTGTTGTATTTTTCTAGTTCTTGACAGAGCAGGGTTACCCAGGCACTTTGTCATCCAAGACCCTCCAGTCTCCCTCTACCAAGGAGTTTGTCAAGATGTTTGAGTTCATTTACCGACAACTAGACCCAACCTTTGAAATGCCAAACTCAAAAGTTGAGGAGGAGATTCCAGCTATCCTGAAAGCCTTGAGGTAAAAATGCTATTTTTTTTAGTGTGAACAAGTGTTGTGTGTGTGTGTGTGTATATATATATATATATGTGTGTGTGTGTGTGTAAAAATTTTTATTTCTTGGCCTTGGAATCGGTACAGTCTTCACTGCGTGTTCTGATGTAGAAAGCAGTTGCTAGGCTAGCTATGTGTATCAAACAACAATTTAGTACCACTGAGGTTCAAGGCTGGATAAAACTATAAAAGGCTGCTTTATATAACAAGATAATGAACACTGTACCTTACTATTTTTTTGTGAGACTTTATACTGTCTTCTGTATTTTAAGAAGCATTGCTGACTATTTGTCTGTACATCTCTCCATGTTTCTTGTTTAAGGTATCCATTTGTTCTCTCAAAGTGTTCAATGTATTCTGTCGGAGCTCCCCATACCTGGCCCCAGGCCCTGGGTGCTCTTATGTGGTTAATTGATAACGTCAAGGTGAGAAACAAACATTTCTCAAATGGAGTCACATTGAGCAGCTATCTTCAAAACCGGATTCATTTGCACAGAATGCAGAAATCACCAAAAACAAAACAAAAAAACGGTACATGTGACTTTTTCAGTGACCGTCTTTATTTGATGTGTCTTTCTGTTAGATCAACTGGAGTTTGAATAAGCAGGAGCTGCTGTTCACTGACTTCTGTGAAGACAGTGACAGTATCGAGGAGGGAACTGAGTATAACAAGGTACTCTGACTTTTTTAAATAGCCACATGAGGCATAAATACTACCAAAAACCATTTATATGTTTAGAAGATATGGACTTTCCTGTGACATAGTTACTGATACAGCATATTACAAAGCCGTTCAGGTGTTTTTTCTGTGTGTTGTTGATCAGAGTCGTTATCGTCAACAGAAATGAATATTGTATTCGTCCCCTGATCTAACATGTGCATTTTTTCAATGTCCTCTGTGACTCTGTTCTTGGACAGCTCTTCCTGGACTACACAGCTGAGACATACTCCAAGTTCATGCAGGGTGATGACACATTTGAGGATGAGGATGAAATTTTCCTAACTAAACTAAGTAAGCACTGCATCTCAATGACATTTATTTTTTAAAATTATTAATGTTTTTTTGTGTGTAATCAGACACCGTTTTATTCGAGATAGCAGTTGCAATTTATATGTACATGCTATGGTCAACTTAGAGTTCTATCAAAAAAAAAAAAAATCTAGTGAAAAGTCAACAAGAGGATTGTATGTTTGTTCTTACAGAGAGGCTTTACAATGTCGATGAAGCCCTGCTAGCCTCGATGGAGGAGAAGCACAGAATACTCAGTAAAGAGGTTGAACAACTGGAGAAGGAGAGTCAGACCGTAAGACTTTTGTACTCACATTGACATGTGTACAATAGACTTTAAAGTCTGGATTTTTGCATTATTATATACAATGAGTGTGATTGTACTGTATTAATTCTAAGTAGAAACAAAGAAAACTTGAGTACATCAACAGAAAGTGTTGCACAAAACGAGGAAATGGAGATGTATAAGACTATAAGAGGTGCAAATGTTTTTAAGCTACAACTGAAACATGTTTTGCTTTTGGACTGTAATAGGTTGTGTACTTGATTGTGCTTCGTTCTGTCAGTAATATGAAACGTGAGCAACAATAAATCAGATGGTTAACTTTCTCTCTCATCCTGGACAGGACCGTCTAATGACCAAGAGAATGGAAAAGGTGAAGCTGCAGGCAGACCTCAAGAAACTCCAGAGTTATCGAAGCAGCCTGGAGACTTTTAAAGCCAACCTGGAGAACAAAGCTTCAGAACTGAATGATGAGCTGGACACCACTGGTAGATATGGGCAATATATTGTTTATCTAATCTTGTCACTCAGCCAGATCTCAGGCAGGATGCACTGGATAATTTGTAAGTCTGATATCTGGATCTGAATTTTGATTTACAATGCAGTTTTTACAGTTACTAAGTAGCTGGAATTACATTGTCAAGTTCTTAATGGGCTTGTGCACACTCAGCACCAACAAAACAAGGATTCTAGTTTTGGACTGGACTCAAGTCTTGGCTGAGATCCTTTCTCAGTTTCTCAGAGTCCTTGTTTAGAAATGCTTAACATTCCTGTTTTTAATTAACATGCCACTGGAGACCATACTTTACAATGTTTGAAACTGCTAACAACAGTGAATGTACAATTCAGTCTCTTACTATCAACTGGTAATTATTCAGTGCAAACTTTACTAGTAACTAAAGTTAAAGTGTTATATGGTTACTCAGATTAAAATAAATAGTAATATGGTCACAGGTGGGCCTATTGACTCTTGCACAACAGCTGTGAATGTTTCCAATCAGATCAGAGGACTGGATGTGATCTGATTTCATATTCGTCATGTTTTTCTTTGTAATTTTTCAGTCAGTCATCTGGAAACTCTGAAACATGAGAGGAATGAACTGCAACACCTCCTGCAAAACCAGAAGTTTACTCCAGCTGATGTAGAAAGGATCAACCGAGAGAAGAGGGAACTCCAACAGACCATCTCCAGTCTCAGCAAGTCCCTTGAGGATGCTGAACAGCACAAGTGGAATGAAGAGATTGCTTTTGCCAAAGTGAAAGAGAAGGTACTGTACCTGTACATCTAATGTATCTGCAAAGAGGTGCAGCCTTTAGCCTATTGTTTTTGTGATATGTTTTTATGATATATCTGTGCCTTTGTGCTACCTGGTTTATAGTCAATATGTTTCTCATCCAGCTGCACATATTTTTGACCCATCGTTTTACTTGCTTCTTTGCTTCTCCTGGGTCTTTCCATCCCTCTATTCCCTTCTATTCCAGGCAGAGTTTAAGCTGGCAGAGTACCACAAGCTGGCACGTAAACTGAAGCTGATTCCTCTGTCGGCAGAGAACGCCTGCGGTCACGATTTTGAGATGAGACCTTTTGAATGCGGGCCTGGCAGCATGGTTCAGCATAAAACGCAGATACAGGTACTTACACCTCATGATCCTGTTTACATAGGTGTTTCAGTTTGTTATTTTTGATGGTTATCATTTCAACACGAACAAGACTAGCTTACACTCCCACACACAGTCACAGTGTTTTTGTTTTTTTCCATAGCATTCAGTTGCAACTTGGACATGCATCTTCTAAGTTCGCACAGCTGGTATCATAAATCTGGGAACTGCATTTCATCAGTCTTTGTCCGTCTGATTGGTGCTGTGTTGCAGATGCTTCTGAGAAAGCTGATCAGTGACGTGGAGGAGGAGAACAGTCGGTTAACCAACACCAAACTCAGTCTGGAGGAGTCTTGTGAACAGGTAACACAACTTTTATGTGACTGTATTATATTTGATTCCAGAAATATTACAGTGAGTAGTAACAGTCATGTCATAGCCCAGTTGTGATGTAGTATTTGTAATGTGTGTGTGTCTTTTAGGTCAATTCTAACATCATGGACAAGTCCAATGATATAAAACAGCTGAGAGAGCAGATCCGCAAGCTGGATGAACGACTGGATTGTGACATGCAGGTATAGTCCATAGTCTGTGTCATGATACGGAAAATACACAGTTGTTTTGTGCTTGTGGTGCTTCATACTGTATGTTTCTGTACAGGAGCTCGCCCGAGAGGAACAGGACTGGGCCGCAGAGATGGAGTCTGTGGAAAATCACCGCAAACTTCTCGAAAAGAAAGTAAATTATGGTTATGACGAGGCTGTGCAACAACTGAAGGCAGCACAACAACAGTAAGCAACGACCGTGAAAATAGCTATTGTAGCTTCATATCTCTACCTCTTACAGCTGCATATTCATCAAACGGGGCTTGTTGTGTGGTCTTTATTATCTTTGGGGTCTTTTTTTTGGAGTCATTTGTGGTCCTCTCTTCCCCAGGTATCACCTTGTGCTGCAGGAGACTAACGAGGAGAGGCGAACGGTAGCCAACAACCTGGCGTCTGTATTTACCACAGCTGCAAACCACCTGTCGATCACAGAGGTAATCCTCGCACAGCTCCATGTCTGTCTTTGCACAATGAGAAAGATTCTGCAGAAAGTATATTTTAATTTAGAGATGTGAGCATCTACACACATATCTCAACACAAAGCATTAATTGTACAAGAGAGCAAAAAAGGCTAATGTGCTGTGAAATGAAGTGGATTGTGCTTTCCTCCCAGTGCAATCATCAGAACCACTTGACTGATTAGAGCTGTGCTTTAGGTGTGACTGTATTCATTATGACTGAATAGCCTAGCACTTGAAATGAGTGTATTAAATGCATAAAAGAAAGTACAGTAACGGCAACACTGTAATGTATACTAATGTAGAGAAAAATCTGTTTTGGGAAACTGAAATCTATCTGAGTCTTTGTGCTTTGTATTCATAATTTCAAATATGTTGATGTTTATGTAAACATGGTGAGGTTATTCTCAGTTCATGGAGCTGCAACTGGCTTTTTGCTCACCACTGTCTCCTGTGGTTGCTGTACAACAGAAGTGCCTGGAGGATCTGCACGGCCGAGTGCAGCGTGTCTGCTCGAAGGCCGTTGAGGACGACGAGGCTGCTGTACAGAAGCTGCGGGAAACTTTGAAGGGCTTCATGTCCAAGGCCAACAGTTTATAAAGGGAGGCAGCAGGATGGAGTGGATTTGAAGAACGCTGGAAGTGTGGCTTTCCCCCTCATTTGTGTTTCTAGTTTTTCATTTGGGGGAAAAAAACTGATTTTCGTTTGTTTGTTCTTAACGTTTATATAACGTACAACCTTACATTACTGCTATTTTAAAATCTGATGCCATATAAATTGACTGAAAACAAACAAAAAAGATAAAACTAATTTTGTTCACTGCCAGTTTTCTGTGTTTGTAATTACAACATCCATGTGCTTTTGTTGTCACAGACGTTGTAAATACAAATTGGTTGCATTAAGATTGAAGTTTATAAGTAGTTGTCTGGTCCTTCCAATCTGGATTTCTGTGTTTGTATATGTTCTGTGTCACTGTATTTAAACACTTCTGTTTTTTAAAAATGCACAATAAAGCTTTCTAATTAACCCTCCAAGTTCTGTATTGCAATGTAATGTGTCAACAAGACTCCTGAGTATGTGTTTTATATTTATTGTAATAATAAAACAAATTCTGAACCATTTTTCTTCCACATACCAAAAGGAAAAAAATGCAATTGGTCTTTATATTATCTAGAAACTTCATCTTCACTGCACTCACTAGGTAGCTGTGTTATACTGAAGCCACTAGAGGGCAGCACACACCACTGGCTGCTAAAACTCTTGAGGCTGCTTGTAGGCTGACACAAAAACACAAATATGAGCTTCTGTTGTGTTCAGTTTATAGGATGGCAATGCATTTTTTAATCTCTCTTATCTTTTTTTTTCTAAAAGCTACTTCTAACTTATGCATGTCTCTTGTTTGATTGCAGTGGGAGTCAGCAGCAGCCAGTACCACCAGTTCAACTCCTAATTGTGCAGCTGAAGTCGACTCAACATTCCTGCAGCACCACTATCAGTCCAAACATTATACTTTGATGACAACAAACTGGTAAATTTCAGTCTTAAATTAAGCTTATATTTTGCATTTTTTGCAGAACACTTGATCCAGTCTTGATAATATACAAGATTAAATGTTTTTTCCGACACATTTATGAATTCAGCTTCAGTCCGATATAGTTTTGAGCAATTAGTGGTTAACAGAACCAGCAGCAGGCATAGTTTCCACTTGTGTCAGTCTCATCCTATTTTTACCAAGCACATTAAAGCATTTAAGTTCCACATATCAGCCAAAGCCAATAAAACTTACTGACTCATTAGTAAATGAGACGTTTATTTTAGGTTTGAATTTTTATTTCTGTCCTTCTGGCAGGAACATTTATTACAAATCATTTCACTGAGGCAAAGTTGGCAGTGAGGACACAAACAGGAAGTGGTACATATTTGTTCACAATGCTTTCTCCAGTTATGGTCATCATGGCGTATTGTACCTGTTTCCAATGAACTCTGCATACTTGGCATCCAGTATTAGTTTTTTTTGTTTTTTTTTTGTATCTCTATTCAGTCCAGAGATTCAATCCAGATATCCTGTGGCGATCAGCATACAATTTTGACTCTAGATTGAGAAGCTTTAAATCTTTCTGTATGTTGTAATATCAGCCTGGATCCAGCATTTGTCAAACTGACGCTTCAGGGTTCGCAGACCCAAAGGACCTTTTTAAAATAAAGATGTCTGTTTTCTAATTCAGCTTCCTTTGTTGGACGCAGTGGTGTTGATTTATGGTTTCACAGAAGAGCATCTCTTTCCAATTCCCGCATGTTGTTCCACTTTAAAGGGAGCATCCACCCTAAACCTGTTAAAATGATATGTGTTGCTGCTGGTTTTGTTTGGTTTTGTAGTTTTCTTGTCCAAAATTGTAAAAATTTAAATGATTTGATGCAACAGTTTTAAGGGGGATCTTTTTATACCAGCAAAAATAAGGAAGACGTTAAGCCTGAGCTTCAGCAAGTGTCTTAAAACAGAAGTTCAGAGCTGCACATTGCTTTGATTCTTCACTTCAAGGCTTGAGTAGAGCTGCAGCTACTGAGAAAAGTTTTTGTGTTTACTGACGGTAGTGTGTGATGCTGTAAGATTTGTTGCTCTTTGAACCTGTTGAAAAGCATCCTGGGTTGGAAATGTAATGAGAAATTACCAACCAAATTAGAAACAAATGAAGTAGAATGGTGGCTCGTTCGTACAGGGTTTTAAAAAAATTAACGGTGAAGATAATCGGTCAGTTGCTTGAGTCATTTTTAAGCAAACAGTGACTTGTCCTAGTATCTCAGATGTCCACATTTGCTGCATTGTTACCTGATATGTTTGGTCTTTGGACTGTTGACACCTTGGATGCTGAGACTAAACAATTTATCAGTTAATGAAGAAAATAATCTGCAGATAAATCAGCAATGAAAATAATTACTAGCTGCAGTCTACAAAATATCTCTAAATCCTCCCAACAGCAAGTGTTTCAAGCAACGCTAAAATGTAATCCTGGGGTATGGGGCGGTGACCGAACCCTAAAACTCCACATCATGTCCATACAGTAAGCACGTTTTCACAGAGGGAACGTTTGAAACCCGTCAGTGCTGCAAGCGTGAGAGAAATGTTTTGGCAGATGTGATGAGGAGAGATGAGGTGATTGTGAGGGGCTCCATGGAGAGAGAGAGGGAATGAATAATGTGATGGATAACTTCCACCCCTAGCAGAAACAACCCTGGACTGTGTGTGTGTTGGGTGGGGAGGCCGTGCAGGAAGGAAAGGAGAGAGGCCGGTGCCATGTGTTAACAGCTACAAAGACTTTATTCAACTAAGCAGGACAGAGCTTGGCGTGTTTATCAGATCCCATATGGACAGGTGGCATCCAGAAAAGACATTTTACAAGACCTGTCTTTGCATGTATGAGAAAATGAATGTCATGATTTGTGTGTCTCTGTATCCTCAGGAGCCGGTACACGGTGGCCGATGTGTACACATGTGCAGGAATCTGCATGCATGAATATGTGTTTTTGACTGTTTTTATGCCTTTTTTTATATGATATTTGGTTATCTCTCGTGTGTGTGTGTGTGAGTGTGTGTGTGTGTGTGTTCTCCCGTGTTGCCTGTGGCCTTCAGCCTGTTTGATCCTGTCATGGATCATTGCATTCAAAGACGCAAATGCACCATAAATTCTTAATACACTGTACGTTCCTGCTCTCACACAGGGGAAGCCAGTATGACCTGGCCGAGGGCAAAAGCTTAACTCTTGTAGGGATTGCAACTCTCATGGGGCCTCTAATAGAAGGGCAATGGAAGGAGGATGGTGTGCACATGAGACAGACACTCACATAAAAACCCCAAATGTGAAAACAAAGCTAAAATGCAAAGGTTATCTTTGTCCCTGCTCCATGACCTGGGGAAGGTGTGTGTTGCTGCTTCGCTGTGTACCACAAAGCTTTCAGCAGCTAATTCATCATAGCAGAGACGGGCAGACAGAGTAGAGCAGTGAGGTGTTAATGTGGAGTCTTATTAGGGGTTAATCTCACCCGTCCGCCACTAGAATAATCTGTTCTACAGATGTGGGGAGAAGAGGGGCAGAGAGAACGGGGAAGATAAAGGGAGAGAGCAAGCTCCATCTTATAATTCAGCCATGCTCTCTTATTTTCTTCCTCCCAGCTCCCTGTCAAAACACCATTGTGTAGCCGAAATCTGTCTTCCTTAGACCTACATTATGACTAGCTCTGGCATTTTGATTTCTGTTCCAGCAACTAATTGTTTCCAGATTTAGAAGACAAATCAACTTCTGCTATAGCTGTGTGGCAAAGACATGCAGAAATGACGCAATCATTGTAACAAGACTCAGATTCGAAAAGCTTTACTGCCCATCTTCTGCTCAGTTATTAATACTAATAAGACAAACAATTAATTATGTGTCCTTTTGTGGCTGTCAATATACGGTTTGCCATGTGCAACATTTGCTTTTTGCAAAGTGCTTTGTTTGAGCAGATTTTAATGTGTTGCTGATGTTGAAGAAACTTCCAGGGCTTCCAGCTGGAGAATCTCAGTTATAAGGTTTTGAAATGAGTTATGGATGAGAGCTTACAGACAGACAATGAAGTAACGTGGATCAGACAGCTTTGTGTGCAAAACATCCAAACACATAACACAAGATACAGTACATCATGTCAGCTCAGCTCTTGTAACATCTGAATATTTAAGAAAACATTTTTCTAGATGAACAGGTGTGTATATTTCCATATTCTGTGGTCTCTCAGCTCTGGTCTTGTTGTCAAATGTAACATTTTTTTAAATATTTGATTGAGGCAGTTACATAGTTTGTCATAATTTATTAGTGTTTTTTTATATACTGATTAGGCATAACATTATGACCACCTGCCTAATATTGTGTTGGTCCCCCCTTGTGGGGTCAAAAATGATCTGAACCATTGGACATGGACAAGAGGACCTCTCAGGGTATCCTATGGGGTCTGGAACCAGGATGTTGACAGTGGATCCTTTGGGTATTCTGACTTGTGCAGTGGGGCCTCTGTCAATCAAACTTGTTCCACTGCATCCTGTTGATGCTTGATCAGAATGAAGTGTAGGAAGTTTGGAGGTCAAATCAACATGTTGGGCCATTGTCATGTTCCTCAACATGTTCCTGATTGTTTGATGTTTTTTTTCCATGTGGTGGGGTGCATTTTCCTGCAGGAGTAGACCAGTGACATTTGGGATTTCCATTTACATGAGGGAGTGTGCTTATTGTGGGACAACGTTTATTTGGGTCTGTAAGTCTCATCAACATGGATACCAAAATCCAAGGTTTACCAGCAGAACAGCACATAGTACCAACATGATAAATGTTATTCTCTACACCTGTCAGAGGTCATAATATTGTGACTGATTGATGTTTATTATTGTATTGAATGTCCATATTGTAGGTAACCAGGTAAATCTAAAAATATATGCATCAGACCACAAACAAATACACACCTATAATACTAACTACTGTGGTTAAGCAACACTGACGTATCAGTTTACTTTAACCTGTGAAAACTGTCCTGTAATGTTCTATGTTGCTCTGCAGGACTTTGACAAGTCATTTGGGTTGTCTAAAATTTGACTTAGAGACTACAAATTTAGTACAGAAGGTCTAAATTACACACTGAGGTGTGGAGTTTGGAAAATGCTAAAAAGATCGATCAATCAGGTTGCCTTATGGGAATTCTAGAATCCAGTGTTTTTGGAGGTTGACCAGTACTAGAGACTAAAAGTCAGGAAATCACAGTTTCTTTTCCTTTTTTTAAACTGTCTCTTATTAGATCCCCAAATGTATGGAGTACCTCTTTAGCAAAACATAGTCCTCAGTTTGCTCTACAACAGCGATGAAAAATCATATAGGCAGATAGACAGCCTTCACTCAAATCTTCTGCAGACTTAAGTAGCATTAAGTGTCCAATCCTGTCATGACAGGAGTAGACAGGAGTAGACAGCGGTTTTCATGGGCTCCACGACTACATATCTATATGCATATGTGAGGCCAGTGCTTCAGTCTTGTTATGGTTCCTTTGATGACAGCGTGCTGTGTTGACATTATGGCAGCTTCCTGTGTGAGTTCGCTGCTTGTTGACAGTTCCCTGTGTGTTCAGCCTCAGTGTGAAGCGCTGTAATCAGGGTATCTTTTGTTGAATAATAGATTCAATGAGCGACCGGTTTACACACAGCAGGTTTTTCCATTTCAGCTTGCTCATGATTCAACTAAGGCATGAAACATAACAGTTTCTCAAATGTTATTCTTTTGTGTCAGGACAATTTGTCCACAGAATCCCCAGTATGGAAGATCCCCCTCAGATTTAGCCAGAAAATAAGACAAAGTGCATCCCACTGTGATGCCACAGTCATGTAGTGCTCCTCCAAAAGAAAGAAAGAGCAGCTGGAAACCTTCTTGAAATTTGCACATTGTGGTTTTCGGTGAATTAGAGCATGTTTTGTGGCTCATCATATAGCTCCTTTTAACATAAAGATAAATTACTCCATGTGCTTTCAACTTTAACTTTATTGTCCCCAAAGGAAAACTGATATAGCAGCCAGGCGAAACTAGCCTCAGGGTTAAACATAAGACACATAAAACATAATAAAATAATAAAACAGCTGGCGTGTGTGTATGTATTATATGTCTGTGTGTATATATGTATATATATATATATGTATATATATATATATATATATATATATATATATATATATATATATATTTTTTTTTTTTTTTTTTTTTTTTTTTAATTTGCTGTACTTTAAAAAAAAAAACTAAAGTAATAAATCAGAACTTCTGAGGCTGAGCTGCCCCAACTTTCACTCTCCTCAGGGTACATAAATGAGTCCAAAATGTCTGCATCCTATACATTGTAACTCACCTAGTTGCCTGACAACCTCGCCGTGACAACGAATTCAAGTTGTCATTGAAACAAGTGAGATATATGATGTTAATTTGTGATCTTAGGAGGAGCTGGTTGGTGGATTTTGCTACCTTTGGACACAGGAAGGCTGGCCTGTTTCCAGACTTCATGCTAAGCTAAGCTGCTTGTGACTGTAGCTTCATATTTACTGTTACAGGCCTTTAAAGTGGCATCTGTCTTCTCATCTATCATTCAGTGAGTAACACAGCAATTCCCAAAATGTCAATAATCGCAGACTTTTTGATTTACTGCTAAAATTTTGCACAGATTACAAAATAAATCATCTCAGATTAAATGCTTTGTAAAAATGCAGGAGAATTAGATGAAAGATAAAGTTATTATCTCTATATTTGGCCGGTACCCAGAACAGCCTGTGGCAGGGATTTAGTTTTTTTCTATCCTGCGAGGAGAGGAGTTGTTTTCTTTAGACTGTTACTGCTCTTCTGTGTCCCTCAAAGGTTAGAGCATGGCAGAGAGATTGCAAAGGGCAATGTTTTATTTCCTGTTCTGGTAATGTCAGTTTAAAATGTGCCTACTTCACAGTGGCAGAGGGCACTTCCCACCATATGGCATAACTTAAGTGAATCAAAGGGCAAATAAACATGCCGTGTGATTATCCGTCTTCTTCTTTGCACTCTTAGTGAAAGCAGTCTTCAAACCCACAACAGATCAGTCAGTGTGTGTGTCCCCATGTACGTGAGTGTGTCTATTTTAAATGTCAGAATACTTACAGGCAGATTATTCTTGCGTGTAGATGTTTGTCATGGCTGGAGCATGTGTACATATGAGTGAGTGAGCATGAGATATCAGATTTCCATCGGTTCTGTCTCACTCACCCAGACCTGAATGGGGGTTATTAAGGCGCTAGAAGAGGGCACAAGAAGGTCATTTTAGACTATGAAAGGTTATAAAGGGGCTGTGAGTCACAAGTTTGAACTGTTGGCTCCCTGTGAGTCATTTTCTGGCTTAGTGGGATCCATTTCAGGGTCCATTCACCTCAGGGGGGAAACAGATGTCTGTTAGGGGATCAGAGGCTTGTAAATACTTGTGTAGGTATTTTTGGGATCTTACACACTTTTGATCAGGAGCCAGAAACGACTTCTTTTTTTTCCCAATCAAATCTGCATTGTTTGCTTGCATTGTTGTTCCATTGAGTATATCATCTACGCCTGTATGTAACATTTAGCTGACACTGGTGCATAATTACATATTGTGATCTGTGTGTATCTGGCTCATGTTAACTGAAAACTTCCCTTTGTGCAACATCTCCACTTTCCTCTGACAGCTACTCACTTTATCAAATCTGTAAGTAACAGTGACGCTTAATTAAGATCAAAGTAGAAACTGTCCCCACCTTTTTTGTTTTCAAGCCATGCATTTTCCTCAAAAGACAAAGATAAGGGAACCCTTGTGCAATGCTTGAGGAATGCTTGCTTACATGCTTGGGAAGCCCAAATTGTTTTAGCATCCTGATGAGCCGTAGATTTATGTAGACACACATGGCCTGGTGGTATGTTAACTTTCGGAATGCTGCAGTGTTGTTCTTTGGTTCAAGTTTAGAGTATGGATGTGGTGTGTGTGTGTTAGAAGATAAGAATACAGTACTTATGTGTGTCAATAGTTAGATGCTAAACCCAACCTGTTTAATACAACACTACATCCCTTTATGAACAGCTTATGCTCAAAAGATTTATGATCTTTTCAGGCAAATGTACAATGCTGCATCTCTATTTTAGATAAAGAGCAAAGAGATAAGTTTGGATATAATTTCCTAGAACTTTGGTTGCTGGTGAATTACAATTACACAGTGATTAAATGGAGCAAACAAAACATACACATGGCAACAACTGCAGTTTTGTGTATCCAATAAAACACAAAATACAATGATTTACAAGTATTCTTACCTCATTGAGAAAAACATGAATGATAAATAAATCAGGAACATGATGCAGCTGAAAAACAAGTAGAACTACACTGAACCTTTTTTAGGTTCTCTTTCCAGCATTGATTGAGACACAAATGTTCATATCATAGTATCAACTTTATCAAAGTTTCATGATTTCATCATTTTTGTGTTTGGTGTTAGCCACCTTTGAGTAAACATTGGCTTATTGATATGGTAAATGCTGACTCACACTAATATTAGCCAAACTACTTTGATGTTAAAATGAAATGCATGCAGATTGGTGACCCACGTACAGGTAGTACATTTTTTACATATTTTACATTTTAGCTTTAATTTGCCAGTTGACAGTAAGAAGGTAAGTATGCTCACCCTTATCTGATATGTGACTGACATGTTGGTCTGACTTGCTGGATGTAGAATGGACGGGCATTTGAGGTGCTATCGGGCTATCAACGTTCCTCCCTAAAAGTGTCAAGTTTTGCGGAGGATGTGACAGTGCAGTAAGGCGGTGATGTCATTTTAATGAAAGTGCCTACCTGCGTGCAATTTCCCCATCACTATTCTGAAGGGGACACCATCACTACATCCTTGCCTTAGTGACACTCAAAATTATTGTGATTGGTTTAAAGAAATACAAACAAGATAGAGCATGCAGATGATGGTGAGATGAAGCCAAAATGGTCTGGTTATGTAAGACCACTGATATGTTAGAGCAGGCTTGTGTCTTGTGCCAAATTTCCCCATCGAGAGGAAAGAAACACAGATGGTTAAAGTGTAGATAAATATGCAACCATACAAAGAGAGCTGGATGGATTACCAACAGTCAGGTTTACAGTATGTCAAATTTAGTTTTTAATTCTCAGGAACTGAGTAAAACTAGTTTGGATTGTCTCAGAATTTGGAGAAATTTAAATTTGGAGAAATTCTTTACTAATGGATTGTGAGCCACAATGTCATCCATTCAAGGAATGTTGTTTAGTTATACCCCAAATTATTTTCATCAATCCTCAATCCATCAGTTCCTTTCCCTTTCCTTTCTTTTCATTTTTGAATGCTGCCCCCAAATCTTGAATGTTTTCCCAGTCTACTCATTTAAGACATTTCAATAACTTTTGATGTGTCATTTACGAGGCATAGCTGCAGTTACAGTGGGTGAAGGAGTCAGAAGCCCTCTCCACAGATCCTTTTCATACCACTGAGGTGTTTATGAAGGAAGCGAGGGGTTCCTCCCTTTAACACCAGGGAATATACAGACACGGATCCAAGTGCTATGAGGACTTACACGCACAAACAGGACGTTGCAGACAGTAAGCCAAGTCTTGCGTTTATTCTCAGGGAATCAAAAAGAGCAAAAAAAGCAGGAGGAAAGAAGGGTGAAGACATAAACTGATGAAGCTATGGAACGTCAAAACGCAGACGGACATGAAGAAGAGGGAAGACTTGGGAGGATATGTAGAGATGTAGGGGGTAGTGGGGAGTGAGGAAGGGATAAAGGGAGGTCTGCTGTTTCCTCATGAGGGGAGGATGAATGAGTTGGGGTCTGGTTTGCCTCCTGGGGTCTTAGACACACATATGAACACACACATACACACTCATCACTACTGTGTTTACAGAGGAGATTAGAGCAGTTCCACTCTGTACCTCAACGTAGCAGAGGTGCTTCAGAGCCATATGTGTAAACGATGAGAGGAATGTACATTGATGTATTGACAATGCATGCTATGTGCATTTTGTAACATTCATAACCTTTATAACCCTAGAGGGAACAGCTGTAGCATGTTGCCATGTAATGGATGGAGCAAATAACATGATTAAATGCCGGATATTGTAATTATTTTTCAGAAAAAAATATGGCTGTTACATCTGTTTAAAGCTAGTGTTTGATGTTGTTTAACATTATTGTCGTCTTTACAGATTTAATAGGTTCTGACCCAACTGCAGCAACGGACACAGCAAATTTGTATACGTATTATTTATTTGTCTGCCCCCAATCTTCCCTTTTTTCCGCGAAATCTAAAACAGAACTTTACACGCCGGGGCCAAGTGTTCATTCCCTCATCTTAGCAGTAGCAGTAGTCGGCAAAAATGCTTTTGATAATATCACATGATGTTCCTGCATAAGAGGAACTCTTAGGTGCTTCGATGACACTTTACTAACACTCCATAGCTCTTGTTGCTTTGGCTAAACTAACAGTTCAGTTTAATGGTGGAACATTTTATTGCTTTTTAGCCTTGAATCATGGTTAACTAAAACTGGCTTTTTACACAAATTCACAAAAAAGACTCTTTTATGTCAAAGTGAAAACATTTCCACAAAGTCATGTCAACTCACACTAACAAGAAAGGCACTGTTGAAAAAAAATCTCAACTAGAGTTCACTAGAAAGCATGTGGGAGATTCAGAAAGAGCCGCATGTGAGCGAAAATAATCAGTAGGTCACATCACTACTGCCAGTTTGAATTGAATAATTTACGGTACCGGGGAGGCAGAGCCCTGATCCAAGGTGGCAGAGCCCTGATCCAAGGTGGCGGAGCAGAGTTCTGGAAAGCTCCGGCCCACTTTAACCCTTGAAGCTGAATGTTGTGGAGTGGCCAAGTCAGAACTCAGACCTCAGTCCAACTGAAAATTTGTGGCCAGACCTGAAAAGGGCTGTTCACTTATGATCCCTGTGCAACCTGATAGAGCTTCAGCAGTTTTGCAAAGACGAATGGGAACAGTTGTAGTGTCCAGATGTGCAAGGCTGATTGAGGCTTTTCACACTTCAGGCTCAGTGTTGTAATTGTGGACAAAGGTGCATCTACTTCATACTGACTTTTTTTTACCTTTTTAATGAACTGACATTACTTTGTAGAAATTTCTCAGTCTTTTTTGTAAAATTCTTTTTCTAAAATTCACCAAACTAAATTGATTGTGATTAAATGTTGAAAAGCACTAAAATGGAAACCTTCCAAGCTTGGTGAATACTTTTTATAGGCACTCTATGCATTTACTCGCATACACATACCAACAAAGGCCTATCAAGTGCACTCATCTGACTCATGTGGCTATTAAATTTGATGGGTAGAAATGTCACTGAGCTGTATGCAGTCTCTTACTCTCCAAGTAAGCAGCCTGAAATATTTATGTGGCCATGTCGCAAAAATATATTTTTAATACATATTTCACTAACATAGCTGGTCAAACTGGAGTCACATATAACATCTTGGTGCATATGCTGGTGTGCATCTTTAGCAGTGTCATCCAGAATGAGTCTGTCACATCATCTCAGCAGCTGCCTCTGTGTTTGATGTGGTGTGTCACATCGGAGCAGACAGCTTCCTCTCAAGCAGGGCTACTGTTGGCTCTGCCTGGGAGCTGTTTCTTATCACTAACACAGACAAGAGCGGACAGAGAATCACGTCATCAACCCGCCTGTCTTTCGCCCTGTTTACACATTTTCAGCTTTGCCTCTTTGGGGTGAGAGCATTCATTCAGAAAAGGGTTTGCACACATGAACCTCCCAAGAGCACTTTCGGGAAAACAGCTTATCAAAGTTTAATATGGTAACAGACTTGGAAAAAAAAAAACTCTTTTTTGAGTGACTATTAGGCTGAAAGGCATTATATATTATATACTGATCAGCCACAACATTATGACCACTGACAGGTGAAGTGAATTACATTGATCTTATTGGTACTAGGTGGTGTTCTGCTGGAAAACCTTGGATTTTGACATCTGTGTTGATGAGACTTAAATAAGCATTGTCCCAGAGAAAGCACACTCCCTCATGCAAATGGAGATCCCAAATGTCACTGGCCTACCCCCACAGGAAAATGCACCCCACCACATGGAAAAAACATCAAACAATCAGGAACATGTTGAGGAACATGACAATGGCCCAACATGTTGATTTGACCTCCAAACTTCCCAGAATCCATTGTGATCAAGCATCAACAGGATGCTGTGGAACAAGTTTGATGGACAGAGGCCCCACTTCAAAAGCCAGAGTACCCAAAGGATCCAGTGCCAACATCCTGGTTCCAGACCCCATAGGACACCCTGAGAGGTCCTCTTGTCCATGCCCAATGGTTCAGAGCATTTTTGACCACAGGAGGGGGACCAACACAATGTTAGACAGGTGGTCATAATGTTATGTCTGATTGGTGTATATTATGAATAGTGGTGGTGCCTCATCACTATTTTTAATTTATTCCTTATAAGTGTTTAAAGTTTTTGGTTTCCTCCTATGGTCCACAGATGTGCAGGTGTGAGGAAAGGTAAAAAGGGTAAAAAAGGTTTTAAAAAAAACAGAGTAAATAAATATGTATTTAAGCTAAAGTAAAACAATCCCCTCACTCAGACATAGAGATTTGCTCTTGCTTGTATGAATGCACATACACAAAGATGTAGCGCAGGTGTGAGGCAGAACATTGTAAAGCACATTCTCGGGTTTCACCTGAATATTTAACCATCTGAGCTAACACATCTCACACGGCGACACGCAGGTGATAGTGTTACATTCACTCCTCTCACCCACTTCCTACTGCAGCACCAAGTCATGTGTTGAAATACTGCATCTGCCAAAGGCCTGTTTGTTAATACAAGTTTAAATGATTTAAAAATATAAAGTACAGGAAGAATATCAGGTGATTACATCATGTGTATTATGAACTGCAGATATCGTCCAGATGCTCTTTTTTTCTGCAGCTCCTTGTGGTGCCACAGAGTTTTGTAACAGCTTTCAACTCATTATTTAGCTCTTGGTCCTGTAGCTTTTTTGTTTTTTCTTCCCCTTCATTGTTCTCATAGCCTTGTTTTTTTGTTCGCAGCTGTTTTTAACAACAAAAAAATACCTACTTGCTCAACACCAAATGAGAGACACAGTTAGCAACCAGCTGGTCAACATAGTGAAGTATTAAGAAAAAGATGCTTCACTCAAGAGGAGGTGGAGACCAAAAACAGAGATAAAAGAGACCGAATATTGTGCCACATAGATTCATTACATGGCCTGAAACAACACAACAAATGAATGCTAATGTTGCTCTTTAACTGCTTTAAGTATAAACAAGCAACTGTTAACCCAGTTTTGATATATAAACTTAAAAGGTGGAGATATGTTACAGTTGGCCATAACTTGTTTCTGTTGCCCACTAATAGCCAAGAAATAAAGTTGTTGCAGATTTAAAGAGATTCTCCCCATATAAGAAAGTTATAAAAGGTCAAAAGTAAAGGTTAAAACTGAACAGTTTCTTTAAGCCAACATAGTCAAGAAGTCTTTAAAGTGCACAGAAGAAATGGCAGTTCGGTGCCACTCAGTGCACCTTTTATAAGGCTGTTTACATCAGTAGTTATATACATGTTTACACACAAACTCATGCACCTACCAACATAGGCCCATCAGGTTCACTCATTTGACTCATTTTATGTATATGAGCTTCAGAAATTGCCCAGATGCTTGTTTTCTGTTGATCTTTTTCAGTATTTTTCACTGCTCTGACTGTCTCCTGCACACCAAAATGTTAAAACCCCTACAAAATTCAAAGTGTTTTCTCAGGAAGTTGACCTGAAACAGATTTTGTCACATATTACACCACTGATGTCATAAAGTTAGAAGATGGTGCTGAAAGTTCCCTGTCTGTTCCTCACTGGGCACTCGCTAAATCAGTGTATATTCCATCTTCAGTTCAGCACAGTGATGACTGATAACACGTGTCTGTATGTGTGTGTGTGGTAAGAGTGATGAGTGGGAGCCTGTGGCTGGTGGTCCAGACTGGAGGTTTGGCGATAGGCCAGTTGATGATCAGTGCAGTGCGGTTACAACTCCATGTTAATCCCCTCTGCCTCTGCTTTGTGTTGCAGCCAAGCTATTGACAGCACAGAGGTGTTTCACACAGCACTGAGCACTGACCTGGTAGCACGTCTGTTTTTTTTCTATCAGTCACAAAAATACAAGTGTTTTCTTTTTGGTACAGCAGAACGTTAGCCCTCAACCTCTCTCCTCCTTTTATATTTTCACTTTTTGAAGTAAGAACTTCTGATTAAAAGGCTACTTTTATTGTATGTGAGCATAAAAAGATGTCAGATCTCGGAGCTTCTTTTGATCTGAAATAACAGGGTGAGACAGCATCATTATTGTACTGTCGTCATACGTCTAGAATTGATAGCTGTATTGTTTTCATCTATGATGAATCTCCTTTCTCCCTCTGCGGTTGTCTTTTCCATTGTCTTGTCATGTAGCCTGAGTCACACTGACAGATTCCAGAGCAGTGGCACAAAGAGTTTCTTGTAGTTTAGAAGACCTCTTATGAAGACATGTTTGATAAAACCAGAATTACATTTAGGTTATCATTTGTATCTGTTCTCACGCCGGCTGGCACAATAGTGGCGAACAAGGTTCTGCCCACAATTGCTTTGTCTTGTAAACAAGCTGGTCACTGAATTTGAATTGAATTGATGGGAATTTGTCAGTTATGCCTCAGCCCACTGTGGTGAACATCTTGTAGTGTAAATTGTGAAACTATCACAATCTCAGAGGCTGAGATGCTGGAGGTCAGAGAGGTCGACGTCTAGCAGCAGTGTCACCAGATTGGTTCGGTAATTATGAGAAAAATGAACTTCACATGCCTTCATATTTTCCCTCAGCATCTACTATAAAAGGCCATTGACTGCTCAGCTATTCTAGCAGTTCTTATTAAAGTATCCATGTGTAAACTATCTATATGAATCGTGCATTCACATGAAGATTTTTTCTGATCACTTTCATTCACTAATGTTCTTTAAAGCTTTAATTTAACATGATTTTCTCTTTAGAAAAGTATTCTTTAGTTCCACTTTATTTTTTAAACTTATGAATCAGTGGGGTGCTCAAAGCTTTGTTTTTAAAGGGGCAGTTCAACCAAATGAATAAAAAAATGCTCATTTGGGTCTATTGTCGAGATTTTATGATCAGAGCCTCACAGCTTTCCTCTTCCATACTGACTCAGAGGATGTGAATGACTTTTGTGGCTTTGTGGATCTGACAGCTCAAAAAATCTGTTTAGAGAATTTAACAACAACAACATCTTTATTTTCTTTTTTTGCTGCCCTGGTTTTTCTGGATAACACAAAAATGTTGCTAAAAGCGTTTTATTGGAACTGATTTCTCCTTTTTTCATCATGGGTAAAATTACTCACAGCTGCCTGGATATGTTGATACCTCATATCTGAAAACTTTGATAAATAAATTCTAATTTATCTGCATAGACAGACACCACCTAAGGTAAAGGAGAAAATATATACACATTATGTTGTAATTCAGGTGAATCTATCCTCTAAAAGTGTCAACAGTTGTGCTACTATTTAGCACCTGTTCCATCCTCTTAACCGCTAACACTTGTGTTACACTCCAGTGGAACATTATCCTTCATTACAAGCTCCTTTGACACCATGAACAAAAGAGCCGAGGACTCATCTGACTAATGACACTATCTTCTGCCTGTCAGTTACCTCTAATGGTTTCCTCTGCTGTACACAGATAAAGCTTGAAAACGTGTTGGTTATATTTTCCACAGTGAGGCCAGTGATGATTGGTGCTGTCACAGTTAAATCAGGAATATGTTTAACAGGGTCTCAGTATCCATTAAACTACATTTTACTGAAGTGTTTGGCAAACTGCTCTGTGAGGGTAAAAAATATTCATACATGCAAATTCCCTGTTTATCTGTGCCTTGAAAACTGAAATAATGAGTCAGTGTGCTGCATTTTTAACCAAAAAGCAGGGAAGCTCAGAATAAGATTCAATTTTACGCTCACTTTCATACAAGATCCTGCTTATTTTATGAAATCACTGATATTAAGCTGCAACATTATCAGCTGCAGATTATGTTTAGACAAGCTCAGTTTTGATAGATCAAAATGCCAAGTGAAGGTCCATAAACTTCTCCTTGACTTTTTCTCAGTAATACCACCAGAGCAGAACTGACAAGCTAAACATGGCCATGACTGAAATCCCAACAGTCTGGCCGCATTTATCACAGTTCTGAGCATGTTTCTGGTATATAATCTATCTTTCTGTGAAATTTCTCACAGAAACTCACAAAATGCTGTTTGTAGAGATAATAAATGAAGGACTTGATAGGCTGAGTTTTTCCCTGTACTTGCTGAACCAGGTTGTACGGACTCACAGTTCAGCAGACAGGCAGATGAGTGGCTGTGAAACATGAGCGAGCAGGAGTGGATCAGATATCGACCACACACATTCGTTAAGCAAGACACGTCTTCTCTTCTCATGTTCTCCAGTTCCTACATCTTTGTCTTCGTCATTGTCTTCTCTGGATATTGGCCACCTTGTAACCGTCTTATTATTGTCCTCCCACTCTCATCCAACATATACTTCTGCTTCATTACTCATCTGTCCATGTTTTCTCTATGTGGTAAGATCCTTTGATCCACTTCTTCCATCACTTACAGTCAGTGTCACCTTCCTTTTATTTCTATACCATACAGTGCAGTACTGTGCTGTAGGTAAGCGTCATCTCCCGTGTTTAAACTTTCTTCCTGTCCTTTGATAGCATGAAATTCTATTCATCTTTCTATGTTTTTTGTCATTTCTTAAAAGACTTAATAGAGTTCAGCCCTAATGCTTTGTTACTCTTCTTTTACACAAAAAGTGGCTGAATGATTCATTCCTGCTGCCATTCAGTTACAAGGTCCATTATTCCCCCGACTTGTTTTTAATCAAAGTTTATGTGACAGAATTATAGAGCGAAATTAGAAAACAGAATGTTTTCTGAATGTAATCATTACCAAGCAGACAGATTTATAATGGCGTGGGGTGCTGTTGTCTGAGGACAGAATACTCTACGTTGTGTAAGAATGCATTTATTAACAATAAAATCAGACAGTTTAAATGTGAATACCGTACAAAAATAAAGCTGTAGTTTGCTTTAAAAGTGGTGAGAAAACTTTGTTTCACTAACAGCAATTCATTGGAGCCGAGGACACAAAATTAGCAGTGAATCAGCAGCTGTTCTTCCAATGAGTTTAAAATGCTGTCATATGTCCCTATCATGTAAATAGTCAAAAAAAGAAAAAAGAAATGAAAATGCAGTAAAATGACACTTAAATTACCTTACATTATAAAAGTTTAACTGTGTCTGAACATAAACTTTAAAGGTGCCCTGTGGAGTTTATGACAACTAGAAGTGCAGAACATTGTTGCATTCAGGTGATGCTGCCACTCTCAGATATTCTACTGATTGACAAATGATGGCGATAACAAGAAAAATAGTAATGCAACAGTAAATATAAATAAGTAGAAGCCTGCAAATTAGTGACCTGGGATGCAAACAATGCATAGTGCAAAAACTAGCTTTGCAAACGTCCTGTGACATTTTCTTGTCTGTTTACAAGAAAATGCCACTGGACATTTAAGATGCCGAGGAAACATTTACTTTTAACTTCACTGCCCCTACTGTGGAGTTTTGCTCCTAGTGCAACTCGTGGCAGCACTATGGAGCAATGTTTCTCTTTGGAGTGGGCCCCAGTGTTGTTTGGATGGTGCACACACTTTTATGAAGATTTAGCATATTCCATATTTATATTCTAAATTCTATCTGAATGCAACTTTGTCAAGGCAACTTCACAGAGGACCTTTAATGTAAAATCCTGATGTGTAAGAGTTTAATTTGCAATGTAAAACTGTCCTTTACTGCTTTGATATGAAAATAAATCATATTTGATTTAAACCTTTGGCACACTCTGAGATATCACATCACAGTAATAAATAACATTTATTCCTTTTATAAAACCAAAATAAATATCAATAAGTTAATAAATTCCAGATTTCATAAATACATTTATGTGTGTATAACGTTTTTTTCTGTGTAACATATGTGCTATACAGCGGACAGAATGAGTCTGCTAAATCCTCTGTTGAGTCTGAGTTCAGTCCATTTGGTTAAGTATCCATGGAAACATCAAATTAAATCATATTTATCACTCAGGTTGTAGACTGTAAAGAAAATCTGGGATATTTTGATGGAGTTGAAGTAGATGCAGAAATGAAGTCATTTCTTGAGGGTAAAAACTTCAGTGATGCCGTCTCTTCTATTTATTTACTCCTCTACCGGTGGACTCAAGTCTTATGGGATCATATCATACTGAAAAAGTTTCCTCACAATGTGAAAATATTAGAAAAAAAACACTCAACATCACACTTCAAGGTGGTAGTAAAAACTTAAAACTACATAAGCCTGACACTAATTCACACGACCTACACACAACCACATTTCCTGGCCGAGTGCTTCCTCACGGTGTGGTAAACCAGGCTGTCATCCAGGAACGACAGATCGTCGTCAAACGCTGTTGGCCGACAGCAGGCCTGAGGGGGCGTGTCTTTCGAGGGAAGCCTCCTACTGTGAACGAGGTTGTAGAGGATTTTGTCATAGTTGGTCTCCGACTTTCTGCAGGGACCAGAGCAGTACCTGAATATCATTTCCTCACTGGAGCGGTAGCCCAGACCAAGGTCCGACACGTTGAGGTGGATCTGTTTGAGCACACAGCCCTGTCCTCGCCCACCGCCGCCTCCTCTAGTCCTCCGACCCATCTCCCCTCCTCTTGCTCCTCCTCCTCTTCCACCTTTACTCCTCTCCTGGCTTGCCCCCTTCTTCCTTGTCCTTCTGTGCCGAGTCCTGCTGCTCAAGTCTTCTTTAGGGGTTGAAGGGGTGGTGATAGTGATGGAGGAGGTAGATGAGGACATGACAGAGGTGGTGGAGCGACGTATTCGGCTGATGGTTACTTTTATGAAGTCCACCACATCTTCAAAGTCACTGAGGAGGGGCTCTTCCATGCTGTCTGAAAAAACATTAAGAGAAATGGCACTCTAACAAGGATGTATCATATTGGACAGCACATATTGTTTCACTCTAACACACCACTGTGGCTACTGAACAGATGGATTGTTGTGTCACTCAGCTACACATGCAAATGTGGAAATGCTAGGCTACATACTGCTTTTTTTCTGCAGAGGAATTCCCTTTGAACTGATTCATCCGAGTTACAAATGGATCCCATTCTTATCCACCCACCAGAGAATTTTATGTTTAGAGGTTACAATAATACTGCCTTGTAGCACATAACACTGCAAAGAACATAAACCAGCAATTACTGAACAGCTGATGAATTAAGTCATTCTTTGAAACAGTCATTAGCTGCAAAGATTTTTTACATTTTTTTTCATCCTCTCTGACAGTAAACTGAGTATGTTGATGTTTGAAATCTACATAACAAGTCATCCCAAGACATCTCCTTGCGCTTTATAGAGCTGAATAGAATGAAAAATCATTGTTTTGTGCACAAAAATGTGTCTGTTGTTTATTAGCCTCTCACATTTACTGTAAATATTGTATTTTCAGTGTAACTACACCAACAGAGTGACCAGTTCCACATGGTATTTTGCATGCTATTGGACACAGATACGTCTGTTATTATTTCTTTTAGAAACAAAAAACAGACATTTGGCACATCTGCTCAGTGCAAATTAAATGGATTTTGGCACTGTTGGTCCTCCATACAAAACCTTACATTGGTCTCCTCCAGCAAACCTCTCCTCTCTGGCTGCTGTCTCGGTGCTGCTGATGCCCGGGGAGGTGACAGACAGGCGGATCTGGACCGGCGGCAGCTCCAGGGGTCCCTCCGCGGCGCGCCCTCTCCTCCTGCCTGGCTGCCGTCGGCTCTGGAGCAGCGGGCTGCCGTGCACGGCGCTCAGCAGCATCAAACAAGTGGTCAGGCTATCCCATAACTTCATTGTCCACTTTAGTCCGACAGAAGGACATGGCGCGATGCAAACTCAACAGGTATCATCTGGCAAAAGCGATCGACGGCATTTTTGGAGACGTTTAGGAAAAGAGACGACGCGCACTCATCACTCAGGAGTCGTGCCACTGGAAACGGCGATGATCAACGTATCTGTAATGTAATGTAAACCGCACGCAGTCACTCTCATGCCAGCTGGCGGAGACTATGCAGGGTGGCGCAACATCCAGTGCGCGCAAAACCAAGACCGAAGCGCGAAAGACGCAAAGCCCAGACTTCCCTCCTGAAGTTGTCCAACAAGCCTCGGAAGACAAAAAAAAATTACTCCCAGTTTACGGTCCAGGTTTTCAATGCACGGTTCCTATTTCACAACGCAGTGCAGCTTGACTCCAGTTCATCCCACCTCACCATCAATCCTGACTGAGGCGCAGCAGCAGCGAAAAGCGATGGGGAGCGCTGCTGACGTCTGGAGGTCCATCCTCTGTTTCTTCCTGTCTCCACCCATACAGGCTGCGCGGAGAGATGGAGGCCAGATTCAAAGACTGAACTTGATGTCTGAGTTATGTTATGAAAGAGGCTCAGTCTGTGTGTTCAGATGGCCGAGAGGGAGAGAGAAGTTTCACACTTTCCACTAACAACACACCAGAGTCCCCCATCCATGCTTTCCAAGGGTTGGAAATGTGTTTCTAATCAGCAAGTGAAAACAGACTGAGTAGATAGTATTGCTAGTTATAGCCCCAATGTGCTTAAGTTCTCACTGCTAGATGCACAGACGACAAGTAATGTCAAGGGATTTGATCTAATATCAACTACAGCATCTCCAAAAAATAATTTTGCCAAAAATGTGTTTGTTGTATCTCTCCAACATTTAGGAATAACAAATCTTATTTACATTAGATTACATCCAAGAATGAGAATTACAGCCATTCTATTTGATTTATGTCGGCCTTTCTCAGGTTATTTAAGCTACATGTCAAGAACTACTGACTCAGTTGTCCGTGTAGATTCTTAATCATCCAGGTGATGGTAATCCTAAATGCTTCAGTAGAATCCTTTTTTTTGGGAGGGGGGTCCTTCCTCTCATCCAAGATGCTTTCTCAGGTCTAACTGACTGATTTTGAGTCCAAGGTGTTTATTCTCCTCCACGAACCACATGGTTAACAGCCCATTACCAACTCAAAAAATAAGGTTTGAATGCTTGTTAAACTGTGTGGAGAGAAATGACTGAAGGTGGTGAAACTGAGTGATCTCAAGACTGTGTTGTAAGTACCTGATAAGTGGTTTCATAGACCCCTTCCTCTGTTTAGAAACAGCTGTTCCAGGTCAGCATGGATGGCCTAAATTCACTCCTCTTTCAAATCATCTGTCTCCTCTGGCCAGAATGTGTACATTGCTGTCCTTAAAAGACTGTCCCCTACCCTTCAGATGCAGGGGGAGTCTTGTGCTGGACCTGGCTTTCCTGTGTTCAGTTCAATTCCGTTTTATTTATATAGCAGAAATTCACAACATATGTCATCTCACAGCGCTTAACATAGTAAGGTACAGACTTTACGAATTTTAAACAAAGAACAGAGAACCCAACAATCCAAAGTTGCCTTTAGATTCCCTGTAAGCAAGCAGTTAGCAACGGTGGAAAGGAACCAAAAGTAGGGAGGAAAAAAAACCTCTGACAGAACCAGGCTCAGGAAAGGCGGCCATCGGCCTCAAACGGTTGGGATGACAGTGGGGATGAGAGGGGTGGGGGATAGCAGGATAGCAAATGGAGAGCAAGCAATACAAACATAACAATGAATATTGTGTTGAGCCATGCACTTGAGGAACGGGACTACCACTGATCAGGTACTTATAATACAGTCTTGAGATCCCTCTTTAGACAGTTTCACGATCATTATCATGCAGAGTCGTATGATTTGGGGCAGAGAGTAAATGTGTGTGACTTCCCATCAGGCAGTTAGAGCTGAGGAAGCCTCTTGCATGAAGGTGGAATGTCTTCAAGAACCAAAAAGAAATGCAATTACCTTCTTCTGAAGCACTTTGGATGACAAATTGTGTTTTTAAGTAACAATTGTTGCATGGTTGGGTTTGGGTGAAAATGTTCCTATATTAAAATCCATACAACAAACAGCTTATAGATGAACTTGATGCCTGAAGTAAGTGAAACTAAGACTTTGTTCAGAAGCTATAAACCCCTTGCAGCACTGGCATGAAGTGTGAAAGAATGTGACTCAGACACATACCATCTTCTTATCTGTTTGTTGTGTCTCTCAGATGATTTTTTCTATTGGAAAACATAACAAAGGGATAGATGTGAGCAACACTTTGTTTCATGATTGAACCCAGAGCAAAGATGAGTGAAAGCGATCTGAGGAGTTTATGTGCCTGCGTGTCAAGTGCTCTCCTTCCAAGAGTACTTAAAAGTTGTTTATTTCACTTACTCAGCAGGAAAACTAGCTGTATTCACGCAGCTGTAATGTTTTAAGACTTACTGTTCAATGTAAAGACAGAACAAACAGTATATATCTATGATCATGTACACTGCATATGACCAAAACATACAAACAATCCAGCAATTTAAATGCCTTAAGGTTTCAGACAACCAATGTCATTTTTCAATTTCAAGACGTGCTACATAAAAGAACATAACAAGCATTTTTTTGATTATCAGGAACTCCAGTTACCAAGTTCTAAGGCTAACAAAATCCCCTTCAATTGTGCAGACATGTCTCTGCTTTGTGTTGATTATTATGAGTAAGAAAATGTCACATCTTATTATAAGCAGTAACACTATCGTTCACTTTCTCTGGTCTTATAAAGTGACTGTGGTGCATAAAATGTACCACTGGTCTGGTGCACACAAACCTTCTTTCCAGCAAAATCTTTCCATTTCCTCCAGTGTAGTTGAAGGTAGGCCCTTAAAGTTTACAGTGGTTCATGAACACAGTTGATGTGAAATACATGTATCCAAAGGCATTTGTGCAGCATAAACATACACGTCTCGAGGAACCTTGAAGTATAGTGTTTCGTGATGAATCATGTTTGTGTCAGCGTGTGCACATGTTAGCCACATTGGATTGCAATTACTCGGCTGCACTAAACATGTAAAAACGATTTCAGCATCTGAATTTGCTTTGACTGTAAAGTCATACAGAGTAACAGTTTTCTTCCTCTTGTGTTTTTAGATGTTAGCCTACTAATCACTCAGAAGAGGCTTCCCCCTTTCCTCTGACTTGCTTACTTAACTGTATGGAAATACCTCATCCTCAAGCAATTACACTCTTGCCGAGCAACAAATACACCAAACAGATGTCCACTTCCCGTCTTGAAAGACAAAGACACTCTGATCTGCAACTGAATCTGTCAGCCATTTTGGGGCTCAGTTTGACTATCGTGTAACAGGCTAATTGCACAGGTCATTTCACCCGCCATTATCAGCTGACATGAAACTGCAGCCTCAGAATGACTTGTAAGGAAAAGCACTACTAAAGTACTTCTGTGTGAGTTAAACATCAGCATCACAGAAAATGTACCAGTACTGCTAACACTGGCATTTTTACAACAATTTCCAACCGTTTTCCCTCGGCCAGATGCTAATTTACAACAAGAAAACAATATTTTAGGAGAAGACAAAAACAGGATAGAAAATCAGAAGAATTAAGCAAGCAGCATGCACTCCCGTTACATCACAGCATGAAAAGTCAAAGGGACACAATCTGAGAAACGCAAGCAAAAGTCTCAGTCTAAGTCTGTCTAAGTTTCATGAACACGGATGTCAAAGTCCAAGGTTTTCCAGCAGAACAGCACATAGTACCAATATGATCAATGTTATTCACTTCACCTGTCAGAGGTCATAATGTTGTGGCTGATAGTTATATAGTGCTGAACATGCAAAAGAGTTTGACTTAACTGTGATTCTAGTAAAGGGAAGTCTGAGTGGATTTGTGTTGTATTGATTTGCTATTTTTATCTTATTCTTGGCAATGTTGAGCCAGATGTGTCTGTTAAAGGACCCCGGGATGCTTTGAAACTTAGGCAGTGCATTTTCAAGACAAAAACAATCCTTTTCAAGTTCCAGTTTATATTATGAATATTCTAAATTATATATATACATAATTTCAAGAGTTAGACTTGTTTGAATGATTTCCATTTTTTTGAATCTTCTCACATTCCATTGAGAACAGCAGTGCTTTAGATGGCATACAGCCCCTTCGGTACAATACTGACCTGTAGTTGGAATAATCATTAGATCTAACACACTTCACTGAAAAAAAATGATGCAAAGCAGATGATCATACATGTGACAGAAACCCTTCATTCAAAGAGACAAACTCCATTATGTTTGGTCAAAAGTGTCTTCAAAGATGAGTCATAATTTCCATTGTTAATAAACAAGCTTAAGAGTTTACAGGCATGTTGACAGACCAGTAAGGCTGTAGGTACAGCAGTTCTTTGTAATAAATGTTAAAATGTTTTGCATGCTAACATTTGCTATTTAGTACCAAACAAATTATTGCAGATGCTCATTGTTATTGCAGATATTGGTCACAATGCAAAATAATTTTGACCCGGTGGTGGTCTGAGGTGAAGGATTAAAGTCACTGAGATTCATGCTCTTAGAATCTAAAGTGTTTGTAGCAGATTTTGTTCCAATTCATCCGTTCGACATCGAGATCTTTCACTATGTAAGTACAGACAAGTGTCAGCTGGTGATAAAACATCTGCCAGTCTGCCAGTGATCGCAGTGTGTTTCAGTGTTTAGCACACGTCTCCCTAACTTCAAGATTGCATTTTATAAATCTGGTTCAGACAAGGCTCTATAGAGGCATTTCCTCTGTGAAGCTTTGTTATCTATAGAAAAAAGAACAACATTCATCTTATCATCAGTAATTCGATCAAGGCCTCTGGTTTTTCTGGGCATCCTCTTATCAAATGAAAACCACTAAATGAACTGACAGACATATTTTCTTGTTACAAGAGAAAGCTCTTTTTACTCTTTAATTTGACAAGGCATTTTTGCAGGGAACTCACAGTTGGAATGGACATCTAATTCAGGACACACGTCTGAGTGGTAATTAGCAGAGAAGAAAAATATCCAGACCTCAAACACTGACACAAAGTGGGAAAATGGGAGACAGGATGTCCTGTATTGACTTTTTCTGCATTTAGTTTAATGTCATACTCAAAGAATGTTTCTTGTGGTTTGAGTGAAGGGGCTTGGTTAGTCCGCTGCTTTAGTTCAGTAAAAGATCTCAACAACTATTTTAACTATTTAATGATACTGTTTTCCATCTAGATCAAAATTAGAATTGTTCACATTTATCAGCTTTTTTCTGTTTAGTGCTGTTTAGCAAATGTTGGCGTGCTAACACCCTAAAACTAAGATGCTAAACATGGTGAACACTTCACCTGCTAGATGTTATTGTCTTTGAGGTCCAGGTACTGACTAAGTTCAGACTCACAGAGCTGCTTCCGTGGCTGTAGACTCTTGTTTTATTTATGCCAGATGGACGAACAAAAACAGGTCAACTTGTGTATTTCCCCAGTAACCAGTCAGGTTAAGGCTCAGGGGCACTTTTAAGCCCCAAAACCAACGAGAGTGACTCTCTATACTCTGAATCCATTCAAAGACTCCCTCCAGGCATGTTCAAAGACTAGAATAATTTGTGTGTAATATGGACTTTCCATAAACATGTTCAGTTGCCTGGTTAAACATTCCATGAATCTTTGATTATGCAGATCTTTTTCATTTCAAAAGTTCAGCTACCGGATGCAAGATGTCTTCTACATCCCTGATAGACTCTTCTCATTCAAGTTTTGAAAGTTTATACATTGAACCAGGACCAGATCACAAATTGCACCCCCAGGGACAAAACTTAAACTCAGATTTTAGGTGCACAGAGAAACTTTACATTTCAGCACAAGAGCTTAAAACCAAGGTTTAACATCCAAGAGAAGTAACAACAACCAGAACAGTGTTGGAGTAGAGGAGGATGTAAATATTAACATTTAATATGACAAATTACCAAAATTAAGATGACATAACCAACAATAATTGTGCATTTATTACCAAATCAGCTCATCCTAGCTCTGATAATTCTTTGCTATGGTCCTCAGAGCAGCAGGACCTTCACCTTTTGAGGTTAAACATTAGAGCTTGTTGCACCAAAGCAACCAAGAGTTGAACTCAGATTAACGTACATGGAAAAAAACAAGAAGTTGCTTTCTAACTATTTTACAACCACTTACAGATTTGGGTGGTGGATGGATCTTTGAATACATGGTTAAAAAAAAAAAAACTGCTCCCTTGGCGAGCCACAGCAGTGTTTAGAGAGTAATCCACACCATATGTACTCTGGTGCTGCTGGAGCCTCGGGGTGAGAGTGATCAGACTACAGGAGCTGTGATTGTGGATGCCGTCTGCTGCGCCGCACTGCAGGGAGTTGGCTGAGAAATGTTAAAGAAAGGTCAGCAACAGTCATTTTGTTTAACCAAATAAACCGTTTACTCTCCAGTTTTGTAACTGTGAGTCGGTGTAACATTATTGTTTGCTAGGTAGCTGTGTAAAACCTGAATGTCTGATTACATTTGAGGAACTGCAGGTGGGGAACATTACATTTAGTGATTTCTAATGCAGATCAGAGGGTGGTTTGCAAACAGGGAACCCACATGTGCTGCTTCCTCACACATGTGGATGTAGGACTTAAAAGCTGCCACTAGTGGACACTGTTTACTGCTGCTGTTATCAATGAACACACAGGTATGTAAATGGTAAATGGTCTGCACTTATACAGCGCCTTCCTACCTTAGTGGTACTCAAAGCACTTTACAATGTGTTTCGCATTCACACAGACATTCACACACCAATGGTGACAGAACTTCCACACAAGGTGCCTGCCTACCACTGGGAGCAACTTTGGGTTTAGCGTCTTGCCAAAGGACACTTCAGCATGCGGAGGTGCTGGGGATTGAACCGTCAACCTTGCGATCAGTAGACAGCCCCCTGTATCACCTAAGCCACAGCCACCCCAAATGGTAGTAACAGTGGCGAACATTTACAACACATCTGTGACATTTACATCTCAAAAGTGGTGTTTTCTTTATCTTAATTTAACATTCAACTACAAGGACTTCCAGACTGATCAATAACCTTCTTTCCTGCAACGAAAGCTATCTATCATCTCTTTTATACATAGAAATAAATTTATTTCACTGAAAGAACTGAAACAAATGATCATTTTTTCTATGTGGGATTGTAATACCACACAAGAAATCTTTTACATGTAACTGATATGAATATTTAAACGTTGATAGCACAATAGAGATGTGACAAAAGGAAAACCACTTATGCATGCAAATAAAGGCTAAAACCCATTTATCTTGATATTTGTAGTGATTCTCGTGGTGTGGTGAGAAGGAACCAATTAGTTTCCCAAACATCTAACAAAAAATGTCCCACACAACAATTTTCTAAACCACCAGTCTGGTTTATTTGCTTGTTCCGGTTAAAATAAAACGTTTCTTTTATTAGTTGGGGCTAATATTAAGGCTGCCTTGTGTTTCCCTCATGGTCGAAATGACTTTGGCTCCCAGAAGAGAAAGTTGGGTTGTTTTTTTTATTCGGTTTTAAAAACATAGTGATAGATGGACTGGATGTTTGTATGACATTGTTATGTGAAGAGTACGACTTTTTCTTGTCTGGTTGTGTTGCTGTCTCTCTCTTAGTCTCGTCCTCTGTGTAGTTGTTATTTGTCCAGAAGATGGAACCATTGAGTTGCTCACATGCAGCCCAGTGATCATCACCACGGCCGCTGCACGTCATCTCCTCAGATTCCCAGTGTTTCCTTGCAGTCTACCCTGGATACAATAATAACTATTTTTCCACTCAGTTTGGGTTTTAATCATCTAGTTTGATGTTTTTATAATGAAATTCATCCTGATTTATGTTACCAAAAGCTGACACTCCCTACATTCTAAAGCCCTACAGCACACAGACGTATTTTTTTTCTCCTAAAATTTCACACTTTTGTCAGAACAGAAAAGCACCTGAAACTGAATTTAAATATGTGATCTCATAACATGCCAAAGAAGCCATTATTATTGAATTTATTTCAGATGTGTTATTAGTTCTCCTGCCAACCCCAAAGCTGTCTGAAATGTAATAAACTTTTAAATCAGTCTAATCATAACCCTGTGCAGTTTTAGTTGCACATATCAAGTCAAGGAAACTAATTCTGGTAGATAATAAAGATTTTAAAAATAATAATTATGTGGAATACTACTTCATAATTAAAATACAATGTTGAGAGAAAAAAGTTTATCCACATTATATGATTTGGGATCGTGTTTGGTCAACAGATGCAAAAAATACTCAGATCTTGTTTTAAGTAAAAGTAGCACAGAGTAGAAATGCATGCTGGTTATGCCAAAGGGAATATTTTAGAATAATGTGAACTGCTGGATTGTAATTATTGATGCATCAGTGTGTTCATCTCTTTAACTGGTAATAGGGGATTTAAATACTATATATACTTTGATCAGCCACAACATTATGACCACTGACAGGTGAAGTGAATAACATTGATCATGTTGGTACTATGTGCTGTTCTGCTGGAAAACCTTGGATTTTGCCTTACATGTTGGTGAGACTTAAATAAGCATTGTCCCACAACAAACACATTCCCTCATGCAAATGGAAATCCCAAATATCACTGGCCTACCCCTGCAGGAAAATACACCCCACCACATGAAAAAAACATCAAACAATCAGGAACATGTTGAGGAACATGACAATGGCCCAACATGTTGATTTGACCTCCAGACTTCCTACACCCCATTCTGATCAAGCATCAACAGGATGCAGTGGAACAAGTTTGATTGACAGAGGTCCCACTGCACAAACCAGAGTACCCAAAGGATCCAGTGCTAACGTCCTGGTTCCAGACCCCATAGGACACCCTGAGAGGTCCTCTTGTCCATGTCCAATGGTTCAGGGCATTTTTGACCACATAAGGGAGACCAACACAATATTAGGCAGGTGGTCATAATGTTATACCTGATCAGTGTAGTTTATCTGCTGGAAAGGTTGTACATTTCCACTTGGGATCAATAAAATTTTATATTAACCTTTAATATTATATAATAACTTATTTGCTGATTACATTTTGTGCTATCATACTAAATCTGCAAAGTAATTAAAATTAGTGAATAAATGTAGTGGAAGATTTGTATTGTTTTTAATTGTTGTGGAATGGAAGTATAAAGTACCAGAAAATGGAAATGATCTGGTAAAGTACAAAGAAATAGTTGAGTAAATGTACTTAGTTACTTTCCACCAGTAGTTGGTACTGCACAGGAAAATATTCATTTTTATTTTTTCAATCCCACAACCAGTAAGAAGTAGTTGAGAAAACAAAGATAAGAAGACATTTGATTGACATTTGTCTGAAGTTTGCAAACAAATGAAACGCTTTAGAGCATGTGTCAAAAAAAACATAAGGTCACAGCATGAGTTAGATCTCCTCCAATGATATTTTTCTCATTGCATCTGCCTCTGACCTCTGCAGGGTTGTACGACACCTCAGTGTCTGTGTAATATTTTGGCGATTAGCTGATAATAGCAGGTGAATAAACTGGAATAATCAGATCATATTTAGTCTGTGTGACCCAGAGATTACATAATTAATACTTAACTGACAGATGTGATGCAGAGATTAGTAGAATTTAGAAGAACGTAAATAAACACAGCTTTGAATTCTGCTGTCGGATTAAGAAAATGTTGAATTATTCGATGGAATGTTATTATAATTGGCAGAATTATACATATAAAAGAGGGTGCATGAAAGACTTAATTGTACTTACTTATTGCCTATTGACTGTTTTTGAGGGACTGGGTTATTTGAAGTGCTGCTATTGCTACAGATGTTATGAGATGGCTCTCTGACCCAGGAGAAGAATTCCATTACTGGAAAGAAAATGAAAGACAACATTTTGTTAAATGCAGTCCACACTTCAATCAGCTACAGTCCTCGAGGGAAACGTCAGTAAGACAGGCATTAGCTTTGTGGTTTCCGAGAACAGGCTTTTTGGGTCGATTTTCCTCTACTTATTCTTCCTCCAAGGTCTTCTTCCTTTCCTGTTTTGATGTGTCCTTTTCAGGCGCTGATCGCCAGCCAGACTAATACTTGACTTCTAAAGATGAGTTTACAAAATCCAAAAATTATATATTGACCTTATGCGGCCTGCCCTCGTCTTTCATTCTTCCACTTGGTCTCTTAAATTCCATTTTCTATTTCTGACTGAAGCAAACAAAAGTAAAACATTGCAGCCCTGATAGAAAACTTTTCTCAAAGTTGGGAACACAAACAAACATCTTTGAAGAGGACATATGGCCTGATAAAGCAGCAGTTTGATGTTTCTTTGGTAAAAAGTTGGGATGCACATTTAGACCAATTTGGCTATGTGCCAATACTGATTTACTTATTAAGAACAATGCATGTGTTTCTACCATAAAGCTGCAATGGTCACAAAATGCAATGACTTTGAAGACTGCACCTGCTTCAGCTTGACTGGTGTGCAAACTTCCAAACTGCTTGTAGTACATGTTACCAATGGGTAAAGTTCACATTGTTTAATTGGGTAGTGACGCTTGTGCGGACTCTGCTGATCCAAATATCCAGCTGAAGACCAAAGCATCCTGCATCATGTCCTAAAAGTGCTTTTCAACAAGGTCCTGCATCTTTTGATAAGGCAGTTTCTGTGATTCATTCAAAGGATTGAATGATGGGAATCTCAAACTTAGGTTCATATTCAGTGGGTCACCAAGAAATTCATTTATCTTTACTGTTCTCTCTGGACGTGTTCTCTTGCTTCTCTGGTGCAAAGTTTGTCATTGCTATCTCCTGCCACTTGCATTTGCAAATACCCTGAACTGTGTCTGTGTTAAATTTTCTATTTTTTTCACTCTTTCTTCTGACAGCTGAGCAGAGTTTGAAGTCTACTTTCGCTTTGCCATTGCCACTTATCCTAAAATATCTCCAAACCACTTCACTTAACCCCTTAATTAGTGTGAGTTTATCATAATGTTGCCAAAAAAGTGGTATCAGGTGCAACGTACTGATTGAGTTTTATAATTACAAATACCAAGTACACGAGCACAACCACAGATTTGATACTGGTGTTGGTATCAGTGCATTTCAAGTGAAAACTATCAAGAGCTTTGATATTTAACTTAACAAAGATTACTCAGTTATTAGAATTATTTATATTCTTCCCAATCACTAAACCAGATGATCTTCTTTACTTTTTTGATGTGGAAGCTGATTTATTGATATGAATTAAAACGCATGTTTTCATCCAAGTAAAGTAAAGCATATTTTAAAGCACATACACCAATCAGGTATAACATTATGATCACCTGCCCAGTATTCTGTTGGTCTCCCTTATGCGGTCAGAAATGCTCTGAACCATTGGGCATGGACAAGAGGACCTCTCAGGGTGTCCTGTGGGGTCTGGAACTAGGATGTTGGCACTGGATCCTTTGGGTACTCTGGCTTGTGCAGTGGGGCCTGTGTCTATCAAACTTGTTCCACTGCATCCTGTTGATGCTTGATCACAATGGGGTGTAGGAAGTTTGGAGGTCAAATCAACATGTTGGACCACTGTCATGTTCCTCAACATGTTCCTGATTGTTTGATGTTTTTTCCATGTGGTGGGGTGCATTTTCCTGCAGGGGTAGGCCAGTGACATTTGGGATTTCCATTTGCATGAGGGAGTGTGTTTGTTGTGGGACAATGTTTATTTGGGTGTCTAAGTCTCATCAACATGGATGTCAAAATCCAAGGTTTTCCATCAGAACAGCACATAGTACCAATAAGATCAATGTTATTCACTTCTCCTGTCAGTGGTCACAATGTTGTGGCTGGTTGATGTATTGTATATTACAGCATGCTATGACCAGCCACCATGACTATTATAACTAACATTGCTAAGATCCAGGCACCATGTGTGGAAGAACTGATGAACTTAGAGTTGGTTTGCAGTTTGCTGATAATTGTCAGATTACTGTAAACTCTTCTCTCCCATCTGTCACTGCCCACACAGGAAGGACACAATACTAGAGTCCCACCTCTGGAGACTGAAAGTTAAAAGTCACACAAAATTAAGTCTGAACTGAACACATTCTTGTTGAAACCCTGTCCATATCTGAATGAGTGAATCAACCCTGCTAACCTGTTTTGGTCAGCGCCAATAGACTGTTTGCAAAATGTTGAAAGCTGCATACAGAGCTGGCTCTCTACATGTCAAAGTGAACCCTAGTTTGTTCCCAGCAGTCAGTCCAGCACCTTGCATGGCTGCAGGGGTGGGTGGGGGTGGGGTATAAAAAGATGTTGACAGAAGGACTATAAATATGCCTCCATTTACCAGATGCAGTACCTTTAGATAACCTGGAAAAATGAGAGCTGTAATGTCTTAACCTCACCTATGCAGATGAAATGTCCTTAAGATACCAACTTTTAATCGGCCTTGGCCTTTGTCTTTGCCTTTGACTCTTGGCCCCATTCTACCTTTTCAATACCTGCTGTCAATGTTTCTTTTGATGAATGTGTTAGTATCTGTGCAGATGGATCCTTACAGACAGAGCTACAGTCAGTACATGTTAAATTTCTTGACTTGTCTGTGCAGTAAAATACCATATGCCCCAAAGATACATTTGATATTTGTGCTCGGAAAGACTTCCTTGTGCTGAAAGTGTGTGTCAGGGCAAAAGACACTGGATCCAAATTAGATAAAAGGATTTCTGTATTATTCCACACAAACTGATGGCCTGAGTAATCACTGAGTTTCACATGCTTCTTTTGTGTGAAAGTAGAAAGTGCCTCACTTGGAGCAAATGACCGGCGGAGTGAAAATGAAAATGGCTTAACAAATCAGAGTGGTTCCTGGCAGGAGGCTACATTTTCCTACCATGGTAATATAATATGATAATATAATAAAAATGGACACCAAAATGGAACCAAGTTTTTAAAAATGTGGCCCCTCCGGATGAAAAATTTGGGCTAATTTACGGCTCTGTTTTGACACTGATTTGTGCAGGACATCTAATGGATAAAACCACATTTGCACCAAGATTGTAGTAGTGGAGAATGTGGGCAACTCTAATAAAGTTAAAAGGGCATATGCAAACATTGTTCCTTGTATTTTTTTGATCCCATTTGATAAGAAAACTGAATCTTGTAAAAACAGAGTGATTTGGCTGATCTCTCATGCACACGAATTGTCTCTTTCTCTCTGAAATACTGTCAGTTTGCAAACAGACCACCTCTCTTATCCAGATTTTTTACTTTTTTTTCCAGGTTGAGAGCGCATAATCTGGTCGGTTAGTAACACATTAACGAGTATAAGCACACAGCAGCTGCTTTGGGCAACATTAATGAATTAAATTCTTTGTTTTTGGTCACTGTTGTGGACACAGACACTCAATCATACACCAGCAGTATTAATGCAGAGTGTCTGTTGCTTGAGCCTTTAGCTTCTGCGTCAAGACGTGCTCTCCATCTGTGTCCAGTGCGCGGATTAGACGCTTATTATCCTCTTAGCTCTAAATGGCCCCACGTTCCTGCACTTCGCCGTCCAGCTCATCTGCTGCCCAAGACGCGGAGCGGAGCGTGACACTGGAGCGATCTTCGTGCGTAAAAGTGATCGTGCCCATCGTTCAGCTGTGGCGGTGATTTGCGCATTTACGTGTCGGGACAGCCCATCTCCATCGTCCGTCAGAGCGCCTGCAGGGGGAACGGTGTCCGTCCGTCTGTCTGTCCGCTAACGTGTCCGTCCCACTGATCTTTTGCAGACTGTAATCTTCTCAGTGTCAAACCGTTGGTTACCCTCTTCTCTCGGCCAGATCCTGCGTGTCTCTGGAGGGCGGTTGTGCCAAAATTTGGATGAAAATTGTTTTGTTTTTTTAAATTCAAGGAAACTTTTTTTTAATCAGCAAAGGGGATTAGTTCCATTTACAGTTCCATGCGCGTTTGAACGTGTGATACCATGAACATTTGACTGTTTCAAACTAAAAGAAGACATGGAATCTACATGCAAAGAGAGGAGTCTTTTGTACTTACTTTTCTTTGCAGTTTGCACAGCCAGCGTCTGCTTTTGTGCAAGAAGATCAAACGTCCGGAGATCTGGTGAGTTCATCATCTAAAACCATCTGTAACAAAGTGTAGCAATAATAATAATCATAACAATCATATTTTAGTCATATATTTAAGTATATATTGAAACATTGTGGATTAGGGCAGCATTTGTTTGTCTTCCATCTCTCCATTTGTTTCATTACACCTAAAAGGTTAAGCCTGCTTTAAAATGTCATCATGTCACATTTGAGTTATTAAATGAAGCACAATATCCTACTTTTTGGTGATCAAGGCAAGTTCAGTTTAGTTTTTGCATGCTGATCATCAAGGAATCATTTTGTTTTCTTTACTACATCCCTCCACATTTAGCAAGAAAGTCATTCTTCTACAAAACAAAGGTATTTTGTAGCTTTCCATGGAGAGCATTTATAAACAGGTTCCCACTCTTCTGTCTGCAGCACAGAACTGCATTTTAAAACACTCAGCCAGCCACAAATCGTCCATTGTAGCTTTAATTTAAAGCAGTTTGAACCTTGATAAGCTTGAGGCAGAACTTTCATGAGGGGAATGACACAAGTTCAGTTCAGAGTGGTAATATTTGGACAGTCAGTCACTTTTTGTTCTTAAGGCATTATGTCTTCTGCACATTCAATTTGAAATAATATGATGGAAATGACTCAATTAAAGTGGAGACTCTCAGCTTTGAGCAGGTTTATGTCCCTACTGACAGAATTGTGTGCGAGATACTGCACCTTTAACACACACTGCACAAATTGCAAAGGTTTACAAGTAATTGGATACTTGGCTGCTAATGATTTCTTGGGCATCTTTGTGCCGTTTTTAGTTAATGCCCACATGTGGCTCAGAGTTAATTGAGAGTTGCAATTTAGATTGCAGTGGATTTGTCTGTCAATAGGTAGTTGGTTTGCCAAAGTTAGCAACTGGATGCATTCCAAAAATGCAGATGTGCACAAGAATACTAGAAAATGGTAAGTAAACTTCATGAGTATTCACCAAAAGATAAAAACTCTTGTTGAATCTCAAAAACGGAAGGCTGTGCTGCAGGTCCCAGAAAATACCAAAAGAGCTGGAGCCGTGTAAAATGGCTCAATGAAACAAAATTCAACCCGTGTCAAAATGACAGAAAGAGGAATTTGTGGAAGAAAAAAACAGGAACAGCCCATGAAACAAATCATCATCCATCAAAAATAGTGGTGATTCTGCATTGATTTGGTCACATATGGCTTCATAACTCAGGGGAACAACAACCATAAATATGCTGTGAAAGTGACCAAAGGGTGAAGAGGTGAAATGTCCTCATCTGGTCAGTCAGCTGAAGTCTATCTGACTCGAATCCAAGCATGCATCCACTTGCTGAGGACAGGAATAAAGAGAGAGATGCTGCAACAACCAAGAGTGGTTGCAGTGGAGACCTGGTGGAGCACCACCAGGGAACAGTGATCAATGACTGCTGTTGTGTAAAATCTGAAGACATCAGGCTACCAATCAACTGCAAAGGGTTTTCCATATATTACATATGAAGCTTTTGCTGAAAAATTGCAGGTTCTATCAAAAGTTATTGTTTATGTTGATGAAACTGAGCATATACTGTATGTTATTAATTTAACAGATAATGTGAGTATTTGTCAAAAAAGAAAGGAAAAAAATCAGCTCTAGACCAACACCACCCTTGCCAATGTGCTCCTTTGGGCAGAAATCCCTCGACGTTGATTTCATCATCCCCGACGCTGTCCCTATCTTTCCCTCCTGTCCCAGTTTCTTCCCTTTTCCTTCTTTTTCTCTCTTTCCATCACTTCCTTTTTCTCCCGCTGTCACTCTCTCTGACTGTTGCGTTTCTCCCTCCCTCACTCTTTGGACCCACAGGCCATCGCAGCCCGACTTTTACATCTGTCTGTCAGCACAGTAAACTCACCACAGTTTAGTCTGTCATACAGAGGACAGCCGAAGTTCTCTCTTCACGACTGCCACTGACATTTCGACTTGTTTTTGTGTTTTGAGGTCTTTCAGGCCTTGTTCTGAGGGAGTGGGGTAGAATGTCAACAGGGCTCAGTGTCCAGATGCAGCCTTAAATAACAAAGCTGTTGGTGTTAGGAAAGTGTTAAAATTTGAATGACATCCCTCCCCAAGGTGGTGTTTCCTTTCTCTAGGATTCTGACAGCTTCATCCCCTGTTTGAATGAGCTGTTGAATTATTAATAGAATGATTCAGAAGCTTTATTTTTTTTACACTTATTGCAATGCATATCTAAAGTTATTAACTTGTTATGAAAGCACACATTGTAATGATCTTTTCCATCACCTCACACACAGTGCATGAAACTTGGTGAAGGAAAGTGATAAAAAAAAGTAATCAGTATAAGACAGTTATTTTATTTATTTATTTATTTATTTGGGGGGTATTTACATTTCACCCATTCAAACTCATTGTTTATGTATTCATCTCTAAGCTTGAAGAGCAGCATGCATTTTAGTGATCATTCAGTTTTGGGTGACTCAGACCTGGAAGGCACAGCATTTCTACATGACTGACTCTGAAAGTGGAGATACAGAGTCAGAGTGATAGAACAGGTGATTTATTCCACAAGACAGTATCTAAAGATAACATTGGATAATTGTTGATCAAGGGAAATAAAGCATAATAGCAGCACCTTTTGTTTTTTTTGTGTAGAATTAACACGTCAGAAACACTCAAATTCCCAAAATGCCAGAGGGATCTTGTCTGTGTCCCATAATAGATGAAAAAAGGTTTTTTATTTACACGTTTGAGGCTGACAAAAAGAATTATCTGTGACAATGATGCTGTCTAAACTGTTATTTACTTACTGCAGATATATTGGTACCATTGTGTGTGACAACCAATAAGTTTTCTGGAATTATTGTGCAGAAATAACAAAGATATGTCTGCAGTGATTTAATCAGTCCATTGGTTATCACTGACAAGTTGATTGTCCAAATGCAAATTGTCCTTGTCTCGGTCATCATTCCTAAAAAAAATAATGACATTAATAAGAAAATATCACCCGCCAATATGTCATTAAAATCTCAAATATCCAATCATTGGATTTGGCCCCAGCAGTTCAGTTAATCAGTTGAACTATTATTTGGACAATACTTCAAGCACTGATTCAGACGTTAATGAGTCATTTCAAAGGAGTTATCACAGAGCTGAGGATCTTACAGATAAAGTAAGTGGGCAGTTTTGCCAATATAGCCCTGTGTGCTCGGTGCATTTGGGAAAGACCTGTGTGCCAGACATATTGCGCTTTATCCAGACAGAATGAAAATGTGCAGTTTGGGGACGTTTTAAAGTTCAGTGACCTGTTTGGCCTCATGTCTCTAAAGTGCGCCAATAGATTTAACCTTCACTAAACCATTTAAACCCCACTGAGGTGGGCAACCTTGTTTGCAGAGGAGTCTTGGTCAGGGCAGTGCACGAGCCAGGGAGATTTTTCTTTACCTGCGTCACTTATGTTTGAAAGGGGCCATGCCCTCCCCTATAGTCCTGGTTTGAAAATATTTGCTGCTGTAGCAACAGCAGCCGATGCAGCCACTGTATTGATTAGACACTTTGCATGTTCAGAGTCATTAGATTCACTAGATTTACTCTTGAGGTGTGCGTAAGTCAGAGCTGATTTTTATAGATTTTTTTCTTCCCCTGCACTGAACAAGTCACTTTGAGTTGCTGTGGATGAATGCAGAGATGCTGACTTGTACTGGTCACGTTTTGGAAGGCATCTTACCACATAGTTTGGAAGGTTGTTTTATGACAATATATTAATATCTAGCTTATATACATTTCATACATTGTCCTTTGTAGTCAATGCTTGACAATTTTAAGACAAAAAGCATATAACCATCCAACAAGGCCAGTATTGCTCAAAAGATTCAGTTTCTTTAAAGACACTCTACTGTCATCAGTTAAAAACCGAAAAACCTATCTTGCATTTCGAGGTTTTTTTTCCATGAAAATGATCGCTTCCTGCCCTAAAACAGCTTATTGTAGTGTAACTATACCAACTAGATCAATTAACTCCCTGCCTTTCTTTCCACCACACCTCACTCGCTGCAGCTTAAGCACACCAGCTCACCTACAACTCTGCTTAGACACAATAAAACTACTCTATGCCACACAATGGCAAGTGGTAATATCGTAGTAATTCAGCCATACATCTTCAAACCAGAAACCAACTCCGAAAAAGAATAATGACACAGAAAGCACCACCCTGCAAGTTTGATAGGTTCCTGCGGTTTTTGACATGCAAAACCTCAGAAGTCTGAATCCGTGTTTTAGAGAATCTTGTTAGTACTCTGCAGTTTAAAGGTAGAAATGCTCTGCACAGTGTTGCACACTTATTTGGCCCATGATATATCTTCAGACTTATGAAAAACAAAATACGGGCATATTAACAATTACAAAAAAATCAGATTTTCATCGGAAGGCATGATTAGGGACAACACCTGTGATTACCGCAAGGCTAAACTTGTGGAGCCCCCTGAAACTTTACCACCCAGCCCAACTGCATCTTGTCCATTAAACACTACTTTTAGAAGTTGACGGACAGCGAGATGATGATTTAAGAAGATTCCTCTCTATCTGTTCTAATTCTGTGAGTTCAGCTCACCCATGTGTTCACTGGGTCACACCCCTGGGGAGACCTGGATGATCAGGGAATTCAGCTGACATATTGCATTACCCACTCAGACGGAAGTGCGGGGAAAAGGGTACGAGAAAGGAAGAAAGACGAGGACAGGGGAGGATTGAGGAGCACAGGAGAGAGGTCGTCACAGGTAGAAGAAAAGGGCAGTCATGAGAAATAAAGAGGAGAGAAAAAGTGGAAGAGAGCAGTGCTTGTAGCTACATGAGACTTCAATTTACTGACCTCTGCATTGCTATATTTACATTTCTGCCATGCATATGTCAAGCTATACCAGCAAAGTGAGCCCTTTGGTGGTTAGAGAGAATATGATCGATTGTAGTTCATATTTGGCTTTTGAACTAAATCCTACGATATTCTAATTCATAATCACTACAAGATAAAACTATTTGCACTTATTGGCATTAACCTTTTTCAATCATCTCTTTTAAGGTCATAATATTAGTAAACTGATAAATGTAATGAAGTGAAAATACATAATATTCAGCTACTATATAATATTCTCAAGCATCTATGTAGTTTTATGGTAGCAATCATTCACTATGTATCAATATTATTCCATAAAGTATCTGACTGTGAAGCTCTGAGGGTCCTCGTGTTTGTCCTCCAGAGCCTGTTGATGCATACATCAGGTCATCAGGACCACCGATGACCATCAGCTCTGTAGCCTTTTTATCTTTCTTGCCACCATAAGAGCCTCTTGAAATATTTTCAACCCATTTCTCGACACTAGAAACGCAATTGCAAACTCTTGAAATGTCACAAAAGCATCACAGCCATTAAAATAATGACACCAGACGTCAAAGTCCCCTGATAAAATATGTATCTCTAAGTGGACATTTTTTTCTTCTCCTCAAATAGACTCTGGTGAAATACAGTGTAGGTTATGTTCAGACTGTCGCTGCTAGCAGGGAAGACATTGCAACAGGCTTGGAACTAAAACATTTCTATTGTGAATTGCACTTCTTGCAAAAAGCAACTTCTTTACTTTTTCAGAAAAATGCAAACAATTTGGGCATTTAAAATAACATGCAAACACAACAACGACATGTTATCAGTGGCAACCAAGATAGTTTCTGGCCACTTTGTCAATACAAGTCCAATGTTCACCCTCATTTTAGCTCTGTTTTGATCTCCTTCTCCTGGTGATGGAAACATCTGGATGTTTAGCTGCTGAATGCTTCACCAGCTAGTTGTTATATCTGCTGTTGCTCGGCAAGAAGTGTACAGTGATGCTACGTTAGAAAAATATTTTTTCATTATTTTAGGTTGATTTCAGGGCCGTAAAAATCTTCGGCAGTGATAATTCATTTAATCTCATAATGTGTCTGCACATGTTGCCGTGTGAATTTGAAATTAATCGTTTCTGGCTCAGTATCATAAAGTCAATGAGCAGTATAAACAGTTTAAAGCAGCTGTCCAATCACAATCAAATTCCACTTTTATGCTGTAAATCTGCTGTTTCCCTTTGGTTATGTCTGTGTTTGTGTTTGTGTAAACCAGATCGTCTGAGTCCTCCTCTAGATATCCAGCTGGAGACCATCAACTGCACCGCCTTCAGCGTACGATGGAAGATGCCCCGGAGACATGTCAGCACTATCACTGGATACAAGGTAGCTGCAAACTGATTTTATGTAATGCAGTTACACATCTGCAACAATACTTTATGCATTATCTACATTTCATCATGAATATTTCATTTGTGATGAACATTAAAAAGTTGTTATCTACATCATTGTCACAATCACCAAGCTTCAACATCCCATCCATGTCAGCGATAAAAGCTTGATGCAGATGGTTACAGAGCAACGCAGTAAATGAATAAGATCAGCCAAATAAAAAAAACATAGGTCCATTTCTTCCAGTACTTTGCATATTGCTCATTTTGTAGTCTTAAGCTACAGGTCAGCTGCTTGGCTTTTTTTACTGACAACTCCAATCCAGAAAAGCCAGAAAAGCAGGTCGAAACCAAACAGAACAGAACAAGCTTTAGCTTTGCAAACAGTGGACTAGAACATGGCCTTGAATTTTCTTTTTAAGATCACTTTTTTATAATGCACAGAAAGGTTTTCAAACCAGGCAACATAAAAAACAAGTCCCCAAATATGTCACAAATCAAATTTCCTCTCTTTTTACTGAATGGATGTCCATTTCCTTCTGCAAGCTGCTGCCGTGAGTGGCCCCCACCATCTTTTTTCAGCTCCTAAAGTGCCTGTCAAACTCGATGTCCAGCAAGAGCCTGGCCTTGAGGGTTAGATTGATATTTTGAAATTCCTAGTGTTTGTGTGAAACCCCTTCACTGCCAAATTTATACGTAGTCAGAGGCAATCTAACTCTGAAAGATGTGGTCGCAAATCTTAATTTATCGTCTTGTCAATAGATGTTTTGCTCCACTCTAGAAAAGCTGTACTTTAGACGCTCTTAAGTGGGATTTGCTTCTCTTGATACATCCATAATAAATCAAAAATGTATAGAAAAATACAGTGGTAGGAACGAGATGTGCACAGACTGCAGCCTTTTTAAATACTCTGATATGTATTTTATGCCTATCCTCTATTTGAATGTGACACACTGTACCATTTCTTCCTTGCTGTGTAGTGATTGTTTTGAGTCGACCATTAACAAATTGTGGCTCAGTATGACTGTGTGTGCTCTGCTTTTGACCATATGTCTGCACTAAGAGGATTAGTCAACTACCAGGCTTCCCCACAACTCTCTGACCAACATGTGTGTTCATTTGGCCAATTGTTTTGGAAGTTCCCAAATAGCCCTGTTTCTTCATAGTATTTCCTCCTCATGAGCCATGTTTACAGTGACACTGCAATGTCTTAAATATGTATATGCTGTTCAGGTCTTCTACACTGAGATGAAAAATGGCCGTCCAGTGGGTGCATCAGCCTTGATGGAGGTGCCTCTGAGTTTAGACATGCTGACCACTGTGAGTAAATGCTTTTAGCTGGAATAAGTGTTGCTTCTTTGCCTGTCACTTTGAGACAACGGAGTGAGTGTTTAGAAAAACAATGCAACTATTTTCAGTATAATCATTTTTCAGGTCTGACCTGCTCCGAGTTTTTTATATCAGACAATGCAAGGTGTGACAGCCAACAAAATGTCTGCAGTGCTTCATCATCAGTATACAGCCAGACAGTCTGTAAAAGCAGCATTATATATATATATACATATATATATATATATACGTTTGTGCATGTGTGTGTCTTTTAAAATGTGTTTTGAAATAGTTGTGCAAGTATAGGCTGAATTTTTTTTTGAAAGAATAGATCAAAACTAGCCAAAGCATGATACACAATATTCCTCTCTTCTTTTTGCAAAATCTGTTGATTTCAGCTTATTACTTAGATTAGGACATTGTACACACTGTGATGTATTTATTTAACTCTCATTTTCTCAAAGGGCCAGTTTGACGGACAAGCAAGCTTTGTAAGTAACATCCATTTCTTTTGCACTTTTCTTTTTGTCTTATATGTCATTCTCTCCCTCTAACCACCTTTGCCCTGTTTCTTTTTCAATATCCACCTTTATGTTTTTCCTACATGCACCTACTAGGACGTGGATGTTGGTAACTTAAGGGTGAACACTAAGTACAGGGTCAGTGTTGGGGCGTATGGATGGGCAGGGGAGGGTCGACCCAGCATGCCTAGAGACATCGGCACCGCCTCACATGGTAAGAATATGTGAGTAGAAGGAATCCATTTTACAGTCGATGCAATTATTCCTACAGAAGTGTCGTTAATCCCTCCCTTCTGAACGCAATTTCTTTCTCTGCTGTTAGACATGTGCATGCCCCCTACCCCCCCTACTCAGCCTGTTGTCATGGCGGTATCTGACACAGAGCTGGCATTGTCGTGGCAGCCAGGAGAGAGCGAGGGAAGTGCACCTGTTCTTCACTACCTGGTGGCTTACATCAGGTTAGTTGTAATTGATTGATCGACTGCAAAAAAGAGCGATCGATTAAGCTTTACATCCAGTAAATGTTCATTTCAAGACCTTCATGTGTGCAACTGTGTTTGCTGTTAGTGCACACACACACTCTCAGGGACATACATTTGAGCACACTCTCAAAGACACACAAGTTACCTACATACAGACATCAATAAACCGGCTCATACAGGCACTTATCAGGTGAAGAGCAGCCTGAAGTGGCCATGTCATGGAGGGAAAAAAAAACAGGCCTAAATGAAAAGCCTTGTTCCACCAGTGGCTCTGCAAGAAAAAAGGGAAAGGTTGATTGCTTTTATCAGCTTTATTTTCATTTTCTACATTGATAAGAAGAGGACAATTTTTTCCCAATCTACTGCTCCAATATAGCTTCTATAACCACACAGACAGATGTATACGTCTATTATTAGATCAAAGTCATATTTTACTGAAGATTTCAAGTGTGAGATGCCAAATGTGACAAATTTACAAGGTAATGTGTAGAAAATGCTGCTCATGAGACTCTGAATATAATATTTGAAGAAATCTTGCAGCAGCTGAGGTAGCAGCCTATACATTATAGGAATGGTTTTGGAAAATATGCTTTGCCTTTTCGCCCACAGTTAGGATCAATACCACATGTCTGCATATATATTAGCTTAGCTTAGCTTAGCAAAAAGCTATCCTGGTTCATTCTGAAGCAGTGGTAATGAACATTTTTAGAAATGCAATCCCCTTTCCAGGATAAACATGTTTCATGACCCATTTTTCATACCAGGAAAGGCAAAGTTGAAGAGTGCATAATGGCACGGTCAGCGATTTAAATATTAGATCCACTGATGTGAGTCGTTAGACTACACGGTAAGACAAAATGTGATATTTTTAACTCACTCAGTGCGATGGTTGAGCTTGCATGGAAGCAGTGAGTTGTTCCAATTATGCCCAGAATCCTGAGGAAGGCGAGAAAGATATATTCACCTCTAAGACGGGCACTGTACGTGTTTATCAGGTACACCAGCACTGAAAAGCAGCTTCACAGTGATAGATAGGTTGATGCAAACAGGAGAAGTCTTCTTAATGCTGTGTTTACCTAGTACTGATGCCTAAAACTCAGCCTGTGGCTTTCTCTGTTCAGGGCCATATCCTTTCATTTCATATCAAATTATTTTAGCACTCTCCCCTTGATCCCCTCAGGGTGTCTGGTCCACAGATTAGGAACCGCTGCTCCAAAGGTTCAAAAACAGGAAATGCCTGCCAGCATCTTTTGTTACGTCTTGTTTGTTCAATTCTTACAATACAGAAATGTAAAAACAACAAGTAGTGGTAGCGAAGTTGTTTACTGGAGCTACTGTATGTTTCAGCCAGCTGCAGTGATTCCTGAGGGTTTCAAAATAAATTGCTACAACACCACCAGATCAAATAATAAAATGCCACATCCAAGTGAAATAATAATATAATAATAATAATAAATAATAATAAATAAGTAAAATGAATCCGTAAAAAAATACATAAATAAAGGGCCACAGATAATAAAATATCATACAATAAATAAAGTTTAAAACCAATTAGATGATAATAAATAGACAAAAAAGGTAATAATAAAAATTGAAACAAAAAAAACAATAAGATGATGAAACACTGGAATTAAAGAGGCTAATCATTTTTTAACAATAAAAACACTAATGATTTTTTTTACAAAAATGAAGTGATGCTTTATTGTTTTGGCAGTTTTACAACCACTAATAAGGCAAATATTTAATTAATAAGGGTCTTTCCAAACTATTATTGCTCTGTATTATTGGGACTATATAGCTGTGACTGTTGGTCAAATAAGTTTCACAGAATACACAGCTCTATTTTACAGTGATTTCTGTGAAGCTGGTCTGGTCAGTGTAACCACTTGTGTTTTGACATGAGGGTCAGATAGAACATGAGAAAGAATGAATTTTAATCTCTTTCTAGTAGTATCCAGCCTCACAAACAGGACCTCCCATGTCTAGACGAGTCCTCTGGCTACAGTGTCGAGGAAGTTGAGGTCAGATATAATTTGCCTGGGGCCCTCTGATGATTTGCCAGACATTAATAAAAAAAATGAATTTTAAAGAATTGCTTAAAAGAAAAAATAAAATAGTTGCAAAGATATAAAAGGAAACCAGCTTTAACCACACAGCGGTTCCCCTTCGTGGTGGAGAGTTAACACCCTGTGACTGAGCAGAGAGGGAGAGACAAAGACAGAGAGACAGAGGCAGAGAAACTGTCACTTAGTTTGAGAGAGCAGACATGAATCAGTGTCTGTTTTTGCATGCCGGGGCATTTTCCACACAAGAGGGCCGTCACAGACACAAGTCTTCCTCCCTTTCATCAAAAGAGGCCTCACTGAAGAGAGGCATTGAGTGTTGGTGAGGATGACTATATGCAACAGATAGTTGTAGCTCCAGGCTCCCAGAACACAAATATGGCAACTAAAGATTGACGCTAGAGATGATTTTTAAAAAATCACTTGTTCCTCATTTAATTTCTTGCTTTACTGTTTTCTCAAAACAATGCTCCGATTAAATCAAAAGGTAATGCTAGAAGGCCTCAACAATTGTACCATTAAAAAAAATCTCAATCGATTTTTTTTGTTTTATTTTTTGAAGTGAACATCTTAACTGTACTCTTTGCAATCACTTATAGATTTTCTCAGGGAGACGCAACAGCAGGAGGGACACAATCAAGCGAGAGATCACATCATAATTTTGAAACATCCTCACAAAAAAAATATCATCTTTCTCAAAACAATTGCCATGAAGAAGTTTTGAGAGTGAAGGAAGGGAAAAAAAAGTTTTACAAAATGTAGAAATCGTAGAAACACATCTTCTACAGGGGTATTGTTCCAGTCTGTGTATGTTTATGTATTAATGTCCTTTTGTTGCTTGTTTTTGTCCTCAGGCCAGAAATGGACACAGAATGGACGTACATCCGTGAGCCCATTGAGACCAACTCCATGGTTTTGAAAGGGTTAATCCCAGAAACAGAGTACCAGTTTGTTGTCAGGGCGGTCAACGTGCACGGAGTTAGCCCGCCCAGCCACATCAACAACCCCGTGCGCACTCTTGGTAAGGCCCAGTGTTGATCTCTGAGTGATGTGACGGCCAGGAAAGCCTCGTCTCAGCCTCCTCATTAACCCGAGTTTGACCACATTTAAAAACAACCTCTGTTTCGGTTCAGCTCCAACAATACACCCACACACAACTAAACAGACTGTGTGTACTTTTTGCATCACCAGAGTTCGCTTCACAATAAAACATTTACCAACCACAGTGTATAAAACCTCAGGGTTCAAGTGGAGACTGTTGCAGTTTTTTCCCAGCAGTAATAAGTGATACTGCAGCAGAAGCATCATTTATAGCAGATTCCCCTCCTAAAAATAATGTTCTTACACAACTGAACTGCATTCATGTCTTGAAGGACACTCATTTTCTCCCAAATTACATGTGTTTGTGATATATCACAAGTATGTTTGTAATCAGAGTATCTTTGCCATACTTTATTGCGTTACTGTCATTTCCTTTAAGCCAATCAAATATTAGCTTCAAACATGTTGTGGAAAGGGTTGTATTTTTACCCTAAGTATGATATTTTTCCAACTAGTTTTGATTCCTAAACCTGATCAAGCAGCAAGCAAAACAAAACTTTAGTCTAAGAATAATCACTTGGAGTTTGGAGTCACAAACTCCAGCTTTCTGGATAAAAGTCCTATTGCAGACCGATGCCTCCACCCCCTAATGTGGACTTTAGCCTTTTTAAACTAGAAATGTGTCCTACTGCATCTTTCATAGAGAAAATACATTTCTTTAAAAATTCAAAAAAGGAATGCAATTTAATTGTATAGGGACTGAACCGTTGTGAAACGGGGTTGATAATAGAGAAAACCAACACATAGGAAAAGGCCATTTATATCCACGTATTTACCTTTTCCACTTACCAGATTTGGTCTAAGTGAAGCTGATAGTGTTTGGTTTGAAGAAGAAGTTTGCTTGTTGTTGCTGAAGTGTCATTACATGAGATCGTACAATATATATATTTCTGAAATCTTACTATTTTTAGTGTGTTTTTTTTTCAGATTTCTTGAAATTCAGCATTTTTTTTCTTTATTTTTATTCTTTGGGAGTCTCACACAACCTCCTCAAATTATCATTAGAGGATCTAATCTGAGATGTTAACTTTTGAGTGAATATAAATAAAATAAACATCGGTTTATTCTATTCATTCTCACTGGGTTTTAACACAGACACAGAGTGTGCAGTGAATGTAGGACAGCACCTGGCAGTGTGTCAGTGGGTTTTTGTGGCTGGAGCCTTGGATGATGCAGATGTAGAGCAACTGAGTCATTTACATTATTATTTTTGATGTAGTGGTACGTGGGGGGATGGTCAAGACTGATTGATATTAAAACACACAGGCGCTCACACAGGTGTGCGACAGACAGACACATACAGATAACCGTTCATGCAGCAATAATGTCTAATGGAACAGTGACGTTCACATTCATACATAGGTCTGTTTGTGAGCAGTGCTGTGTGTATGTATGCTTGCGTGTTTATGTGTTTGTGTGTACATCAGGATTTAGGGGTATGATAACTCTTGAAATTAAACAGCCATGTAAACACAATCACATTATCCAGAGTTAATGTCACCACGCAGCTTTACACGCTATGTTAGCTGTCAGTGTAAACTGCTCTGATCGAATTAAGTGTCCTAAGTCCTGCAAGACTGCTCAGAGGCAGAGAGATAGTTCTATATGAACAGATATACAGAAGGAGAGATTGTGTTAGAAAGACATTAACAAAAATAATGTTGATGAAAGTTACATTAAACGAGAAGAAATGAGTTAGTTGGGGAGTCACAGAGAGAGAGACAGACTGACAAAAACGAGGAGATGGAGAAGCGTGGTTTCTCAGCAGGGGATAAAAGCGGGTTACGTCCGAGTCTCATCAGACAGGATTAAGGACGGGATGCCAGACCCCTTCTCTGCCCATCCACACTCCTAATGGATGCACACAATGCACCACTGCTTGAGTGAACAGCGGGGGTGGGCTTGACTGACTGACATACTTTTCTTGTCGCTCTCTCTGTGACATTTCGTGTGTGTGTGTGTGTGTGTTTTATGCTGGTTAGAAACAGGGAGGTATGGATCGAGGGGGATTGTTACACAACAGCAGATTAGTTTGCTGAGGGTTTTTTGGGCATCTCCCCCTCCTTGCCTGTATGCCACCACTTGGTATTCAGGACTTAATGTTATTAGGCTGAGCTAATTAAATCATGGCGTCCATTCGAGCTTAAAAGTCAAGTTTTTTTGACAATATATTTGATAAATGAATTATTTAAATAAATTTGTGGTATCACTCCACAGCAAGCCTCCTGGAATATGTTTTATTTTTAAAAGTTCCAATATTTGATATGTTTATACATTTAAGGAGGCAGTAGAGCAAGGGGGTGGAAGGGTGGGGGGTGGGAGAGGGGTGTTATGTAAGCTAAGATTAAGCTTTCTCAGAGTGAGGTGGAAGGGAGGGGATATCTTAGGGTGAACGTGCACGTACCTGTTTTTGTAGTTTTTTATGCTGTAGCATGTAGACAGGAAATGATGAACATCTTTGTGATTCTTATGAAGACATCAGTATAAAATAACTTGGAATTTACAAGTATGCAAAATGTGTGATCTTCACTATATTTAGTGAAGATTTAAGTGTTTGTTTGAATGCCTGCTTCAGTGGTTAATTAAATAATGTCTTTAATTACCGCATTAATCATTTAATAAGTTCATATGCCTCAACATTAATTGCTAACTACTTATTAATCAATGAATGTGGTGGGTGAAAAAAATTATTTGTAGCGGTAACTTTCATGTCATGTTCATGGTATTCACTGCCTGGTTTTCTCTTTGCACATTATGAGCTCCCTATGCTGCTTTTCTGTACCGAGGAGACACTTTTCAGTACGTGGTGCAGCAGCCTGGTTACAGACTAACAGGTAGACTCTCTGGCAGCTGGATTACTGTTGTCAACTTATCATCGTCTTCATCGTCATAGTCAGTTAAATGTAATCACATTTGCCACTCCATTATCATTTGTCGCAGGGAAACACTGATAGGCTCCCATTTTGCTTCTTCCCAATCGACGCTCGGAATGTAGCGCTGGAAGCTTTAAACTATGCAGAGACTTTAAGGAGTCAGATGTCACTCTGTTAGCCAACAACCACATCAGTGCAAATACCTAACAAGTAAAATGTCAAATAAAGAAACTGGCATGATAAATCAGCACATACTGTACGTAACACATCTTTTTCCAGAATGTTTAAATTGGACATCAAAGGTAACTAACGCAAGGCATGCATCTTGTGTTAGTTACTTTTGTGACAGCTTTGATGAAGTAAAAGCCAATTAAGCACTTTTGATTGGTTTCTTTATAACTGTGACTTCGAGCCAACAAGGTCTCAACCTCAAATGTCAATTAAAGTGAAAACTGAACGGTAGCAGATATGGAGGGAGAGCTTTTCAATTCAGTTCAATACAGTTCAATTTAAATAGCACCCATTGATGCTGTAAGTCGTAGTCAGGTGAAGACCTTACAGTATTATAGAGAGAAACCCGACAAATCTAAAGATTCCCTTTGAGCAGCTCTTTGGCGACAGTGGGAAGAGAAAAAAATCATTTTTAACAGGAAGAATCAGGTTCAGGGAGGGCAGACATCTGCCTTGACTGGTTAGGGTGAGGGTAAAGGGGAGAGAGAGGAGATAGACAAACAACGCATAAGAGAATAATACACACTGGGGAGGGTGGTGAGGCCTTTAACTACAGATCAGAAATGTGTAGCTCCATAGCCAGAAATACCTGCAGAGAGAACACAACACAAACCACAGGAGAGAGACAAACAAAGTTAGTGACATGTAGCGGGGGCATATTAATGTATGGAGAGAGAATGAGAGGTGAGAAGGGGTGCTGAGTACATCATGGGAAGTCCCAGAGGAGGCTAAGGGATGATTCAGTGTCAGCTGAGCTAGCCCTAATTATAAATGTTATCAAAAGGAATGTTTTGAGCCTAATTTTAAAGGTAGAGTCTGCCTCCTGAACCCAAACTAGGACATGGTTTCACAAGGGGAGGAACCTGATAGCTGGATCCTGAGTTCTGCTTTTGGAAATTCTTGGAATCTCAAGTAAGCCTCAACTTCGTGAGCAAAATGCTCTATAGGGATAATATGGCACAATAACGTAAGACACAATTGAGCAACACACAGTCAACAACAGTAATTCCTGTGGGTGCACAAGCTGCCAGAAAACCCACAGACTTGGCGCCTATGACCACACTACATCCACCACAGAAAATCCCACCATTATTCTTCAGCGTCTCCTTCAGTCATTATTGTTTGTTGTTTGCATCATGTTCATTGTCATCACTGCCTTGGTATAAGTGAAATGTTAGTGTCATGCATGGCAGTGATACTGCAAATGTAACACAGAGGGAAAGTCCAAACTTGCACCACTGGTCGTCCTGTGCGTAAAATGCCGGTGTTAAATGTTGTGACTCCTAACCCTCTATATCCTCATTTAAAAAGAAACATGTAGGAAAGGGAACACAAGGATTAAAATAAAGTATATGCTTTTATTAAATGAAATAGATTTGAAGGCATTCAACTAATACACCTGATACAATCCCTTTCTGTGCAAACAGGTCAGCTTGCCTGGCATAGAAAGGTCCATGAAAGTGAATTCATATAATAAATAAATACAAAGCTAAAATACCCTACATTTGCAGTGTCATTTAGTCAATTTACCTCATGATTTGGATTTTACCATTCAGTTGGTTGTGGAAATGTTTTTCCCTTTCATTTCACTGAACTCATCATGTATTTCTTTGAACAGCATGTTGTAAAGGTCATGTAATAATCATCTCTGACTTTTGTAACAGGCGCATCAGACGTTGGCAGTGGTGATTATGGAAGTTATGTCACAGACTCCAGGAACAAAGATGAAGATGGATTTGATATTGATGACTCTGATTATGATGTCTTCATAGAAGAGGTGGGTTTAACCTGCCAGGGCTGAATTGTAATAACAGATGTTTCAAGTTTATTCAGTTTCACAAATATAATTGAAGAATACATAGAGTTTATATGACCTGTTGAACACAAACAAGTCAAACTGCACTGCTATGTTAAGTCTAAAATGTTACTGTTTATTTTCTTCTCTGTTTCCTAGTTAAAGCCATTCCCAGGAATCAGTCAGGACAACAGGAAGTCCCAACTCCGATCACGCGCTGGTCCGCCATCTGGTCGAAATGTTGTTTACCGTATGAACACCATCGCTCCTCCTAACATTACCACCCCGCCAGCTACCACCACCACCTCGTCCATCTTATCAGACTTCACAGATCTGGTTTTCTCAGTCACTTCGGAGCGCAGCAGCACTCCTGACACTCAAACTACCACCACACTTACCACTACCAGGTCAGAAAATGTATCTGAAAGTCCAAAACTTTTCAACTTAGTGACTGTCTAACTAAGAAATCGGGTGAAGATTGTTAAGTTGTCAGTGAGGAGGCAGCAGTGTCCTCTGCCTTTAAAGCAAAGGTGGACATTTATAGATGGAAAAAAACAGGGATACCAGGAAGAGGTTTTATTATTTTTATCGGAACAAAATCTTGCTTCTTATTGCTGTTCCTCTTCCTCTTTGATTGCTCGATTGCCATCTCTCCTGGCTATCTGCCTTTTCCCTAAAAGCCACCTACAACTGTCTTTTTTCTTGCTCTTTAGCTTAATTATTTGATAAAGACGGTGATTGGAGCAGTGAAATGTCACATCAATTTAAGTCGCCAGTCTGGTTGTAAAACACAACGTGTCATTAACTGGAGCAAGTGGTGTCCAAACTACCCTCTATGTTGCATTCAGGTGAAAATGTTGCCTTTTGCTGTCAGAAACCACAGAGGAGAAAAAGAATCTCCTCGTGCATCAGTCAATTCAGAATCAAATGTCATATATAAATAAGCCTAAGTATAGAACTCACAGTGCAGAAAATTCATGACAAAATTGCAGCAGAAAGTGAAATATAATAATCAGCTAAAACACTGACTAGGCACTGTTCCTTCACAAGATTTTACTAACTAACCTAGGCTGTCTCTTCTTTGTTCATCCTCAGCATCCCTTTGTCCACCACCACAACCACCCCGACCATGTCTCCCTGGAAGGGTGACGTACCTCGCGTCTACGATCTGACCTGCGATGATACCGTGTGTCCTCCCGACAGTTTCTGTCTCAGCGACTATGATGGTGGGGGTTCTCGCTGCCACTGTAACCTTGGACGAAGAGGGGACACTTGTTCTGAGGGTGAGAAGCACAGTTGAATTTCTCCCTCACTTTGTGTGGCTTTTTATGTGGGTGAGGTTAAAAGAGAGATTAAAACCAAACTGCTGCCTGACACTCACTCGCACTCTAATAGTGAAAAGGATGTGATGTGGTAGTTCTTCATTAGGGCTGCAAATATGTGATGCTTCTAACTTCCAACTGTCCAGTACTGTTTTAACTTTATCGTGCCTTTATCCTTTCTTCTTCTTCAGTGGTGTCCGTGAACTTTCCCAGGTTCTACGGTTACTCTCATATGACTTTTGAACCCTTGAAAAACTCTTACCAGACCTTTCAGATCAGTTTGGAGTTCAAGGTAAGCGGTCATGGTTGTTTTATCACCTTAGTTTTTCCGTCCCGTTGATGATTTTAAAAAGTCTTTGAGACTTTCTGTTTCTTTCTGGTGCAGGCAGACTCTGAGGATGGCTTGCTTCTGTACTGTGGAGAGAACGAACACGGCCGTGGAGACTTTACCTCTTTGTCTTTGGTTCGGGGCAAACTTCACTACAGGTGAGGAGGACGGTGGCTCATACTTTGCACGTCAAATGTGTATCACTTTCAGTGCACGGTTGGTAAAGAAATTAAAAGCAGCTTCCTACAAAAGGCCATGTAAAAAACTATAAACTACACTTCATTATGTTGTTAGCTAACACATGCCATCGGTTAAAAGAAACAAAAATGTGAAATACAGGTTTTTAAAAGCCAAAAAGCTTCAGGAACACAACTTGTAATTATTTAAAAGCATTACTTGGGGAAAAAAATAACTAAATCTAAACATGAACCTGGTAGCTGGTATGAGATTTAACTGTATTTTGATGCATTATCATGAGATATAAGGCTGAAGCCATAAAAACATGGTACCTTGAATGTTTTACTCATTTTGTACACCAGATATCTTCAGTGACATGCTACAGTGTAGAATATACACATGATACAGTGTGACTAGAGTTTTATTCTAGATTTAAATACATTTCAAAGTTTTTTCAGGGTTTGGAGAAACACCTTATTTTATTTTTAATTGAGTGTTAGATATATGAAACCTTGGTTAACTTTGCTGAGCAAAGGACTGGAGACAGGAAGAAACAGCTAATCTCACTCTTTTATAAGGTGACAATCCATCTCTCACTGTCTCTAAAGTTGACTGTTAACATGTTGTATCTTGTTAGTTTAATCTGAAACAAAGCTGAAATGTAAATTCAACCATGTGTAGTTTTACAAATATGTAATATGTCAGCCTTAGAGATGTTGACAGGCAGATTTTGCTGCCTGGCTAGCAGTTTCTATCTGTTTCCTGTCTTTATGCTAAGCCAGCCTGTCAGCTGTAGTCTCATATTTACCATGTAGGTGTCAGAAAATAGACAAAGTGTAATTCACAAAATGTCAAACTACTTAAAGGAAAAAGTATTACAGGGAAATTAGAATTAAATAGTTTAAGATTGTGTATCATTTGAGTTTTTTTCCATGACAGTAGCTGTAACAGTTGGTTTTTGCCTGTGCAGGTTTAACTGTGGTACTGGAGCAGCTCAGATAGTCAGTGAGAGTCGTATTGTAGTCGGTCAGTGGCACACAGTGACTGTGTTCAGAGATGGCATGAGTGGTTGGCTCCGTATGGACAACGACACCCCCATATCTGGACGCTCACAGGTAACATTACCAAACAGAAGATAAAGGGTTTCAAATGCATATTGCTATAGTAAAACATTTACATTTTTAAACTGAGATTGTGATTTAGAGCATATTAATGAGCCTCAGCTCTCCTGTTATGTGTCAGTGCCAACAACAAAAAAAAGTGTCATCTGTCGTTAACAACGTTTACAGAGGGCTGAAGCTGACGTACATTTTGTTCTCTTTCAGGGTCAGTACACCAAGATCACTTTCCGCTCTCCGCTATATGTGGGTGGATCCCCGAGTGCTTATTGGCTGGTCAGAGCAACGGGAACAAACCGTGGTTTTATTGGCTGCATTCAGAGTTTGACCATCAACAACAAGGCTACAGACATCAGAGCATGGCCTCTGGGCAGAGCTCTGAGTGGGGCCGATATAGGTGAGGAAACATACAAGATGTGGATTTGTGTTATTTTTCTTTTTGCCATGCCACTGGAACATGACTACTCTTATCTGTGTTACCCAGGTGAAGAGCAGAAATTTTAGAGTTATGCCCTAGTTTGACCTTCAAACACATAATTTTAATCATTAGAGTCTTTTATTTGGATTTGGATGACAGTGTTTAACTAGTGCACAACCTGGTGCTAATGTTATTTCACTATCTTGCAAAAAAAGAAGAGCAAACAAAGATGCATAACAGCAATCATCCATTTGTTAAAGCATGCAACATAAACAAAAAAAGCAAACAAGCATGTTAACATAAGAGAAGAAATGTTTGCCAATTAAGATGATTTTGAGCAGTTTATGGCTTGTAGAGGCATTTGCAAAACATGATTTTAAGAATGTGGTAAGAACACTGAAATTGAAGCAAAAATTGAATTGAACCGAATATCGAACATTTGTTTAGGCAGTTAAATTTACCCTGAAAACAGCTAAATAAAACTTTTTCTTATGCAGCAATTCCAACATCCGCATCCTGCACAGCCACCACAACCACCACCCTTCACCCTCCATGTCTTTAAATGTCTGTTGACTTTTATAGTCTTCTTAACATTCCCTTTCTACTTGGTGTGTAGAATAACAGTTTAACACAAATTATAATTTCTGCTCAGACATTATTAATGTGTGAAAAAGCAACTCTTTGCACATCGATTTCATGAGACATTTACATAGGAGAGGGACAAACGGATCACTCGGCTTCAAATTGCCTCTCTGACCTGCATAAACACATTCATCTGCAATGTTTCACTGCTATACCTTCATATGCCAACTTCAATAGTAAGTAAATACATTCATACAGGTTCATTAGCAAATGTTTTTAGCAAATTTTTGGGGGGGAATGCAGTTCAGCCCTATATGACTTTAAGCACTAATTTTATAGAAATCTGCCCATTTAATATAAGCAATTTTGGCTATACCCTGATCAGGCATAACATTATGACCACCTGCCTAATATTGTGTTGTTCCTCCTTATGTGGTCAAAAATGTTCTGAACCATTGGACATGGACAAGAGGACCTCTTAGGGTGTCCTATGGGTTCTGGAACCAGGATGTTGACACTGGATCCTTTGAGTGCTCTGGCTTATGCAGTGGGGCCTCTGTCCATCAAACTTGTTCCACTGCATCCTGTTGATGCTTGATCAGAATGGGGTGTAGGAAGTTTGGAGGTCAAATCAACATGTTGGGTCATTGTCATGTTCTCAATATGTTCCTGATTGTTTGATGTTTTTTCCATGTGGTGGGGTGCATTTTCCTGTGGGGGTAGGCCAGTGACATTTGGGATTTCCATTTGCATCAGGGAGTGTGCTTGTTGTGGGACAATGTTTATTTGGTTGTCTAAGTCTCATCAACACAGATGGTAAAATCTAGTGTTTTCCATCAGAACACCACATAGTACCAATATGATCAATGTTGTTCACTTCACTTGTCAGAGGTCATAATGGTGTGGCTGATCGGTGTATTTGCTATTCATGTCTTCCTGCAGCTCATGGGGAGTGTGAATAGTTGCAGACTTACAGCCACTCTATTTAAGACGGCTCCTCTTAGTCACAAACCATTTGCCTGATAAAGATCTCACACTTAAATGCAAATAAATGTATGTTTGCACTTTTCTCATGAATACACCCATTCATTTAATTGGATTAATATAAATGACAAGGCATCCACTAATTTGCACATTTATTTCAGTTATCTCTATAGACACATAAGCTGATTCTGTCCTCATGTCCCAGGTGAGTGCAGTGACAGTGTGTGTGACCTGGTCAGCTGCACCAACGGCGGCGTCTGCTTCGCAAACCGAGCTGATGGCTACATCTGCTTGTGTCCACTCGGTTTCAGAGGAGCACTTTGCGAAGAGAGTGAGTCAACTCCACTTTGCTTTTTGTTACACCTGCACGCAGAACACACACGTCTTATTTACAAGGAAAGTTTTTTGAACAGTGGTGTAAGTAGAAAATATAAATCATTTTGCGATTTCTTCTCACTCAATGGCTGGCACGTATTGTCATATAGACCTTTTAAGGTAATTACTTAACAGTTGAGAGCAATATGAAGAAAATGGGTTTAGATGAGGATTATTATTTCTTATATGGAGGCAGAAGGATTGATTACATGTCAGACCAGCTTTTGCACAATATCACCTTCCACTTTGTCTCCTTGTCTTTGTGTCCTTTCTCCCGATTTTCTTCTGTTCTCATTACCTTCGTCTTTTTCCTCCTCTTCACTCTTAACCACATTAATGCTGGCTTCTCTTCTCTCCCAATGGCTCAAATTCTTTATTCTTTCTCCCTGCCTGTTATTTTCTTACGTCCTCTCTCTGATTCCACAGGTTTCTCACTGTCCTCGCCGCTCTTCAATGAAACAGTGTTTTCGTACGCTGTCATCCCTTGGCCTCAGTCCTCTCAGAGTTATCTGTCCTTTATGGAATTTGAGGTGACATTTCGACCATCACTGCCTGATGGAGTTCTGCTGTACAGTGATGACGCAGGGAGTGGAGACTTCCTGGCTATAAACCTGGTGGACAGATACGTAGAGTTCAGGTTCGACTGTGGCTCTGGAGGAGCTGTAATAAGGTACTAGATAGAATCAGTCTCAGTCTGTTCTGTGTTTCTTTCATTTTACTTTTGCTGTTATATTTTCTAACTAGATTTTCCAACACTAAATGTGTCATAACCTGTGCTACAGGAGTGACGAGCAGATCAGTCTGGACTCATGGCATGAGCTGAGAGTGTCTCGCACAGCGAAGAGTGGCATCCTACAGGTGGACAACCAGAGGCCCATGGAAGGAATTGCTGAGGTATTTTAAATCCATATGTGTTGCTTAAAAACTGTATTATGATTATTGTTTTTTTAAGAGGACAGATAAACTTCACAACAAAGGCAGCAACAGAGCCTTCACACACGTCATTTGGTTCTGAGAGCTCTATAAGTAACATTTGTGCATGTATACCGATCAGGCATAACATTATGACCACCTGCCTAATATTTTGTTGGTCCCCTTATGTGGTCAAAAATGCTCTGAACCATTGGACATGGACAAGAGGACCTCTCTGAATGTCTTATGGGGTCTGGAACCAGGACGTTGACAGTGGATCCTTTGGGCACTCTGGCTTGTGCAGTGAGGCCTCTGTCAATCAAACTTGTTCCACTGCATCCTGTTGATGCTTGATCAGAATGAGGTGTAGGAAGTTTGGAGGTCAAATCAACATGTTGGGCCATTGTCATGTTCCTCAACATGTTCCTGATTGTTTGATGTTTTTTTTCCATGTGGTGGGAAAACCCCTACCCTTGCATTTTCCTGCAGGGTAGGCCAGTGACATTTGGGATTTCCATTTGGATGAGGGAGTGTGCTTTTTCTGGGACAATATTTATTTGGTTGTCTAAGTCTCATCAACACGGATGGCAAAATCCAGTGTTTTCCAGCAGAACACCGCCTAGTACCAATATGATCAATGTTATTCACTTCACCTGTCAGTGGTCAGAAGGGTGTGGCTGATCGGTGTATACTTTCAGACAAAGCAACATGGCTGTCCAGTCAAAGTCACCTTTTAAATGTAAAAAACGTATTCATCTTTTAGCCCTGGTTGGTCCTCTAGGTCCTGAGAAAAATGTTATATTCCCCTGTGCTCATCTATCTTAAGTGACAGATAAGCCTTTATTAATCCCACAGTGGGGAAATTCGCAGTGTTACAGCAGCAGATGGGGGTAGTGCAAACGTGTAGGGACCATCAGTAAAAAATGCATATAAACAAGTAATATACATATATACGTATTGATAATGTATAGATTGTTCCATATGTGAACAGTCACTTATTGCACAGATTTGTATATTAAAAAATAATGTCATTGTACAGAAGAAATACTAATATTGCACAGAGTCTTGTATTTGTAAAAGAATTCAATGTTGCACAGAGTTTTTTTAAATGTACAAAGTATTCATAATGCACAGGTTTGAATGTGTTGTTGTGGCCTCGTAATGAATTTATGAAAACTTAATAACAGATATGAGTAGGCTATTTAACAGCACAATGGTGTCACCACATACAACATAAAACACAATTTTACAGTCAGTTTCTATGATGAAAATGGGAAAAAGTTCAACTTTGCATGATTTGTTGTCCCATTATCTTCCATGAGTTGACGTGATTTAAGTGCAAAGTGCAATAGGAGTGGAAATTATGCTATCCCTGAGTAAACATATGATTTCTTAACCAAGACAAGAATTATTTATGTTATGGGCAAACACATTCATTTTTATGGAATAACTCGATTTTTCTCTCAATGGTTGACATAATTAATCTCTCGGTCGTGTTTACTTTGCAGGGAGCTTTCACTCAGATCAACTGCAGCTCACCTCTCTATATTGGCGGAGTGCCAGAATACGATAAAACCAAGAGGACAGCAGGCGTAAAGAAGCCCTTCACTGGAATTATTCAGAAGGTAAATTCCCTCTACACAGTCACCAGCATCAGTATTTAGATATAATGCCAGTGTTGTGTGATACAGTTATGACACAAAGATCATTGCTCATTAATTTAATTTAAAATCCATCACTCTGGTGAGAAGTTACGATACAAATCTCAGCTGCACAAGTCAACAACCATAATACTAATTTCCCCTCTGGGGATCAATAAAGGAGTATCTTATATTTAATCAACTTATGTACTGTATGCTGGTTGAAAAAAAAAAAGTAGTCCTGCAGAACTTTTCCTCATTAGGTTATGATTAACCCTAACCCTGGATAGATAGATAGATAGATAGATAGATAGATAGATAGATAGATAGATAGATAGATAGATAGATAGATAGATAGATAGATAGATAGATAGATAGATAGATAGATAGATAGATAGATAGATAGATAGATAGATCTATAAATATCTATTCGTCATGACAAGATAACAATAAAAAGCTGAAAAAGTACACATGATCTCACATAAAAGGCTAGAAAGTATATTTTACTTATGGGACATTACTGTATTTTTAAATGCTCATTATGTTCCATTACTTTACAGTTTTGTGGTTAGTGGAGTATTGCTGTGTTCTTTACAGGAACAGGCCCTTGTAACAACTATCACCTTCACTTTGTCTTCCTCTTTCTTGTCCTCCTCTCTGTCCGTTGCTTTCCACCTCCCCAGCTGATCCTCAATGACCGAACCGTCCCAATAACAACTGGCTCCGCTGGTGGAGTTAATGTAGCAAACTCTGCCCATCCATGTGTGGAAAGTCCCTGTGCCAACGGAGGGACCTGCAGGCCAAGGTGGGATGGATATGAGTGTGACTGCCCTCTAGGGTACGACGGGAGGCACTGCCAGAAAGGTCAGTTGCAGTGAGAATGGCTCTCTTTCACATGAAATACCTCCGTTTTAGAGTCATTTTTCTTTGTAGTCAGTGAAAACAGTCATAGATTATAAAATGGGTGCAGGTTTAGTGATTGGCTTGCACAAAGGTTTAGAGGAATCTGGTAGAAGAACATTTCTCATTTTGTTGTACTGTGATCAGACAACATCAGATATTAAAAAGACTGCTATGAAGCTGCATGTGAAGGTTAAAAAGGAATATAATTATTTTGGAGGGTAAAACATATCTATGACATACTCAGTGGTTTGTGCATTTAGCAAAGAAGAAGAGCACATGTTACAATTTAAGGAAATTAGTGATAGCAAGCATAAGTTTGTGTTTAACACTCCATCTGTCTTTGACTTTTTGGCTTGATATCCCCTCTCTGTAGGATTAAATGTGTTTTTTTTTTCTCATGTAATGTCATGCAAAGTAATATTTTGGACCATCTGTCTTCCTTATTTCTACTGCTTTCGTTGAACAGAATGTGGGAATTACTGTTTGAACAGTAAGTTTTCTTCTGTGGATTCACACATCAGATAGTAACAGCCTGCACATTAAAATGCACAATAATTTTTCCTGTAGTACGTTTCTCCTCACAGAAATAGAATATAGTCTTCAGCCCAGCTGTAGACCAGATGCGTGCTGATGCTGCCACCTTGTGATGGTATGAAATCATTATTTTTCTCTCTGCCCAGCGGTGACTGAAGCCATAGAGATTCCACAGTTCATTGGCCGAAGCTATTTGACTTATGACAACAGAGATATCCTGAAAAGGTTGGTAGTGAAATGTGTGTAAATTAATGTACTTGATGTGTAAAAATTAAGAATAAAAAGTACACACACACACTTGCTACATACATTTTGTTTGCTGAGACGAAAAGGCAGAAAATAATATATCACGTTTGGCACTGATGCAACAGTAACATGTATTGTGATGTTCGTGTTTTACTTTTTCAGCAAATACACTTTTCACCTTTTCTTTTCAGAGTGTCTGGGTCCAGGACCAACCTTTTCATGCGTTTTAAGAGCACAGCGAAGGACGGCTTGTTGTTGTGGCGAGGAGACAGTCCGATGAGACCCAACAGTGACTTCCTCTCTATGGGGCTTCAGGATGGAGCTCTAATCTTCAGGTGTTTGTTTGTTTGCGTAAAATATGAGGGACCATTCTTACAAAAATACATCAAAGTTATAAAGAATCCTTTCCAGTCAAGGTGTGAGTTCTTTGTGGTTTCCCTTCTGGGAGTAGGTAGGGAGAGTTTAAGGTCCCAGTAGAGGCAGAGCTAAAATAAGACACAATGTCTGAGGCAGGACCATGACCTCAAAAAGAACCAGGATTTATCAGGGGCTGTATCACACAAATGTGAATCCACTGCACCTGCTGCAAGCTAAATTCCTCATATGCATTTCCGTCTTGTTCCAGTTATAACCTGGGCAGTGGTGCGGCTAATATTGTTGTCAACGGGACTTTTACCGACGGAAAATGGCACAGAGTCAAGGCTGTGAGGTAAGCTCTGAAAAGTTCTGTTTATTAGGTAGGGATGAGTTGCTTTCATTTGTCTTTACAGTGACATTAAACCTGAACTCTGACACACAGTTCCTTATTAGCACCTTATAAAGCTGGCATGACAAGCATGTTAGCAAATGGTTGTGTATTTACACATCCAGTAGATATTTGGCAACAACAGCATTTCTGTAGAGTTCTGTGAGTGCAAAGATAGAAAAATAAAACAGTAAAGTTGCCATAAAACCAAAATCGATCCATCCATCCATTATCTGTACACCGCTTAATCCTCTGTAGGGTCGCAGGGGGACTGGAGCCTATCCGAGTCGACTCAGGGCAAAGGCAGGAGACACCCTGAACAGGTCGCCAGCCTATCACAGGGCTACATATAGAGACAAACAAACACATTCTCATTCACACCTACGGACAATTTGGAATAATCAATTAACCTCAGCATGTTTTTGGACTGTGGGAGGAAGCCGGAGTACCCGGTGAGAACCCACGCATGCACAGGGAGAACATGCAAACTCCACACAGAAAGATCCCAGGCGTCCTAACCGGGACACGAACCGGGGATCTTCTAGCTGTGAGGTGACACTGCTAACCACCGAGCCACTGTGCAGCCCTAAAACCAAAATATTATAGTTAATTATTAATAATACAAACTACAAGCAATTCCTCATTTTTCAGTGCACTATAAACTCATGCATCTATATGGATATTTGGCTAAAAGAAGGGAGAACTTGAAAATGTTTTCTGTGCCGTATGACAAAGTTGTAATGCCATAAATCACAAAAATGAAAGAAAAAAATGAAACCTAAATATCTTCCATTATTTATTTTTGAAATTTGAAAAAACAAAATGAAATCAACATGTACAACGTTTTTCCAAATGTCCACAGGTGAGAAGAATGGTGACGCTGCAAACTATAGATATTTTTCTACTTACACAGCCTGCAGTTCAGCCCAGTTCAGCTGAGAAGTCTCTGAATTTTTGTCACATGACTTCTGGTTGCAGCTGCATCACCAGTGACTTTTAGGGTTGCACCAAGGTGTACCAATTTTTTTTTTATATATAGTTTTTTTGCAGGATTTGTTTCATGTGAACTTTTTATTTCTTACTAATTTTTAACCAAGACACATAGAATAAAGTGATCTTTGCTGAAATATCATTTTGTTAAGCTTATATTTGGTTAAGTTCTTCAATGGAAGCGCACACCACAGGTGAGCAGCTGAAGGACTATCGGAAAGTTGAAAATTCTTTTGGTTTTTACAGTTTCTGATCAGTGGTGTAATTTTGGCTATTTTTTAAACAATAACATGCCTTTCAAACCTCCAGTCTGATTTTGGGGTTGAGGGGGTTTAAATGCTCCACAGAGCTAAGGATATCTGCAACTCCTTAAACATCACACATGAACATTTGATCTATTACTAATTTAACAATACTGACGAGTTCACCTTGAAGGAGAGTTAATTTTGTCTCTTAATACTTTACCTAAAAGATGTTAATTTTCAATCCATGTGGAAAATGGAAAACTCAAGGACAGCCTTTAGAGGATTTACGGTACAGAATCTTTGTACTGTTTGTCAAGTTTACTAACTGGTCTTCCATTGCCATGTATCTGTCCAGGGATGGTCAGTCAGGGAAGTTGACGGTTGATGACTATGGAGCAAAGACAGGCAGGTCACCTGGAAAGATGAGACAACTTAACATCAATGGACCCTTATATGTTGGTAGGTGGGACTCACATTTCACACAAGCACACATTTTGATGTCTGCATTTCCACGTTGTGATCCTCTTACCACTGCTTCCTATGTATTCTTCACCTGAAGGTGGGATGAAAGAAATAGCTCTTCACACGAACAGACAATACATTGGAGGCCTGGTGGGCTGCGTGTCCCACTTCACACTCTCCACTGACTACCACTTAGCGCTGGTGGAGGACGCTGCTGACGGCAAGAACATCAACACCTGCTCCAACTAGACAAAGGCATCGACACATGAAGGCCCACTTTCAGCACCATTTACCATCTGGACCTTCTGATTTGTCACCTTAAAAACTGACTTGCCAGCACCAAATCAGTAAAAACAAAAAAAAAATGTTGTTGTTATTAAATGTACTAATTCAGACCTGACATGATTTAAACTCAAACTGGAGAAAGACCGACAATATTGTTTGAGTTGCAAGAATGTTGTTTAAGTTGTTTCCATATGCAGAGTGTTCAAATCTACTCTCACCTGCCAACTTGTAAGGTTTACAGTTATTGTTAACATGATGAATTTCTCTGGATTAACAGTTTCGACTCATGGCTGCAGCAAACAGGTCTGCAGGTCATCAGAGGATGATATAAAGCACAAGTACTCTGAAGGAAGAGAAAAAGCTTAGCATTGTGGGTATACCGAGAGTCTTTGAATAACCTTCTGAAGGACTTTTTTCATGGGATGATTCCAATTGTATCTTTATTTTTTCTACTGTAAATCCTTATTTGATTGCTGGAAGAACCAAGTGATCCAAGAGATCAAGACTCGTCATGAACCTGAACTAGAGCAGCTAGCAGAAATACACTTCTCTATAGAGGATTTTTGGTTTTGGCCCTAGAAGATTTTTGTTGTTTTTTGTTGTTGCAGTGGCATTTGTATTCTTGTTTGTGATGTGGTATCAGTATGTAGACAGATACTTTTTCTAAAGTCTGATCGATGTCAGTTTTTTAAAGGCGTCTAGTTTGCAAGGGTAAAGATGTCAGCTGCACTAAGTAATTGTTTTTGGTTTTACCTTCTTCTTTAGTTTGCTCTCTGCTCTCAGATGTTAGTCACATGGAGGTCTAATGCTGACACGGTGAAGGAGTCCAAATCCTTAAAAAACTATGAATGACAGTCTGTTACTGTCATCTGACATGAACCACAACACCGTGGACTTCAGCCTCTAAGTTGAGTTGCTTTGTATCTTGTTTTCACACCAGAAAAAAATCTATCATTTCTCTTATTTGAGCATTTGCATACCTCACACGTTTCAGTTTATTCCTCTAAAAGGGACATTTTGCAAATGTTCTACATTTTATGAATTATTTGCCATGTTAGATGTGGTGGCCCCAAAAAATGATGATGGTTTGCCCACAAAAGTTTGAACTTATAACAAATCCAGTAACACTTTACCAGTTTATATGTCGAATTTCAAATGAGGTGCATCCAATGAAATACTCTACCCAGCTGTGGGTTGTGAATGTACATAGTATCTATTGACTTCCACCACAGGATGATTACATGGATTGTTCCTCCACTGTGTAAAATGTAGTAAGTACCGGCTAAATTTGAAACGTGGTAGAAGACTGACCGTAGACTGTAGTAAAATGCTGTGATCTGTGTCAGCATATGTGTCCGAAGGTCCATTTAAAGCTTTGTGCTTACGGCTAACTGTCAGATAGTGAAGGCAGATAATCCAAATTTGTGCACAGGCCTGACCTATGTGTGGTTAAAAGGGGCAGCAAGAACAAGCCTGACTGAGAGCAAACACAGACAAAACATACTGAAGCCTTAATATTCCCTTTAAAGAATTCCATGAAAATTAAAATGAGCCAAAAAAAAAAAACTTTCCTAAAGAGGAACATCGAGGTGCCACCACTTGTTCTATGATGAAAGACTGATTGTAAGTATTTGGAAAGTGTTTATTTCCAGGCTTGCAGTCTCTCCCCATTAAAAGAGGATGAAAAATGTAAACCGAGCTGAATGAAAAAAAAATCTGCCATTTGCATTCTGTACTTGTAACTGGTACACTGTGACAGCTGCCTGTCAGAAAGTAGATGATTAATGCTAACTGAGGAGCCTGCTGATTAAATACCTTGCTGGACAAAGTTTTGTCATGGTTTATCATGAATGATAATGGTTGATTAACGTTTTATTCAGAGAATAGACTCAGTTTTTAACATAAAAAAGCATGTTTAGGTTTATAAACCACTTCATATTGTGGCTATTGTGCTTGATATTTCATCACAATCATACTGTTTGTTTCCCACATCAGTCTACAATTACATGAATGAATGAACTACTTTTTTTTTTAAAACTATCTCATTATGTCTCTAATTATGCCCAGCTTACATGTCCTTACAAGATGTCAGTAATTCATACAAGCCAGGACCAAAGTGCTTCTTATACACCAATCAGTCACAACATTATAACTACTGACAGGAGAAGTGAAAAACATTGATCATATCGCTACTATGTGGTGTTCTGCTGGAAAACTTTGGATGTTGCCATCCATGTTGATTAGACTTACACATCCAAATAAACATTGTCCCACAACAAAAAATGGAAATCCAAAATGTCACTGGCCTACCCCTGCAGGAAAATGCACCCCACCACATGGAAAAAACATCAACCAATCAGGAACATGTTGAGGAACATGACAATGACCCAACATGTTGATTTGACCTCCAAACTTCCTACACCCCATTCTGATCAAGTATCAACAGGATGCAGTGGACAAAGTTTGATTGACAGAGGCCCCACTGCACAAGCCAGAGCACCCAAAGGATCCAGTGCCAACGTCCTGGTTCCAGACCCCATAGGACACCCTGAGAGGTCCTCTTGTCCATGTCCAATGGTTCAGAGCATTTTTGACCACATTAGGGGGACCAATACAATATTAGGCAGGTGGTCATAATGTTATGCCTGATTGGTATACATTTTCAAACAACAAAGAAATATAAAAATTGAGGTCTTTCACAATCTAGTCTTCAAACACACAGAATTCATAAATCACTGTAAATAAAGAGACATGGACTATATTGTTTCTGGAAGAATCACAGTAAACACAAATAAACAATTCACCTTTCCTTCTTTTCCAACTTTTCAAGACAAAGTTAGCAAGCTTAAGTACATCAAAATTCAACAACTATTCCAGATTTTCATCTTTTGTACACCAAATTAATTCAGTTTGGTACATTCGACTCTCTTCAAGCCATTGTAATTTGCACAGCTCACAAAATCAAGTGTTCCCACTGAATATTCATCCAACGAGCCAAACCTAATGAAGGAAGAGGAAGAATGCCACAAGAGAAGATTTTGATTTCAGTCAAACACCAGAATTGCCACTAAACAAGCTGTTTCTGCCTCACATGGTCACACAGGAGAGGCAGCGCTCCCTCACTTGCTGTGCTAGACGAAAGTTGTTTTATGCACAAAGACAGAGATGTAGATTACAGAACGGCCATGGCTGATTTGTCACAGCTGACAAATCACAGGAATCAGCAACAAGAACGCTTCAGAATGCAGATTATGAAAGATTATATTTCCCAGAACATGAAACAATGACAACAGGAAGCATTATCTTAATACTTAGGACTGGAACTCATGGAGGCAAGCTCATAAACGATCTTGTTTGTCAGCTTAGTCACGGGTCATTTTGGATTCAATCTACCTATTTTGAAATGTTGGAAACACAACAAAACCCATTGAAAAACTTGAACCAAAGATTTTATGCCACACTATAATAAACTTTTAAACTGCAGCACACATAAACCTATACAGAAACATGCTGCTCAGTAGAGGAGTGGTCTCCACACAAAGGATTCATTGTATTTTTAAACCGCGTCGTTACTGTCCTGTCTGTAGGTCACTTCAATCATGAACCAGAACACAAGGTTTGACTCATTGTATTTCAGGGGGTTCTGGTTGTTTCATCACATCTTCGTGGCTACGACATTGTTCCCTTGTACATAGGTCAGTATGATGCCATACAACCTGATAGTAAGTATTTATCTACAACACAACCAGACAGATTCTGCATTTTTGGTATTTTATCTGTGCATACCTGAAGACTAACAGTGCAAAATAGAGGGCAGAAGAAAATTGTGGATTTGTGTTATTTTTCACTTGATTAGCTTTCTCATAACACCTTTCGTTCTTAATCATGGTTCAAAACACTTGCTACATAGTGACATTAGATATGTTTTGGCTATCTACCCAGACTCTGTTGAATCCAGATCCAGATAATGTCTATCCCCTGATCAGTATTCATTTATGGTTTGACATAAAGCAAGGACATTGTCTTGCTTCGATTCACCACACAGCTCCATTATATTAATGCAACTCTGCCTCTGATTAATATTCTCTGTGTGGCGTAAGCTGCTAATGGCCAGCCTACATCTGGCTTCCCTCTTCTTGCAGTTCAAGCAACATGCCTTGGCTTCTCTTCACTTAATGCTGGCGGTCGGACTGTTCGGTTGCTGTTGTTGTGTCCCGTCACGTATTACCTGAACACAGGCAACAATTGTTTCCCCACTTCTCTCCCATGAGCCCAATATTTCCAGAATACTGGCATATTGGCATGTTTTTTTCTTCTACCTGGAACAAGACTTCCATTAAACTCACAGTCAGATGAACCAAAAGAGGTGGCCACTAGAAGGATTTCATTTGGTTGAAACCATTTGGCCATATTGAGGTCATCAGCATATTATCACAGTTTGAGGTTAAAGGTGTATTGTTTGCTTAAACATGCATTCACTTGTGAAAACGTCCAAGAATAGTAATACTGTACTCTACCATTTTATTAATGCTGTTACCATTAATATTAACTTAAACAAATCATATTACAGGAGCATTATAGCCTCATCCTGCTCTAGCTCCAGCACTTTTACATGGTTAGCTGAAACACATTACAGAAAAACCTACATTTTCTAGCCATGCACATACTATTGGCTATCAAGAACGCATTTGCATTCATAACACACATGAAATATGGAAATAGACTTGCACCTTCTACTGGCTCTTTTGTTTCTGTGCTTAGTTATTCTGCCGACTCACTAAGCCTCAAGCTTCAAATCGAGCAGATGGATGGAAAAATAACAGGAAAAATCACTTGACCTTTGTGCACGACTCTGTTTTTTTTCCAATCCTTTTTCATGTCAGCTTTTAGTGACTGTGTTACCAAACAAGGGGATGTTCTGTTAAGTTTGTATTCCTAGTGTTCCCCACCAGAAACAGAATTGGCTGTATAAAGAAAAGGAGGGATGAGCACTGTTTAGTGTTGCCAAATAGGGATTTGTCTTCATTTAATATTTGCCACTGAGTTGAAATGGAAGACAGCATTATTAGTTCCCTTCTTTTTTTCTTCTCACTTTTCAAAAACTTTCCCAAATTTTACTTTAAAAAGCAAACAGACTTTTAAAAGTCATACTGAGACCAGAACACTCTGTTACAAACCCACTGTGCTATGACAGTGCATGAGAAATAAATTACTTAGTGTGCACTCAATCAATAATTCAGTAATCAGCTGGAACAAAACATTATCACTCAATGTAATAAGAAGTGAATCCACGAATAAAAAAGGACACTGGATTCTGCTATAATGCTTCTTAAAAAGTCATTTTAAATTATATATTTCATGATAAATGATGAAAGAGTACAGTCCATCTTCTCAGTGGAATGTAAATTTAAACAGGCGCCACCAAGAGCATGTCATTCTCAGGTAAGTGTCAAACCCACAGATCTGGGTGTGTTTAGATTAGAAACACATTCTGCCTCTCAATGTCAAAGTTTGCACCGGGCAGTCTTTCTTGTACAATTTAAAAAAAAAAAAAATCTTTCCTTTCATTATGTAATTCAACAAATCCTTTTTAAGAGACCAGAGATTAAACAAGTTTTAAGTAGACATAGTGGAATATAATCGACTTTTGTCATGTCCCAATCAGAAACACAAAGAGAGACTAATCCTTTAAGCACAAAGATTAAACATGTGTATGAACTGAAAAAAATACTTTGTTTTTATTCTGATAAGTATCAAATCAGGAGTTGTTTAAGATATACTGAGATGAAATCAAGAGTGACATTATTTAGGCATGAAACATGAATGAATGAGGTTTGGCTGGAGACTGACTCGTGGTTATCCAATGTTTATATTTCTGTGTAAAAATGTCCTATACAAAAATCTCTGTATGTCTCTATTATAACACAACTCTTAACAGGCTACTTAACTGTGTCTACTCAGGTCACTTATTATTTCCTCGTTCTGATTTGACTAATACTGAAAAAAAAACAACTCAGAACAGGTTTAAAATTGCCCTAATTCTTCTTGAAGAAGCCTTTGGTCTTCGGTGCCAGAGTTGACACTGTTACTGCATTACTTTGTGTACAGAATTAATGCACAGAGCTGCCTCATTATTCAACATCGACTAACTAAAATTTGTTTATTAATAGCAGTTTGTGTCTGTTGTCAAGCATCAAATTGTGAATGGCTTCGCTGATGGCTTTCTGTGCATACATTTTTATTTAACAGGCTGCAGCACTCAGGCTGCACTTGCATTTTGCAAACTCACCCCATATTCTTCTTGGTTAGTTTAAAGCTCCTCCCTACAGTTATAAGATAAACATGGCAACACATAGAGCTGCCAGTCAACAATACACCATCGCCTGATATTGTTTCTTGGTAAACTCAGAGAGCTCTATCACTGTTACCCTTCATAAATGGTTCTTGTTTGCTACTCTATGCATTATTGTTCATCATGATTAGATAATGTACCAACAAGATTCTTGGTGTGTCAGGAATGCTTGAGTTTTTAGTCTTCAAGTGATGCCATACATGATAAATGACACTGAGGTCAGGGGACGCTAAGAGAAAGTCAGTCACAGTCAGCACTCTTTGGTCTTCCATGTTCTTGGAAATCCTTTGAGGTGTGTTTGGGCTCATGAGTCCTTCTCCACAAAGGTGCAAACCAGAAGGTGCTGCATGTCCAGAGTGCTGGTTCTGCTTGGTCAGGATGAAGCTGATCCAATCTAGACTAACAAAACACTCACAGACTTGATTGTTCCCTCCATTATGTGTAAGTTTGAAATCTACAAAATGAATCCTCTCTTCTGTTATTTTGACCCATCAGGAAACATAACTTTTTAATATAATTTTGTGTGAAGTGTTGCAATGTCTCGGCCCACCCTAAGAGTTTGGCCTTGTTTTCCCTTCTGGTAAGTTGATTTAAGAACCACTACTTATCCTCAGAGACCACTGGCTTGTCTTCTTTTAACAGCAGTTTTCCTGACTGGAGCCATGTGTTTGTTTGTTGTTTGGAAAATTCTGTGTCTCTGATTAGATATACAGTGAGCAAAGCTTGATGTATTGATCTTCTGCCAGTATTCCTGCTTTTGTTCTGCCTGGTTACCTGAACAAGCTTCTGACGATGAGAACAAAGCCACCTCGGTGTTATCTGAAGACTTATTTCATACAACGCCAAGAAATCTGACCTTTTAATACGGAACTTAACATGGTCTTTGCCACAAAGACACAACAACTCCTTGTGTTTTAAAATATTTCCTCAAATTTTCTGATTATTTCTAGGTTTGATTGAGGTTGAAACAGATCTTTCCTGTGGTCACACACAGCCTAGATTTTTGCTGGAAGGCATAGTGACCTTAATTTAGCCCCAAAATCACAAGGCCATTCATCTGAAACGCATGCTTCATGGTTTAAAGAAGTGACAACTAGAGATAATCTCAATGCGTTGGTTGGATGACTCAGCAACAGTGTTTCATATAAGCTCATCTCTCGGCTCAGTTCTGTGTTTAACCGGATGCCGTTTTTATCATAGTTTTGCGTGCAGCGAAGAAGCTCCTTATTCGGCCTAATGGATCTGTTGTTGCCTGGTTTGTTCGTGCTTCACGTGCTCTGTTTTGTTTCTGGTTATCCTTCTGGCGCTCCCACTGGCGCCTGTGAGGACATGTTGCCTCGCCATGCTGGGATTTTACCTCAACCTCCTCCTGCACCCTACACTCTTCTCACCAACACCAAGACATTTGAGCCTGGCAAACCCATCACAGGTAAGATGGCCATAATTACATTTAGAGATAAACAGTGATGGATCTGACATCCCATAATAAACATTCACTTGGATTTTCTGCAAGATGTCGCAAAACAACCGTATAACTTTTAAAATTCAAAATATTCCAAAATTCAAAAACATAATGTTTAATTTAACCAATATGATGATACTGATTATTATTATTATCAGAAGTAGTAGTAGTAGTGGTATGTTAACGTTTGTATGAGATTAATGTTTTTATATATTTAAAATGTGCACACCTTGGACCTTATCCATGCTTCTGTGCTCACTTTTAAAGCCATTATTGGTCTTTGGATGGTCTTGATTTTGCCTTAATAGAAATATTTCTTCATATTTATCTATGTTTAATTTAAATGGCATATTTCAGCAAAAGCAAATGAAAAAACCTACTGTCTAGAATAGAATAATGTCTCTTTTCTCATGTTTTCCTGCTGCAGTGACTATTAGTGGACCAGAGTACAGAGGTGTTCTTCTGGAAGCTCGGACAGACGGCAGCACCAACGCTCTGGGCTACTGGATGAGCCCTCCTCCAGATACGAAGTTCCTTGAGGTGTGTTTTCCACTTGTGCTGCTAACATTTGTGTAGCTGTTGAAGTGTTTGGAAAAGAATTGATGGGCATGATGAGGAATTACTCCCAAACCGCAGCAAATATCACAATCAAGAAGTCTTAACAAATATGTTGTTTGTCATTGCCCTTATCTCAAAAAACTGTTCTTATGACAGTATGACTTTTTCTTGTGATTTTACAAGCAGGATTAATCCTTAACAGTGACAATAACTTTGCTGATGAATGTAAAATAATTACATTCACAGTGTTCAGGAAATCCAAAAGGTGCAGTGACTCATTCCAACACCAACGTGAAGGGCAGCGACTCTGTGTACAGCTGGATGCCACCCAACTCTACGAGGCCTGTCTACTTCATGTAAAGAAAAACAGTTTATTATTCAGTAATATATTTATTTTTTCCCATACATGTAAATCTAAACTTTCCAAGCATTAAAAAATCTCCTGAGTATAACTCTGTGTTTTTTCAGAGCCACGGTGGCTCAGCAGCGTGCAGTCTTCTGGGTTAATGTGAGGTCCAGCACTCTGAGCAGGGGTAGGTACAGCAAAGTGACAAGTCAAAATAAATGCAAAGAGACAAATACTCTTGATGATTCGTCCTTATCTTCAGCTTCTTAGGGAAACCAGCTGGTCTCAGTCTGGCTACAAGTGCAAGCGCTGGAATGGCTGAAGACAAACGTCTGCTTTTCTTTGTTTTGGTCTGTTTGACCCTGACTACTATTGTGCATTAAAAAACAAAAACATTTTCAATTGTTTGTGTTTTAATAATTTATTTTGCCCCAATGAACTAAAATATATGTATATTTTTTAGATTTTGATTAAAACGTGGAGCACCAAATTTGAGCACACAGATATAAATGTGTTGTGCCAGCTTTGTATCATATAACTGACTTATATCCTTTTACCCACCATTGCCATAAATGATAAATGTGCCTGAGTTAAAAATGCGTCGTTCGTTCTCGTCCATAGCTTTTATGGTGTGTGTTCTGCCCTATTTAATATAAATCTAAAAAAAAATATCTCAGCGCTTCAACAAAATGCATTAAAGGTTTTCAAGACTAAGGTATGAATATAAGAAGATGTAGTCATCCTGGTGAGTCACTTCCTCTTCTAATGTATTAATACGTCACTGCAGTGCTTTGAATTCCCTAATTGTACATAATTCACACAATGCATTGCTGCAATCTCAGCTGTGACACATAAGTTGTTGTGTACACACTTGTTGTTTTTAATTCACAGAATTTGTCAGGCTTTCCCTCTCATTGATTTTTTATTTTTTTAATCACTGGACTTAAAAAAAATACAAACATAGGATATGTATTACATACATGTATTACATACATATCCTATGTTTGTGTGCATTTCTGATGATCAGGTTAATCTGTCATTTCTAGTAACAACAAAAGACATCAATATGATGGCACTTGTTTAATTTTAGACAGAGGGAAAGAGAAAAAAGAGATAGATAGAGAGAGAGAGAGAGAGAGAGAGAGAGGCGTTGGATGTAGCTGCAGTGGTTTGTTATCGACTGAAATTCATTCCACTCATTGAAGAGCATGTTATGACCTGCTTTTTACACATGGTTTGATCTATAACCCAGATTCCCACTATGTTGGTTGGCAGAAACACTAAAGAGGCTTAACACATACGTTACATGTGACATTTAAAGCTCTATACAATATCTACCATTCCCTGTGTCACATTTCTCTGCTGTACATGCTGCTGAACCAAGTAACCTTTGCACCTGAAATCACAGGAGCAGGTGCAAAGTTGTCGACCTACTTTTGCCAAAACAGGATTAGAACAAATAAATGTGAGAAGAAATTACTTAAAAAAAAAATTCCAATCACTTCAGTTACACTGCACATAATTACAGAAAAAACACTAATCTATATACAGCACAAAAATACATTTGGAAAACAGCATGTTTTAGTGAAAGTTTAGGACAGTTTTAGGTAATACATTTTAACTCAGACTGCTACTGAAACCCATCTAAAAATTAATCACAATCGTGTGCTCGGACATACCAACAAAAACCAATCAGTCACAACATTATGACCACTGACAGGTGAAGTGAATAACATTGATCATATTGGTACTTTGTGGTGTTCTGCTGGAAAACCTTGGATTTTGGTAATAATGTTGATGAGACTTAGACACCCAAACAAACATCGTCCCAGAACAAGCACACTCCCTCATGCAAATGGAAATCCCAAATGTCACTGGTCTACCCCCACAGGAAAATGCACCCCACCACATGGAAAAAACATCAAACAATCAGGAACATGTTGAGGAACATGACAATGGCCCAACATGTTGATTTGACCTCCAAACTTCCTACACCCCATTCTGATCAAGCATCAACAGGATGCAGTGGAACAAGTTTGATTGACAGAAACTTGTTCCACTGCACAAGCCAGAGTAGACAAAGGATCCAGTGCCAGCGGCCTGGTGCCGACCCCATAGGACACCCTGAGAGGTCCTCTTGTCCATTCCCAATGGTTCAGAGCATTTTTGACGACTTAAGGGAGACCAACACAATGTTAGGCAGGCGGTCATGATGTTATGCCTGATCGGTGTAGAGCACCACTTATGACAGGAACAGCTTTTTTTGAATTGTCAGTTGCAGTATTACTATGTTTACATGTTTTCTGGTTAAACAAATGCAACAACAATTAAACAAATTTACTCTCCCATGAGCAATTGCATTTACTGAAATAAATGTCACTTGCATCCCATCAAAGCTCTCAGATGATTAAGGTCTTTGTACATCTTAAGCAGGGTGAAAAAAATGTGTCATCAAGAGGAGTCACGTGATGCAACTGACACTTGACAGTCATGCCCCTAAAGCTCATTTTGTGACATTCTTGATGCTACTCTGTGTCATATCTATAGCTTATTTGCCCCCTATCTGGTGAAGCATTGATTTCTAACTGACTCATGTGCGTGACGATGCAGCCCCATTCAGAGAGCCAGCACCACTCAATAATAATTAGTCTCTTTCCACTGTGAGCCAAAAAGCCAGCTATATCTTTAACAGCGGGTTGGAGCTGAGGAATTAAGCACCAGCTGGTTCAATAGTAACTGACTCATTGACATGTTGAACACTGACCTCCACTGTTCAGGTCGTGCTCTATGTATTCCACACCACTGGTGTCTCTTTCCATCAAAGCAAGGTCATTTGTCCATATGCTTGGGAAGCCGCATATAGTGGCACTGAGTGAAGGGAGACATGTTTCACTCACATCAGTGAATACAAAAGCAAGATTTTTGTTTGTAGGCAGACAATGTAATTTGTACAAGTGATATGCTGCACTAATGTAAAGACATTTTAAGCAGAATTTCTTCTTTTAAGTTTGATTTAAAGCGTTTTTCTATCACTGCCTGCTCACATCTGAGAGGGATGTCATGTTGTACAGCGCAGGGCAGCTGGATGAGGAGGATGACTTGCTTCTTTCATCTTTCTCTAATCCCTCTCTGAGTCAAGCTTGTTGCACAGGCTGTGCTAACATTAATGACAAGTGGCATCATATTCAGCATAAGGCAAATCATTAAATGTGACCTAATTAATGTATTTAAAAGGTTTCTTCCCTCAGTAAATGTGCACATCTTCTCACATTTTACTTCGATTTCACTAAAACCTTTGTTTATAAGCTTATAGCTTAGTTTACACAATCAACATATTTGGTCTCTGCTAAATCAAAATAACCATATAGCTTGCTCTTCATGTCCAGTAGCAACAGATGTCCTGTCTTATATTTCCCTGCTGTGCTGACATGGACGCACAAAACACAACAAGTCTGATTGGGCCAACAACACCGGCAACAGTAATCCCTGAAAACATCTGCTCATTTATAAAATCTGTGATATAGTTCACAAATACATATGCATTAGTGTACATACATCTGTAGATGTCATACGGTCACACACACACACACACACACACACACACACACACACACACAGTAAACACATGCATGCACTCACACACACATAGAATATCATGTAAATTCTTATTCCATGCAGATCAAACACTATTCCACATGCATGCACAGTGTGCAGATTAAGGCTATCCCTTGCTGTGGGGGCTTAGTTGACATCTCTGTCTAAGTTCTGCATTCTTCGCCTCCCTCTATTCCCTTCATCTCCTTCTATCAACATGTCCACCACCATAAAAAGCAATGACCAGCTGATGAGCTCTTCTGACCCCGTGTCCTGCTGGCAGTCAGAAGAATATAGCGGGGAGCAGGATGCCCATTAGCTCCCCGAAACTGACCATGATGACATGAACACCATTCTCAAATAAGATTTTCTCATTGTAGACACAAAAAAACACACTTTCTCAAATAAATTTGACACATTGAACAAAGACTGCAACACAGCTGGCTTCTCTTCACAAGAATAAAATTGTTATCTCCAGCCAAAGGAAAGGCATGAAACACTGGAGACATACTTGTGCATTCTGGATCATGATGTGTGCCCTGCCAGTCGGAGCTGTGGTGAATTAATCAGGGAGTGGGAGTGGGAAGCCCAGTGACTTTCATGGCTCCGTGTGTGATCTTATATATCCTGTGTGTCTTAGTGACTGTGAGCACAATAATGTCACAGCCACTTGAACAAAAAGCATGCAAATCTTGTGCATGCATGAGCGCCTGCTCACGTTCAAGGCGCCTCACAGCTGAGTCTAATGACCACTGTAACGACTTGCACACGGGCAGAAGCCAGTTGACGCAAAGGTGACTTACATGAGCTGCTGTGTGCCGTGTGATGGATTTCTGAGCCAAAATGGCTGTTTATATGAGTGGTGTTAGTGAACATCATGTCTGTTATGTAAGAATCTGGTAGTTAAAGGGTTAGAGCTCAGGGCTGGGCCTTAATACATGAAGGGTGGGGAGGGGGAGGGAGAGGGAGAGAGAGAGAGAGAGAGAGAGGCAAGAAAATCAGTGCATTTGAGAAGAGAGAGACGGGAGGAAGAGAGAGGGAGTATGACAAGGGGGCAGGGTTGAGAGAGCAACACAACATGGGACAGTGAGGGAGAGGCTCATAGAGAGAGAGAGAGAGAGAGGGAGAGATGAGGGGTTAGGAGTCGCTAGTTCACAAGATAATCAGAGACAGGCCACTGATTCAGAGCTTGGTGCACAGCTGGTGTGATGGGTGAAGAAGCTGCAGGCGAACACTGAGTGGACAGACTGTGACAATGTGCAACGGGTGTGGGATTTAATGTACTGGAGAATATAATCTACTCAAGTATCAAGCAGGAAACACTGTAGGTGGAAGTTTTTGAACTGCAAACCAGAGGGGAAGAAAGAACAGACATGGATGCTGCTTCAAAGTGCATTTGGAGATAACTAACGTGAGAAAGGGTGTGGACGTCTGCTCGCATCTGACACCACTGGACAAGGCAGAGAAAGAGAAGCTTTTTACTTCATGTTTTGTTGCAGATATTTCCTGATTAATGTAGCAACTTGGTAACCTTTAGCATATCATTTTGTACAGATCATCCTTTCCATTTTTCCAGCTTTTTCTCCAGAGGTGAACAATTAAATTGAATAAGATTTCTTGGCAAAAATGGAGATCACTTGGTCCTTTATTTTTTGAGCTTAATACAGGTTTAAAATGGGAAAGACAAAGACTGGCTTCTCTTGAAAATGATCAGTAAGTAGAAACTTGATAAAACTACATCTTTACATGAGATACATCTTTTTGTGCAAATGAAACCACTATGGAGGCCCAGCATGAGGAAAATGAAGTGGATTCCAGACTGGTAGACCTGTTACCTCTTGCAAGGTTGGCAGCCCTGATGAGGTGTTTGAACCATGTGGTCGACTGAGAGCATGGAGCCGGAGAAAGCACACACCCAGAGCAGCTTCTTCAGCAAGGTGGATGTGCCTGACCATGCTCACTACATCATTGCTCTATTCGTCTTTGTCATTGGGACCCTGGGCATCACCGGGAACGCCCTGGTGATGTTTGCCATCTACAGGTGGGTTTGTGTGACTGGCTTGTTTTATCACATTTCTACTGTGCATCTTTGTGTGTGTGTGTGTGTGTGTGTGTGTGTGTGTGTGTGTGCTTGAGGTTCTTGTTGGTGGATTTACTCTGAGCATTCAAAAGCTAGGTGTCATCCCTCTGAATTAGCCCCCTACCATTTTTAACTCAGATCACTGTTTAAACAGAGCCGTGCTGTAATCAGTCAGATGTGATGAGCTGACTGAGAGCTAGACAGATGGGGAGACTGACAGGAAGTCTGTGCTGTGTGAAGGGGGCATACTGGTGCCAAAATGCAATGTATGCAGGTCTGTGCTCTTTTTGAGGGTTTTCATCATTAGAAATACATTTATGTTTTTGTTTTAACAGACAAAACAGCAGTAAAAGGATGAGAGAAATGTGCTGTCTTGAGTTTACTGTGCAGTGAGCATCAGTATTTGTCTTTTACTCTTTGGAGGACCAAAATAATCTTTGCATCTTAACATCCAGGCAGAAACGTAATCTTAATCGCATGGCAACAAAGTGAAATTTGGGGAAAATCTCTGTGGTATCGCTTTAACTACACCATAAAAAAGTCAAAGGCTGCTTTTTTGATGAATGAACCTTCCCAGCCTCTTACAGGTAAACTATGCCTCTGCTATGCTATTTACGCCTAATAAAATTATTTGTATGCAGTATACAAAACCAGTATGATGACGCTCACTTGAGTCTTGTAGGGAGCCACAAAATTAGTCTCAATAAGATGTAAAGCAATGTACAATTTTTAAAAAATGGCTGCGTGCATAAACAACTGCAAGAAGACAGACGGCTGCTTAAAGGTTTTGTTCATTTCACTATAAATCCAGTGTACCTTGTAATTCAATTTACACAGTCCATTTGCAGTAAGATGCAACAGGTTATGTCAAAAATAAAAAAGCAGTGGAATGTTAATCTGCAAGATGAGTCAACTCTTAAATTGTAAACTTCAAGTGAAAGTCAAGGACGGACTATGTATTTTACATGTTGTGTAATTTGGACCAGCACTGATCTCTTATTGTGCCACTGACGTTATCTGTTTCGCCGAAACTGGGTCAATGTGTGTGCATGCATGTGTGTGTGTTTGTGTGTGTGTGTGTGTGCGTGTGTGTGTGTGTGTGTGTGTGTGTGCGTGTGTGTGCGTGTGTGCGTGTGTGTGGTGTGGTGTGCGTGTTCTGAGGATTGTCAGGAGCTTTCATATTCCATCTGTCCATCATCGTAGATGGATTGGATGGGTGCTCCATTGTGTTGTGCTGACAATTTGTGCTTACTGAATCAGAAATGCATATGATGTTATGAGTTCCAAGAAAAATTATTGACAAACACATACACACACACACACACACACACACACACACACACACACACACACACACGTACACACGCCTAGAGGACGATGACTGTGTTTGGTGCGATGTCACCCGATATGATGAATTTCAAGGAAAAGGCAATGCTATTATGACGGTGATACAACAACAGACAAACACATACAAATGTTATTAGGCCTGAGTTCAAAATCTGCCTGGTTGGTGTTTAGTCAGACGAGGGGAGCAGCCCAATTTAAATTCAGGATGCACAGAAAGAGTTTAATCAATAAAGAGCTGTGGAGGAAGAAGACAGCAGGTCAATATGCTGCTTAATCAAGCTCGTATGAATGCAGGTTCACACAGAGTTGACTAGTCTAACAAAGAGCTTATATCTGATTAATGCTGATAATTAAACAGTAGCGTGGGTACTGAATCAGGCACTCAAAAAACATACAATTAAGTGAGAGTTTTTCTTGTCCTCTAAACAAATTCATGCAGTGTCAAATTTGGAAGCCCAATATTGGAATCAGATGTGTTCCATCTTCTATCAGTGCAGCTTGCTTGTTTTAGTAGCAACAAAAAACGAAAACAGAGCAGATATCACGCGGTTGATATTCCTGTTAACTATCAGCCCTTTCATATCATGTTCCAGTTTGAGATTTCATTTGAGTTTTCTGAAATTAATCAGAACTTTTCCTAAAATGGAATTTAACTCAAAATAAAAAGGTGATAAAACAATACAGATATTTAAAATGTGCAAATAATGAATAAATGGAGAAATCAATAATAAACTTTATTTTAAAAGCAGTAATATAATAAATAAATACAATTTAAAAAATAAACCAGAAGCTAGAATAAAAAGGTAGAGTTAAGTTTGCTTTTAAAAATATCAACTTTCCCCTCAGACCCTCTGTTCCACATATGCATGGAAACTTGTTCATTATCTTAACACTATCACCTTTTACTATACAGCATGTTTAACCTCATGGTTCAAATATTATTACTTTTAGCAACAAGAAGCTCCGTAACGTCCCAAACTACTTCATCATGAACCTGGCAGCCAGTGACTTCCTCATGGCCTTCACACAGTCCCCCATCTTCTTCATCAACTGCCTCTACAAGGAATGGGTGTTTGGAGAGATGGGTAACTCTAAGCTCTATCCTGTCCTGGCCAGTTTTTCTTTTTTAGACCACATTAGCTAAAATCACATTCTACTGCTGAATTGTTAATATGTTTGCACGTGTTCCTTCCACGCAGGCTGCAAGATGTACGCATTCTGTGGTGCCCTGTTTGGCATTGCCTCCATGATAAACCTACTGGCCATCTCCATCGACCGCTATCTGGTCATCACCAAGCCCTTGCAGACGATCCACTGGAGCTCCAAACGCAGAACTAGTCTTGCTATCGTCATGGTCTGGCTCTACTCTCTGGCTTGGAGTCTGGCTCCTCTAATTGGCTGGAGTGAGTTTCCTCCAGCTGGGGGTCTTTTTCTAATCATTCTCCTTCACTTGCCACAGAACTGAAGCTAATTAATAGTGTACATGGCACTCTGTTAGCTAACAGAGACAGACACTGTACTTGTTTCCAGGCTGTAGAAAAAAAAAAAACGGACATAGGAATTAATCTAACACAGTCGGTTTCTTATCTGCTGCACCTCAAACTGAAATATGAACATGGCCCCATGTCTAAAAACGTACAGTGCTATTGGTATTTTGCTCTATCTCGCTTCATGTAATTTAAAAATACATATACTGGATGTTCTTTTACCGTCGTAGGCTCCTACATCCCTGAGGGCCTGATGACATCTTGCACATGGGATTATGTTACATACACAACAGCCAACAGGAGCTACACAATGATGCTGTGCTGCTTCGTCTTCTTTATTCCACTGGGAATCATCTTTTACTGCTATCTTCTAATGTTTCTGTCCATACGGAAGACTAGCAGGTACTGTAACACTTATATCAGAGATTATCAGAGATTATATCTTAAGTATTCTTTGCTTGCAATATTTATAAACTGAGGTGCATGAGACACAGTACATGAATTTGGGTCCAGAAATGTCAAAGTTTCAAGACAAAATGCAGAGATCCTGTGACTATAGGTTACTTCTTTTCTTGGTGTTTGGCAACACTTAATGTAAAAGCTTCTGTTGTTTCTTACACTATGTTATTCCAGTGTGCTATTTCTATATTCCAGTTTGTGTTTATATTTTAAAAATATCACATACAAATAAGTATAGTACTAGTTTTAGGTATATATTTAGTACATGCTGTTGTAGCTATAGCTGTTACTAACTGTGTGTAATGAAACTGTGCTGTACATCTCCGAAAAGTCTGCTTGCCTTTGGGAATCACCGATTTAGACAAAAATGACCATTCCCACGAGGAAATGCATGAGAACAGTTCAGAAGCACATGTACAGACATATGTGCAGGTGTTCCAAAATCTTTCATTGTCTTTTGGACAGAGGGTAATTTAATTAACAAAACATAACTTGAAGTGTCCAGTATTCCACAAATGAATATAATATGCTCAGTTTTGTCTTTAAATGCCGCGTCCATCCTTTTCCACCTTAGGGAGGTAGAACGTCTGGGGACTCAGGTCAGGAAAACCACTCTCATCCAACAGAAGTCCATCAGGAGTGAATGGAAACTGGCAAAGATTGCCTTTGTTGTCATTGTGGTCTACGTCCTCTCTTGGTCACCCTATGCCTGTGTCACGCTGATTTCCTGGGCTGGGTGAGAATTTCTTGTCACATATTAAGGTTGTCACATTGTAATGCACAGTTTTTTGATTACGCTTGTAAATATTTGTATATTGGTTCCGTACGTAATACATACACTCTTCCTATAATGACAATTAAGTCAGCTACATGGTAAAAGCACAATTAATTTAAATTGCCCTAATATACACTGATGGACACCTCACCAGATGCAATGATTGTCCCTGTAAAGTAGAAAAATGCAACCAGTCGTACCGAAAGCAAAGTTAAGGGGATATGAAACTTCACCTCACTCCTTAAGAATATAAGCCTGTTACACTGAATTGTGTATCTTGCACTATTAGTCATGTTGTGTTTGTGCTATGTATTTCTTAGTGTGTCAACATGGACAGTCATTCAAGTTGAGCTGTTGTATAGGTGTACTGTACAGCAGCAACACATGCCATTTACTTTTAAAATAGTTTTTCTTCTTGCAGAAATGTATTGTCTGTGTATAGAAAGCTGAACTCCAGAAAATAATGCTGACACTATCTTCTTTCATTCTCCTAACATTAGCTTCCTGCATTCATTCATATAAGCAGTCACCAACTAAACACACAAGACGTCTTGAGGTGTTTGCGTCATTGTATTCACTCTGATTAGAGTGAAAATCTCCCTAAACGTGTCATTATATAATGCTGTCTCAGCAAGGCCCTGGATGAGTGACATATAATGACAGGGAAGTTGCTCATTTGTCCTCTGCTTATCCAGCTTATCACAGCATTCACTAAGCCACATGTCTCTTCTGGGCTGTACAGTAGTCTGGGATGTAGTTATGTAACTTTGAAATCACATCTTTCTCCTGCTCATTCACAGAGGGAAAGGTAGCCTTGCACACAAACACACTGATAAGCACCAAACATGATCAAATGGACTTAACCAACCCTCTCTAGCAGCTGGAGCATGTTGGATAATCCCCGACCAAATATACCCCTTCATTATGTTACAAAACACAGAGAGAGAGAAAAGGAGAGTTTTGGTGTCATGCCACAAACACACAGTTTTTTTTAAAAATGAACAAGACTGTTTGAATCTACAGTGACGGGAAGTTTTAAATCTGTTGTTGTCTCGTCCAGCCACTCCAACATCCTGTCACCGTACTCCAAGGCGGTTCCTGCAATCATAGCAAAAGCCTCCGCCATCTACAATCCCATCATCTACGCCATCATACACAACAAGTACAGGTAAGTAATGAATCATTGTATTTACTTTGACACTCTCTGTCCTCATGCTTTGTTAAGTGCAAAATTATTCTGAAAGCTGTGTGTGTTGTTCTGTACTCAACAGGATGACTCTGGCGGAGAAATTTCCCTGCCTGTGGTTTCTGTCTCCCACTCCTCGGAAGGAGTGCATCTCCTACTCCATCAGCGAGTCCTCCTTCAGAGACTCCATCATTAGTCGACAATCCACAGCATCGAGGGCTCACATTATTACTGCCTCCTCCAGCCCTTCCGATACGGTAATTGTACAAAATGAAGTTCCTCTCTGAATGTTGTTCAAGATTATGCTGCTATAACTTCTTTTCAGGCAGAATATGTGTGGTGATTTTGTAACTTTCAATCAGATTACTTCTTCCTGAAATTTTGCATTTAAAGATTTGAAATTGACTGACCAAACATTATGATACAGCATTATTTGCAATATGACCAATGCTGGCAGAAATGAGCTTTAGATTGGTATGACTGTCGAAACAAAACACAACATGTGTTAAAAAAAAATGATGGTTTAAAGGGGTAGCTGTGAACACTTTTGACCGAATCTGAATGACGTTTGGTTGATCAGACGATGACAAAATATGTTTAATCCCAGATAATCCAAGGATTTCCAATAAATATAAAGAAATCGCAACCAGCCTCTTTTTCTTAACAAACTAATGATGTTACACACCTTCTTACAGGTGACAATTATTTAAACATAGCCTTTGAAATCTCTGAGGCATGTACCTTATTTAAATGCATTTTGTATTTGTATCTTTTAAGTGCACTAAGGGGAGATGCTCCCACCAATTTTGTTGTACAACTTTTGTATGCAATGACAATGAAGGCTATTCTATTCTATTCTATTCTATTCTATTCTATTCTATTCTATTCTATTCTATTCTATTCTATTCTATTCTATTCAGATTATTTCTTTTTCCCTCCTGCAGGTTTTGAGGGATGTGGAGATGGAGCCCCTTGGCAAAAAGTCAGGGGACTCCTTCAGAAGTCTTCCTTCATACAGACAGTCTTGCAGAAGCAGGTCCTGTAAGAAACAGTTGGAGCGGAAGACAAGCAAGACCCATAGAGAAGACAAGGTGAGAAACCACAATGCATTAAAGTGTGCAGTTCTTTGACTCTTGTATTTGTTCATTCATTTTGGCCTGGATTCAGTCATACATCCCACATTCATGATTCGGACAGTATTTTGTCCTTGTGTATCTCTAAGTGTTTCTGTACGTTTTTTTAAAAAATTTGTTTTGTTCTAACATCGCCAGCATCCACCCACCATGAGTGAACCACTGAGCACCTGTGACCCTCAACTGGTTTCAGGCTCTCTGACCATCGCCACTCTCCCCCTGCTAGTTCTTACCAGGCGGCGCAGCCAGAGTCTGACCAGTGAGATTTCAGACAAGAAAGGCGACGCCTGCAATAACCTGAACAGCCACAAAAGCGACTCTTTTGATTGCCTGAATTTTGGAAGCCTCCCGTCCTCTGATCCTCAGGACATTCCACGTATAATCGTCATCAGTCCCACCACTGAGAGCAGCCTCATCAAACAGGACAGCATGTGCTTAGAAGAGACCATCGCGGCAATGGAGAACAATTTTGTTAGTCGAAACTTCTCATCAGAAGTCTTTGAGGCAGTGGAGCTACTCTCTTGACATGCTGGACACTCATTTCTGTTACATAAACATTATTTATTTTCATTTCTTACACACTAAACTCTTTCTCTATAGGCCCACACTTGTGCTGGCTATGGACAGAGCACTCATCTGTTTTTAGAGTCATCCTTTAAATCAACATGTTGCCACTCTGTTGCTCAGATAAGTGATGTGCAGAAGAAGAGCCAGTATGGCGAATGAAACAATATAACCTGGCTCTGGTATGCAGTGTGCAGTGTTTGTCAGGCTCTGGCATGGACACGGGCACCCTAAGGGGCAGCATGGGTTGCTGCATGCTTTTGTTAGATCCCTCAAAAATGACAGGTGTAACAACATATTTTCATGAGCTCAGGGCTCAGGCTTGACAGGCTAGATTCTGAGTTTAACTCTTGAAGCTGACATCTGTGAAACTGTGATGTAAAGTTTTGAACTGAAATGATTAAATCTGAGTTCTTTTGGGAATCAGTGCAGATCTGATGGAGAATGAAGAACAGACATTTGCTTCTGTAGGGATGACACCCTTCTGCTTTTTCCTTAATATTAGACAATATATGTTAAATGTTAAACAGCATGACAACACATCAAAAACATGGATAACACAAGTTACGTTTGAGTGCTGTAATCACAAAGAAATTAACAGAACAAAGACAGCAAAGCAATAACATGAGGTTGTAAGAATGCACTTAAAGTATATATATTCATTTTCTAGTCTTGTGATGCTATTTCCTTAAGGCAGTATGGACCTCTCCAACTTTTCACTGGCAGCAAGACAGTGGTGTAATGAAAAAAGTGAGGCTTTTTATGCTGGTCAAAGACTGAAGCAGGATCAAATGTGTCTCATAAAACATTTCTCTGTGGTGACTTGTGTTGCTCATCGTATAAAACTACAAGGATTATTGTGACGTGAATCAGTTCAGATGTGATATCTGTACGTTTTTTTGTACATTACAAACATTATGATGGAAACAAGTTGGAAAAGCACTTTTGGCACATTTTCATCAGTCTAAGAAGAGCAGACATATAAATCCAATAACTCCTCGTCTCAGCTCTCTGCCAGTCAGGCTACACCTCCATCACCAGACAGAATACTAATATTGGATGATTTTTACAAAACCCTGGATTACATTCAAGGACAACCTTTAAACATTTTTTCAATATCTGCACATGCTGCTGTATGGTTAAAGGGAATGATTGTGACTCTGGCAAACAAACTATGGCTTGCCGGGACAGCTCAGTAAAAGTCAGTGTCCTACAGAAGACAATAATCATTTATGCACAAGGAAAGTCTCAGCATTTAAATCTTTTTTCATCCCTAACAGATTATTTTAATTATTTGCTGTCTGTGCAGCTAAACACGCCAAATCATGAACCTAAAAATCTGTATAAATGATTAATACTGGGGGGGATTTTTAGGTTTAATGTCTGCACCACATAAGCCATTAGAGGAAAAAAAATACTCAAAGTGATAAAACTGGATATGTAGTTTGGTTGGAGCTCTGCTTTAAATCCTCATTTTGTCACCAAACTTCATTCGTAAGGTCCAGTATTTGAGAAATTATATTTTTGAGAAATTAGGGCCACTATAAAGGTAGAAAAGCACATTTCAAAATTCTAAAGCTGGAGGTGAATGAACGCTGAACTGTGATTGGTGAATGACGGTTAATGCAGCTAATTTTGGTCTGTAGCTGCCATATGGACAAGCAGATGACTGAAAAAACTCACATGGCTTACTGAAGGTCATTTCAGTTTAACATTACACCTTATTAAATGCTGTGAGTACTTTTTAAAATGACTATCATTAAAATAATACATTTCAAATGATGTTAAAGTAATCAAGCATCAATGGCAGGCAACATTAGGAGGGCTGCTAGTCTTGTGGTAAAGGCTACACTGTGACCTTAGGCATAATTAATCACTCGTCCTTCTCCTTCAGTTTCAAAGGTGCCGAAACAAACTTTATTTAGATTATGTCTCCCCAAGAGAATAATGCTGACCATTCTGAACATGTCTGACTTCCCAGGGATTTCCTTCACTGCTAAACAAGATCTTTTTTCTGCTTGTCCATCTGTCACTTTCTTTCACATTAATTTGACAACTAATACCAGAGAGGAAACGTCCAGTGCTCACTATATAAACTACGCTTTGCCTCCAACAGAGCCTAGTTTGACATAAGAAATGACATATGTTATATGTTGTAAATAGGATATGCTTAAAAGATTATTTAGAATTCTCTCTGAGCTGAACTTGTCAGCATTATCAACACAACACTCCCTTTCATTTAAGAAGTATACAGTATAAGTGCAATATAAGTACCTGTAATCTGTGATGGAGCCAGACTACTCACACTTAGGTGGTACTATTTTATATTTTTCAGCAAACTAACTGCGCTTTTTTTTTTTTTTTTTTTTTTTTTTTGGTTACTCACGCCTGTCATTCGTTTATGCAAGACTGCCATGTAGAAATACATTAGAACTGAGTATAATAAACTTTTTTTTAAAGTAATGTCAGTTTATTAAAATTCTGTAACCATTGCTAAACTTTTTAATAACCGATATAGGTTATCATAAAATTACAGCTTAAATTACAAGAAAATAAGTAACCATAAGACCCTTATGGTAAAACTGTTCTTGTTCTGCTCAGGTTGAACTCCTAGTTCAGACATCACAGTCTGTCCAAGAGCTTCAACTAAATCCACAGCTAAACCTAAATAATACACTTTTCAACTAATGAAAATATCTAAAAACAGATTCTCTGTTGTTTTTTGCATATAAAAAAGCAGATACATAGGTATCCTGTCTATACACTTTTCAGTGACAATAATGCAAAACCAAATCAAAACGATTTTGAATTGCTGCCAAATCATTGTAAATATTTCCTGGTTGGTCAGAACAGCTCGGCTGTATGTGGTTGAATGTGGGGTGACTGCTGTTAAAATGCATCTGTGTGGGAACAAAGGCCACAGAGAAATGTTTCTATAAAACAAACTGGTAGTCACAGGATGCAACTCCAGCTCCTTGTTTCTACACCTGCATAGCTGTCTAACGTGCTTCACTGTTGTTTGTGTGCAATGACCAGAAGGGTGGCCTCCTCAAACTGCCCCTCGGCTCTGCCCCTGCTTGTAATTACAGCAGATTTCAATTAAATCATGTAGGTGATAGTGCAGGTTCAGAAAAGTCATCATTTGTTCACCCGATATGCATAATTTCCACATCCCTGACTGAGCACTGTTTTCCCTCTGGACTGAGCATTTGAGTTATTTATTTTTTCAAGATTTACTCACAATAACCATTCTTTATTGTGTTCCCACGTTGTGGACTGATTGTGTGATGTGTTTTTTTTTTTCATGCCACGCTGCTGCTGTTTTATGTACTGCTCTCTTTACTTTTGTGGTAATGAACAATATCTAAATATATATATAAATGAATTTATTTTCATCGTTTGTGACAAGCTGAAGAGAACTGTGTGAACTCATGGTACTTTTACAATGTTTAAACTGGGGTTTGTTTTCACCAAAGTCATGTATTTAAAATGAATAAACCTGTATAGAACTCCAGTTTGCACTACTGCTTTGCTGCGAAAAGCAGATTATACATACTCTTAAGTATGCACAATGTGTGAGCAGTGGCAAACTATGGCAAAACATATTGACTGCCTTTTGCAAAGAAATCAATAAGTAAAAGGTTTTAAAATGTAAAATAGAATAGAATAGATGAATGTCTTGGCTTTGGCATTGCTCACATGGGTGTGAATGTAAGTGAATGTTTCATGAAAACTCTTGTCTTTCCAGAGGTTTAAATTGATCTGACTGTCCAAACAAGAAACATGCTCAGATTTTGCTGGAGGGAGAGGAGGGTAGTCTATTGTTACAGCATCTTTTACATGCCTTTCTGGAAGCAAAGCCTTTGGATTTTGGGATGGCATGCTGTGCGCTGGTTTTCACTGTCACTTTCCAGGCATTCACAGACCCTTCGAGGATAAGTGATTGATTTTTCAACATTTCACAGCAGGAAAGCACTCTGCTCTGATTAATGTGGATATGTTCCAGTCATGGTTGCCAGTTCCTGGTCTCTAAATTGTGCATTAAGTCGACATGTCTGTGATTAAACAATGTCTGTTTTATTATAAAGAAAGCAATAACTCACTAAAAAAAACCCACGAAAAACAAGATGCTTACCGGTTAAACATGTCCCGAGTGTCAGAAGAGCAGTGTGAATTATTACATATGTAATGACAGTAAATGACCACTGGAGGGAGGTAGGGAATCATATTTATGAAGTCTATGAACTCACTCAATGTCTCTTTTTTTCTTTACTTTCTCTACTTTCTCTGCAGTCATCTTTGGAATAAGGTTCACCTGTGATCTCAAACATTACCAAAAAAGACATAGTAAAAAAGTTTGAAAACATATTATGATTACCATGTTATCAAACAGTATTATCACACTGATTCTGTTCTTGTTAGACCTTTGCCCAAAAAGGGAGGTAATTATTTATAATCAGGATCAGAGACTGAACATATTCTCAATTTAAAAAAATACAGCATCCTATATCCCCCCAAAAAACTAGCTGATAATAAGGTATAAGCAACTACATCATAAAACCTCTGCTACCCAGTCAAGCAATATTATTCTTTCAGTGTTTTCTACTCATCCACTCAACAACTTTGTGCAAGGCAAGTGTGTGTGTGTGTGTGTGTGTGTGTGTGTGTGTGTGTCAAAATGAGAAAGAAAAGAGATTACATCACCACACAGGGCAGCAGGAGCGCGTGCCTTGAAACTCGGCTGCTCCCAGCTGAAACTACTGCATAATAACCTGTTAACAAGCATAACTGGCCCCTGATGTAAGTCATACCTCTAGGCAAATGAATGCGGTCACTTCCATTATGACAAACCCATGTCCTGCCAGTGTTAAGGGTTTTGTTTGCACGCTTGAGTGGACTTACTGGTCTGAGATCTGCCTTTATTTGGCTTCACAGTAAACTGCAGAGGTGGATTTTTGTGAAGATACTAACAGAGGAGACCAATTAAAAGAAAAAAACAACATTAGGGATTTTAGTAAGGTGTTCAGTCAACACTTGGGTTCATAGCACATGGACACTGATTGTCCAAGTTGCTGCAAATCTACTGGACAATGGATCACCATTCAGATATTACAGATGTTCCCTAAGTGAGAGTTTTGGCGATGGAGGCATTGTCATCCTGGAGGAGACCACTCCCATCAAGACAGAAATGTTGCATTATGGGCTCCTCCAGAATTTGCAATGCAGAGACTTTCTTTACTGGATCCAAACCATCCCAGCAAAATCCTCCTCACAGCATAGCAAAGCCACCAGATCCCCTCGCTGTAGGGTCAAGATTCAGGCTCTTCCTTCACCCTTCCGTATAAATAAATAAAACTAGATTTCACATTTCCATTTTAATCTCGGACTGAACTGACGGTCTACAGAAAATTCTGGAACACCAACCTTAAACCGACCTTGACGCAGTCACTGCGCCTTGCAAATACAACAACCAACCAACTCTCCCTCTCCTCATCACTGTAGCTGAGAGCCCGAATAACAGGCGCATCTACAAATCAAAGGACCTTTGCAATCAGGGGTAATTAATTTCATGCCGTGTTGAGCCCACTCTCCAGCTGAGTGCGTAATGACGCTGCGCCATTAGGGATCCATCTCACCAAGAGCGCAATAAGTGGCGACAGATGTCAAACCAAAGGAAAACGGTGCGAGGACTCCGGAGAGGACGCAGACCTGCTGCAGGAGAGAGAGACGGTGTGTCCCATGTAGTATTTGTTTACCTTTGTGTGAAGTAGGTAGTAGTTTCTGTGCTTCTATTTCATTTAGATTTTTGGTAGATCTTTCCTTGGATGCTTTTGCTGGTTTTCTGGTGGGTTTGTTACTATATACATAAAAACACACATTTGCTACTGCAAGAGACTGTAAAGTTTCTCCAATGCTTTTTTTTTATAATATGAACTGAAGTGGTGAAGTTGGTGTTGTGATACACTTCCGGATCTGGTGCATTTGGTAAACTGGTGCACACCTGATGTTCAATTTGTGCTATTTTAAAAAGTGAATCTGGACTAATGGCTGTGATTGCAGCAGGGAGGGAGGAGGGAGTGAGCAGTATAGAAAAGGGGGGGTTGGGGGTAGTATTGATGTTTGGCTGAGCTTCAGTCTGTGCTGAATGAAGCAGATGCTTTGATCATCCCCTGAGACCCTGCTGCTTCTAAAGCTCTGCCTCTGGTCACTGATACATGGGCTAGGATGGCAAGTGTATACACGCGTTCATGCTTCTGCCTTTATGAGGACCCTCACTGACTGTGCAGCCTTAATTGTAACCTGACTCCCAAAACCAAACCGTAGACCCCACAGAGCCTTTTGAAGGTGTGTCCCAATGTGAGCTAAAAATGTCTTCATTTTCTACAAATGTCCTTAAACTCCCAAGATCTAAAACTCAAATTGTGCCCTACAAAGATACACTACACATCCACACCCTACATATTAAACATCCTAAGCATCACTTTCTCCACCTCTTCCCATCCCTCTGTGATCTTGTCTGCCCTGCTTCACCTCTTCTTCTTTGCATCCTGTGTTTATTTCTTCCCTCTTTTCCTGCAGTCAACACAGAACAGCTGCTGTCTGCAGGAGAGGAAGGAAGTGAGGCACTGGAAAAGTCACAGAAGCCTACTCAGTGCAGCAAATATGTGGTGTGTGTGTGTGTGCATGTGTGTTTCTGTGTCTATGCTTCTGGATTTATGGGTACATATTTGCCTAAAAGTGCCAGGAAGCACCCGAACCATGCATAATTCATTATGCACCAAAGCCTGTGTCATCATATTAAGGCTATGATATAATGAAAGCAGTCTGAACGAGGCATGCTATATCTATCATCAAGCGTTATGACAAGCTGTCAAGTCAGAATACTTTGGGCATTATGGGATGGCCATATCACATTCAAGTGTATCTGTAATCTAATCATCGAGTTACAGAAGATATTATAGGGTATTATGAGCTTTGGCAGGAGGGAAGTTTACTGTGGTCATGTTGTCATGGTTTAAATAATATTATACTCAAAACTAGGCTAAAGCTTTGTCCCAGTATACACCACTAACACTATTTAATAGGCTCTACATGCCATTTTTAGCAGTTAGTGTCTAAGAATTATTGTACTGTACTGTTTTAGTTCAATGATAATAAATGTGCATCAGCAGGCATCAATCATATCTCAGCTGCTGCTGGTTTTAAGCTTGGAAACTCCAAAAAACATCAAGATAAATGTTTTTCCAAAGATTTTGTGTTTACATTTTGTTTTCCAACATGTTCCTGGAGCTGTCTCATCTCTTCCTGCAGTTGTTCTCCAACTCCAAATACCTGCTCCATTTCCTTTGTGCATTGCATTGTTAGTGAAAAGTGTCCAATCATTCAAAACTTCTTCGACAGCTGTACATAAGCTGTGATGGTTGACTAACTTAATTGTGTCATTTTCTCAGTGACAACACGCTACAAGCTCAATACATATAGACAGACACAGTATACTGCAGAGTGAGGAATATCTCTATAAATTCCTGCTTGTGTTCATTGAATTAAGAGGAACAGTATTGCAGCAAAAACCATACTGATGATTTTGTCTGTCTGAAGAGAAGTTCACGGTTTATTCTTAGGGGAGCGTGAATGTGCTCATTGAAATTCATCCGTCTGTCCGTTACATTTGATTAATTTTGCAAAAATGGAAATGTATGCTTGAGGGTGATACTGCAAAAAAAGAAAGGTCTCTGGCTCGAGTGTTTATCACTGTGTCTCCAAACAGGAGGTGGACAGAATGATTAGGAGCAGCTGATCCCAGAAATCTTAAGTGGTGGAAGGTCTCTTTGAAATCTGTCTCTGAGGCAACATTACACTTGGCTCTAAAATGCTCCCCTTTGATTGACCCAGACTCGACCCAAGCATTAGGCAATTTTGTGTACAGTTTGGTCTGTGTGTGTGTGTGTGTGTGTGTGTGCGCACCTGTCTGTTGATGTCTATAGCCAGATTTCCCTCAGTTTATCTTTCTTAGGATGGACAATCATCTGGGCCGAGCCGTCTGTCTCCCAGTGCGCTTGTCCGTCTGTCTCTGTCTGGCTGCCTGGTAAGCAGGGAGGAATACTTTCCACTGTGGAGGCGAGTGGTTATAAACAGGGACTGAGCTTAGACAGGAGATATGGGCTTCTGACAATAAGCTCATCTCTGGATTCCAGGCATGCTCTCTGCAATTCAGTATTTTTGGACAAAATGCAAATCTTACTCATAACTTGTGCTGCACTGTTGCCAAAAATCATGCAAAACTTCTTTTTTTTTTACATGTGACTTCACCTGTGTTTACAGACGGCTATGGCAGAAATGGGTGCAATTATTTGACAGTAACTATGAAAAAGTAATCTTGAGACATATTTAAGGCTTTACATAAAGTTGTATATGTTACTGACTGTCCTATGACAACACTGGGAGAGATAAAGCTACTGCACTGATCCTAGCTGTGCCTTGTTCACAGTACAGAGGAGGGTTGGGGGATTAGTTAGGCTTATATCAGTCTGGAAGGGTTAGACTGATTAGATGGCTGGCAGACAAATACTCTCCACAATATAAACAGCAATATCGTTTATCTGTCTATCTGTAGACACAATAAGCACGTATTAGCAAGAATTAATGTTGCATATAGAATAATCAATATGATTGTAGAGTTTACTGTTAGTCCGTGTTCTCAGTATTTTAGGGGCAGTATTTGCCCCATTTCTTCCAAGTTCAACAGTCTAACTGACAGAAAATACAGAAATTCCAATTTCTCTTTTACATTAATCAAAGCTCCATTGCCAAATTTGTTTGCAGAAAAATAAATCCTACTTTCTAGTGTTTGTAAATTTTTAAATCCTAGTCCACAGAAAAGGTTTACAGAATAATCTTATCAGATTTCAGCTTATAGTTAGGTAAGTTCATGCCGGGGAGCTGCCCACTATATTTATAATGTATTTACTGTATAATTTAAACATTACCATTTTTCTGTTTTGACCTGAAATGCCACATTTTTACACAATAGAGATTATATATGTGTCGTGTCCCTCCAGGTTTGATCATGTGTGTGTGGATGGGTGTGAGCAGCTGGCAGAGTAGGGGAGGGTGTCCCCCTTTTTATTCACGTGGATGATGCATTAAATGTCATTTAGAGGGCCAGATTATCATACCATTAAGGGGTGGAGCTCGTCTTGGTGGGAGCATGTGTGTTTGGCTGCAGGCTGCTAAGCTGTGATCATTAAGCATGTGGAGAGGTGAGCATATGGGGACTGGAATAGAGCATTTGACAGAACAAAGGACTGTCAGGGTGTCTGAGGTTTCGTGCTGTTGCACACTCTCTATTGTTAGTGTTTGATATCATTATCCTGTGGCCCCAAATCTCCTTTGTTCTCTCTGTTACGCTTTCTGGCCATTGGCTGTTTGTGACATATACAAGCAATTGGTCAAATGTCTTTAAACAGTGAAACACACTGGTGGGCCCATATATTAGAAATTATATCTCCATGGGACTAAAAACTAGGAACTTTGTCACTGGAGAATGATGGGACATTGACACAAGACTTCATTTATTATGAGTCAGTCTTTTGGTTACTACTTGGAAGGTCGGGTTAAAAATGGTCAACCTGAAACCAACTTTTGTGCAGTTTTCATTAAATGTGTAGACGATACATTAAAATTTTTCTGTGAGAAAAAATATTTAGCTTAAAGTTGATTAGCACGGGCCAAATAAGCACTAATTCCTCAGCACTAGTCATTATAGTGACTGTAAACTAGTTGAATATTGTCACCTTCTTGGGGCATTTTGCATGTCCCTATGATGTGCTGCTACTGTACTCAAAATAAGTTTAAACTCAGTGACAAAGTAGGAAATAGTATGAAGTTCCTCAAGCTCACCTTAAAGTAAAATGATAAGGACAGCAGAATGGTGACTTTTTAGCAGCCATGGTAGGCTTCTTATCACTTTTATTTAATAAGTCTTTAGCCAGACCTCAAAAATAATCTATTTTCCATCACTGTGATTTTTTCTGAAACTTAACTAAATAGTTTTAGTCGTGCAAAACCCACCTTAATTGTTGATCAGTTCCAAATAGCTCATAAGCAAGTTTGGAGAGAATTGACATTTTTGTTCATTTTGGAATGAGGATGATCAGGACATTGTTCGTAGTGCCTGTATTATTCAGTATAATATGTACTCTTCTCTTTCCAGTTTTACAGTGTCAGTACTTCTTGCAGGATACAGGTTTGATAAAATCGCCTCAACCTTTTCCTTTCTCTCTGTGGCTTGTTCCGTCCACATCTGATTTCCTGTTTGTCTGTTTACCTTGGACACTCCTGACCTTAGGTCTGTTAGGATGTCATGGTAACTGCTGTTGTGCTTCGTTGTTGCAGGATGCAACATACATAATCAGCAGCCTGCACTGATTTAAATTACATAAACAGAAGCTGCTGACTTTGACCTGCTTCCTCCAGTCGCAGACAGGTCTGAGAAAAGTTACGTCCCATAGATTCCAACAAGGCTGACCAGGGTTTGTGCATGTCATCTCCCCATATAAAAGGTGCTTTTAGTCCTCTTTACAAGCGGCATGAGCAACCATCTGTGCTAGCCTCGTATAAACACTGTGCACTTTGTAAATGAATTTGCTGTAAAACGTGGGTTAGCTCTATCCCCAGCAAAACCCTTCAGGTCTGCAGCGGAAACAAGGTTAATGACTCTTTCTTCTCTGCTCCTCCCAGGATTTGCTCGACTATTGTTCAACCTCGGTGTGCTGTAGAAGTAAGCACCGTCAATGTTAGATACACTGTGGAAATGTTCATTAGCTGGATAATGAAACACATCTTATATATATATATATGTGTGTGTGTGTGTGTGTGTGTGTGTGTGTGTTGTTTTGTGCATTTAATTGCATACTGTGTGTCCGTCATGATGCTATGCCCATTCAGTTTGCTACGTGCTGTTGTGTTCGACTGTTTATTGCCCCCTCCTGTCTCTTTTTTTAGATCGCTTTTGGTTCACTTTGCTTTTCTTTCTTGAAGATCTTTCAGTGTTTCTCCTTCCACATTTTTCTCATCAAATCTTACATCCAGCATCTATCTCAGACTTCAGCTCTCCATCAACTCATGCATATTTGCTGCATTGTCTCAAAACACCGTCTTTCATCTGCAGACTCTTTAGGTTGCTGTCGGCCTATAGCTGAACAGTGACCACAGTGCAGAGTAAGACTTGTCGAAGATTTGTGTGTGTGTGTGTGTGTGTGCGTGTGTGTGTGTGTGTGTGTGTGTGCGTGTGTGTGTGTGTGTGTGTGAAGGGTGGTCAGGGCCAAGAAAGGAATGGGATGAGTGTTTTATTGAGTGACTACTATATCAGTATAAATACAAAGTCAATATTGATCTGTCTGGGCTCGGAAAGGGGAATGGAGAAAATCCAGTGCAGAAGGAGAAGAATTGCCAGCTGTCTGGTCATAAATAATGGTGGGACTGGTAAATAAACAAAGTGGAAATGAGGGAGCTGCACTTAGGCACTAGACTGCATGTGTATATGAAAGAAAATGTGCTTCTCTTTGCCAAAACACACTGAGATTATAGCAGCGATTATGTGATTTAATTGGTTGATTGCTTGTTCCTTCAGATTGCAAACTGGAAGGGCAGAGACATAACCCACACAAAAAAACATTGATTTACACACTTTAGACTAAGCAGTAATTGAACTGGAGCAAAGGAATGTGGGAGATAGAGTAGAAGTTAACGTAAGAAGTTGGAGACAGAGCCCATTTAATGACAGTTTGAATTAACAATATACTTCTCCTCAAGCCTTATTGTTGTACAAATAGTGCTGCAGTGGTTAAACAACAATAACAGAGGAGCTAAGGTGATTTTGAGCTTACACATCCACTATTATACAGTTGATCCTCTAGCAATGACCTCTGAGAGACCTTTTAACTGCAGCCTTTGGGATGTGTTCTTGGATCGTGATCTGGTTCTGGCTGGTTCCACCTTAAATGAAGCAGGCTGCAGCACTGAGTCCATGTTCCCAAAATATCCGGATGAAAGATAAACCGTCCCCTCTCCTTTGCTCCTCTCTCCCCCTCCCTCCCCTTGTCATTTTCTCTGTGTGCAATGCTCCCACACTCTTCTCCTTAATCCCCCCTTCAACCCCCTTTTCCTCCCCTCTTTACCTCCCCCCCCACCTCATTTTTTTCTGAGTGTTGTCTCCTCCCATACCCTAATCTCACCCTTCATATTATCTCCTTGATTTCTCCTCCTCTTCTGTGTTCCACTCACTCCACCCAACCAGTGACTCCCCTCCTCTTTCTCCTCCCTCTTCTCCTCCCATCCTAACCTCTACCCATTCGTCCTCTCGCCTCCCTTTTCGTCTCTCCCCTCCTCCACCTTTCCCCTCCCCTCTGTCATTAACTAGTATATAAGAGCATTGCATCCCTCTCTACCTCTCTCACACACACACAGTGTGTTTGCTGGGAAGGGGATAGTCCAGGGGAAACTAGGGATTAAACTGTCTACCTGAACTCTGAAGGAATTATTTTCCTCTCTGGAATTTCCATTTAAGAGGTACAGCCTTTTCTTTCATACAATAATAACACTAAATAATAGGAAATGTGCAGCAATTATATTAATATTAGCTATGTGAAGATCTTCTGGTGAGAGTTCCTATTTATGCTACTGAACTGCAGGTCCTATAGTGAGATAAAAATATTATTGTGTTGCCTTGCATGTGTTTGTATTTTTTACTTGCTTATAAGTGTGTAACCAGCTGTAGTGATGAAAATTATGTTATGTATGTGCATTTTTTTCTCTCTTTACTGATGAATGGCCTGTTTTCTTTTCTCTTTTTACCTATTCTTAAGATCACAATACAGAATTGTGATCTTGACCCCCCCGCCCCCTTCCTTTGTGTTCCTCATTTGAGCATCCACCACTAAATCTTTTCCTCTTACTCCCTTTGTCTTATATTACCAAACAAAAACAAATGTAATGTATGCTTTTCTTCCATATCTCCCCCCTAGATCTTGGAATAACATCTTAACAGGAGCCACTGCACTACTGACCAAATTCTTGTCCATCGTCGAAAGCCCGTCACATCATCACAATCACTTGATCTGCAAAATATTTTCCCACTGTCAGCATCATCACTTGTCGGTCAACATCGTCGAGGCGACCATGAGCAGCAACTACAGCGTCACTCTCTCAGGCCCTGCCCCCTGGGGCTTCAGGCTGCAAGGAGGAAAGGACTTCAACATGCCCCTCACCATCTCCAGGGTAAGACTACACCACACTCAAACTCACTCTGACTGACAGGAGCACTTGATAATAGGTCCACTTTAAATCATCATATCTCACACATTGCAGTAAAAGCTCATGTTTTAAATCCATACACATACACGTAAAGTCTTTCATCTCAGGGCAGCTGTAGAATGGCATTCCAGCAAGGCCATGTGGCTTTAGAGTGATTTAAAAGACTGATTTCTATGCTTTTTCCCATCAACCATCTCCATCTTTCCACTACCTTGCTTCAATTCTCTGGTCCCCTATACTCATCAACCCCCACCACCACGCCCATGATAGCTCCCCTGAATCATATGCCATCTGTCATGTATTGACCGCACAGGAAACCTTTTCTCGCTTTCTGTGCATTCCACTTCACTTTGAGTGTCTGTATTGAAACTGCAGCAATCAAAGTTCTGGCACGCTGAATCTTGGCTTCAGTCTCTGTGCTTGAAAAAGTAACTTGATGGTCCCTTGGTTTCTTTGCTTTTCAGTGTCTACTCCCAACATTACCTCTCATTAACCTCCCAGTGTGCTGCTCATTCACACATCAGTGTTTACACACCCTTTAAAGTTATTGTGAACCTGAAATGTGATAATAATTTTCTAAGTTTGTTCAGGCTTCTGTTCTGTTCTGCTTGAATTTTCACTACACCGGCATACATATATATTCACACACACATACACATACACACAGTCACACAAAAGTTACTAAAACTGGCAGTGTACAGACTTATGGCAACATGAGTCTGATGATGAATAGCTGGCCAGGTCCTGTGCCAGTCCCCCTTGGGGCCGTTTTGGGTTGCCATGTTTGTGTTATTACTTTGGATGTGATACTTTTCCCACTAACTGAAGCCATGTGAATTTTTTTTACCACATATGTGTGTTTCTGTGTGTGTGTGTGTGTGTGTGTGTGTGTGTGTGTGTGTGTGTGTTTGTGTCTGGGAGTGCAGGCATGGACTCAAAATCCTGTTTATTAAAAATGAGAGAAAAAAAATGACAGACAAGAGACAAAAATAGAAGAAAAAAGAAATAGAGGAGCTAAAATTATACAGCGACATGTCGGATTATCTTGTATGAAATGAATTTTTAGTTGTGAGCTGTTATACCTGAAAGAAAACAGACTCTGAAAAGTGTTGAGCATTGCCAAAGATGCATTTCAAAGAAAGATAAATTGAAAGAAAGCGTGAGGTGGATTCTCTTATTCACAAAAAAAAAAAAACTGGCAGTAAGGAAAGCGTAATTGTCTCAGCCACCCTGACCTTTGCTGCTGTATCACAATGACAGTTATATGGTGTGAAGTTTCATGAGGTTGACAGGAGTGCAAGTAAAGTACTGATGTAAGTTTTGGGTGCTGATATAGTAAATGTTAATTGTTTTTGCATTTAAAAATAAAAAAACAAATGCTTCTATTTAAGTGTAACAGTGCTGCCTGAGACGTTGCACTGTAGAACATGAGTAGAATAAAGACAAACTGAACCAATGAACTCCACAAACCTTTGTAAAACTCTACCCTTCTCATCATCTGTCTCGCTTATCCAGGTGGTTTTTACAGTTATGAAGATCTTATTTATGTCTCAAATCACTGTTCTGTCCTCAAACTACCTTTTTATTGCTTTTGTCATGGAAAAAAGCAAAAAATATCTGAGGCAATGTGTCCTATTGCAGTTTATTGGGGCTTATTTCTGTTTGAAAAAAAGTAAAGAGAGAGCATTGTCTGATTTCTTGCAAATAGCAGTGTGTCTTAGGAGATTTGCAAAGACTGAATTGAGTAGGTTAATAATTCAACATTGAATCTCTAAAAGGAGAGAAATAGATGAGCAGAGATGAGGCAGAGGAGTATAGCTGGTGCATGTGCTGCATGTTGGGTGGTATAGATATGCAGTGAAACCATATACACACAGTATACTGAGTCTAGTCTTGAAGAACTGATGACAGGCAGTTTAAATTACACAAACATATGATGTCAGTCAACAGATCATCTATCCAGATCTGCATCTCTGTCCTCTGCATTCTAATCATACCTTTGTGCGTAACTTCCTATTTGTTTTCACTCCCTGTTTCTCTTTATATATCGTTCACTTTGCCTTTAGCTGTTAGATCTTATGCAACACATGACTCACTCTTCACAGATGCAGTTTTCTCGACACAAGAATCAAACCAAACCCTAATCTTATCCACCCTATTAAATCCAGTTTATGATGATGAAGGGCAGCGCTCCTGACCGCCGATCGCTGACACATACGCACGTTATATGGAAAAACACACACACACACACACACGCTTGCGTACACAATAGAAACACACAAACATGCTGTGCTCTGCCAGTCTAACCATACAGTTGGTTCTGAGAAGAGACCACAGAGTAGGGGTTATTAGGGAATGCAGCAATACTGCCAAACCACAGTTACCCTAACAGCTGCAGTTGCTAAGCTCTCTACATATGTGGATATACAGTGTGTTCCGTTTATGGCACTCCATGTACCAGCGGTGTTACCGCTCTGTAACAGTGTTGCATCTTGGGGGTCCAGTAGTTGTAACCACCACTGTATTTCCTGGGGTATCTGCCCGCTGACTGCTGTTCATGCAAACTGTCCATGCGTTTTTGTTTTTTTTTAATGGTGTAGAAAAACAGTTTTTTAAGAGGCCGAGATTGATGGTACTGTTTCTCTAAGTGCCAGTGAAACATTTTAACATGGCTTCCCTTTTTGTCATGGCCCATAAATGAAGGAGGTTTTCAGTAAAGAGATGGGTTGCTGAGGTTACCTCAAATATATTTATTCACAGAATGCAGCACTTTAGACATATCTGGGATTAGTTAAGCAAGTTTTTCCATAAAAGCTAATACCCTAATGCACAGCTGGATAGTACAAGTCTCATTTATATTTAGGCTAACATGAATGTTGATGCTTTTACTTAAAGTGGCTTTTAGTAAGAACAACGTATTTTGGTCAGCGATGAGTAGCTGCTTACAAGCTCAGAGAGAGAGAGTAATGGAAGCTGTAACATTTTAGTTTAGTCTCTATCAGGCTAACTTGCCTTTTAGAGCAGCAAACACATGGAATTGGATTTCATGCCAAAATTATTTCGGGGAAATTGCTTGTAGAAAAAAACTCCACCTAACCCCATTAAAAAACTTTCTTGGAAAATTAATTTACTCATTTTATTGTTCAGAATCTTTCTCAGGAATGAGGTAGAGACAGAAAACACCTGCCCACAACACTACCCCCCAGTTAAATACAAAGCACAGTGAATCAATATTTAAACCTTTCTGGAAGCCCCATTTACAGGATCCACTGCTAAAATAATTTAAGGGAAAGTAACCCAGGGGAGTAGATGCATTAAGCTTCTAAGAATAGATGCATCATCTCACAGGTCAGCTCCCATGACCACACCCACTTACGGGACATACTGGTCTCAGATCTGCTCCCCTATTTTAAGCTGTCCTGAGGCGATGCTGAATATTATTTAGACTGCATTTTGGGTGCATGAAAAAAACACACTAAAGAATAGATTTTTGACTTATTACACATAGAGACATTCTTTCCTTTTGTTGTAAACAGTCAAAATGTCTCATGTCTCACTCACAAAATTGTGCATCCTCGAGGTTTTGGTGTGTTGAATGCATTTCCTTCCTTATGACATGTTTGTACGCACAGTTTCTGGAACATTTCGAAACCTATATTGTGCTCTCTGTTAACCAGTCTTTTCTTAATAGCAGTCTTTTTCTTTCCAGCACATTGCTACCACAAAGCACAAACTAAACAGGAACCCCTTGTAAAAATGTGGATAAGAATCACTGTATGTGTTTCATTTGTTTATTGTAGTTTGCATTAAATATCTGTGTACGAATACAACAGTGATATGTTACTTTAAATATTTATTTTGGAGTGTTTGATATTTTAGATAAAATATTGTTCATAGTATGTGTATAATAGCACATCTTAATGTCATCACTTTCTGTGGAGCTCTTATGGAAATCCTTATAAACAGAGATTTGAACAGTTGGTAGATAAAGTTATACAGTGACTACAGTGAAATGAGTAGACAGCTAATCTATAATAAAGCTTTTTCATGGAAGAATGCCATTCATGGAACTGCATCGGTGGTGGCTGCCTCCCACTTCCCCAGAGATGCTTTTAAACAGGCGATGATAACAACTGACCATAGTAATGGGTCTATTTCAAAGACTGTTCTATACATAGCTGGTGTCTTTCTCCCTCCCTTCCTCTCGCTGCCTTTTCTCCTTCCCTTGGCTGTACTTGCTCTTACACTCCCATCATGTGACCGGCCAGGTCTTTAAATCTGTGATGCCACAGACTTTGTGCCGTAACATTTCATACCAAGCTTTCAGAGCCAGTTGACAGCTTCCCCATGTGATTTAATAATACTTGCATCCTTCTCAATCAAACAAGTCCCGGGTGTTTCCCTTTGAGTATCTTTCTATCTTAATAAAATAGTCCCAGAGCCAGAATCAACAATTTATCATTTCCTCTCCCACAAATCAATCTGTCAGTGCCTGTGTGTGTTTTGGTGCACGTTGGGGCATGTTGTGTTTGGACACCGTAACAGACTTGACTTTTCTGTATTCGCAGCAGTGCCAGAATTATTCTTGCACTCCGTAAATTTGTGTGATGTGACGTTGCGTTTCAATATCTGGCATTCCGTTTTCATGGCTTTCGTAGATGCCACTATTAGTATTACAGTGCTACAGTTACTTATATGCATTTGTGAGGTTGCTCCAGTTATCTGGTCCAACTGTTGACTTTAGTCTGTCTTCACCAGTAATGGACCGACTAATCCACTGTAAAAGCCATATCGGTGTCACACATCCCAATACAGGAAATGTTTTGAAATGAAAATCACACCTCAAATACTTTCAGCAGCATCATTTTTTTTCACACACATTTGTTACAGTTCTGCTTAGTGATCATTTGCTTTAGTTAAGATCTTGAAACTGCTTACAACCCTGAAGAGGCTGTTAGACAGTGACCTCACCCTAGAAGAAGGGACTATAATAATGGATGTTATTGTTTAGTCTAGAAATTATAATGTACTCCTACATTTCAGTTCTCCCACTTACTGATACATATAGAAAAAAAGTGGGGGAAAATAATCTATGTGACAGACTACATACTAGCACAGTTTATCTCTTGAACAAGGCTATTTCAGTAGAATTATTTCAGGCAAAAGATCTTTAATAACTCTGGCGCGACGGCACAGCCAGTTTCAAATGCACTGCAGTGAATTCACCATGAACAGACTAGAATAACCTTTTGTTAAATGCGGCTATAATGTATTTTCCACAGTAGCTGCTATTCCCGTCATGACTCCTCTGCCTGCTTCTCAGGACTGGCCAACTGGCTCAATCATGTTTATTCATGAGTAAATATGATCTAGCCAGGTGACACTAGTACAATTCAGAAAGCTGCAGCTATTCTCTTACCTGACTGGCTTTCTAGCAAAGAACTAAGACCCTGAAGTTTTATCTGACATCGACCTACATAGAGTGTTCTTACATATCTTAGGGCACTGGAGGACTCTGAGAGCTACTTCCATCAGTTTATATGTCATTGATCAGATACATTCCTCTCTTAGAAAGGGCTTACCTCAACAAGCATCAGCTCCGCCTTTCTTGGAATACACAGTAGTCTTGTCACTTCCTAGTAATTGACATTACATGTGCTGTTGTGTTTCAAATGACACCTCTTCTATAAATATGCCATCATATTGTGTAACTGGACACCCATGATATTGCTGCCTCACTAAACATTGAAGCAGTCTCCATTCTTGAATGAATTTCTCACACTCAGAGCTGCAAACTAACTTGATTAAAAGCAGACCGAGGAATCACATCTGTTTCTTCAGCCCATATAAAGATAATTGTTTCTCTGACACGTTTTAATGTTTTTGCCCAGGTTACTGTTTTCAGATGTCGGCTAGAAAACACATTATAAAGAGATTTTTTGGAGTAATTGGGCTCTTTCTAAGTGAGTGTCACTGATGATGCACAGGTAGCCTACTGTGTGTTCATGTGGAATTAAAAACAGCCCAGTCTTGTGTTCATGTACGTTTCCACCCGCTCTATCAGTGGCTTCGGCACCACAACAATCACATCATTGAGTCCGACTATGAAAGCTGGCTTGTTCACTTCTGGTTGAGCTAAGTGCAGTTAGCTTAATGTCATGCGGATTTCATGCTTCTGGTTGTGTTTTTTGTTTTTTCAGCACTGTGTTACACCTATAACCCCCCACTTCATTCCATGTAAATGTCCTTCAGTATAAGCCGTGAAAGTCATAAATACGACATGTTTAATGTTTTCCAGCAGGTATATTGTGACAGAGTTTCAGGGTTTATTTTTCTGGTAGCTACAGGTCCTCTTAACCTGCCTTGCCTACTACTATTTACACAGTTACAGATACAGTGTGTGGCTTTTTTTCCTACTTGCTTTAAAGATACCCTGTGGAGTTTTTTTGATCTTCACTAGCTTCATGGGGCGATTTTGATATGGAAACCTGCTGTGCTTTTTATTTTACATGCTCACTAGGAACCCAATTGTGCCGCACAACTTCACAGATCTACAGATGGCAGTAAAGTGCTAAGAAACTTAACATTGAACCAAAATTGAACCAGAAGAAATCAGTTCTGCAATTATTTTCATGTAGAAGAAAATGTATTCAGCACTTGTATTATGCTTCAAGCAAATATACATTATGTTTTAGTGAATGACACTGAATGCAAACATGTTTCATTTTGATATCATATCCATCGGATTAAGAAAATTCAGAAAAATCAAGTTTGGACATAAAGATATCAAGAGAGAGCAGTTGAATTTTATTAATACTCTGTATCAGATTAGATTGTGCTTGAATGAGGAAGATTGCCTGTAGCATGGTACATTTCTTGGATAGATTTTAACTCTCTCATCCAAAGCTTTATGTTTAATGTGTACAGTGTGTTTCTATGGGTTTGGTAGCTGCAGCCGCAAAGAGCTAGCCATGGGAACAGTCTGATATAGCCTTTTCTTATAGGGTCTCCAGCATTAACATACAATCGGGCGGTTATTATTAGACACTGGTGCACACAGAGCTTTAGGGGAAAAGACTGTTGTTTTCAAATATTTTTATTGTATTGAAACTATGTGTGGCTGTGCCAACATAGAAGTGCACATGCTTAGGACGTATGCACATGTGCAAACACACAATATGCATATACTGTGACAGGAATGCCTAATCATTTAGAAAATCAGTAGGAGCATTGCCTCCTGTTAAGAGTGATCTCCAGACTCTCTATTGTACTCCATTTTCTATTTAAAATGTTTGCATCATGTGTGACGTACTTACACCCTAAATTTATTTCTAGACTTTTGTGTTGATATACGACTAGCGTGTGGTAAGGTTTATGTTTCTATACTTTAGTAATGCAGTGAGCTTTAGATTCTTTTGGACGAGCTTGACTTGCAACCTCCATTAGTCACCCTGCCAGCAGCAGACTGCAGCCAAACAGTGGAAGCCAAATACGTCGATTTCAACAGCTGAAAAAGAGCAGTGGATTTTGTCAGATGAACACTAGATCCCGTTTCATATATTTCCATGATTCTGTTGACACAACTGTTTGATTTATTTCATTCAGGACCATAAATTGTGAATGAAACATTGCCTCACAGTTTACTATGTGTTACTGATGGATGTGTCCAAGTGTGTTGAACTGATGCAGTCTGCCCCTGCATCTGTCTCCTGCGCTTTCTTAATCTAACCTCTTTCTATTTCTTTTCATAAATCTCACTCATCCTTGTATTTCTGCCCCCTCTGTCTGGCTATCCTTCAATCTGTCTGTGCTTCCTCAGCTAACTTTAAGTGTTGTTTTGCTGTTTTCTTTGTTGCTAAGCAATCAGATCACTGTAGTTGCCAATTCCCTGCACATATTTAATTTAATGTCCCTGCTTTGGATATAAATGAGGAGCCAGACAATAAACAAGTATTGATAAAATACTTTTATTTTATTTTTAGGACTTTTGCACGATTTCATATGCAATTTTCAGTTCCTGTATATTATTCAAATATACAGTAAAGCACCACTTCATGTCATGAACATCATGCTAAAAAAATAACCTCACGTCCAGTCCTGAAGAAGCAGCAACTTTAAAGTGAAACAAATATTTCTGAAGGTTTGAATATGGAAGCAACTTTTTATGTATGTTTGAGTTACAAGGTATTTGTGTCTCCAATTCTCAGTGTGTCAATCATAGTGTGATGTGAACCATCTGCCTGTCATCTCTGTCCCTCCTTGTGCTGAAAGCAGGCATTGTTCAAAGCACTCAAACAGGTCAGTGTATGTTCAAACCAGACAATGCTGCAGCACTCCAGCAAGCCTTTATTGCTATGTGTTGAAACCATTTTTGTTTTTTTTTAAAGCACTTAAATCAGACAGCATATGTGTTGAAATCCGACATGGCTGGAAGCATAATGACAAGTTCATCTGTAGAGGCTTTGATACGCTGCATATGTGTTTCTCATTCTTTTGTGTAAGTGACGACACAAGTATTGACCCTTTCACTTTTGCATGAATATATAATAAGGCAGTAGAATTTTACTCAAGGGTAGTATATGTTGTATATCAGGCATTTATAAACTGTGACATTTAGTTAAGCATTTTTTGTGCATATACCAATACCAGTGAATTTCCACAATTCTCAAATTTGATAAATAGTCAACAAATGTGTTTCAAACTAAATTCTTTTATTTAAGAAATGTGCTGCACATTTTGTTTGTGGTGGTTTGAAGGCTGATCAAAAAATTCCAGGACTGTGCACGGTGCAAGCAGTACCTGTCAGGACTCATGAAGTGATGTCATTTTCACCAACAGGGCATGTGTTACGCAAATTTTCGTGACCACTAGTGGTTGTGCAATTCCCTTTATGTACTGCAAACTAAAACAGAGAAAAAAACAGAGTGGTGGGACTGCAGCTACCACCAAGAGAAAGAACAGTAGTTTTCACAGTGAAAGGTCAGGAGTGCACCATCTTCAACATTCACATAGTTGTTGTACCAGGAATTAAAACCCCGATGTTGTACTGTCATGGTAGAGTTCTCGTGTAACATCTTGAGCTGTTTAAGACAGAACATTTGGTGCCAATGACCCTTATTGCGGCACAGTGGCATGAGTGTCTAGTCACAGCACGTCAATTGCATATAGGTATAGCCACAACACCAATGTCCCTTCCCATCCACCCTACTCACCAGATTTGACTTCTTCCTCCTGCCCAGAATGGAATTCAAGTTGAAGGGCAGCCATTGTGACACACTTAAAGAGTTTCAGGATTATCACAGATAGTGCTTGACATGATATATAAAAATATGTTCAACACAAGTTCTGCACTCTGTACACAATCTTGGAATTTTCTGATCAACCATTTGCACCCACACAAGTCAGACATTTTGACAAACTGAATGGAAATGACATCAGCCTGCTAACGTTGAGCAGCACTTAGCTCATGTTGTAAACTATTGCTCCAGTAACCCAAGCAAGAGAATGTTAGGCTTTTGGGTGTAACATACTGCTGTAACAACTCATTGTAAATTTCAGTAATAATTTAAATTCCTTACACATTCACCTTACACATCAGAGTCTCTGTCTGAAAGGTGCCTAGATAAGTTTGAGGTGTGTCTTCCTTTTTGTTTAAAATGCTCTGTGACACCAATTGCCTACTGGATTTTGGTTGTCTTGTCCGTGATCATCCCTTCCAAATGTGAAATGTCTCTATCCACGACTCTCTTCCTGTTGCACCAAACCCATTGCTGCATGTATCTCCAATAGCTACGACATCTACTGTTTGTTACCATGGAAAAGCAGTGTCCTGTCATGTTTTCAAGTTTTGGGCATCAACTTCATACCAAAATACTGGTTCACGTGATGTCCCTACATACATGCTGGTTGAGTATGTCTTCTGCGTATTACTTCCAGTGGATATGTATGCAGCGGTTAAAACTGCAGCTTTCTGTCATGGCCAAGCAACTGAGCCATAAATCAAATACCCTGGGAAACTTGAAGTGCTTGGCATGTTGCATAGACAGATTATTTAGATTTCTGTTTCTGATTTCCTCAATTATTTGTTGCAAAGTCTTTGATATGAAAATTGAAACAACTTTGAGCTCCAAATTCTTTTGAATCATAGTGATTTAAAACAAATGTTTGCTTTTGGAAACTGTGACTTGCATCAGACATGTGGAGTTAGGACTATTAAATACTTATAACACATATTAAAACTGTTTTTCTTCACTCTATGTGTGACATATTGTTCCAAATCATTAGAAGTCTTTTGTACGGCTGCAGGATGCTTTTGTGCAGAGGAAGACAGAGCAGTGCTCTATAGGTTGGGGTGTATGTATGTGGAGAGAGAGAGGTATAGCGTTTGTGTGGGTAGGGGGCAGGAACTGAGTGCTAATTGGGAAAAACATATAACTGAACATTTTGTGGTAAGCATTTGGTCCACAACAGTGTTCGGGTGGTTGGCGTGAACACACCCCTGGAAATGGGTCAAAATGAATGAAAAGCCCACAGATTTGTTGTACCCAGTAGTTGTTTCCCCCCCATTCACTTGCTTTCTGCCTTCCTTTCCATCCATACAACTTTAATCAATGTTATGTCGATCCTTCATTACTCTCTTCTTCCTGCTCTATGTGCTCAAGAGCGGTGGTGAGTGATGTTGCGTGTGTTGGGCTAATATGACTATAAAAGGTTGGGGCCGCAGAGCCTTAACACTAATCCGGGTGCAGAGCCTCTTTTATTAGCCCTGCCTGTGCCTGTCAGTGTGTGTGCACATGTGTGCATGTGAGTGTGTGTGTGAATGTGATACAAAGACAGGGGCAAAGGAAACAGACCGAAAGATGTCTAAACCCACATTACACACTCTCATCCTTGACTGTTGTTATATATTCAGCAGACTCGCATTCTCCTGTAGAAGAACCATGTCCAAAAGCTACACTTGTCACTAAGTGTAAGAGACGCCTCATAGCAAGAACGACCACAAAAGTGGTTGTGTGTGTGTGCGTGTGTGTCTTCAGTGAAGTGGTCTGTGTGGTCCTTTTTCATGGTGTCAAAAGAAACAAATGACCTCACTCCTCTTTGGACACACTTGAACCCTCTGTGTCCCTCTGTGTGACCAAGAATGGTCACAACTAAAGCGGTGAGGAGGACATGAACAATATCTACATCCTGTTGTAATAAAACAAACATATAAACTCTAATTAGTGGTTTATTTAAATACTTACACATATGTCAGTAGTGGTTATATAAATTTGAACTGAAGTTTTGTGAAGATACCTTCACATTTGGCCTTTATAAAATGCTTTGGCGTGATAGGAAAAAGACAAGTGATATTTCCAGTGCACATTTCCTAATCTGTCACTGCGCTCCCTTAGCCTGCTGATAAGAGGAGCTCTGGCATACATGACACATGCTTATACAATGTATTACCTTGTTTGTGGGGGTGAAACAGACACACACACACACACACACACACACACACAAATATATATATAGTATTTTAGATAGCAAACGCTTGTATTTTAGACAAAAACTCATGTAAGTAATATTTTTGCACAAAACCAAAATAGATTATTCCTCTTTGGTTTTTCATGCATAAGAAATTACATTATAATCACTGTAAATTACAAGCCTATTTCTTATCTGTCATGGTATATATCGATAAGTCGCAACATTCTGACTACTGACAGGTGAAATGAATAACATTAATCATGGAAATCCCAAATGTCATGGCCTACCCCTGCAGGAAAATGCACCCCACCACATGGAAGAAACATCAAACAATCAGGAACATGTAGAGGAACATGACAATGGCCCAACATGTTGATTTGATCTCCAAACTTCCTGCACCCCATTGTGATCAATCAATGGAACAGCTTTGATTGACAAAGACTCCACTGCACAAGACAGAGTACCCAAAGGATCCAGTGCCAACGTCCTGGTTCCAGACCCCATAGGACACCCTGAGAGGTCCTCTTGTCCATGACCAATGGTTCAGAGCATTTTTGATGACATAAGGGGACCAACACATTATTAGACAGGTGCTCACAATGTTATGCCTGATCAGTGTACATCTACTTAGATAACACATACTTTACCAAACAGGAAACAGACCTAAATTCAGCATTGTGTGCAGATCTTATTTTTGTGTGATGTTAAGCCCATTTATGTGCCTGTTAAATGCTTTGTTGCCTCGCAACTGCCCTCAAACACTTGTTTACAAAATATATCCAGCATTTGTCACTAAAAAATGGACAATAAAACCAGTTATGGGATGTGGAAAATGTTACTGTTCTTCTCCTATGAGATAATGAATCTATAGTCAATATTACTGACGAGGACAGTATTGATAAAGTGCAGCACTTGTGTATATATGTTGAAGCCACGTTGAATAACCTGGTCTGTATTTAATACCAACCGGCATGAGTTCAGCTTACATTTTTTTCATGCGGCTTCAATCTGTTTCAAATTAACCACCTTCCTCCAGAGTGGAAGTGCAGCAATTCAACTTTGTTTAAATATTTAAAGGGTACCTCAGAAATTATGGAAGACACTGAAGTCAGGAGACAAGAGAAATGCAAGTGTATTTTATAATGTGTGTAAGCTGAGAGATGTCTGGTTTATAATTACTGTTTCCTCAAAGCCCATAAAAATGGTATGTGTCTACACCCTGTAGCGTCCCATTATCTATTTGTCACCTTTTAAACAGCATTTTGTATGGAGAATAATGACCTAATTGCTTTTTACTGGGATTAACTTCACTCTACTTGATCTTTATTGTACACTAACAATTAAGAAGGTGTCAAAATGAGCTTCTTTTTTCACAAACAGGCTTTTTAGTTTTTTTATGCTGTTGGGGCTGCTGTTGAAGTTTTGTTCTAAACTGTAAATAATGGCCCACATTACCAGTTTGCTTCATGTTAACTCTGTTATGATACATTAATGGCATACAAGAAGGCAAACATTTTAATATAGGCATAATTTAATATTTAAACATTCATGCAATCAAATGTGTTTAACATGTCGTACCTGGCCATTTAGCTTTTTAAAAACTATTTTAGTTGTGTATTTTGATGAAAAAATATTTCCTTTGTCTAGATTTCCATTAAAAAAACAATAACAAATGTCTACATGATAAGCAGTGATGGAAAGATTTAACATGTTTTTGCATTTACTTTCTTTTTTCCCCTTAAAGTTGAGAACTTTTGAACTTTCTTTTTCTCTAACAAGCTGTACGCCCAGTATGACAACACTCCATAAAGAACAAACAAAGGTAACTCAAACATGAAGGCTCCTGCTGTCAGACATGCATCAGTGAACATACAGTAGAACCTCCATCATGTGGTTCAGAACCTGGTCTTTCATTAACTTTCCCAAAATACTTCAGTAATAAAATGGATCCATAAATCCTCTGATAAATACAGGGTCACCTTGACCCACCCTCCTTAATAATGCTGACTGGTGATGTAGACAATTTAAGTTCTTTGTGGTTTTTGTGTTTCCACAGCTGACCGATGGTGGAAAGGCAGCTAAAGGTGGTATTGCTGTTGGAGACTTGGTTCTGTCCATCGACGGCATTGCCACGGAGGGCATGAACCACCTGGAGGCCCAGAACAAAATCAAGAGCTGCGCGGGCAACCTCAGCCTCACTCTGCAGAAGTAAGCAGTGACCTCACACTCTGTAGCTGTTAAACAGAAACCAAGTCACATCACTTTACAGTGATTTAGTGTGTGAACATGAGCAGGTAACCATTTATCTCCATGACAACATGGGATCCATACATTCCCCTGTCTAACCCTCCCAAAACAACCCATTTCTGCATCAGATTTAAAGTCCATGCTTTCCCTTCAAACCGTCCGACATCCCGCATCCAGGCAGATGTTCACTGTTGTTGCAAGAGTTAATCACATCAACACCATTAGTTCTGCCTGATCTCCCGTTCCCTGAAGGAAGGGGGAATAGCTAAAATCACAGCGAGAGCATCACACATATGGAGCACCACCTCCTCCCCAGGGCCCACTCCTCACTATGTGGTGGAATCCTGAACACTGAAGTTGATTTATCTCAAGCTTTTCTGCTACAGTGTGTGTCTGAACGCGTGTGTGTGTGTGTGGCTTCATATTGGATCTCATGTGGTTTGAATTGTCTGATTTCTTCTTTGGCAGCGCTCGTAGCCATGTGTGTGTTTTTGTTTAAGCACCGTGAGATGTTCAGAGCTCCTACACTTGTACTTTTGGATTCAAGATAATGAAGAAATAGCTGAATTGTAGCAATTAATGCATTTATTTTTGCAGTACAAGAAATCAGAATAGACTGAAAATGCGCTGTTTGCTTTTCTTTCTGTTTCCCCGTCACTCTACATCTGCCTGTGTCCATCTGGATTTCACATTCTGTCCTCACTTGGTGATGTTTCATCCCTTTCACCCCTCCCCTCATTTGAGCCTAACTGAGCATGTCCTCTAATTTGTGTCCAAATGATGACAGACTGAAGATGTTTTCTTTTGGTGAAGAGGGAGAGAACACAAACTGTAAGGCTTTTTGTAGCTTAAGGTCAGTGTGGGACTTTCTGTGTGTGAATCAAAGACATCAACGATCAAGTGCTTTTTTTATGATGAGGGAAACAGGTCTTAGAAAAACACTTGAGACTTCACAAAGACGTGGCAGATATGCAGCCACTGAAACTGAAATTGCTTTTGCAGGAAACAGTAGCAGTCATTTAACTCTAACCTTTGAGTTGTTTGAAATACATGATCCAGTCTGTCGTACCAAATTGCTAAAACATCCCAACAGGTTTCTTGATGGCTGATTTTTTTTGGATAATTAGTTTTATACAGATTTCTCAGGAGACATTTAGCTTAGTTTAGTATGAAAACACATGGGAACAGCTACCCAGTGTCTGTTTGAAGAATGTCTGCACTCTAGGAAGTTAAGAAGAAGTCCAGCCCATAATCTTTTGTTTACACGTGTTGAATAGTCACACTTACAGTTATCTAATTTTAAAGCAAATAGGATGTCTAACTATTCAGTAACAGTTCTTGTGCTTTCAGTGTCACTGTTTCCGCTGCAGTAATCAACAGCTCTGTCATAGAAATTACTTTCGCATTACTTCATTAAGCACCAAAATAACTGCAAAGTGTCAGTGTGACTAAACAAGACTCATGTACGGGTGTGCTTATTTTGGACAACAGTTACGAGGATTATCTGTTCTGCATCACTTTATTTCAGGCCTCATTGGAAAGACAAGAGCAGCTTGTTTCATTAAGGGGCATTATTATATTATTATTGTGACCAGGCAGCCTTTGTAGGGATCAGCCTGAGCTCCAGATGCCAATTTAGGGCCCAGATCTTACTTCCCGTCATACATGAGAAGTAAAATCTGAGAGTCAGGATTTCTTTCCATTTGTTGCTTGGTATTCCCTGGCACTCTGATGGACATACTGTATATCCAAAGTGTGTCAGGCATGGGTCCACATCTGGGCTTTAATGGGTTTAAATGCATAATGGAAAGAACCAATCTGGTCCCCTTGTTTCTGTTAGTTTTTATAGGTATCACTCACTTCTCCTTTCATGTTTCCTTTGCGCCTGCACGCTTTGATTGGGGTTGTCACTGGGTCAGATAGCGAAAGGAATGAGAGCGGCTAGAAGACACATAGAAAGTTAACAATACATGTGGCGTCTGTGTGTGCATATTTTAAAAAAGAAGACAGGTTGTTATTCTGCTTTCAAATAAAGAGGTGATGTGGAGAAGAGATGGGCAGCAGATGTATAAAAGACAGAAATGGAAAAGCTGTAAAGTAAAGTTGTCTCTTAAAGAAGATTTTAAACTGATATGTAGTTAAATTAATCCTGGCTACAGTTATTTTTAAGGATGGCAAAAGTAAGGAGGGCCAAATTATCCTGGCACTGACCCGCCTCTCCATCCTGTAAAAAGCTGCAACAGAACTGGGATTTATTAACTGTAAGTGCATGAATGCAGATACCATGGTTACCAGGGCAGTCATCACACAACAGCTTTCATTTAGCTGTCTGTTATGCTTTCTTTACTTCTGTGGCACAAATGTATCACAGTAAAGTAAGCAGCTTTAAAACTGCAGGTGCCAAAAGATCAGTGGAAGTTTGCTATTGTTCCAATCATCCCAGCTCAGATCAATCATTTTTAACTGATCAGAAGACAAAGCTATGCCAGCTGTAAGAGTTCAGATGAACAAGAAATCTGTCCAATATGTAAAAAAGAAGCATATTGAATATGTCTTTGATATTCTCTTATTCTCTTTACAAACTTTTGCTTCAGATTTTCCATGTAAGTGCTGGCAGTCGCCCTATCAGCCGGTTTCCCTGCAGCGTTTTGCAAAACTATTCCGATCATACGGGTTTTATACTTTACAGGCAGACTTCAAATACTTTAAAGGCTGTTTTATCTGTGTCTTTGATCCATGAGCAGTTCCTTTATGAACGATGAACATGATATGGTTGTAGTCTTACACTAAGTTTGTGTTTTTTTAATGATTGGGGAAAGACTTTCCAGTTTGTATTCCTGCATATCAAGCTGCACTATATTTGGCTACAGCTGCAAATGTCTTCCAGTGTGGTGTGTAAAACTGAATTACATGGCTGTAAGTGTGCTGCTTTATCTCTGTGTGACTATGGTAGTTGGTGTGAGATAGTCCAGGCCTTTAATGGAAGGTATCGTCAGTGTCACATAAAGTTAATACAATTAAGTATTCTTAAGTTTTTGCAAACATAATTTTCCCACAGAAAATGCAATTAATGATTACAGATTTGAGCTATTTGTTCTTTTGAACACCTAAATCTTTGAGTTTTTAAGAATGCAAAACACAAACTTTAGACTCACAACCTTTAGAGCGTCGGTCTATACTACAGAGCCAGTGTTTTTGCAGTTCTGCTCAGAAAGCGAGGCTGGCAAACTGATAGCAGCAGAAACAGGAAAAAGGGAAGGTTGGAAAAAGCTAAAAAAGAAGTTGAGTGAGACAAATGGGAGTAACAGCATAGCGAAGAGATGAAAGAGAGACACATAAACACCGACGGGGATGGATCCTCCAAGGCTCACAGATTCTGATCAGCTTGGTTGACATCTGTAAACCATGGATCACCCTGCTTAATGGCACAAGGCGAGAATGTTAAAACATCACTGCTCTGTGTTTAGATTCATATATCTCCATAAAGTTTTACTGTGATTACTTGCACACAGCTGTGGAAAAGATGCAGGCGAGTTTCTGGGAATTTCTTTTTTTTCAATGAATCATTTTTCCATTCTTATCTTCGGTGTCAAACTGAATTCCATTTGATGAGACCAATAAAAACAACCAATATCTTGTTAGCTAAATGGACTGTTTTACTGTGAGGGAAATCGTGGACACATGTGGAGCACATATGTCCACAACATACCTCACACACACACACACACACACACACACACACACACACACACACACACACACAATGGTTGTTCAGGATTTGGCACGTTCCAATGAATTTCTAGACCTGCAACAAAATGTTATTTGGATTAGCGATCAATCTACAAATAGTTTTCTTGATTAATCATGTAATCTATGAACTGTGGTGGAAAAATAATTTAAAAAAATGTCCATCAAAACCTCCCTGCACCCAAAAGTGACATATTTGAAGTGCTTGGAAAAAAATGATTGAAACTGAAACATTCACTAACATATGTAAACATTTATTAACATAAATGAAGAATATTAACAGCATATTAGAACAAAAAAGTTAGCATTTTTGAGAAATAGTTTCCTTCCAATTGACTGATTGTTGCAGCTTTATTCTTTAGTTTTTCTTACAAGCAAGAGTCAGTGCGACAGAAAAATGTGAGAATGGTTGGAGGAACAGGTTATGAGCAGAGGAGTGTTTTCTGATAAAAGATGGCAGAGGGAAGGTGTATGGAATCAAGAAAGAAGGGAAAAAAGACAAGTTCAGGGGAAATGAGCAAAGAAGCTAATGGAGACTGAGAAATGGAAATTGGCGATGAATCTGAAGAGTAAAAATGGAAATTAGGTTTGAAAGCAAGGTAGAAGTGGAAGCCTAGAGAATAAGTTGGGAAGTTTCAGGAATTACAAAAGCACAGAGACGTTTCCTCCTTGCTGACGGGTTTGTCCTGAAGCAGTCCCTCTAGCACAGTGTAAACACAAAGTTTCAACTCTTAAATGAGCCTCTTAAGCAATATAATTATTCTCTATAGAGGTACACCAAAGTATTAAACTGTTCATTTCATCCAATTACTCTATGCTTTAACAAAACCACCTTTGTATTTCACTGTTATGCACTTGGACTGCCAGTGTCTGGCTAAATGCTTTATTCCCTGCAGTAAAGTCTTTTCGAAAGCCATTTGACTATTTAATGAGCCTGTGTGCGGGTGTGTGTGTGTGCGCGCGTGTGCACATGTGTGTTTGAGTATTTTTCACTTATAATGGCACAGACTCAAGGTCCTGATGTATTCGAGGGTGTTATAGGGTGCAAAGTGAAACACAGTTAACCTTGTGTAGTCAGACGCACCAAGGTTCACAGCAAAAGAATGCATTATTTGAATAAACAAGTGATCACACGAAGAAAAAAGGTTCTAAAGCAATTTTTGTGTTGTGCCGAGTTAATTGGTTCCACTTCTTCTTTTATCAGAGTGGAGATCTCCAACCGTTGAAAGGCCCTCAAACAGGATAACTATTGTGTTTTAAAAGCCCTTTCTTTGTTATTAAGATTCTAAATGATGGAGTCATGACATACATTTTTAAAATGGGATCTTATACATTCATGTAGAAACCCACAAGAATAGGCAGTAATAGGTAACACAAAATAAAGTAATAAACACAATGAGACTTTAGATCTCGTGTGTGTGTGTGTGGTAACACTGGATGGTTGTTTGCTGCAGTGACACTGATTAACTGACCCCAATCCACATGCACAACCACACCTCACCTTGACATTTAGCACCTTTTACAAACAGGAATTTTCTCTCCATTCACAGAGAACAGATGACATACTGATTACTTTTGTGCAGAAGATATGGCATACCTTGGTATTTACTACTTACAAATACATACCCACAAACCCGGAAGACGGAGCCACACACAGGCAAGCACACATACATGTGCAGATCTCACATAAAATAAAACTCAAGCAGCTGCTTGAGTTATTTTTAGCTTGGAAGTTGGCCTGTGCACACGCAAAGGGTTGGATGAGGGAAGTTAACGTAGGGTTGGGGTATACGTTTTCAATCTGTTTATGTTGTGTTCCCTGAAAAGAAACAACACAGTCACTAGATACGCTCGTGCTTGTGCACAGCCATGTGTCCAGCAAACACAGACTCACACATGTGCACAGGCACTGGTCAGTTTCTTACGGTTCTGCATCATTAATATGTAAGTAGTGTTGTATAGTCTAGAAAATAGTTACAGACTATTTCTAACATGGAGTTGGATGTCATTTATCTCAAATGAATGCATATAAATGAAGACATAAGAGAGTTCATACACATGTAATCAATTTCATATCTGTCGTTTACAATATAAGTAATTTATCCTCACAATAAAATCTGAAACTGTGTGCGCACATACCGCACTAATGGCCTCCCATCATATCAGAAATATGAGACAACACAAGTTACATAATTGGTCATTTGATTTGTGGGAGGTATGTGTCCATTACCTGTTTGTAGGCAACACTGATACTTTAATAAAATAATGCATTGCCTGTTTTTAGCTTACACTTTAAAATGAAACCCAGTATGGATGGCAGCCTTACTTAGAACTGACCAGTATGTAACAAGAACAGTATGTTTGAATGAGTTTGGCTTTAAAGGAATGAGATAATTGGATTTGTTGTTTCAGTAAGAAAAAATGAAGATAGCATGTTTTTTCTGAAGTGTTTCAGGATGAAAGAAGTCAGCTCTCTACAAAGGATCATCCAGTGCAAGGAGAAAAAAAAACGTTTACCAAAGAAAAGATTAGGAACTCCTGAAAACAAAACTGTCAGTGAGTGCTATATTTTACATCTGATGATAGTAAAGTCTCCTGTCTCAGTTGTGTGGCACATTGCTGTTGTGTTGTAAGATGTCACTTTTTGTCTTTTTTTTTGCATTTTGTAATTTTATCCAAAAGTACACAGAAGAGACATGACAAGAGATATTACGGACAGATATCATCCCCAGGCCGCATCACACATTGTCGTTCATGGTCTGCACCCTAATGTCTATTCCAACAGGCTGCTGTGTTTCCTGTTCCAAAAATGATACTATAGACCCCTGAGGCTCATGATATCAGTAGCTTATATGGCTTTATTTTTATATATCTCCCACCTTCTTACTCTGTTGGCTTAAGTGATATTGCTGTTTCTACTACAGAAAAGGTCTAAAGCTCCTGTTAAACTAGAGGCTGAGAAGAAGAATACATATAAACTCAAATGCTAATCTAAATAAGGGATTCGTAGTGATAGCCGCATGAGAAAAATAAAACTGATCAGCCTTTGAAACTACTCAAAATGAAACACACACTAGTTAAACAAGTACACTTTGGGGTTCATGAGTTAGAACCTATAAAAGTTGTACTGTAGCTGCAGAAATCACAGCTCTGTGTAAATCCTAATAGATTCTCTCTGTGCAGCTGCCATTGTCACTTACTCTGCACTGATATTTGCCAAAGATGTTCCGAAGCCAAGAGCGCTAAACTGGCCTCACCTGTCTCCGTCTTTCACTGGTCTGTAGTATTCGCCAAAGATCATCTAAAACTGATGGCTGTCGTCTTTGGCCGGGCTCGTCGTATTCACCAGTAATATCCTTAATGCCAATGTGGCTACAGCTTCACACACCTGTCTCTGCCTGTCTTTTCCTAGTCTGTTGTTTTTGCCAAAGAAAATACAAATCCCAAGAACATTAGGGGTCTCTGAAGGTAGCCCATTGATGTTCTGAGGCCAAGAACACTGTGTAAAGCTCATCTGTCTCTGTTTTTTTTTTTTTTTAATTCTTCTTTACTATTTGCCAAATATATCTTACTGTAAGCCAAGAACACTCATCTTTAGGCCACCCAGCATTGTTGAACGACAACCAAAGCGAGCAGCTGGGAGAGTGTGAAGAATCATCTGGACTGATTAAAAGGGAAAAATAAGAAGCTACATTTCATATGTGCTGAGTAATTTACTATACGAGAGTTTCAGGGTGCAAGGCACGGTCAGAATATAAACCGTGCGCTCAGCAGTTTTGCTCCAAACAAAACAAACTTCTAATTATGCTCACAGATGACTCCGTCTTTGTCTCTCTCTCTATAAATTGTAATCAGCATGATTTTCCATTTTGTCCTGTAGTTCTCACATTTAGATGTAATTCCTTTTTGTTATCAGCTCAGACTGGCCAAGATAAATTCTAATATTGCCAAAGATATTACTGTGTATTTGTTTTTGTCGTGATTTTATTACACAATCGGATGATACTATGTTCAATCTAGGCACAGGGTGCAGTTCTGACTACATCTACATCTGTCCCTTTTTATGATACAAATATGTACTCTTTAATAACTAAATATATAATGGATGTATAAATATATAAGATGTGCAGAAGCAAACATTCTAGTAAGTATCTTGTGTATCTCAGTCCTCACTTATATTTCAACGTTCCTCCTTCATGCTCGTCTGCTGGAATTGCTTGATTTTATAGTGGAAAGTAGAAAGCTGAAAGACGTTCAGGTATTTGTTCAATGTCGGAGCCAGGATCATTTCATAATCGCTGTCATATCACTGTCTCGTCAACTCAGATGAATTTACGTGTTCTAGGAAGACAACCAAAGAGAGAGAACGCATGAGCAAAGTAAACAGAAAGTTGGGCAACGATCCCAGCATCCAAAACAAGATGAAAATAATCTAGCAAATCTTGTATTTCTGTGAGTGAATCTCTCTGAGTGACACTAATGCACACTGATATCCGTAACCCTGTCTGCAGACCTCAGGCCACATGTCCAGCTGTGGATCATTTTTGATGTGCAGCCTGTCTCGGTGTAGAGTGGTGGACCCAGCTGGAGTCCAGCCTCTTAAACCTGTCTGTCTTTATGTGATGTATTGTGTTGTTTCTGTTTTTGCTGTCTTTAAAAAATAACTTTAAGCTGACAGACGTAAAAAATGAAACTGCAAAGAAAATGGCATTAAAATGAAATCCACTTTCTCCTTCTCTCATTCACAGAAATATAGATTTTAGGTAGTTTTGTATATGATGTAGTAAGAATTTAATTTGAGAACAGAGTTGAGTACTGGAAAGATCTTATAAAGCTGCACCACGAAAGAATGAAGCTTTAATACATCCCATTTGGGCCCCCCAGGATCATGTGGATGTCCTCATCCAATTCTCCCCCTGTACAAATGGTTTCCCTTATGGAGCCTGAGTATGTATTGAGTTTGCCTTCGAGACAGAGATGCCTAGACCCACACTTGCAACAGCACAATCCGTAGATGACTCATGAAATTACAGTTGTGTTGGGTTTGACCCAGTGTTCAGTAAGCTTGACAGCTCACCTTTGATAAACCCAGTTTTACTTCATGAATCTTTCTGCTCTTGGGGTTGTGTGGTTCTTATTAAGGTTCAGTTTTGTGATTTGTAACGTAGAAATGTCTTGTAGGCTGCCTGCATGCACAATACAAGACGTGGAGTCATTAGTTTATTTGATTATACTTTAAATCTTTTCACTGGAAATTGTAATCTTAAGTATGTTCCCAAAGTGAGCAAATTATAAGGTCAAGAGTCATTAATAATGAGAAACATCACTTGAAACCCAACATGCTGGAACGTGTAGCAGGAAAAACATGGTGAAAATGGACGAGTAATTAAGTTTGCTATTTGTGTGTTGCTACATGCCAACACGTGTTTGTCTGTACGTCTTCCTCAACACCTCCATACTCATGCCATATGAGCATTTACAATTTTTTTTTTTTTTTACTTCTTGGTCAGTCTGCTGTGAAACCAAGCTGTAAAAGCTTAAATTAGATTTCAAAAGACAACACAGGACTCCAGCCCTGCCATCTACTGTTTTACTGCCCCGTTACTCCAGAGACAGTGCAAGCAGTCTCACAGCTATAGACACTACCATTAAAACCAAATGGTTGCATTACAGCGTCATGTAAAAAGAAAACATCTGCCCTCTGCCTTTAAAAGATATATATTTGCAAGAAAGTTATGTTTCATAAAATTATTTTTATGTTCTTTGGCTAACACCTAAAAAGAATTACACGCTGTAAAAGTATCCATCTGTTTTATTATCCTAAATTATATGAAGCTTGGTGTACCACTGGATGTACGGTGCCACTGGATGTTATAGCAATAACTCAGTATAGCAGTATATAAGATTTTACAACTTTTTGTTGCAAATATGTCTCATTTTACATCTTTTTATTTACTGTTTAATGGGCTTCATGTCCTTAATTGTTCAAACTCTTTTGAATATGTTTAGAGGCTATATACTCTCAAATCCACCCTTCATATTTATAATATTATTCACACAAATTCCACTCTCTTGCTGAAATGTAGATGGCCATTCCTCTTATTGTGGAGTGTATAGTAAGTATTAGTAATAGAGGCTATACTGGCTCCTGGAAACATTGCCTCCTTTCTCTTGCACTGGTGGGGTTTAACTTCATGTGTCTGTTTTCTCTCATGATCTGCTTTTAAGGCACCTCAGGGCACCAGACAACCACTGTGTGTTTTTGTTAGAAAGTGAGTTACTATAAAATGAGCTTATTTGTTGTTGTGTTACCATAGGAAACACAGTAGTGATAGGCTGAGGCATGTTTAAGTTCATTACCTTCCTACAATCAACCTCGAAACTGCTATTTAAAAGGACATTTTATGATGAATCTCTTGCTTGTGTGTATAGATTGTTTTTATGTAAAAAATGTGTCTTTATCTATCTACAAATATCTTTATTAAAATCTACTATACATCATGAGGTATTGACCTGAATGATTAGGTCATGTCAGGTCTATGTGGTGCAAACCTTTGTACTACATCAGATAAACAGTCAATAAGTAACCATTGTTATTGTATTAAGGACCCTTATTCATGAAAACCACAATGGATTCATACCCCCAGGCTTGTTGTCTAGCCATATTGATCTGTGGCACAGGATAAAAACGACTGAAACATTATAGCAAATTTGAAAAACGACACCTCATTTCTACCAGGATGTGCATAAAGTAGCTTTGAAGAAAACAACTGAAGAAAACATAAACATGTGAAGCAATTAATGATATTTGACAGTAGAAACATTGTTCATGCATTCACGCATTTGTTCAAATATACTGTACTGCAGTGTTTTTTCAATTCGCTGAGTAATGTTACTGAAGGGAAGCTACTGCACTTTTCACATATTTCGTTCCTTTGGTCTGGTCAGTGTCAAAGCTTCTTTTACGATCTCATGTGATGTCATGCTCAGTTGAAAGGCCCCTGTGGAGATAGTGGTGGGAGGTAGCAGATAAGGAATGTTGAGGATCACACAAAAACACACTCACACAGATAAATAGTCATGGGCTAGGAGCTAAAACACTGTAACACAGAGGCCAACAATATAGCAGCACTAGATGTGGGTTGACCCTTGCCTCCTACGGGCTGATACTGTCAAGCAGACTCAGCTTCCAGTCTATTTAAAGACCACTTTTAGATAAACTATGTGCTGGTCTTCAAGTAGTACACAATGCATGTTTTTTTTTTTTAATTTATTCCCTTCACAGGAATATTATAATCTTTGTTTACTCAACATCTTTCTTTCTCTCTTTTAGTGTTTATCGTAGTTGCAACTACATTGACTGCTTTTTCCCCAAAATAGCGCACTCTTAAATTTACTTTTCTGACACCCAAAAGCCGAATCACACGTGGCAATAATTCTGCCAGTCACTCTGCTGTAAGTGATGCCTTGACATTTTCTCCTGTTCACGTTGGTCTGTCTGCTTTAGTTTAAGGTAAAACTGGAAAAAAAAAGCCTCAGACCAAACCAGCCTACTCGCTCCCCTTTTTCCTAATAAGGCACAGAAAAAGAAATAAATACAGCAGGGCTGAGAGTCTGTGTCCTACCTCCAGGAATGACGACAGCATACATTTTAGATTACTTTCTTGTTGGTGTTTTTTTTGTTTTTAATCACTTTTGTTTGTGGGAGGGGGACTTCACTTCAAGGGATGAGAAAAACCCTGAATAAAAAGCAGGAAGGCAACTTAGGAGAGGAAAATGAGATAAATTGAACAGAGACGGATGTAAAGGTTATATTGTAAAGACAAGGAGAGGTGAGAAGAGAAAAAAGACTCAGGAACAGTTAAGGGGAAAAGGGTTTCTTTAGTGAAGACTGAAAAAACAAAGTTAGAGCCATGTTTTAAGTTAATGGCCCAGGGGCACCTTTGTGCCTCTACATAAATTACAGAGCTGCTCAAGTCCCTAATTCACACAGTTAGGGAGCAGTTAGTTCCTGGATCCTATGGGAAAGAAAGGCAAGTTCTAATTTATCTGAGTTATACACACAAACACACTCATATGTGCAAAGTCAAGACACAGTATCATTTTGTCTGCTCTACACGATACTATACTATCACTTTGCTACTTTGTGCTACCTGGTTTAAGTTAAAGAGGAAGAAGAACAACAGAAAAAATTTTGATTTAAATAAAAAAAAAAGATGACAAATATCAAAAAAAATTTAGTCATGGATGGATTATTTCTGTTTAACTTGATTTGGATGAGATCAATGCCTTCTGTCCTACAGGGGAGCAAAAATTACCGCAGAAACCTGCAAGAGCTGCCAAAAAAATGTCACAGCAAGACAAATTATGTGTAAATCTAAGACTGGATTTAAGGTGGCTGGAGTTTGATAATAAAAAAAATCCTGAGGTGTCCAAAGTGCATTAAACATGAAAATAAACATATAGTGTGTCTGTGTGCGTTTTCGCAGTCATGAAGTTTATTTGCAGGTGTAGATGCTGTGGAGTATATAAACTGGTCCTTGTAGTCTGTATTATTGCACCACCTCAGCAACATTTCCTGGGCCAACCTGTCATGCCTGAAATCACTGTCACCACACCCGACACACTACATCACTGTGTGCATGTGTGTGTGTGTGTTTATGTGAATGTGCTGCGCTTTGTCCATTCACTCCCACTAACAATTCTATCATTCAAAAGGCAGCACACTTCATTTAGAACCTGCTTTATGGTGAAATACAGTTATGTGCGTGAATTCTTGTAGAAAAAAGATTGCAAGGAAATATACTGTGTGTATGCATGTGCTTGATTGTGTTTGAGTGTATAGCTGTTATATGTGTTTTGTGCTTGAATAAACAAGAAATGGCCAAACATATAAAACACGTCAAGTAACAGAATGACTTCCACTTGTAGCATTAATAGTATAGAGTGTGTATTTGGCTTCTACTAACAGATCCCAGCAGGTGTTACTTCTGCCTGACGTAGTCTTAAATCTTGACCACCCTCTTTAAGACATAAGAAACACACACACACATACACACAGATAGACACGCATCCAGACAAAAGTCTCTTATTGATTCAGTAAGGCTTGTTGCTTGCTGCTGAAGCCGATGGCATGTCGGGGCACAGCCCTGGAAACATCGGTCAATGATGTCACTTGAGTAAGAATAGACCCAAGAGATTAAACACAAATGCACAATGGAGAACACAGAACAGCCGCGATGGAGTGGGAAACTTGAGAGGAGATGAAGACGAAATACTGTCCTCGTCTTCATGATATGGTCAATTAATGCAAAAAAGCAGGAATGTTACGTCATGTTCACGATACAAAAAGCAACAACTGCCCAGATGCTGAATGAATGACAACAAGAACAGTCAACAGTAAAATGCAGCTCATTCCAACACAATGAACACTGAATCACAAGCAGTTTTAAGTACATGAGAACAGCCAATGAAAATACACTGGTGATGTTCTGGAAAAGTTACCCACCAATATTGAATTAAGAAGACATACGACATTGCAATATACACTTGTACTCAGTGGGGCAGCATTCAACAAGGAGCCAAGTAAATATTGCCGTAAATAATTTTTATACTCAACAAAATATGGAAATATGTTTAACTGCCACCACTGCAAACACAACATGCACTCAGATGTGTCAAGATATGAAAGAAAAAAACCAAAATAGCTGTCACCACAAAAAAATTCTCGGGGAAACACCAGACTCGCAATTGCATGAGCAAACCGATTGCTCTGTTGTATGATATAAAACTTCCACGAACATGAAGCAGAGTGAAAGAAACACAGACATGTCGAGCCTGACAGCTAACACAGAACATGCAGACGTACAAATATAAGAGCATGGAGCAGAAACATGTTTTATAGCAGCTGCTCTTAAACTATGAAATCAAACTGCTGCTGGGTCTCCACAATGACAGGAACTCACACGTATACACATATGGGCTGGCGAGTGTTTCCATTTGTCGTGCAGGAGGTAGAAATATGACTTGTCACATTTGCCACTATCACGCTGTCAGTGTCTTTACTACATCAGCTTAATCTCTGACCCTCACACATTTCAGCTATGAAAAAACATTCCTGTAGCAAAGGGTTTGATACAGTGCAAAGTCTCCTTGTTGCTCTGTTAAAGAATCCCATGGTGGCTTTTTTTTATTTATGGCAATTCTCAAAATGAAAACAAAATCCAATTGGTTTATTTTGCTGCTTCATTGTGTTCAACATACAACCAGAGCAGCATTTAATGCACTTTCAAAACACTTCTCTACGGCTGAGTTGACGCTGACAGTTACATAGGTTTCAGGAAGATCAGACTTGATAGTTACAGCTCTCATAAGTTCTCCCGAGGTCGTGTTCAGTTCATCTTAATAAAACTGTGGGTTTCTTGTTTCGAAGCCTGAAATTACATTTGACTATGCAAATCCCAAGAGGAAAGCCTTTAAAAGCCTCAGGGTTAAATTAGACTCTGGTTTAAATTCACTTTCAAGCAGGAATCTTTTTTCCCCTTCTTAACATATGACGGTAACACATTTCCATGTTGGTGTTTTCCAGTTATAGCTGCAGTGTAATCGAGGCAGCATCATGTTGGTGTCGTGTTTGGAATACCTGTTTGCTACCCCCGGTGTTTCCCTTCCTACTTTATGCGCCATGCATATTTGCACACCACTGGAGATCACTGCTGTCCTCAGATTAGCTTTGGGTACTTGTTGGGACTATTTACATGAAAGTGTGTCCATGGAAACCTGCAGGGCAGCGATACTGGTGACGTGCAGAGACAGGATGAGGTGTATTGTCTCAGTCAGGACTGGGTTTCACACTTCAGCATTATTTTGCTTTTGTTTGAGCAGGTTGAACAAATCTCATCTTCCTATTATAATAGTCAAGCTGTAACTACAAACTGTGTTCTTTAACCAACCATATCTAAGATTATTATATCAATGAAGGTTGTTCAGGTGCTTTAGGGCTGAAAACGCTACTTTCAGCTCAGACTAGTTCTTCTCTCATTCTGCTCTGTAAAATAGCCTTCTACATCCAACTTACATCCAAAATCCACAGCTATGATGATGAAAGCTGTTGTGTAACTGGCTTTCCAAGAACTGCTCCTGCTGCAAAATATCATTTAACATCACCCCTTCTAATGTTGAAGGAACATAGTGTCAGAATGAAGACACTGCTGGCAAACCAACACCAGCAGGGAACAAGAAGCAGAGAGAGAGAAAAGGCCAACTATCTGTATCTGTAGGCTGATGTGATTCAAGCTACTACAAAGGTTCAAATTCGCAGAGGTGAAGGACATGAACCTCCCTGAGGAAATTTCTAGAAGGGCTGCTCTGAAAGGAATGCAAAGCTGCTGACATTAACATGTCTTCAGTTACTGTGCAGTTTACTTAACCTTTAATTTATGTTAACTCCTGTTTTTTTTTTCCCTTCATATCATTCTCAATCAAGCTGCGAAGCACAAAACAACCACTTTAGTTACATTCATTTGTTACGTGTGTGTTTGCTGCATTGAGGAAAATGACTTGTTTGAATAATTAATATAAAATCTCAACAGTTTTTGCATAAATAAAGCTTTCTCCTATTGCGCTGCTGTCCTCTTAAACCAGGCACGTCAGCAAAAACCCTGTCAACACATGAAAAGTGATCTCAGTGAAATTAATGTTAGGATGACGTGCTAAGCCAATATCACCCTGTGAGTAAATGTAAGAGTGTAGGGAGTCGCAGCCATGTTCCTCAGATGACCTTTAGGGCAGATCGTGGCTCTAAGAGGCATCAAGAGTATCAAACACCAAGAGTATCAGATTGATACAGGCTTTTATAGACTAGAAACAGCTGCCTTCAAAAGCACACATACATTGTAAGAGACCACAATTTTCAGTTCCATCAACTCAAGTTTCTTTGTTAGACCCACAGACACAACGAAACTCTCTTGGATTCTGTCATCGCTGATGACAGAAGCCTCTTCATGTCGGTTTCTACGCTGACGACTCATATTTAGTCGTAATTCACCGTAACCACATTCTTTCTGAATCTCAGCAAGATCTGAAAATTTGTCAGCATGATCTTAGCAGCTTGAAAGGCTCTATAAATATCAGCAAACACTTTGGAAGAGCCTGTGTAATCCTACCCACATGCTGCTGGCTAACAGTAACCATTTTTTAGAACGAAATACTGAAATGAATAAGAATTGTGTTGTGCAATCGTAACTCACACAGTTTTCCTTCTTTCTCCTTCTTTCCAGAGCCCCCAGTGTTCCTAAACCTCCTCCTGTAGCACCAAAGGTATTGTAAAATTACCTACAGTTTAAACTAAAGGTGCAAATCAGAAAATTTCACTGTTTAATTAAGGCCAGGCATGCCAGGCGAAAACTTTGATTTTGGCTTTATAGAGAGAGTTTAAAATAATATGCTTCTGCTAAAATATTGTGATGAATTATAATATATTTAACATCCTTATATAACAGACTTTTTTATTCTGAAATTGTGTCATTTTTTGGTATTGAATGCAGTTTTTTTAAATTATTGAATTCATGACAAACAAAAACAAACACAAATTCACCTGGCATGCCATGTTTCAGCCTTTTTTAGTAATTACACCCATCTGAAACAATGCCATACATACGTTTTGTTGCATGATAACCACTTTCGTCTTGTTTGTTTTGCTACATTTATGTTTTATTGTGAAATACAGTGAAGTATACTGATGCCTCCCGATTCAAATCAATCAGAGAGAACATTTTCAAGTGTTCAAAGTATTTATTTCAGCGATTTATATTGGACAAATAACCAGGGAGACATCAGTATAGTGTGTGCTTTGATGTGATTTGTTTTTGCATGCTCTTCTCTCACACCGGTAGGGCGACAGATCAGACATCATAAAGCCAGTTGCCATCACCCATCACCCTCCTCCACCCCATCCTCACCTCCACCCCTCCGGTCACTCCACTGTCCCCTACAACAAGCCCCCCAGACCTTTCGGGGGCTGCACCTCAGAGAGCGACCACCCTCCCTGGCACTCCCCTTTTGCCACTTTCATCCCCTCCCCATCCTCGGCCTTTACACCTGCCTCCTCCTCCCACTCCAGTCCTCCTCCTCCTCTTTCTCCACCTCCCGTCTCTTACCCATCCTCTACCTCCTCCTCCCCTCCTGTCCTCGTCCCGCCTCAGCCGTCAGTGTATAACACACCGATCAACCTCTACTCCAATGAGAATGCGTGTGAGGTGGCCATGGGGCAGAGGCGGGGCCTGTTGGAGAGTCAGGGTGGAGCCCTGCCACTGCAGTTTAATGGGTGAGTGGTGGCCTTGATAACCGATCAAATGAATCAATCAGTTCTTGGCTCTTTCATGATCCCCAAGCTTTCCTCGTGGGAGATAAAATCCTGTCCTTTGTGTTTTCTCCTTGCTGATATTATTGCACACCTGTGTCTGTTTGGTGTCCTTTGAGGATTCTCTCACAGATTCAACACAAAATGCACATTGAAATAGCCAGCCTTTGTTAGCAGCATTTGTGCTTGTTTCAGAGAAGAGGAAGGCTCAGAATGAACTATATTAGTGTTAACTTTTGAAGTTTATACCAGACCAGTGTTTAGTTTACAAAAAAAATAAACTTCTGTCATCATTTACAAAAATTGGTGAAGAGTTTTGCCAGGCTTTTTTTCCCCCCAAAGATTCCTAACTGAAAATTGTCCTCTGATCGTGCTTGCCAGACTATGAAATCTTGGATTTGATTTGCGAAATTCTTCCACATCATTAAATTAGACTCTAATGTCTGGTGGAGTTTTGTTTAGAGGAAGAAAATAAAGTAGCAAAAGTACTGTACTCTGCACCCGATGGCCTCAGTTTCCAGCAGTGTGCAGCTGGTTTGTTTTTTAAGGACAAAAAAGAAGATGTAGACAAACAGAAATACCATCAGCTGGGGCATTATATGTTATGTTAAAGGATTTAAACTACCAGTCTGGAAACACTGATGTAAAAGTAAACTAAAGTGGGTTATTATGCTATTTGTTTACTGTTGGACTTGTGATGGAACATTTTATACGGAACATTTAATAGCTGTGTTCTTGTGATGGAAAAAGGGGAGAATAGATGGACTTTAAATGAGCTTTTGGAATTCTCTAAAAATAGTTGAACATGCTGTGAAACATAATAACTCCACAGCTATGTGCAGACAAATGCAAACCCCCAAACATGACAAGTCTCTTTACCTCATCTGTTGCATTTATAAAGAGACGTCTCTGGGTAAAAACACATCCTGGTCGAATACACCGGTCCTTTCTGCCTTGTTTCCTCTCTTTTTCTTTCACTATCTCTGTGAAGTCATCTCATTTAATTATTGCTCTGCCATCCTTCACACTCGGACTGCCTGTTCCTAACCCCGCCCCCCCTTCTTTTTCTAACTCAAGCCCAACTCTGCTCTCTCAGGAGGCATAGTGAGTATAACTATGCTATGATGCTATGACTAGGTTGTGTATATATAGAGTGCATTGGTAAGCTGAGCTGTGTGGCATTATCTTTGCTCTTGTAGCAAATCAGTCACTCAGTAAAGGTTCAGCTAGGATCCATGTAGATTTACACAAACACTATGCCTCTTTAGTGACTAACACACCTTCATTAGTCCAGTCTGTTCCTCTTGCCCCTCATGTTTTTTTTTAGTGATTAGTCTTCTGCACGGATGCTTTCGATTGATTGCCCTCACCATAACAAATGGTTGGAATATACCCCTACTCTGACTCATAATTTCTCTTTTCATTTCAACTTTATCCTCTCCCTGCACTTTTGAAAGTGCTGTGGTTTCTCTTTCTGTGGGACTCAGCAGACAGCAGTTGTCTGCACAATATAATCTTACACCATACAGTTGAGCGCGCACACACAGACACGCGAGACTATGTACCCAATCTTCAGTTGGGTACATAGTCTTCCCCAAGTATCACAGATGACACTTAATTACATAAACATACTTTAACAAAACTTTAACCTGATCTTTGTTATGGTTAGTATGGTTTATGGCTTATTTTCATCACTAAACACTTTGATCCCAAACAGTCTTCTGGCCTTTTTTTTCACATTTTTGCTTAATGCGTCATTTTTCACTGCAATATAAAGTCATGCACCTCTGTAGAAACACCATAACGATGAATAAACAAAGAGATAACTTAAGACATGTCTTTAGTGCAGCACAATGAAGTTCTAATGCCATAAGTCATTAAACAAACAAACAAAAAACAAGAAATGAAAGTATTTTTTAAACTATTTACTTCACAAAAATTGGAAAATACCTGCAATCAACTTGTACACCATTCTTTCAAGTGCCTACAGATGTCACCACACTTGGAAACTAGAGGTAACTCTGCCATGGATATTTTAGGATTTATATTCTTATTTCATACTTGTCTCCTATCTGCTATGTGAAAAACACTGCCTGCAGTTCAGCGGAGAAGTCCCTACATTTTTGTCACATGACTGTCGGTTGCAGCTGAGTCACTAATGGCTTCTCTTTTGTACTGTGAAGAATCTGGTCAAAGCAAACAGTTAACTTTTGGGGATTTTTAAAAAATAAGACACGCAGCTTAAAGCTTTGTATTAAATATCGTGATTCTATACTTAGATTTGGTGAGCTTTCCCAGTGTAACAGTGTGTCACAAATAAGTTGTTCAAGGAGCATCAGAAAGATGATTCTCTCTGTTTGTACAGTTTCTGGCTCCAGTAAATGATGCTGATTCTGTAAAGACAACATGCCTTCCAAACCTGCCGGCAGATTTTGGGGTTCAGAAGGGTTATCCGCTTTGCTTATATTCCCAGTGACAAACTAATAAACTATTACAGCAGTTGTTTTGGTCATTCAGTGTATAGATCTACATATAGAGTCACTCTCACTGATGATCAGTAAATAGAAATAGGTATTTTACTGCAAAAGCATTGCCATCAATTATGGTACGCATAATTATGTAATGCTGATTATTTAATGCTCTCTTCAGGAAATCTGTAGTATTTAAGAAGACTCTGCAAATTCATATGCTATCTCGGTTTCTCTGCATACTTTGCAGTAAGGTTTTTTTTCCTAGTGTATGCTGAGATACATACACACTGGCACTATGGGGCAGCATGTGTGTCCGTCCTTGCATTTTCATGTTTGTTTGCATGTCCTAAATGAATTGTGTGGTTTGTTTCAGAAGGGAGTTTTGAACGGTATCCGTCAGTGTTTTTTATTGTAACATTTCATCCATGTCAGTGTTTTCTGTCAATCTCCCTTTCTTTCAATACCTGTCTCTCGGCTTTGCAGACTGCAGCACCTCGTCCAGTCACAAAGTTAGTCTCTGAAGCATGTCAATTTTTGAAGTGTTTGATTGTTTTTCTCTATACATGTATTTACTTACTGACTTTGCTGTTTTTATTTTTTCGTAGTTTACATACAATTGAACTTCTTAGGTTTTAAGGTCACTTGTAGTTAGTAAAACATTTTTTATCATAATTGAACAAGACTACTACTAATAATGTTTTAATAATTTCATGTTTATATTATGTACAAACTGCGGTAGTGTAGCACACAAGCACATTGAGCTAATTACAATCAGTCCAAATTTTGCTATATAATACAATTTCTTGATGCAGCTGTATTTATTTTAATCTAGATTATTGTTATTGACAGAGTGACATTCAAATGCAAACCCCCAACCACACTCTCTCACACACAGAGCCTAAACTGTCAAATACTGTATAACAGTAAGTGTGTGACCAGGCTCACATAGAGCTGTCAAGCATGCCACACCCACATAGCTGCTGCTATAACAAGAATGTGTTGAGAGACACTCATAAATCAGCCCATTCAAAGTGCTAGGTGAGTTTGTTGATGGGAGTGTATTTATAGATGATTTATTGACACCAGTGCCTGCAAAATCTTTAATGCCCCTCGATGTGTGTACGTGAGTGTATTTTTACTAGGAGTTGATTTATTGACAACCAATTAGTAATAGGCCTGTCAGCACCCTGTTATCAAGGAAGTCTGTGGTTGTGTACACATTTACTGAATTCACACAAACTGCACATGTTGAATCAGAAGTATGCTTAACTCCAAAAGTGCATGTTTTATCGGTATTATTTGGATAAAAATCAAACCCTTAAATGTTCATACTTCCCAAAATGATGAATGGCTTTCCCTTTATAGAATGTCAGACAGTTCAACAGCACCACCATGTGGTTGAAGATAGAACTGACTGAACCTTTTCCTCATTTTGTTGGACTGTTTGGTTTAGTGTTGTGCATGCGCTGGCCATTTTTTTTCCTTCCATATATTTTTGTTCTCTCTTGAATTGCTAACATTTCCTTTAATTAATTTCTCACAAGTGAACACATTTTTCCTATTTCTTTCTTTACCTTTCCTTCAGTGGACCTCAAAGTATCTTGAAGTAAGTCTTTTCCCAATTCCATTGTCTCCTTTTGACTGTTGTGAATCTTCAGTTTTATGCTCCCCTGCCTTTGTTTCATTTTTTCCTTTTTTCCCTGTTGTTGGTTTTCAAGAAAACCGCAGGCACCAAGGTATCAGCTTATTCTACAGTTTCACACCAAAGGCATTTAACATAGTGTGGTGTGACCTTTGCCTTTGCTTTTGTGTAGTCTGCACAAATTGTAGGTGGCTATTTCTACATTGTGCTATATTGTCATCTCATATAACCTGCCATAATCTAACAGTTTTATTTTGCTCCCTCTAACTGAATTAGTGTGTGTTAAATAATATTAATTCATGTGCTGGGTAATAATTTAAAATCCTTGATTAAAAGTAACCTAATACCTTCTGCTTCATAACTCAATGTCAGTCTCATTAGTCTTAGTCAGTGTTAGTTTGATTGATTATATGAGAGAGTATATGTAAATTACTGCCATATTTCCTGATGCCATCCACTCTTTTCTTCCATGTCAATCCTCAGAGCTCCCAGGAAGCACATTGTGGATACAGACATCCATTTCTACCATGTGCCCACTCATGCTGATGCCAGCAGAAAGCGCATCATGGAGGACACGGAGGACTGGCGCCCACGAACAGGCACCACCCAGTCCAGATCCTTCAAGATCCTAGCTCAGATCACCGGCACCGAGAACGGTATATTACTGACTGAAGAGCACACAGCGACTGAGAGTCATTACACAGACACTCCACATCATTTTAGTTCATGAACTATTGACCAAACCTGAGAATCATAGAGAGCACTTATTAATATTTCTAGTCTTTCTCTTGCAGTTCAAAATGAAGAAGCTGACACAGCCAAGAAGACAAAGTAAGTGCATGGCTAGAAATGCTTCTGTTTTTTTGTTTACATGGTTTATTGTGTGACGTAACAATGCATATCCCAGAAAATCTAATCTTTTCAATGTATTTCCATAGTGGTATTTCATTTTCCCTGCTCAGTTGAATGTCTCTAACATATACAAGCTACATTTATGAAAATCAGAAAATCTGACTCTAAATCTTTGTGGCACAGTTCTGGCAGTCATATAGATGCTGTGTGGGCTCTTCCTGTCTAGACAGCAGAGAATGGATCAGATTTGATCCATTAACTCAAAAACCAGACCTCCGTGTCCTGTACAGTACATTAAATCCTAATTCCTCCAAAAGCTCAGAGCTCAAGCTCATAGCTGATGGTTGATTTTAAACATATCAGTAGCTGAAAGCGTCTCCATCTGTGTTTACCAATCAAAGTGTATTTGAGATGTTTTCATGTTCTATGGTTGTGGTTGTTTGTGGGTATGACAGCCTTGATGTGCTGCATGTTGTATAACCTGTGATTGTGTGGTTGACAATCATGGATGCATTGTGGTTTCCTTCTTGTGTGATGTGATCCATTGGCTGCCCATTGCTCATGGTGGTTTGTTGTGACACATGCGATCACTGCGTGTCTGTGATCCCTCATGTTAATGTGCAGACATTCCTGCTGACTGCTGGTGTTCGCGTGTGGCCTTACGGTTGAATTAATTCTTAACTTTCCATCTGTACTGACCGATTCATGGGTTACGCTTGGACATGGTAAAGATCAACTCTTTTGACTCAGCGGTAAACTGTGGTCTGAATATTGTTTCTTTCATTCTCTGTGTAGATTTTGGTCTTTTTTTCTTCTGATGATGACAGAAAAGCTGCTCGTCTCCACCACATCTGAATGTTTTCTGTGTATCATCAGTCTTTTTCATCAGCTCCGCCTGGGTCATCATGCTTTCCTTGCGGCATGGCTTATCTCATTGCAAATAGTTGGGCAACTATTTTACTTTTCCTAAATCTTTCTTTTGTTTCTCCTATGGTGTCCTTTTCTCTTCTTTTCCTCTTCTTTTACTCTCTTGTGCTGGATGGCAGAGTGAACAAGACCACTACTCAGATGGTGATTGGCCCCAAGTACAACGAGCTGAGAGACTGGCACCACGAAGTGTCTGCTCGCACCCTCAATGTCCAGTAGACCCTGTGTGTGTGTCTGTGTATGTGTGTGTTTGTGGGTACGACTGGCTGTCTATGTATGTATACAAATATATCAGTTCGGTGTTTGTTTATAAAATGGACTGTTAAAGGGATAAAAGCTTGTGGGCTGAAGGGAGTAAAGAAAGTAAAAGAAAGAATGTTGGAGCTGGAGCTTGCCGTTGGAGTCTCTCTCTGCTTGTGTGTGTGTGAGCTTGTTGTTTACTGTTTGCTTTGTGCAGAACCCTTGTATTTCCTTTCATTAAGTATATGTTGCTTATGTGCTCAGCCCACTCTGCCGATTCCAACCCTAAAGGTATAGCTGCGTAAATACACCCTTTAATTAGTGTATGTCCTATTTCTTCTCATGTCTACACAAATTTGAGTTTGATGTGCCATACGTTTTGTGCACACCTGGAATCCTGCCAGTGTAAGGTAGTAACTTCATATCAGTAAACACCAAAGCATTAAAATCAGTTGTAAGGAGTCAAAGAAAATACCTGAGTTGCAGTGGATATAATATAATTCTTTGTGTAGCATCATTTTCAAGCATTACATAGGTGAGAGACAAGAAATCAACAGCTTTCAAATGAAAGAATGAGATCCTGAGGGATCATATGTGCTGCTACTACTCAACACTCTACCCACCTCAGTCTTCACTACAGTGCGTATGCAGATTATACATATGTTGTATGTGCATCGGTGCTACCTGTGATAGCAACAATGTACAGGATCTGCTTCTGTAATGGCAATAACAAAAGTAAAAGTTGGCCTGTTAAAAGCTGCAAAGACTTCAGGAATGAGTTTATACTAATTTTGAACTTTATATTAAAATGTATAAACAGACAAACCCAGTATCCTACTCTGGAAGTCTGCATTCACGCTGATGATAGAGAAAAACATAAGTAATGCACTCACTGTATATAATACTGTTAGTCCCACATACATTACATTAGTGTTTCAATGCTGTTCTGTGCCATTACAATTCAGCATTGCATATGTGGAATATAAGGGAAGGTATATGGTTTGTAGGAGGGAATCTGTTTCTATAATCACTGGAAATATCAAACCTGGCCTTGGTCTGCATGAGTGTGTACCCAGTACATTTTATATGCTCCTTTATATCAGTTGGACTGTTGTATAACTGTACGTTATGGAAGACACTTTCTAGAAGTGTTGAGCTTGTTTACATCTGTTGTGTCTACTAGCCACTGAACTACATATTTTATAGGCACCGTACCTTCAAATATGGTGCTGTCTGAACAATTGGAAGAGATTTCAATTTGTCATGCATGTATGTACAGTATATGTGAACCAATATAAGCAATGCTGCAGGGATGAAACAATAGAGACTGGCTTGAGACATGTATATGCTATAAGGTACATGCAAGTAAGGAGGGCTCTTTTCAGTGAGCAGGTTGTTTAGGATTGATTTTGTGGAATGTGACTGTAAAAATGCTATTTTGAGGACTCTGCTATGTAAAATATATTCCCAGTGCCTTTGCATTAACTTCATCCCTATGTTTACTTACTGCACAATATTCTACACTTGATAGATTTTTTTTCTTTGTAGATTAAAACCAGCATTTTTGGAAGGAGCTGGAATCTAGAGGCTTACATTTATTTTCTGTTTTAAGTTTGAGAAGTATATGTTGTAGTTAATAAACTGATTGAGTTTTTTTCTTGTTTCCTTTTCTCTCTGTTTCTGGTGTCCATTTCTTTCTCCTCTGCTTCCCTTTATTTATTCCTCTTCTAGCTGTCTCACTGAATCTGAGACAAACAGTGGGGAGGTCAGGTATAGATCTTCACCTAAACCTCTGATACTTTTTTCACCTCTTCACTTTGAATTTTCCCATAGTCCCCATAGTCACCTTTAAAGAAGACACAATGAAAACAGTCACATAAAGGCCTTTCATTTGATCACTAAACTGACATCTTTTATTTTGTTGTGTGAAACATGTAAAGAAATAATCCAAACTAAAACTAATTCTTGAAGGCACTGAGCTTGACTCTACTAAAACAAAAAACAACTTCAGTTTTAAGCATTAATTCTGATCACACCAGTAACTGTATTCTCTGCTATCTGTTATTTGCCAGTGAGAGATCTCCAACAAACCAATCTTCTGACCAAGTGGGTGTTTCACTCATACTGTTCAATGGCCTAAATAATGCAAAGGCCACATCTCATCACATTGACCAGCCACAGCCACAGGCAGAAGGCTCATCCACCGATCAGCACTGGTCAGAAAGGAACTCTACAGTCCAAAATCACATTTCCAATCCTGAACACCTGTTAAAGACCCCAAATCAAGAGAAAAATATATCATCTACATCACACCTGGGCTTAGTTTCCATCCCAGTGTTGTATTCAGATTCTGTAGACATATTTTGTCAAATGCACCCAACACCTAACATGAACTATCCTTTAGCTCAGATGCTGGTACCTACAACACATCATGCCTCAACGATAAACGAAGTGGCATCATCTTACACTTACAATGATAGCCTGTTAGATTCACAAAAGCCAAAAGACTCCATTCTTGATACAGTCTTTCTGCCAGCCAACATGCCCCATTCTTTGCTTGAGCCAAGTCCTGGAGGTACCGAGGTTCCAGCATCCTGTCTGCCTGTTTTTAGTATTTTACCTGCCCAAACAGTGGGACTAAACTCCTCATTTAGCAGCACTTCTTTACCAACTCATAACCAGCCACCAGAGACCTCTTCTGATCCAGCTACCGACCATAGATCAGCTGCTTCACATAATATTCTCAATGCTCCACCAACTTTTCAACTGGTCACTGCTAAAAGGTACATTTAGCTTGGAGTGTTGTATTAAAACATGCTACAAGGTCAAGAAAGATTTGTAATAAAACTGATCTTTTCTCATTTATTGTCTTTTTTGCTGTGGTCCAACAGTTCCCCTTTGGCACCACTAGAGGACAACACCAACTCAGAAAATGTTGAGTCCAGTAACTGTCTGACTGGGCATGATGGTGATGACCATAGATTAAATAACCCTGCTTCTGAGTATCTAAAGACAGAACAGTTTATTATTTCACCTCAACACAGGTGCTGCACAGCAATTCTAATACTTGAAGCAAACTTTTCAATAACAAGTCCTTTAGTATAAATGTTTCAAGGATGTTTCCAATCTGTGTTGTCTGTTGTCTCTCTGTCCTCCCAGTTCTCAAGTCCAACCCAACACTTGTCTGTCGCATATTTCAATGCATCATCATGTTCACTCTGCCAAACCTGTCAGGTACAAGGTTATGAAGAGTTTCACTTAACTATTACAAAATCTTCAGATTAGTTCACCTTCATTCATTATTGATAAGGATGTAATGTCAAGCTGCTACACTTACTTTCTTGTCAGTATTTTATGTCTGATGCTCCAGTCTTCTGCCATTGTCCTACTGTACATGGGTGTATATTGAGTGTGTGTGTGTGTGTGTGTGTGTCTTTATAAACAGCAGAGTGCTTCTGTCAAATCCTCTGGACTTCCTGCCCAGAGCAGCCCCCTGCCCCCCTCCCGCCACCCCCAGCATCCCCAAACAGCTTGAACTTTCACAACACATTCGCAATGTGTGTTGTAGTCCAGTGCATGTGAGGTAAATAGAGTGTGTTGGTGTATTGTGTGGTTTTGCGCGCTTCATCCTCAAAGTATTTATCATCACAGAGAACCGTGAGAACGGAGAATTTTAGACTCTTTTTTTTTTTGCTTGAAATATTAACTGAAATCGTTTTTTATTGAGTTGAATTGATTAATTTGCTATTTTATGCTGACCAATCAATCAATTAATCAACTAATCATGTATAGTGGAGTCAACAGGGGCCCAAAGGTTATTTTTTGATCTGGGACCCCATAGGAAGTTAATCAAGTCATAATGTTTTCCTCCTCATCCTTTTGCCTTTTCCTTTCTTTGATATGTCCTGACTTGGTCAGAACAACGTATCAAAGCAGTCGTTGGCCTTCTGAGAAGCAGGCAGTGTCTCAGGCCGTATTGGATGCTCTGCTCATCTCTCCTGTCACACAAACTCCACTGCAACGTTTGAAGAAAAAGAAGAAGAAACAGCGTAGTGTCAGTGAGCTGCACCTGCCAAAGAACAAAAGGTAGACAGAGCAGACTTGGACAAAACATACTTTTACCACACTGGTAAAAAAAAAACCTCGACTCGAAAAAACCTCAAAAAATAATCTCGACTAAAATTGTTGTTATTTCAAATTGAAAACATTAGAAAACAGTGTTATATTGAGAGATTATAAGTATTGTTACTTGTGTTTAAAATCTTTAAAATACAGTTTTGTCGAGGTCTGCAACACAAAAAGAGTGATGTAATCATCTGATTTACAAATAATAAGATGTAACATGGAGATTCATTTAACATTTTGTGGTGCAATTAAAGCTCTCACCAACTAATTGTTCAGTAGCAAAAAAGCAAAAGTCCACAAGACGGCCTTGTGGTTGGAAACCTCATTATTCCACCTGCCTCCAGAGAAGAGTTAGGTTATTCTTTCTTATTAAAAATAGTTTAAATAAATATTTTCTGAAACGATGTTTAGATTCGTACTTATTTTTAACCCTCAGCATAAACAGGACCCACTGAACATGCCGTCCATGCCAGTGAAGAAGCCATGTTTATTCAAACCATGCCAGCACCAAAAGATATGGTCCATATGTCTCTGTGGCGACAGTTCATACCAGCTATGACATTCTGTGGTCACTGTGAAACAACTTGGCAGCATCTCACAGAGATCAGTCATTGGTTGGTGGACACAACTGCACACACTTAAACCATGAAGTATGAAAAATGTGTTTGTGCATGTGTGAGAGTCTGAGTGGGTGTCTGTATGGATGAATGTATTTGTCACCGCGTGAGTGTGAATGTACACGCAGGGATGGTATAGTGTGTGAGGACTGAATTTGATCCAAAGAATATCACAGTGCTAAATTATAGACCATCTGTTGTGTGGTGGAGAGAGCTGCTGGACAGCAGTCAGCTATGTTAATGGACCATTTGTTCAATGTTCAAATGAAACCAACACATTTATGAGTTGCATAATACAAGTTGTTGTTGAAGCGACAGCACACAAGGGGTTACTTCACATATGTAAACACTTGGGGGGGGACTGAAATGCACTCTGTTTTCCCTCATTATCACTTAATACCAGCAAAAAAGAAGTGTCATTATTAGGCAGTATACAGCGGTTAAAATAGACTTCAGATAAGACAAACTTGGGAACAACAGCAGGGATACATGTGTAATCGATTTAAATTGGATCACCTGAGAATTCTGGGAACACAAGCTGATCCACATATCATGGTTCTGACAGAAACCTGGCTTAGAGTATACATAATTGTCAGGCTTCCTTACATAACTATAACTTGCACAGAATAGACAGAGTTGGACGAGTTGGTGGTGTAGTTATGTATGTGAAGTCATATTTATCTGTTTTAAATGTACTGCCTTATTTTAAATGTATTGCTGTGAAAGTGAACTTATCTTGTAGAAATTAATTATATATAGTGGTGTTTGCAGACCACCCCCATCTGTCTCTAGTGCCATTAATAAATGAGCAGAACAGTAACTCAGAGATGACATTTTAAGGTGACTTTAACCTGAAATGGTTGGCAAAGGATTCAAATAGTCTAAACATAGATAAGTGACAGTGTCAGTCTGTCAGCTTATTGATCAGCCGGTCAAACCGAATCTGGTGATGCTTCAATATTTAAATTGAAATTGAGATTTGATTCTGCCATATAGGAGAGACAAAATGATTGTTTCTGAAGTTTTCCCACTTAACCGTTACTGTTCTCTCACCTGCGATAGACCTGCCAGGCTAAATCAAGCTTGGGATGTTATCAAAAGAAGTTTTCTGACAGTAATAAACATCTAAAATACCAGATGTACAATTAGCATTAATATATTTTTCAAATTCATGATTTACTGTCAGTAGTAAACATGCAACTTTTAAAAAGCTTAGATATACATAGATTCAGCCCCTAGTTCTCCATAGAACTATCAAGGGACGAGGCAAGGCCTTCTGGTGAAGCAGCACATTGGCTGAGTTTGATCAGAAATACATGCATTTTTTTCCTTAAGAAAGCAAAAGCCAGTTATCGCAAAGGATTAATATTAAACAGTAAATATAATAACAGACATCCTCTATATCTGTTCCTTCTTATATGCTACATTTAATCACTACCTAATAAATAAGCCAACAGTTATTTGTTATGCTTTATACATGCGTGTAGCTGCTGCAGGCAACCTGTTTGATATGGTATACTCAGGATCTGCTCTTAATAAGTAGCTTTTTGCAAATGTGCTCTCCTTAAATCGTACCTCAAAGTTCACCCTACAGGCCTCCACTTCCTCAGTTGTTAGTGAGGCACTTCAAGCTATCGATTGCAGGAAAGCAACTGGGCAGGATAAACTAGACCGTGATTTTTTCAAAGGTCTGCATCCCATTTATTGCAGGACAGATTATGTATCTCTTTAAACCCTCCATTTCTACTGGACTTACTTTTCACATGTGGAAATCTGCACATGTAGTCCCTCTGCATAAAATGTTCAAAATGATCTTAATAACTATCGGACAATTTCCAAACAGTCCTGACTTGCTAATGTTGTCAAGTCATTAGCTAATAATATTCTCAAATCAGTCTTCTTAAGAAATTCTGTCTGACGTCCAAATTAATCTGGTGTTAGAGTTAAACATAGCGCTGTCACTGCTAATCCTTTGGTTGTAAATGATTTAAAATCTGCTGCTGACAAGGGGAAATAGTGCACTGCCTTCTCTGTCGATTTAACAAAAGGATCTGACACAGTTGATCATGCTCTGCTCCTGCATGAGCTGTATGATATTGGTTTTGATTTTAACATCTGTAAATGGTTCCAGAAGAACCTTTTTCCAGAGACAACAATGTGTGATATTAGTAGAAGATCCTTATATATATATATATTTTTTACCATTATCAGAGGGGGTTCCACAAGGTCCTATATTGGGTCCTTTCTTGTTCACAGTTTATATTATCAATATAGAATCCTCTATTACAATTACTTTATGTAAATGACATTTGAAAACAGTCCTGAATAGAAACAATACTTACATAAGCTATTTTCTGGATCCAGAGATATTGAGAACAACAGTTTAGACTTTACCACTCTGAATAGACATTGTATTGAGAGGGTGTCTGAGTATAAATATGTTGGAGTATGGTTGGATCAAAAAGTTACTTCACTGACACACATGTCAACAAGCTATGACAAACAATTGGGTATTTGTACAGAAACAGAGATAATACTGTCATGCTTGGTAGGAAGCGTATAATTGAAGTTGTCTTCTTGTCTGTCTCATTATGAGGCAGCTGAAAATAGAGCTCAGACAACACAAACACAGGAACAACAGCAGAGATGCAGATAAGGGCCACTGATAGGGGTAGTGATGCAGTAAATGTGTGTAATGTTCAAGGTCGCTCTCTCTTAATCTTAAAAAGATTAGAATACTCAACAGAATAGGAGAGACAGACAGAATTAAAATAAAGAAAAATCAATCTTGTCCTCTCCCTCCTTCCTCCAATCCTTCTGTAATTATTCCTCTTAGTTGACAGGATTCATATGCGGCTCAGTGCATCCAGATGGTCAGCAATCTAACTGGCTACTATTGAATCAGAAACCAACAGCAGAGCTCTCCGCAAAACCAATCACAGTCTTCCAGAATACAATCAACTTCACATGTAATTGGCCTGATTGGTGGAGAATATTAACGAGCTGCACTGTAACTAGTTGTAATGAATGAAGGACTGGGGAGCATCTCATTTCCTGCTCTATTTGTCACCTGTTGTTAACCAATTACCATGGCTAATGTGAATAAATGTTGTTTGCTCACTGGCTAAGATAATTCAAATAGATGGCGCTATAGTTCCTAATCTTGCAGAGTTTAACATCCTAATAGCATGATGAGGATGAGGTCTTTCCTGTTCTTTTCAGGGCCATTCTGCTTGATGAGTTGATGCCCGCTGATGCACCTGCTTCTGTTTTCATGTGGACAGAACTGTGAATGTAGCTTGGTTAATTAGCCAAAAGCTTACTTATTTACTTGTCTAATTAACTGCTTTCCTCTCTTTGTTTTTAATTAAGGCAGCAACCCGGAGGTCTTAACCCCTGAAGCAGTCTTATGTTAAATGTGCATCAGGGTTTTGGCCTGATTAAATCTATAAGACAGAAAAAAAAATGTTTCAAGCAGACAGAAAAAGTTATTTTTTTCCTCAAAAAACCTCAGAATAAAGATTCTAAAATCTGAAAGTAAGCCGTCTGTGGGGCATCCAGGTGATGTGCCAGAGACCTTTTTCAAAGTCATTGTTTCTTTCCTCCACTTATTGCCTGTTTACTGTGAAAGCATCAGGAACCACACACTTCAGAATACACAGAGGGAGGTGGTTTGGAGTGTTTATGATTTTTTTATACCCATTTTACGAACATAAGAGCCACAAGCAGGAGTGCAGGTGCTGTTGGTCTGTGCAAAGTTCTAAGAATACATTTTTAAAGAGGTCTAATGGAAATACAGCAAGTTGGTGCTCATGTCTACACTGGACTGCTTTCAGTTTAGCCTCTGGCTGCAGAAACAAGATATGTAAACCAGTCCCTCCTCCTGTGAGACGGATGATATACAAAATGATAAGCCGATAATGAGAATTAAGAGAGATGTTCTGCAGTCTGACAGTCTCTTTCCTATAGAGAGTACTTAGATTAGGAGTGCACCGGCTATACGCTGATTAGCAGGAATCAATGCTAACACGACAGACCACTAGGTGCATTTATCACAATCCTTGCTATTGCACCGTAGCTTGTGTGTCTAGTGTTCATCATAGTGTATATTAATCACATGCCAGTTTAACCATTGTCTTTTATGATGGGAGTGGAGATGCCATTTTTGATAGCCATCTTTGTGTTTAAGTGTCATCCTTGTTTTTGTGACATTTTTCTTCTCATGCCAAAGGGTGTCTTGGCATCAGTCTGCCACAGAAGAAGGGGACCTTTTCTTATCCTCTCCTGTCAATGCTGTCTATATCTTTAGGTAAATGTTTCATCTCCTCTCCTCCAGTATCTCTCACATCTCTCACCTACTCCATAACTACTATCTTCCACATTCACACAGCCAAAAGCATTAATTCAGAATGTTTGAATCACTGATTTTAGTCCTGAATGGGAACCAAGTGAACCTCTGCACTGTAGAAATAATTAAATGCTATGGATGTCTCATCTGTTCAAATAAAATGTGTGTACAGAATAGCAGCAAAACACAGAGCATCTACTAGGGTGAAGGCAGCACACACACAGGTGCAACATTCTTCCTCTATCTTTGTCTCTTTCTCACTTTTTCTAGTCTGCCACTTTGACTCTCTCTCTCAGTGACTCTCTTTCACTCTTTGGTTCTCACTCTCAAAACTTACTGACACAACTCAATGTAACTATGACTGCAGTTGCCATAACACTTGTCTCCCATGAGTCCCCTAACAGCCAAGCACAAGGGGAAGACAGCAGTGATCCAACTGTTGGCACCGACTACAACTTTGCATTATGGTTGTAATACGTCTGGGGAGATACTGTTGGCCCACCCAGGCTACTCAGCTGGCGCTCGTAAACACACACTTTATGTTGTACAGAGGTTATTCATTTCACATCATTTCAAAAGGCAGTGAAGTGGTCAGAGGCCTTTGGGCCACGTTTGCTTGAAGGGCACAGATGTTTTGCTTACTTCTTCATTGACAGCTGGATAAAGTCTGACAGGAACCGAACCAGAAAAATGAGTTCAAACCAAACCTGCAAAAAAATATATTTCATTGTCAAGTCAAACAATAAAACTCTTTTGGGAATGTGTATAGCCTAATTTGTTGTGATATTTTATGAATCATCCACATGCATAAACAACTGCATATTATATATTACAGTGTTCATACTTTCAGATGTTGTGGCCAGTTATTATGTGGACAATTAATAAAACTCTATTCAAGAGAACCAGAATTTCTCTGAAAAATTTCTCTGATGGAAATGTGTCCCAGTAACACTCCTCTTAGCTGGAGAAAAAAATGTTGCCGTACATGCCGATCTGACACAGTGTTTGTCCAAGTAAGAGTATTGTCGAGTGAAAAAAAGTCTTCCGCAAGCAGAGAAAAGTTTGCGTCATGTGGGAGTATTTTACTCAGAGACACATGTTTACCTTAAGAGAAAACATTTTGACCCAGGAGAGGCTGCGTGACCCTCAGAAGGAATACATTGCCCTCAGAAAATATGAGTTGTCTTAGATCTTCCTTTCTGAGACCTTGGGCAAGTCACAGATATTATATGTTTACATTCCTTTGGAGACAAAATGTGGCACTGACTAAAAAAAACTCTTTCACAGCTCTATGCTCAGCTAAGTTTATCTGTCTTGTGCAATAAGATGAGAAATATGACTTGTACCATTCGGTCATTTTCTCTACTTCATCATTTGAATTAGTGTTCTGGCATCGTTTGATGTGATCACTGCTACATTTTACTGCAGAGCCTCTTAAAATTACTTATCCTTTGACCCAAATGAGAAATTGAGTTTTATTTCTTGGGAGCTCATGAGAATCAGCTGCCAATGTGGCCTTAGAGACTCATTCAGTTTGTCTCTCCATGACCTCAATCAAGTGCCCCAAACCTTATATTCTGTATTAAGAGTATTTATCTAATATAAAGGTAGGGTGCACCAATGTTTACTTGTATATACAATAATTGCAAAAATCAATAAACTATTCACTGAATGGAGTAAAATGAGTGTGGGTAAACTCTGCACTGTACAATGAGGACTCTGTCTCTGACTTCCATTATTAACACTGGTAGTCTGACATCTGTCCACAGTCCATGAGGAATGGGAAATCTTTCACATTACACCATGCTGTATTTCACTCCACTGAAGTCAGTTACTCTCAGTTGAGTCATCTAAATTAATATTCTGGCTTCACTTTTGAATGGGTGTGCTGCATTATTAGTGCTTTGCAAACCCACTCGTCTCCTATCCATCATCGGGCCTGTGGCCTGGACTGTGTCTTGCCATGAATGTGGCACATGGGCAGCGTTTTTGGGTGAACTGTTCTCACCAGGAGGAAGTGCACCATGAAGTTGAGCACTGTACTGTTTTGCTGTAGCTGCATTCAGTGTTTTGGTTGGTACTGTACAGTCTCTGCTCTGTCAGCAGGTAGGTGGTCTGGAGTCTGTCTTACTGTATTTTGACAGGATCTTTAGAAAATTGACTGTGTTGGTGATTCTTTCTTTTTTCTGTTCATTTTAGCAAGCCATGAGTAGAGTGAGCTATCAGAGAGATAACATGTAAAACTTAAACACATACCATACAGTACATACACAAACTGAATCATCCAGATTACTTTGACTGAGCGGGATAAAAATATTAACTATGTATTTTACAATTTAAGCACTGAGTTTGTTTAACATTGGATGTGCAGCGACTTTGAATTCTGGTGTACAGTTTTATTTATGTGAATTTGATCAAACTATATTTTGTCACTTAATACTGAAATATCATTATGTTTCTCTGCATAGTGATGAGAGTGAGGAACCTGAACTCAACACCCACGAGTCTGCAGTTGTCAAGACAATGATCAAAGGGCCTGCTACAGCTCAGGGTAAACACTGTGTGTGTGTTCTCTCTTGTCCATTTGTGATTGCAGCATATCTGAAGGGTTTTTCATGTGCTTTTTCACTCCCTCACACATTCACAATGAGCAGTGGTTACAATTATTGCCAGCTGTCATTTTTCACCCTGTATAAAATATGATTTATGGGCTGTGCAGCACGGCACAATTGGCATATCTCCTGGTAACTGACTAAAATTGTGAGCACATATTAAAGACTGTAGTATACATAATACATGGGTTTCAGTGACTAAAATACATATTTAGCTCGTCCTGCCAAGGCTGCATGAAATCTTTTCAATAGTACATTAAATACGCTGCCAAATTTAACAAAGGTATGTCTGTATGACTGTGTGTGAGTTGTTTTAACTGTAGGCATTTTGTGGTATTTTTTCAGTAAATTAACTAGCGGAATATAATCAGACTGAGGTGCCTGAACTGTTTTCTTAGCATAAGTCACGGGGAATGCATGCATACCCAGAATGAGGATTTCCCCAAATAGAATCCCAAAAATAGCCGCTATAGGAATTGAACTAAATCTTCTTTTAGGAATGCATTTTGATTGATTAACATATTCTCCCCCTCACAGTTAAAAAGGTGTTTTTTTTCTCCACACAGAAAAAAATGTTTGGTTCCCAATCCTGCCATAGTGTGAAACTGATTTACGGTCGTTGGATTGAATGTTGTTACAGCCAGTTAGCAGGGGGAAAGAGGCTTATTTTCCATGGTTGAAGCGTGACATATGTTGTGAAATAGGTCATTGCAGACTTTCTTTTCCTTTTCTCGTGTTTTTCCTCTGTGGAAGGCCATTAAGCAGGCGAGAAGGCCCACTTCTGCCTGTGGCGCCTTGCTTAGTCACATGTGCAGCAGGTCTACTTTGTCAGAAAGATAATATTTATTGAAGGGGACCTGTCGGGAGTTATGAATAAAGTTTTAAAGGCACGGCACAGAGCTGCAGTATAATGCCCATATTCCATCAGTGCTCAGCCCATAGAGTCTGAGAGTAAATGTCTGTTCTGTGCATTATTCTCTTTATCACTACATACATATAGTTTCTTTGCGTGCATATCTGTTCATTTTCATACACGTTTGTTCTCTTTTAGCCTAGCTAGCCTCAGCTTCAGCTTTTGCCCCCATCCAACACAAGCCCACTGCTCTCCCCTGCCTCTACATCTGATGTAACTGCTGCTCAGCAAAAATCATAAATGTAGTCACTTACCCAGAGACCCAGGCTCATGAAAACATACTGCCGGTCATATAGCGCCCCAGCAGCAGTAAGCCACTGGGCCATTTTGAATTTTCAGCTGCCGTTAAAGACATCAGGGCATCAGCGGCTGGCTTGTTGCTAATGCCCATTGTAAAAACACTGTTGGCACTGTTCTAAAAACACACTAAAGCAGTCATGTACATTTGTCACTTGCCTGCACCACTCAGTCCTTCATTAGCGTCACCGTCTGCAGGCAGCTTTATGAAATACAAGCAGAAATATTAAACTTTGTGAAATAGTTTTTACCTGAAACTTCAACAAGCTGTTTTAGCCTCATCTAGGACTGCCGAACACATATTTCAACTTAAATCCTGTTTTCTTATAGTGATGATGATGATTTAAATGAATACCCTACTAGCCCCTACATTCATTTTAAACCCAGTCCAGTTTGCCCAACAAACACTCTTAAAAATGACCTGTAATGGTAAATCCAAGCTCCAACTGTAGCCTTTCTCTCACCATTAACACATACAAAAACACCAGTATTTCCATCTATAGTGTGGAGATCAAAAGGCCAAGCTACATGTTTAGCCAGGTGTCTGGGTTTTAGCAGAGGGAATGTCTTGGTGGTCTATGTGTGTGTCATGTGTGTGTACGCATGCACACTCACTATAGGAATGTGTTGAAGGTTGAAATATTCAGTGTTTTGCTGAAGATTGATGTGGTGAATCCATGGTTGTGACAACAGTAGTCAGCCAGCTGCATGCACCACCATGACACCTGCTGGGTGTATAGTCAGAGAGGGCAGAGGTCAAATAACTTACACACCTGGGAAGAAAACACAGACACACACATCCACGCACCACTGTGATTCCTTTGACCTCTTTCCTTTTACCATCTCTGCTCCTGTGATTCCTAATACAGCCTTTTATGTCGCCTCCACTTCTCGCAGGTCATCGTCCTAAGACCGGTTTGATCACTCCATCTTTTGGTATGAAGGGTAATGGCAGCGCCAGTGTCCCACGGGGTCCCATTCCAACTCGACCTGTCCCTCAGCCCCACCCTAAAGATGAGGACAGCCTGGTCCAGATGGCAGAACATATCCCTGCTGGGACTCGTACACCGATGTGCGCCCACTGCAACATGGTCATCAGGTGAGGGACCAGTACTGTGGCTAATATTAGGGTCAATTATTACACACTGTATGTATTTGTAACATTTTTTCTTTAATTAAGTACTCAGTCCCTTGGTGTTCCTTCAGCATTTTTTTTTCTTTTAGTGCACTTGTGTCAAAAATGCTAGCTTAGCGTTTGTTGTTTTTTTTATTAATTGCATCTAGTGATCTGAGATGTATCATTTAGTATCTGACAGCAGTATGCAGAAATTTCCAGTTCAACTTCATGTGCTTTGACTAATGCAGATCTGCAGTCACAAAAAAGTTAGGACTGATGAGGGAATCTCATATAGTTACCTCAGCTGCCTTGACCCTGCTCCTATAAATGCAGTAGTTTTCTCTTCCTTAAAACGTTTGCATTCAGCTGCTTCAGCCACGGCTTGAGTCAGGACTTCCAAAAGCTCATGAGTGCTCTAAAAATATTTAGTTTGTCCAGAAACAGAACTATTCCAGATGAAAAACTCCAACAAAAAAGGATGGAGATGCCACATCTGTCTGTTTGTGCTCAACTGCAAAATAGTAAACCTAACAAAAGCATGTAACTATAATTAGTATTGAGCCGTCAGTTTCAAAAAGTTGCTGTGTAAGCATGAAATATGGGTTTCAGGCAGTGGCACCAAGACTGTGGAACTCTTTGTTGCTGGCTCTACGCTGTTCAAACTACACTGACTCCTTTAAAAAGCAGCTAAAGACATTTTTATACAGAGAAGCTTTTAATTAACCTCTTTAACTAGCTTTGTGTTTACATTGTGTTTTTCTCGTGCCTTATTGAGAAGGACAGTGTTGTATTGTGTCTTTTGTATGTCACTGTCTTATTTCCGTTTTTGTGACGCACTTTGTTTTACTGTAAAGCATTTTGTGATTTCTATCTGCGAAAGGTGCTATATAAATAAAATTTACTTAGTTACTTACTAAACTACAAAGAAAATATGTTTTTCTAAAAACAATAATTCTGACAATTAAAAAGTAAAATAATAGTATAAAATTCTAAATTCATAAATTAATGAAAACATATTTTTGTGTGAAAAAGGGGAGCTACATGGTGACAAACTCAAAGACTGCTTCACACAATATATGATTTAATCTGCCTTATATACACCAATCAAGCATAACATTATGACCACCTGCCTAATATTGTATTGGTCCTCCTTATGTCATCAATAATGCATCCTATGGGTACTGGAACCAGGACGTTGGCACTGAATCCTTTGGGTACTCTGGCTTGTGCAGTGGGGCCTCTGTCAATCAAACTTGTTCCACTGTATCATGTTGATGCTTGATCAGAATGGGGTGTAGGAAGTTTGGAGGTCAAATCAACATGTTGGACCATTGTCATGTTCCTCAACATGTTCCTGATTGGTTGATGTTTTTTCATGTGGTGGGGTGCATTTTTCTGTGGGGGTAGGCGAGTGACATTTGGGGTTTCCATTTGTTGTTCTGGGACAGTGTTTATTTTGGTGTCTAAGTCTCATCAACATGGATGTTAAAATCCAAGGTTCTCCAGCAGAACACCACATAGAACCAATATAATCAATTTTATTCACTTCACATATATGCATTAGCATCCCATGCTTTTAAAGGCTAACAAAGAAACCATATATTGTTATTGTACAAGTATCATTAGTGGTAGCAGTCTGGAGTATGAACATACTATGAATGGAGAATCCATGGGTTTCGGCTATCAGGTATGAAGGAGACTGTTGCTACCATTTATAGTTAAAGCTGTGAAAGAGACAGTGCACATGGATGATGTTTAGTTCCATCATGTCATGACCATATACTGCTTGCACAGGAATAATCCAAAGAGAGGCGATCTCTTCAACTTGGCTGCACACACATCAGCTTATACTCAAACAAATTAAGAATGGGAAAGGAAATATGTCCACTCCTTAATTATTCAGCACCTGAGTGAGGCACATAAAATAATTAACTTCTCACTAGCTCGAGTAAACAATCTGTGTATGAAACTGTAGAAGTGGAGTTGACTGTAGTATGGGTAAGGGTTAGGGGAATTAAGTTGCACCTGCTGTTGTTCTAACTGTAGAATAATGCCGAATGCACACACACACATACAGTATGAAGAAACCACCTCTTTATTTTTCTGGTCAGTTCCCAAAGTAAGGTCATGTTTGAGATTAAGAATTGACGCTCTGATATATAAGCACATGTGTTGAAAGGAAAAGTAAAAGTTGAAGTCAGAGTGTTATGTATTGAATGTGGAGTTGAACTGGTAAAAACAGCGTGATAGAGAAAAATCTTAAGACTGCTTGAAAATGGGGAGGAAATTTGATTTTAAACCTGCACAAAGTCACTTTAAAAGTTTGAACAAAAGTTGTCCAGCCAGAGCTGCACACAAGGGCACAGCTCTCTTCCTCTTCCTCTCTCCTGTCTACGTCTCTTCTTGCCCTGACCCGAGCGTTATCTCCCAGATTGTGCCACCTAACATTACATATCACTAAGGATAGGGTTGCTCACATGCTAATGGCTGCCAGCTATCAGTGTGAGCTCAGATAAGCACAGCTATTGTGTGGAGTAAATTAGTCTCCGTTGTATTCCCACTTTACTTAATCATCAAAGTGGACAGGGCCAAGGTGCTGTCTGAGTGGAAGCAGAGGATGATGGTCACAGTGTTGAATTTCTATAATGTGCTCCTCATCGCTGAAGCAGCTTATAGTGACTGAATAGAATACTGAAACAATTCATCAATTAGTTGATGAACAGAAATTTAATAAACAACAGTTTTGGTTATCTATTAATTATTTTTTTAAAGAATGATTAACAATTTATTGATTAAAAAATTTATATGAAGATGAATCAGGACTTTAGATAATCACTTGCCCTCCTGAATACATTATTCTATCTACTGGCTTTTATTGTGAGGTTTTGGCTTATACTTAATTATCATAACAAGACATTCTAAACATTATGATCAATTTACTGTAGATTCTATATGTAATTATAATTACATATAGAATCTACAGTAAATTTATTATAATAAAATGAACAAGAAAATCCGGGTAAATCATAAAATTTGATGCGGTGACTCTATTAGAGAAGGATAGAAGGAGTGAGTGGAAAACTTACACCAATCAGCTACACCCCATTCTGATCAAGCATCAACAGGATGTGGAACAAGTCTGACTGACAGAGGCCCCACTGCACAAGCCAGAGTACCCAAAGGATCCAGTGCCAATATCCTGGTGCCAGACCCCATAGGACACCTGGTTCAGAGCATTTTTGACCACATGAGGGGGACTAGCACAATATTAGGCAGGTGGTCATAATGTTATGCCTGATCGGTGTATATGGTGAGTATATCAGGAAACAAGGTGTAGAAGTCGGACTGAGTTACTGTAAAATGAATGAATGTTGCACTGATACTGAACAAAAAAGTCTTAATGAAGATGAAACAGTGTTACACTGAAATTCATCAATTAAGTTGTTCATTAGTGATTTGCCTATTTTTAAACTTAACTTATCCCATTGTCTTTCCTTGTTTTTCCTTCCAGAGGGCCATTTTTGGTAGCGATGGGGAAATCATGGCATAAAGAGGAATTTAACTGTGCCCACTGCCGCACATCCTTGGCAGATGTCGGCTTTGTGGAGGAACAGGGATCTGTCCACTGTGAACACTGCTATGAAGAGTTCTTTGCTCCGACGTGCAGCCGCTGCCAGACCAAGATACTGGGGGTGAGTTTTTTGTTTTGTGAGGGAGATTCCAATATGAATGTATGAAAGGTTAAAGATTTTGCTAGTCTCCATGTTTAGAAATTTGTCTAATGATTTTTAGGTAATAAAAGTTACTTATTCTGCAACTGGCCTTGACATTGTTTTCAATTTCCACCACCTGTTGTTTGGAGACCACGGCACTCCTCTGTGGCATTCAGTGCAAGCCCCCTAAGCACACATTATGACTTAATTTGTTTTATGTTCTTATATTTTCCCCATTTTTCTATAATTCTCTATTTAGTATGCAGCATTTTGTACATCTGAGTCTCTTTGTGAGGCTAATTTACAGCAACTAGATTAACCACACGTCAGTGCAATTCTAAATCTTCGTTTTCCTGTTCGTGTTTACTGTGGGCTGGCTGTATGCTGATGGAATGCAAAAAGAAACTTGTTAACTTGTTAGCCAACCGTGTATCAACATAATTATATCATATAAAGTAACTCCCAAATGTCCATGCAGCTCTTGATGTTATACACCCCACTTTCAATTAGAGTCAAGGCTACATTACTACAGGGTCTGTTTCTCTGTATACCTCCCCTCCACTGTATCTTACGCCTTATCTCCCAACATGCACCATTTTGTCAGTTGTAAAGCTCTGTTATTGGTAATCTGAAACCAAATCATATAGTGGCATCAAATTTACAGATGGTGCCACTATCAAAGGATCACCACAGAAGAGGTTGCAACACTTTTGTTTGCCCTAAAGATGCAGGACAAAATCTGCAGAGGACCAGTGCAGGAAAGCTATAGAGTAATATAGCTCTCGGTGACCACCAATGAAACTCAGGAATGCAGTGTACATTTGGGTGTTAGGAGAATTAGGCTTAGAGGCCCAGAGGCTGCAGGTGTAGCTTGAACCTAGAGTGTCAGGAAGCCAGAATCTCTTCCCTCATAGTAGCTCCGACATTCATCCCTCACATGTTCTAACCTCTTTAACCTCAATCCCTTTCAACCCTCTATTTCTCACACATCTTCAACCAGCTTACAGCTTCTTATGAACCTGTTTTCTCACTCTCTCTCTCGTAATCCTTCATTTTTAGCCCCAGCCCACCAACTTTCCATTGATTCCCCGTCCTGTCTTGTTCTCACAGTTTAAGGGTGGGAAAGAAATCAGAGTGTCTAATTTAAGCTGGGTCATGGGGCCCCACAGGAAAAAAGAGCAATATTTAAGTGGGACATGACAAAAGGATATACTGTAGGTAATCCTGTGCATTCGTGATGCATGTACAACAGACACGTGTCTATTCTGATCCAACAGAGGTTCATTATAAATATAGCGACATTACATTTAATTCTCCCATAAGAAAGGTAATGTGGGAGCATCCATCTGAGAACTGAAAAACACCTCTAACTGATTGTATTGTTTGCATTCGTACCTATAGGAGGTGATAAATGCCCTCAAACAGACGTGGCATGTCTACTGCTTCCTGTGTGCTCACTGTCAGCAGCCAATCAGAAACAACACCTTCCATCTGGAGGATGGAGAACCGTATTGTGAACAAGGTGAGTTTTGATATCCAGAACCTGTACCTCCTGTACTTGTGAGGTAAGTTTAGATAAGTACATGGCACAATCGAGTTAAGCCCAGTTGTGCAAATAAATTAGAAGGAAGCAAGTAATAAGTAATCAATAATATAATACGTATTTTTCATGTCTGTAATTATTGTTATTTAATTAATATTACTGATCGATACACTGATTTATTAAAAAGATGCTGATCCCTTTGGTGGCATTTAGTGCCTCTAAATTGCTCATAGATGTGAATGTGAATGGTTGACTGGTGACCTTTGCGGGACAAACCATACCTCTCATCCAACTTCAACTGGGATAGACTTTAAGTGGGTAAAGCCAATGGATGGATTAACTCTAATTAATTAGGCCTTGAGACCAGCATTACAGCCAGCAACCAGATTAGTGCAGAGCAGTGGACTGTAGTGAATTGTGGAATATAATAAGCTCTGAATACCAGTTGGAAGCAGTGTTTGGACATGTGTGGGTTAAGTGTACTGTGTGTCAGCATTTTTTCTGAGGGACACACTTGCCTACTACCTGTAGGCTTGTGAATGTACATATAAGTGCTCAGGACTACAAGTGTGGGTATTGTGTGGGTAACAAATGACTGTACAGTGTGCTGATTGGACACACTGACTATGGTAAATACTTTTTTCAGGCCAGAATGAAAGACACTTAACAAATCTGTGGATAGAAAGACACAAGTACCCTTCAGCTGCAAATTGACTTCTGAAAGTTAGTTTCAGTAAAATTATCTGGTGTGTCGTTCTCTGTGTAAAACACTCAAGTGTGATGCTTTGCTGACTGAAAAACCTGAGTGGTTTATTTGACGTGTGACACTTTTCTTTGTCTCTAAAAAGACTTTTACACTTTGTTTGGGACTGGATGCCATGGCTGTGAGTTCCCCATTGAGGCTGGAGACAAATTCCTGGAGGCCCTTGGTTATACCTGGCACGACACCTGCTTTGTTTGTGCTGTAAGTGAATGTTATAGACACACAGGACAATAAACTCAGTCCATCACAGGACCAGAACATATAGCTCAAGTGCTCATTATCCAATTCCCACCTTTAAACATTAGACTTGGACATCTTTGGACTGTAAGGGTAAATTAGTGTATCCACATGAAACAGACACAAACATCTCATAACGGAGCCAAACCTAAACCTGAAGAGATCATAATAGTAACCTTTGCTACTGGCCACACCACTGTTTTCCTAACAACTATTTAGTTATATCTAATTAACATTTTGTTGTGGATTTTATACCGATCAACCACAAGATTATGACCACTGACAGGTGAAGTGAATAACATTGATCATATTGGTACTATGTGGTGTTCTGCTGGAAAACCTTGGATTTTGACATCCGTGTTAATGAGACTCAGACACCCAAATAAACATTGTCCCACAGCAAGCACACTCCCTCATGCAAATGGAAATCCCAAATGTCATTCGCCTACTCCCACAGGAAAATGCACCCCACCACATGGAAAAACATCAAACAATTAGGAACATGTTGAGGAACATGACAATGACCCAACATGTTGATTTGACCTCCAAACTTCCTACACCCCATTCTGATCAAGCATCAACAGGATGCAGAGGAACAAGTTTGATTGACAGAGGCCCCACTGCACAAGTCAGAGTAGCTAAAGGATCCAGTGCCAGCGTCCTGGTTCCAGACCTCATAGGACACCCTGAGAGGTCCTCTTGTCCATGCCTAAAGGCTTTTGACCACATAAGGGGGACCAACAGGCAGGTGGCCATAATGTTATGCCTGATTGGTTTATATTGCATAAACAGGTACCAATCAGAGGTTTGTTACTTTTTTATTTTACATATATTGCCAAAATATCCAATTTATATTAATCAGTTTTTACCTAAAAATTTTGGTCTAATGATTTTTCTTGAACACACTCATTAGCAAATTCTCTCACAGTGTAATGAAAGATATATGGCATTTTTCTCATTATTTCTAATGAGACAGTGAATAAAATCATGAGAGAGTGTTTGAGCATGCTCGATAACTTCTGTTATGTAACCTCTTTATGTTTGTGTGTGTATGTGTGTGTTTTGTGTGTGCGTTGGGCTCTCTACAGGTGTGCTGTACCACACTGGAAGGTCAGACCTTCTTCTCCAAGAAGGACAAACCTCTTTGCAAGAAACACGCTCACACGCTGAAGATATGAAGCTTGGACTCTTCTTATGTTGTTTTTGGCCATGTGTTCCCTCTTGGTGGGGTGAAAGGGACTCTTACTGAAATAACACTTAGTTCATGTGACAATACAACTCCAGCAATTCTTATTCTTGTATTATGGGGGTTCCTCTTGAGAGAAGAAGCAGTAAGTGTTGCATTTAACAATGATAGTTCTCAGTTTTGATCAGTTTATCTGGATTTTATGTACTTGTGCATCAAACACAGGACACTCTTACTGCCAAATGGTGCAGTGTATCTCTACTACCTTTCAGGATCACCAGAGTTATACATTTTCTGATACACAGGATTGTGATGATGATCTTTTTTTCTTTATTATTTTACTAAAAATCCTGAGTGGTGAATCTGTCACATTCTCTGTTCTGCCCTGTTTAATTACAGACATCATTACCCATGACTCATTATTGTTAGACAGTACCAGAAATGTTTGAAAATATACATTCATACTATATAAATGCAGTTAGAGAGGAGGATATTGGCAGTTACTCCAAGCAAGTGTTTATATTATCTGACCAAACACTTTCAGGAGTTCTCAAAGATATTGTTGATTTTTCTGTCTCAAACTTTGTTATACTTTATTGTTGCATTCTTTGTTGTCCATATATGCCAAAATCATTTCACAAACTGCTATTAAAATATTACATTATGCATTAAGAAATTGCAGAATACACCTGTATTCATGAATACAGGTTGGGCTGAATGTATGTGGTAATAGTTGAAGCTGCTGCTTCTGATATGATTAGTTGAACTTTTTAATATTTTTATAAGAATTTAGTTTAAATTTTTAAATGAATTTAGTGTGTTTTCTTTGGCTTTTGTTGTGTGAAGTTGGTTACATTTGACAAAATGCATTGACATTTACATATATGAATTTTAAATGGTAAGGCACTTGAGAAAAATAGACAACAAGAAAGTGGTCTTGAATTTATTTACAGCAGACTTGGCCGTAAGTAATATCAATATTTAATAATAATAAATAAATAAAATCTATTCAAAAACTTCTATACACAATGTATCACTGCATAGCACTGGTGGATATCTATTTTCAGTATCTAGTGCCATATAGTTTAATAAATCATATTCCTATTTTTATTTATTTTACCTCAAACAATGATTTAAAAAATAGATATATTTACTTTAATTTCTGGTTGATTCAGTCCTCCAAGTGCATCATTGAAGTGTGTAGCTCTCTCTGGCCTGCAGGGAAATAATTTGTGTAGTAAACTATATTTTATTTTGATTAGATGAGTGAGAAATATGATTTGACAAAATATATTTAATTGTTAGTATTTGGGTAACTGGGCTTGTAATTGTTAAGGGTTGGATGGAAGGTAGTTTCTTCTTTTATTTTCTTTTGGAGTTTTTTTTTTTTAATTTTATCTCACCTGACTGTCCACAAACTGCCACACCTTACTAATTTGGTAATATTTAGTTTTCATAATTTCTAATGGATATATATGGTCTTTTAGTATGTTCTCTAGACACTAACTCAAAAGGCAACACATCTACATTAATTTCCCATAGTTATCATGGAAATAGTTGGGTTTTTATAGTTTGGGATGAAATGGAGTGGGTATAGAGTACAGTGGTAAACAAACATGGTAATTAAAGTTTAATTCTGGCAACAAAACTGCAGTTGGAGCTGTTAAAATTGACCTGAGTTGTTTAATAAATATTATCCTTTAAACAACCAAGAGAAACATCCTGTGTTTCTTTATGTCTGCTTTCTGTTGTGTCAGTGTAATACTATCTTACAACTTCCCGTATAACTGCTTGAGAAACCACACGGTTCTGGTGAGGCTTCTGACATAAACAGTGTGAAATGTAGATTTCAACACATCTGGGCTGCTGAAAAAGGTCGAAAGAGGCGGATGGAGAAATGCAGACATAGAGAATATGCTGAGATGAGAGGATGTGAGTGACACCAGGTCAGGTAAGAATCTATGAAAGCCATTAAGTGGTTATTAACATCATTCGCTGAACCCACATCATCTACGCAACACTGGGGGACTGCATTAACACAAGCTACTTTATGCACAGATGAACAGACCACTTCATCCATCCAGTAGCTACACGTACCTTAGAGGGTTGTGGGAAACTGGAGTTGGGTGACAATGGCTGAAAGGTGTGGTGCAGCCTGGACAGGTAGCCAGGTTGAACACACAAAGACAGACAGCCAGTCACACCTACTGCAAATTTAGAGTGACCAACTGAACTGCAAAAGAACACCTGGAGAAAGCACTACCCAGCAGATTCAAACCAAGAGCCTTGCATCTTTGAGGCCACTGTGCAACCCTGTGCCGACATGGAATAGTTGATATATATACAGAAAAGCACTCTGCAGTAGATAAAGAGAACTGCTTTAATGTCTCTGTTGAATTTTCACAGGACAGATCAACAAACCAAATGTTCACGCAAACCCACACAGCAGCACCAACCCCTACACATTAATAGGGATTTGTCCTGATGGATTTAAGGCATGAGTCAGGCTGGATCATCCTCCAGCAATTATTCATGTCACATGTTCTATATCTGAAACAATTCTAAGAAGATTTACATATATGTGACTTGATATTGTGCCATGATGCTTTATCCTGAACATGGATTGGATTTGGGGCAAAAAGTCATTTCACAGTGACACTGGCACATCATCATGAAAACTTTACTATCAAATATTGATACTGGCCCAAAATTAACATCGACAGGTTATGTTTTGTTAGGGTTTTGTTTGAAAATGTTACAAAAGGGATGTTACTATAGCTAACTTGGATGAGGAAGCACCCTATGAGTAAGGGCCAAAGACCCTGACGTAGCATCCTTGGTTTGATTGTGGCTCAGTGTGATTTTCTACATATGGCCCTCTGTCTCTGCTCCCCTTTTACTGACTCTATCTTCAACTGTCTCTATTGAATACAGGCACATTTGCAAACAAAAGGGAAGTGTGACATAAAAATGAATATGCTGCATGTTACATGGAAGCTGAAATTGTAATTTATGTCTGCATCAACCAGTAGGCCAGAGCAATAGATGTAATAATATTTTAATTCCACGACAGGAGAGACTTCATGTTCTCTGCATTTAGGAGGAAGACATATGAGCATATATCAGCATTGACATCTGCCATCAGCCATCAGCCAAAGTGAGCTGTAAAATATGAGCATTTTGGATATCTGCAAAAGTCCACTATCATTCAAGCATGATATTTTCACCTTTACATTTGACTGGAACATCAGGAAATATGCCAGTAATCACAGAGAGTGTGAGGTATTTCATATTAACTTTTCTTGGTATAAAAGTCCAACCCAAAAAAATAAAAATAAAAATGTTACAGACATTAACCTGTTGGGCTCCCTGATAAGACTCACCCTAACCAACAGCCTGATAGGTGGAAAAGAAAAACGCACAACAATCCTTCCGTCCTGAGGAGCGAACACTCCCACTTTGCGCATGCCCTTTTCTCCTTCTACATCAATTAAGAGAAGCTGTAGTGCAGTTGTTTCCATTATTTATTAAACACCGAGTTGTCAGAGGAGTCCATCCTTTCCCTCCTGCTAATGCACTCCTTCTTCTGGTGGCGTGAATCACCCAGAGTGACTGAGAGCAGAGGAGGAGAAGCTTCTGTGTGAGAGCAGAGCGAGAGGAAGGAAGAAAAAAAACTAAAAGAAGTCCTGCGTGGAAACAAGAGCGACTCGCATCTTCAGTGCTGCAACTTTCCCCCCCCCTCTCCACCGACATAAGAAAGAAAGACAGCATCCCGAGGTGAGTAAACTTGAAGTTAAAGCGACTGACGAACTAACAATGGGTTGTTTTTATGCGTAAAGTTGCGTTTCTGGCGTCGCGTTTTTAAATCGTGGTTGGTCGCAGTCAGCCCGGAAAAGTTTGACAGACGTTTGCTCTTTTTTTGTTTGCTGGATGTTGACAGTTTGTTGCACGTGTGCTTGTGGTTGTTTTTGTTTGTGGTTTATCTCACTGCAAAGCTGCTCTGGAGCTTCGGAGGAGAGAAAAGTTAAAGCTGAGAAGCGGTTCGGAGAGCTTCATAACGCGATGTTTACACGACTCCGCCAGGTTCGCTTCATTTGTAGTTTGACCTGTGTTTACAAAAGAAGGAATAAACAGCTCGGGCTTACAGTCAGTAGCAAAGTTAGTCCAACCTTCTCCTTCTGTCTTCACAATCAATAATAAAGACCGTGCTAATAGCAGGTAGAGGAATGCATTGTGTTCTAGGATTACATCATTTGTCATTAGTGCAGGTCAGTGAACGTTACAGGCTCCTATATGCTCTGTAAACGCAAATATAAAGACACTGGACAACAGATTTCTTTAAAATACCAAACCTTTTCGTACTTGTAAAAAACAGACCCTCAACCTTCTTGATGTAAAAGATGCAGCCCTTGATTTCAGATTAGTGTGGTCTAAATGTCTGTGTGAATATGTGTGAAAACAAACAAACAAAAACAGTTTATGTCCAGATTTTTCTGAATAGATCTAATAGTCTAAATGTCTGTGTGAATATGTGTGGTTTTGCATGTGTTCATGCTACCAGAAGGACACAGTTCATGTCCAGATTGCCTTTATAGATCCAGTGTGCAATAATGGTACAGAAAGTTTTGTTAAAATGTGAACCTTAATGAATCTGATCACTCGTCTCACTTTGACTAGATTTTTTTTTTTTTACATCACTTGTACCTCAGTAAAAATTTTTAGATTTCAACACACGCATAATAAGTGGCAGTATCAGAATACAGAAATGCTGGAGCACACTGCCTAATTCACATGCTTTTATTGTGCTAACAGACGTTTTAACCCCACTGTGTCTTTGTCTGAGTCAAAGTGGAGAGAGACATGACGCAAACAACCTACACTAGGTGTACAGTTGGGGATTTCAGATCTAGTGGGTGATAAAGCCAAGGCTGAGAGTCGCTGTAGTCTGTGACAATGTGTGACAATATCATAACATTTTACTAGAATGAGTCTACATATTAATTCCTGAGACTTGGCAGAGGGGGCCCCCTTCTTCAAGGGCTCAGAAAGCAGGAGAGAGGAAAAAAAAAGAACCTTAACTCAGCCTCCAGCACTGAATAACCTACAGCCCAATATTCCCCATACACCCCACTTATACACACAGGCATGCACACAGCACTCGACTCTCCCTCCGAGTCCAGTAACCAGGTCCAGGTGTTTGTCAGTGTGGGTTATGACAAGAGTATATCTGCATGTGTGCGTGCGTGTGCACACAAGCAAGCATGCGTGAATGTCTATCCAGATGGCATAACACCACGGCTCCAAATCTTACCTTACCTCATCTGAGGGGTCCGGGGGCAGGAACACGGGGGGACCACGCAGGAAAACACTCAGCAGCTATGAATGAGAGAAGCAGAGATCTAGCAGTGTGTGTGTGGGTGTCAGTATGTGTGCACTGTTTTCCTTGTCTGTCAGTCTAGTAAGTGTTTGCAGTTGTTGAAGCTTCACTGGGAACAGCAATCTTATTTGGGTCAGGAGCACATCACACAAATCTGAGAAACCGCCACATTCTCAATTGGCTGTGTAATTGAGTTTCACATAGCAGCTGTAAACAGAACGCCTCCCTCGTTTTCTTTTTCTTGTGTGTGTGTGTGTGTGTGTGTGTATACGTGTGTGAGAGACAAGGAGAGAGAGCAATTGAGACACTTAACAGTTTCAGACACCGCGTGATGTGAGATGAGCTGTCTGATACTGAGTGCTGGAAATTCAGATCACATTGCTGGAGCTTAATCTACACGCCAAAAACAGCAAATTTGCCAAAAACAAACTCAATTTGTGGCTGTCTGGAGAAACGATGAGTGAACCACAAAAAGGAAAAAACTGACAGAGAAAAAAATCAAAATGTACATTTGCATGGCCTCACTGAGAAATGTCCAGTCGATGGTAATTGTCACGTGAAGTCTGATGGATTTATTATGAGGTCAAAATGAGAGCAAATGTCAGTACAAACACTTTTCTACAGAAATGGTCCATATAGGTGATATATGCACAGCCCCATTAAATGCAGTTTTCAACATGTAGCCATCAGAAGAGGAAACTAAACTGCATGTAACAACACGAGTTGTTCAAACTGGATAATAAAACCATAGCCGATGGTGGCAGCTCATAGAAGTGTTCCGTGAGAATGAAGAACAAAATCTTATGAGGTCAAAAGATTTCCAGAATTGTGTCATGTTCTCAATATTCTTCCTTCTGATTCTACAATGGCTGCACGCCAGATCCCGCTGCCTTTCATCTACTCCATCTATCATACTTTAAAAAAATGTAAAAGCCTTAAGCGCCTGAATCAGATTACACTCACCACATTATTTTGTGGGGCTAAACGTACCTGGAGAAATGTATTAACTAATAATAGGCAAGAGAGCAGGGTAATGAGATTATAAACAATTGTTCATGTGAACCCGAGGAGAGTTTGTCTGTGTTAAGTCTCGCTAAATTCCAATTTCCTCAACTTAGAGATGGAGTAGATAACACTCAAAGACAGATAAGAGCCTTGAGCCTGAGGCCCTCATCTGAAAGATCTTACTCTCTTTTTAATTACAGTGTCAATGTGATTTACAGAAATCTTCCAGGATTTATCTTTACCTCAATCCTGACACCAATATTCTGGATTCTGGATTTTTCACAGGACTTAAAGATTCCTCAAAGTTTATGGAGTTCTGATAATAAGCAGACTGTGCCCTACTTGCCTGAAGTGACCTGTCATCCTTATGAGTCACATTTATCAACACACCACAAATCTCTGGCTCTGAAAAACATGGAACAACAACCACAGGAAAGTGTTGCTTACCGTAATTAAGCGTATTACAGGTTTGAGGTTCACCAAAGCTGCTAATCTCCGGATAAGAATAATCCAGCACTAAAAATGTCTCTAAGCACATCCAAATGTAGATTTAGACTATTATCTAACCTCAATTAGAATAACCATCTATGCAGTTAGAATAACTCTCTATGCCAAAACATGTCCACTTACTTTCCCTTCAGACTTCCCGCTGCTTCTTTGTAATAAAATGTGCATTTGCTAGGAGACATTTTCTGTGAAGTAAAGTGTTAAACTTCTGTTAACAGCGTGTTTCTCTCTTTCCTTTCAAACTTCTGCAGTGTAGTTTAATCCCATTCTGGGAAGGAACAGCTATTTTTCTCAATCAGTGTGGATTTTAGGCCTAAATCAGACACTTTATGACACAGTTTTTTTTAATTTTATTTTAAACCTTAAAACTTGACCTGAACATTTAGAGAGTCCAGACTGCAATTAAAGAAACTTGGTGCAAAAATTATATTCCATAAGTCATCATAAAATGTTTTAACTGGTTGTATTTGAGATCTAGCAATTATTATCAGGGTTTGTGCTGGTTGTTGATTGTACTTATTCAGTCTACCCCAGGGCAGCTGTGGCTACATACGTAGCTTACCACCATCGAGTATGGAGTGAATGAATAATGTAATGTAAAGCGTCTTTGAGTTTCTAGAAAAGCGCTGTATAAAACCAATGCATTATTATTATTATTATCATTATTATTATTATTATTATTATTAATACTATTTTTATTGTTGTTGTTGTTATTTACTCTGCCAGTATCTTGCCAGAATGGAAACAACATGCTTCATCTGCTTTATTACCTCCGCCAAGAGGTCATGTTTTTGCCGGCGTTGGTTTGTTTGTTTCTTTGTTTGTCTGTGTTCAAAGTAACTTGAAAAGTTATGGACGGATTTGGATGAAATGTTCAGGAAATGTGTGAAATGGGACAAGGAGCAAAGAATAAATTTTGGGAGTGATCGGGATCACCATCTGGATCCATTTTTTTCATTTCAGGATACTTAGTCATTGAGAGATTGTGTTTGGGGTGGACTGAAGCTGCTTGGCGGAGGTCTGCACTCTCCGAGCGCTTTTCTAGTGTTTTACATGCGTTACTCATTGGGATGATGTATCCTTACAGCATTTGTAATTATGGATGTAAAATCAAGATCAAAGCCTCTTTTGCTCTTTAGTTATGAGTTATACAACAGTACATGAGGGTAATGGGTAAACAGCGTGGTGAGGTAACTCTGTTGTAAAGTCAGAAAATATTCATTATCATCAATAATCAATGACAATCACATGGATATAGAAAGAATTAAAGCCACATTGGAAACAACAATAACCTTTTAAGCAGCGTCAGTGTGGCGAGTTGTCTGTCTACCAGACAGCCTGTGTGGCTCTGACAGCAGACTTCATGTTGGATTTGTTCAGACTCACTGATGGCAGACAGATAATTTATTATTTTATTAATTCATATTTTCTCTCAGGTGATACCTCACCTTTCCAATCTCTCAGCGCTCTCAGGTACACAGCTTGGAAACTTCAAAAGGCCCATTGAGCTGTCTTGAAGTTCAAGAAATCAAATGCAAGTATGTCCTAAAGTAAATATGACTGCTTCCAGTATGCTTTACATGAACGTATTTACGAGCTCTGAAAACAATCCGCTATGAATGAAAAACCCTAAGTACAGATGATACATTTTTTAAAAAGTGATTGAGTAAGCAAGATCACGTGTGTGTGTCCATGTGCTTTTGAGATCTTTGTCTTCACACACATGGATCCCATCAGGCTTTTTTCTCTGTTGTCCTCTGAAGCTGGGATCAGTTAAAAATTTTGATGCTTAACTTATAGATGGAAACTGTGATCTATTGCCTGTGCTTCTTTGATATGTTCAGACAAGTATGCACTGACACATGTGCATACACAGGGCATACACTTTTTAAAGTGCACACTGCACAATAGTCACTCTGGTTGTCAGTGTTTTAGGTTAGCTTTTTATGTAGTTTAAATTGATGTTATAATCTTGAATCGAACAATACCAGAAAGTGTCTGTTCGCATTCAAACTAATCAGTTTCTCCAGCATTAGCATATGACTGTAGACATAATTTAGCAATACAACAGAGAAAAATACTCTCAAGATACTCTCAACCCCTAGAACACCAGCGTCATTTGATTGAGAGTAAAGTATTTTTCGAGTGAAATATACTGTCTGTATATGTCTCCCATAGTTGTCAGTGATGCAAGGAGATTGTGCCTTCACCGAACAAGTTCCTTGCTCCATTGTTTTTTTTTTAGGAATTTTTTGTTAATGACTCCCTAATTTTTCACTCATTTTAGAGCCTTTTTTTCTACTTATGAGACGTATAGGGGAAAATGAAAGAAGAGTACTTCAATTTGCCATTTATTTTTGTACTTTAAAATATTTTGATGAGAAGTATTTTTTATTGGGTATATTATATCAGGTAAAATATACCCAACATTAGTCATGGTGTTACTAATTGTTACGTTAGTGTTCTAGGGTTAATGATGTTTTAAAAGAGCGGGTCTGGGTTATTCTGAATATACGTGATTATTAAGAATGATTATTTTCAAACTGTTTTACTAGTCTGCTGTCATTACCAGTCAATATATAGATATACAAATGAGTGACACAGTGTATAAATGTTACTATAATCTATATCTTTAACTTTATTTGTGATTATGTACTTGACTGTGCAGTACTTCTACTTTATTGCTAGGCGGCCATTACGCACTAAAAGTAGTTTTCAGCTGTAGCACCTAGTTTACAGTATGCTGCCGTTGTCGAAATACCTCTTTAGTTAGTGCAGGTCATGAACTGCAAAGACAAGATATGATCTGACAGGAAATTTGCCTACTGAGTTAAATGCAGCGGTTGTACTATAGATGAGTGATGAGGAAGACATTGCTAGAGGCACAGCCAGTCAACAGCAAGATCTATCCAGATGGGTGTGTGTCTGTAGACAAAGAAGACTGGTGGTTGCTATTGCATGCATTTATTAACAGTTTTTGCCCGTCTGCATAGGATAGTAATCTGATAAAGTTGGGTTTAGTGTGCATCGCTGACGACTGAAGTGTCTGCATGTAAATGATGTGGGTGTTCAGGTGTTAGGGAAAACTGTGAACAATGAATTTGCATGTTACTGCCTGGTAGAAGAGGCTGAGTAGGAGTTGGAAGAATGTGTGTAAATGCATGTAGTGTGTATGATACAGGGCGAATTTATATTCACGTCTGAGCTTATCAGTGTTATCTTCTCCCAACCAGATCATTCAGCCACACCATCCTAATCTTCGGCTCCGCTCCTCCTCTGCTCTGCCTCGGGCTGGACATTTAAAAACACAGCCTCTCCTGATCTCATGATGGAGTTATTCTGTCCCTGTGCTCTGTAATTCACACAGGGCGCACAGTTCAGCCGCTCCTCCCCCTGGCGCTTCCCCCCCCCTCTTTTTTCTTTCCTTTGAACGATGTGACGAAGAGTTGGCATCCATACCTTTTTAGAAACAATACTTGCAATGTTCCAGCCCTCTGTTTATTGAAGACAACTCCAGGGAGATAACAATAATCAGCAAACCACGACGACGATCTCTGCGACAAAAAATAAAGCATCTGGCTGTAATGCTACGGCGACAACGGCATAGGTTGATTGTATAAAACATGTTTAAATTATGATTTATTAGAAAACCCCTCAGTTTAGGCGTGTGTCTCACAGGGCGGATGTGAAAACGCACTACCATCCAGCTTCTGATCTCATGATTTGGCTCTTTTTCTCTCACTGCTCAGCTCAGCCACTCCTTTAGCTTCTTTTCTCTATTTTTCTTAACGAGCATTGTCATTTTTTATAATCTTTCACTAATTTTTGGTGACTTTTAATTCACCTTAAATCACACAGTGGACATTTTAATGACTAAGTGAAAACAGTACAGCGTTTGGATGGACAGCCCTGATCCCAAATATAAACAGGTTGAGCCCCGAGGATGCTTTAACTCATGCAGTTCTGCTTTGAACTGTGAGGCTGTTCTTTATTTTGTAGACCACAACTCTGTCTCCCTGTGTTTAGCTTGGCTCGATTCTAACCAAAGTAATCACCGGGGCTGTAGTTCACTGAGACGGAAAAAAAAAGGGGAGAGAAGTGATTGAGTGATGAGTGGGGGGAAAAAAGAGGTCTGAGGAGAAAATGATAACCATCTGGATTCACTTTGGGACAATTTCATCCGTCCTGCCCCCCCAAGACCCAAGACCTCCAATTTCCATGGTGCCTCCTTTGAGGTGCCATTCCATCAGCGACGGGAGAAATATTTGCCTAAGAGCAAGTGTCATTGTGAACTTTCAGGAAGTGCCCTCACTCCTTAGTCTAGACATCCCCTCACTACTGAAGCCTTCATTAGGACCTATACTTGTAAGTTTGGTGGCCTGGATTTCTATTTTATTTGGAGTTTTGATAAATTGTTGAGAAATGCAGTCATTTTTGATAGACTTTGGAACCAAGTGTCAGTTTTCTGTGTTTTTTTTTTTTAGATATGTGCAGTGAGAGATAGAAATTACTTCAAGCTGTGGCTTTGTTATTAATTTTCTAAGAATGTCTGAGAGGTTAAAGGCCAGACTGAGTGATGGAAAACTCTGGCTTCCTATTTTAAAGACAGGATGTGTAAAACGCTCTGTGTTCAGTGCATATTTTAAACTGCAAACGGCGCAACAAAAAAGACAAAATCTTTAAATCGTACCTCACTTAATTGATGTATTCAGGTATCCCACCGACAGAAGGTAAACAGGCTTACAGAGATCTTGACTTTGAGGCAGAAGGCCAGGAAGTAAAACACAGAAACAGTAAGTTAAAGGTATTACGTGTACCTCTCTGTGGTATGTAGATGTCTCTTCATCTTTTGTCTTTTTCCCTCTGTCTGGCTCCTTCTCTTTAACGTAAGTAGTCTTTACTGACTTGTCCAGTCCTCCACACACACATGCATTTAGGCCTGGAATGATAAATGGCCTTCTTTGATTTGCACAGATGCGTCTTTGGCAAAGGATGGGCTATAATGTGTATAATCAAACTCAGAAGCCACTGGTTGTTATTATTCTCCTTTTTATGTCTCTTTTCCTGTCTCCCTCCCTCTCTATTGCTGTCCTACACAGATAAGTGGCAAATGTGCTGCTGCAGATGTACTGTTTTGTGTCATATCGGTGATAACCTCCTGGTTGAAATTGCATCCGCGTTGCCTGTGCAGACACCACGAATCCCATGAGACATACATTCATGATGGGCTCATCAATATGCTTTCCAAAGTCATTATTCCAGAGATGTTAAATCTAATTGATCCTAAATTGAATTTAACTCCTGAGATATTGAATCTGATGCATGTGGAATCAAATCTCGAGGGGGCCTGTTTCTTCACTTACATATCCATCTCAAAAAGGCAATTACAATGTGAAGCAGGCCTATGGGAGTCTTTCTGTATGGTCTCGTGTAACAGTGTAATGCTTATCAAATCAGCCTATTGATAACAGGCAGCCAGGGAGGAACGTGTTGTTCACTGACATCTGGTGGTGAGATGAACGTCAACAAGTTATTTTGGGATGGATCTACAGCTTCTTCTGAGGCTAACAAGCAGTTTAAATGGAGACCTGTAGCAGGAAGTAGGCAGATGAAACATGTGAGGATGAGGTAAATCTTACAGATGGCATCAAACCAGACACTGTAGGAGGAGGGCTGTTGTTTGTAGATCTAATAAGGTAATTTAAAAAAAGAAGAAAAAGACAGAGCTGACCAGATGGCCAACACTGAATCCTCTCTGCCAGATCAGGGGGCAGCAATATCCAAAATGATGAGGAAATTTTGAGTCCAGGAGAGACCAGATGTCCCTAACAGGCCCCTGTAGGTTCCAGGCCAAAACACTATCAAGCAGATGACTGCATATTGGGTCACACACACTGAAAACTGGAAACATTGTCGTTATGACCTTGTGTAGGAAGCATCAAGATGAATTTCTTCTCATGAAAATATGTTCTTTGCACACTATGCACACTGTTATTGCATATTGAATACCTGAACTACCTTTTCTTCCTTTTTGAAGCTGTTCATTTCATTTCTTGAGACATTCTTTCTCGTGTGTCAGCATTTTTAGATTCACACTCACTTGCATATGCACAAACCTGCTTCACATGGTCACCAGTGCAATTTTATATTCAGTGATATGCTGGGAGTAGTGTTTTTACAAGGCGTACCCCCTGAACCGTGTCCACTCAGCTTCCTGTTGGAAAAAAATCCCTGCATCTATGCTACAATCCTACCTGAGAAAAGTTATGTTTTAAGGCACATAGCTCATACTTGTTTTCAGTGGTTAGTATGTTGCTTTTCTACACTGTATCCAGTAACAGAAGACACAAGGCATGATATACACAGATGATGTACATAGTACTGATTGGAAGGATAAGAGCCAATTCAGACTTAAAATGTCTTATGCAGTTACCAGGTGGTAAACTTCAGATGTAGCAACAAGTAAGACACATTAGCATTCATATTGCTATCATTTCTGTGATTAAAAACACAATTTGGTACTCTTGCCAGCTGATTTTATTAATGCCTTACATTCTGTTTCCTATTGCAACTTGAGAAAGCCATTTAGAATTCCAGTGTGATACACTAATATAAGAAACGTGCAAAATGAGAGTTTTGTGTTATTACAATCCTTTTAAAACCTTGCATTGTCTAGTTGTGCCACATTCAACAGAGCACAGCTGTATCTCAGCACCTCTTAGGTAACCTATTTTTGGCTTTTGAAAGTTTTATCTGTGCTATTTTTTGTGTTGCATTTTGTGTTTTATTTTAACTCTACAACATTAGAAAAGAATGACCACATGTATCTGGCTTCTCAAGATAAAATGGTGATAGAAACATTTATGAAAGCTGCTCTGTGAATCACTGTACAGCTGCCAGCAAGCTTAGTTTTATCAGCCGCAGACAGAGGAGCAGACAGAGATCAGGAGGTCGGCGGACATCGGTTTGTTCATTCACTGTGTGTGTTCTGTAAGTCAGCTTTCTTTAGGATTCCATTAAGCCAAATCAAAATGACAAGATTTGTCCTGAGCATTGTAAAGCACACTGTAGTTTCTTTCTTTTTTTTAAAGCTTACTAATCCTTGAGGGCAAATAACTCTCCGTTTGTTCTCTAAACCTTGTTCTTACAGATCTTGTGTTCCTACATGACCAGCTGCAGCAGGCACACTGCACAGGGATTAATAGTAATGATAGCAGTGCAGTGTGTTTTCCTCTATGTGTGTGTATGTGTGTGTGCAAGTTCTCCTTGGAGGCATCTGTTGCAGGTTTCAGGCACATGTTGTGGGATTAAGGAATTAGCCATAACAAATAACCCCATGCACACACACCCTCGCCTGCATGCCCACAAGTTACCACATAACACATCCAAAATTACAACCCCAGACCGCTGTACACATCCACACACGTTCCTCCTGCGCTCGAATCTTGTGAGCCTCGTCTGAGTTCTTCTCCTCTTTCTCGTCTCCGTTCATCTCTCCTTACCCCTATTGAATCGTGGTGACAGTTGTGTTAAAGAAAAGGGTATCTTGGTAGCCATGAAAGTTGGTTTAATGTTAGGGTTACATTAGTAAAAGATAAGGTAATAGGACAGCGAAAGCCAAGTTGTCAGAGACTCCCTTTGTCTAAAAGGGAAACACAATAAAGAAGACTGAGCTTTCCAGTGTTTCCCCTGGGTTCAGGTTCTAGCTAATCAACAGTGCACACAGCCGTGACTGTTCTGTTCCAGGGGACTGGAGATGGAGGGAGGGCCGACAGGGGCAGACAGGATGAGGGTCCGGCTTGAAATGGGCGCATGAGGGTGGAAGGAGACAGCGAAGGCATGTGGCTGCGTGATTGAGGTGTGTAAGTGTGTGTGTTTATGTGCCTCAGCGTCCTTTTTGCATAACGAAAAACCTCCAGGGGGCCCATGTGTGTGTGTCAGTCGTTTCTACGTGTAGATGAACAAATTATGTCAATGGTACCGAGTCACTTAATAATGGAGAGTTAAGTGAGTTGTGTTTTTGGGGCCGTGCGATAATCACTATCAGATGTCAGGGAGGAGGGAAAGAAAAGGAGACTGTGTGCAGATGAAAAGGAAGGAAGGAAGGAACGCAGAAAAAAGAACAAGAGAAAAAGAGAAAGAAATAAAGAAAGCTGATATGGTTGCTGTATGTGCACAACAAAGGATGCAACTAAAGTAGATGCTTGTGATGGATAATATATGCTTATATCATGCCAAAGAGATAAGCTACATTTAACTTATACTTAACTCTTTTAGTGCATCTCTCCAGTTTGTAAGGGTGATTTTTAGCATTTTCTCATCAAATAGAAATAATGATGAAAATATTTTCACTTATGGTTTGCCATGTGAGTACACAAACGAGTAACTGATATGCAAAAATGATTTTCAATTTCAACATTTTCAATTTTCCAGCCCACTTGTCTGTAGCGTATTTTCTCTTATGCATGGCTTCTTCTTTGTATCCCTGAAAGTGAACGCTGCTCCTTGCTGCTGATTGGCATCTCCAGCCCGAATCTCAAAACTTGTGGGTGGCATGTTTAGTTTTGCTGCATATAAAGATGTGTTGCAGCAATTTGAGTGTGCAGGCTGTACTCGTATTCGGCGAGCCTGTGTCCTAATCATTGTCAGATGGTGGACAGAGTCCTTGCGTCTGGAGCCATTTACGAGGCCTGCAGCCACCTGGAGGGGGAAAGGGGGAACAAAATCCGTCCAGCGAGGTTGTGCTTTGTTGTCTGAGAACCAGCCAGATAGAATATAGGTAGCACATGAATGAATTAGTGGTCGGTCAGGCAATTTCATACGAGAAATTAATGTTTTGTTGAGGCTGAATGCTCAAATATTTGAATTGGATGACTAATTCAATCTGAAATGGCTTTTATTTTGATTGCTGAAGTGAGTGAAAGCACTTGTTGTTGCACTGTTGCCCAGACATTGTTATTCACCTTTTATATCCACACTTGAGCTGTAGCAAATGTGGGTGGCATGTCAGTATAGACTATCTTGTATCCAGCAACAAGCAAAGATGACTAATTATTCAATTAATAGCATGTAATATTAGTAATTATAAACAATAATAATACTTTACATGGTTTACTTGTGTACAAATAATCTGCCATTTATAATATGGTTTGTGTGAGCAGCAGCCACTTTTTGTAACAGGAATATGTAAGTGTGGTTTCTTCAATCACTAACTCCTATTTCATTCTTGGCTCATGCAGTGGGGATATTTTCCTTTGCCAGTGATTTGCCAGTTACTGCTCTGAAACTGTAGATATTCTGGTGCCAGGAGTTTGACTCAGCCGCATATGTTGTTTGACATCTTGATGAAAATGGTTTAGAAATGAGGAACATGCTCATAAATAGTAAAACAATCAGTTTGACCAAACTTCATATTCTGTTTTTGCAATTTAATAGGCTCAGGCTGGCACAGAGCAATGTGAGCAGCTCTGTTGGGTGAAGCTAAACTCAACAGAGGAAGGTGAAGGATGTCAAATGAAATATAAATGGAATATTTAACATGCAGCTGGTAAAACAATGAATGCTTTAAAAGACTGACTAAAATAGTCTGTGTTATAAAGCCCAAACTGTGGCAATTTTTTGAGAGATTTCCATCCTCTTTATTGTGCTTCCAAGGAGTTTAAAGAGTTTGGGTAATGTTTCTGTGTGTTTGCACTCTGCTGTTCTTTCTTTTACCCTTTCTCTTCTGGAAACCTTCCGTTGCTTCATAATAATCTGTTTAAACTTGGAGAGCTCACGTGATTTACTGAGACATTTGTCAACATCTGACTTTGCATGAGTATGAAATATGCTGTGTTATTTTTACATCAGGGGTTCAGCTGGTCACCTTCACATCTCAGTTGGCAGAGATGCTACTATGCCATGCAGATCTGAAAAGCTGATTCCAAACCTCCTCCTGACCTCGTGCAAATGTATGTAATTAAGCAATGAAAACTTGTTTGAGCTGCACCATAGCCAGGCCTTCTGCTGCAGGAAATTAAGGATAATCTGGAGGCTGTGGACGCTCTTTGTTGCCACAAGGCACTCTCAAGGTGAAGTGGCTCTCTTTCAAGATTGGTTTTCATTCCGTATGAATTAGTTTTGCGTGTTTCTGCTTACTGTGCCCCTCTTGTTACCTCTCAGCATTATTTGCTGTCTGCTTGCGTGTCTGACTCTTATTTGTGCATCTACTCATAACCTCCTCCATAATCACATTATTGCATACTTGTAAACATATCTCTAGGAACATTGCAGCGATTGTGACGCAAACACAACCAGAATTCTTCTCTGTTTTTGATGTTGTGCCAATTTAATATTGGATATCTTCTTCTTTACCTTTATCGGATTCTGTGAGATGGATGTTCAATAAAGATTTGCATATTGGAATAACATGCATAGAGAGTTGTTATAAAAGAGCAGCGAGAAGAGGTAAGCAATGGGGTCTGTAGTAATGTGCGGCACTGTGCGTATTTTAAACACAGTCCCGAAGCTGTCCATCTCAAAAGCTGGCCTTGAATTAATATTCAGTTTTATAGTCACACTTGCACCAAGCTGCGTAAGAATTTCACGTGGTTTGAGTCCAACATCTGACATAAAGTCGACCTAAAAATGTGTGCATTCAGATTTAAACTTCCTCTGCTGAAGTTCAACAGCGGATGTAATTTTAGGTTGTAAAAACATTTCACTTCTTCACTGATTAGGGACAAGAGAGCGCAATTCTCACATATTTGCTGAGGATAAGTGTCTGATTTATGTATGTGTTTGCTGTTTTTGTGTAACAAAAGTAGAAAAGAAAAGACAAAAAGAGGAGGATTGTTTGATTAATTGAGTGGAAGGATAGTGGGGTGCCTCACAGTTTCAACTGTTTTGATCTTCCAGACGTGCAAAGTCCATCTATCAACTTGTTCTTTTGCAAGTAAAGGCCCAAATGTCACAGCTCATTTAGCAGGACACCAGTTAAAAAAAAAACGGTTTCCATTTGTCCTGGAGAACACGAGATAAACTATCACATGTCCTGAAAAACACTGTGTTGTCTTGGAAGATAATTTTGACATTTTTTTCTCTAGATGGGAGTAGAACTGCAGGGCAGATGTGTACGGGTTGTAAACCACTGAATGCCCCACAAAGTTTTCCATTTTTGAACACACAATGAAGTGTGTCCAATTGGTAAAGGCAGCTTGTGTTTGCTGAAGGTCTGATAAAATCACTAAAAAAATGTAAATTGAAGTGAATTAACCTTCAAAAACAAACATGAGTAAACTTCCAATTCAGTTGTTAACTTCATTATTGATCCACTTATTGTTATTGTATGTTAAACCCTGAGCTGTTTGAAACCCACTTTAGGATTTCATGAAACCTATATTTTATTTATTAAAAAAGCTGATTTTAGCTTTTTGATTCAGTTGATTCACAAATCTAAAAGTGGGCTTCAAATAGGGTTAAGAATTTACATAGAATGTCTTAGAGAACTTGATACAGTTCTTCCGTAGATTTAGGATTCTCTCAATCACAGACCGAGTTGCTGATGTTGAGATTGGTGTCATGTTGGTGCCAAACCATCTGCTGCAGCATTTCTTGTTCGTATTGTTGATTCTGGCTGATCAGATGCCTCCAAGATGAAATGGCGTGATGGATCTCTATCTAAATATCCAAAGATTCTAAGGTTTTTGCGCAGTGCTGTATGTTTTAGAGGAAATATTCACAGAGACACTTGTTAGTCTAGGGCGTGAGCGCCATCTGATATTCCAGCTTTAAGCCATTAAAAATATCCTGTAAAATCATATTTGAAAACTCCCTTTTAAAATTCAGAAAGAATATTTACTGACCTCTTGTTTATTGTGAACCCATTGTATAGTTTTAAAAGTCATCTTATCCTAATTAACAAGATGAGAAAATAGCTACTGGTTAAAAAGTATCGATTTTTCCACGTTGCGTCACATTTAACTTGTTAAACAGGTTGATTTTTCACATATTTCAACCTCAAAGTGCTGACGTGAAAATAGGACTCTGGAGCGAACAGGCGGAAAAGATTTGGTAACCTGGCAGGTAAATAGATTTGTTCCTTGTTCTAGGTCTCGCAGTCGAGAGAACACACTGAGGGGTCTATGGAGGCAGTAATGAGTCATATCCTTCAAACTGCTGCTTTCTATCTCAGACACCTCTTAAAACTCACCCTGTAGTGACCATCTCAGACGTGTACGTACCCATACAGACACACAGCTCTAACCTGTTCACGACTCTATACTGTACTTCACACCTCTGGGGGTGCTTTCTGGAGAAACAAATCACGTCAGTAACGTGAGCATGTCATTCAAACTTGTACAAACACAGCCAACGTTTTCTGGCAGGTGTAAACAGCAGGGGTGGTCTGCACACACTCTGACATTGACTGACGGGACGCATTTTTGTTGAGTCCTTCTGCTGCCTGTCATCATGTAAAAGGATACGTTGAACTATTTCCAGTAACAACAACTTATATAGATGTAAAAGCAGAATATAGGCAGGTTATATGACAACTGTAGGGATGCAAGTTAAATGGGGTCTGCCTGTGTGTGAGATTTTCCTTCTGTTGGTACAAAACATCCTGTGCTCCTTGTTACAGTTGATTAAAATAACAGTTTGGTATGCTCTGTATCTTTCACAGAGTGTTTCTCAATGCTTTTTTAATTTCAAGTTTTTCTTGTTCTCTATTTATGACCTGTACCATTTTCTACTATTTCCCAATTCCTTCTCTATGAGCACCTTGTTCTACAACTGCATTTGAATGTATCAGCCTCAGCACTAATGCCTTTCTGGCCTGTAAATAAGTTGGTATTTTCCACTTTAATTTAAACCTGCCAAATCACTGTAGTAGTAGACAGTGTACCAGAAAAAAATGCCTCATGCTATGCATGCCAAGTCAGGTAATTTGAGATGTTTTTTCCCCATTAACCCTCTCAGCTCCAAAACCTGCAGATGGGTTTAAAGGCATGGCATTAAAAATATATACCGAAATGACACCATATATGAAAGAGCCGGAAAATGTAAAAAAAAAAAAAAAGAAAAAAAAGGGAGAATTGTTGAGTTTAAACTTTCTGCCGGTAACTTATCAATCTGTGACTCGCTGTTCCGCTGGGAAACATAAACTCATTTTTAAAAAATGTCAAATATAATAAAAATAGGCCTTTTGCTCTAACCAGATGTATTAAAAAGTTAAAAGTTCTGCATTCTTTGGCACCACAAGTAAGCCATTTGCGATTATCATGTTCTACTGTTTCCCAGTTCTGTCTCCACACATGTTGACGCCTTGTTCTGAAACTGTATACTAATGCCTCTCTGGTCTGTAAATGATTTGATAGTTTTCACTTTAATTTAATCCTGCCAGATCACTGTAGAGACAGTCTAACAGAATAAACCCCTCATGTTATGCATGTCAAGTCAAGTCAAGTACTTTGTGGTGTTTCTTTCCCTCCTAACTCTCTCAACCCTAAAACCTGCAGATGAGTTTAAAAGGCTTGTTATTTAATAACACCATGTATTAAAGGCAGGAACTGTAAAAAAAAAAAAAAAGAGAGAGAGTGAGTGACATTCATTGGGTTTAAACTTACTGATGATAGTTGAACTTACTCATCTGTGACTTGCTGTTCTGCTTGGAGAAACAACCAATTCAAAGCCTGAAATTGTGAAATTTCATCAAAATCATTTATACCTATTTTAAAAATTTGCAAGATATAATAATAAACATTTTGCTCTAAGTACATGTAGAAAAAAAAACTTTTGAACTTTTTGAAATTCTGCCATTTGCGATTATCGTGTTCTGCTGTTTCCCAGTTCTGTCTCCACACATGTTGACGCCTTGTTCTGAAACTGTATACTAATGCCTCTCTGGTCTGTAAATGATTTGATAGTTTTCACTTTAATTTAATCCTGCCAGATCACTGTAGAGACAGTCTAACAGAATAAACCCCTCATGTTATGTATGTCAAGTCAAGTACCTTGTGATTTTTTTTCCCCCTCGTCTCTCTCATCCGTAAAACCGGCAGATGGGTTTGAAATACATGGTAGGTAAGGTAGGTCAATCAATCAATCAATCAATCAATCAGTGACACCATATGTCAAAGCCAAAAAAGGAACAAAAGAAAAAAGAATTGTTCTTTACCTTTCTGACGATAATTGAACTACTTATCTGTGCTTTTCTGTTGGGGAAAAATAAACAAATCAAAGCCTAAAATTATGAAACATCATTAAAATCACTTATATCTCATTTAGGAATTTGCCAAGTACACCATCTGTAAAAAAAAAAAAAAACAGAACATATTGATAAATTCTGCACTCCTAGGCAGAAAGCCATTTATGATTACCATTTTCTGCTGTTTCCCCACTTATGTCTTTATATATACCAAACAGGTGTACCATTATGACCACCTGCCTAATATTGTGTTGGTCCCCCCTTATGTGCTTATGTGTGTGACCTCTCAGGATGTCCTATGAGGTCTGGAACCAGGATGTTGGCACTGGATCCTTTGGGTACTCGTGGTTATGCAGTGGGGCCTCTGTCAATCAAACTTGTTCCACTGCATCCTGTTGATGCTTGATCATAATGGGGTGTAGGAAGTTTGGAGGTCAAATCAACATGTTGGGCCATTGTCATGTTCGTCTACATGTTCCTGATTGGTTGATATTTTTTCCATGTGGTGGGGTGCATTTTCCTGTTGGGGTAGGCCAGTGACATTTGGGATGTCCATTTGCATGAGGGAGTGTGTTTGTTGTGGGACAATGTTTATTTGGGTGTTTATCAGCAGGGATGTCAAAATCCAAGGTTTTCCATCAGAACACCACCTAGTACCAATATGATCAGTGTTATTCACTTCACCTGTCAGTGGTCATAATGTTGTGACTAATCAGTGTATGTTAACGCCTTGTTCTGAAACAGTATTTGAATGTATCAGCCTCAGTTCTGATCCCTTTCTGGCCAATAAGTTATTTGATAGTTTTCACTGTTCCTTATTCCTGCCAGGTCGCTGTGAATGTTATAACAAGAGTTTCTTGCTATGAAGTATACTGTCTCATGAATGTTTGTTTAACAGAAACAGAGAAAAGAAAAACTTGTATTACATCTTGTAACTTGTTTTGCGTGGTGCGCTACACTGCCATCTCTCCTTCAGTTTGATTTTATTTAGTTTTGGATTCAAGATTTGTGTGAGGGTTTCACATTGGAAGGCCTGGACACCGGGCATCAGGCACGCTGCCAGGTGACATATAGGTTTTAATAATACGATTGCCAGTGTGCACTTTTACAATGTGGGTGGGGTCCGTGTGTGTGTGTGTGTGTGTGTCTGTGCGTTAAGCTAACAGAAGTGCTTCAGAGCGGTAATGTGTGAGTGCAGGGTAAAAGGCCAGGCTCACTGAGTGATTGCCACATTACCCATAAGTATGAATCAATCTTCTGTTCAGACATTTGGCTATTTATGGACTCACATGAATTTGATCATGTGTTTTTCTTTTAATGGTTTTCTAGGATTTACTAAAACCTCTATGGGGGCACTGTTTTGCTGCATATGTTGGAGGATGGGAGGTAAAGGTTTGTAGAATTAGAACAGAGCTCAGGACAGTTTTAGTATTGGACAGTCTTCCATCTCAGTGTTATAAATGCAGTGACTTGGCAGTTGCAGTAAATGTGGTATCTGTGTTTTTTCCCCTATTTATTGAATTTACTTCAGCAACTCAATTAGATTAACCTCTGCCTAAATATAAGTGTATGCATAGAACTGCTGCTGAAAAGTTCATGTCTATATGGATTGTAAAATACTGCTGTGGTATTGAGGGACAGCAAATGCAAATAAATATATGGAGCCATGAAACCCTGAGGTGTACATAGAGTGTACATATTAGTGTTTATGTGTGTGGGTCCTACATGCATGTTTGTTTATGACTTTGTGTGACTTCCAGTGTAAACATGCTGCTTCTGCAATCTGTCAGTCATCTAAATGCATCATGTTCACATCTTTGTTTGCTTGTTCATACTTCCTCTCGTCACTGCAAGATTATAAAAATAAGCACATTACAATAAAGCACATGCAGAGTCTGTTAGGAGCAATGTTGTGAAATAAGAAGCAGCACATGAGAAAATGTGTCTGTCTGCATTCATATGTGTTTTCACTGCAGGCTGTCTGGAGTCATCCTACCTGTCAGTGTTTTCATTGCCTATTGTAAAGCAGAGAGCGAAATGACAGTTTTTAGGAACTCGGTGAAAGAAGGGATTTAGACGGTAATCCGCCTCACTGAACCTTTTTAGAAACAACCAACCGCCTGGCACACAGCCTGGCTCTCGCCACGACACGCCTGCTTTTGATACCTGAAGGCTGAACTGTAAACTGACACCCACAGTGGCATTTTCTGCTCTCCGCATACCTCAGATCAGATATACACTGAAGGTATTTCCCTCAGTTGATAATATAACTGGCTGTTGGCTTGCAGGTGAGCAGTGGTGTTCTGACTCTCCCCTCCAGCCACCAGGTTTTTAATATTAACATTTGTGACAGGGCTTTCCTCTTTGAATTTTCGGCACTAATTTTGCAAGAATGCAAGCTTGTTGTGGTGTTTTTCTTCACTCGGATCATGTCAAACAGAAACAGATAAGATTAGTTTTGTTTGAGTACATATGGTACAAGCAAAGATTGACCTGTTACGTTCTCAATCAGACAGGAGAGTATTTATCAGGTTCCTCGTCTAACTTTTTCAAACATTTTTTAACAGTTTTTTTTTTTAAATCAAGCTGATGTTAAGTTGAAAGCCAGCCTTAGTCCAGCCTGTTCAAAGCAAATGTTCTTTGTCTTTAGAGCCGAGCAGCTGCTGAAAAGATGAGTCGCAGTTATTAATCTTGCTCCGTAAATGTTCCTTTCTTCTTGACGTCAAGTCTGAATCTGGGTTATATTTTCACATTCTTGTAGAGGCAGTGATCAATACAAATTTGTATTTCATTTTTCTAAATCTCTGTGGAACATTTAAGAAGATGCATTTTGTTTTAATCTGGATAAGTCTTGTGTATATCATAACTATTAAAGCAACTTTGGTCCTTAGGCTTAGATTTCACTGGAGCTTTTTTGGGAGCTAAAAGAAGTGCTATTCTCAACCTTTTTTTAAACCACAGCAATTACTAATGTCATTTTCTTTGTCAATAACTGAATGGCACCCTTATTGGAGCAAATGCAATATATTTAATTTCTTTTTCCACTGGCTGTGGTTTGAGAGATGTAGTAAAGTTTGTTGAAGCTCTGATTTATGGACAATCTGGCCTTTTTAACACCTAATGTGAATTGACCTCTTTGTCAGATGGTGGTTCTGACTTAAGGGGATAACATGTGCAGAATGGGCCACAGAGAGACACATAGAATGGAGAGACAGACACATAGTCTCTGCACACACACATGCACACTTTCTTTCACATACATAAGGCTGGAGTGGTTTATAGGGTGGCAATAAAGAGAAACGCCGTGTGAAATGAATCCAGGGTGAGTTACAGTGTTTTTGAGACTGTGTTTTCTTAGAGATGAAGAAATGGACCCGCCCAGAGTGTTGTGTTTATGTAAGGAATTTTTATTTGAGTTTAATTTTCCAACTCTACAGGTGGGAATTTGTGCGACGTGACCCTTCAATCACTGCATCTATTAAAATGTGCAGTTCTTGGCACGCTGCCTCTTTGTGTATTACTGAACACAAACTGTTACAAGCGTACCATATGAGCCTTTGTTTTGCATGATTTAATTTATGTTTCATTTAGCTTGTTGCATCAAATAAATTGACAACAAATGCACGAGGCTGCTCGGCATAAAGAAAAGCTGACTCTGAGGGAATCTGTTTTATTTGATGCTCTTGGGCACCGCTGTAGTAGTCCTTTTTGTATGTTAATTAAATTAGAATATCACAAGTGTACATAACAATGAACCTTCAAGGGAGAGCTGATTTGTGAGTAGAATTTGTTAATTTTAAATCTATGTTGTGGTCTTTTACATCAACCTGATTATATTTGCTTTTCTAATGGGTTTCTGTATTTTCTTATTGTATTTTCTTTTGTTTGTCCATGCAGGGACTGTAGAGCTGTGTGACTGGACCCATCTTTAAACATCGCCCTGCATTTACAGGTAAAGGAAGAAATAAGATGTTTAAGCAGAAAGTCAGAAAGATGCTCTGTTTCCACGCAGTGTTTTCCTTCATTTAAAGTATAGGATACTTTTGGATTATTGCATTCATTAAACAGCATAAATGTTTAAGTGTTGCTTTAATAACAACATGGAGGCCTACATCTGAGAGCCCTTTGCGATGTTGATTTTGAGATCTTGAAATTTCATGTCAGAGTTGATGATGTGAATTTAATCTTTGCCAACAGCACAATTTAACAATCCTGATTGGCACCAGAATTTAATGGTTTTATCATTTGCCCATGCTCCACCGATGTACCTTTCATGAGGTTCAGCCCAATGGCTTTTGCACAGACGGACAGACGGACAGACAGAACTTCCTACCTCCGTCTCAGCTCTCACATTGCCAAAAGAATTCTGTTATCGACCCACCAATAGTTAGTAATACAAAGAGAAATATTGAGCAGAATATTGTCATTATTCTAAAACCTTTATGATATGACTGTATAATTTATCAAAACAAGTGTAATGCAGTATAAAGTTATCAGTGGATCTTACAAGTTTGATCAAACACATTTAGTCGATATGTGAAGTACTTTGTAAGAAAAGTTACCCACCCTCAGTGGAGGGAGTTGTGGAGGAAACACTGCTGTGTGGTTTCTGTATGACACAGCAGCCAGGAACCTTTGAGTGGGAGACACGTCTCAGTAGAACCACTAGTGCTGCAACCTGAGAATGTGTTTTACCGCACACACATGCACACCGACACGCTCACAAATGCACATATATAGGCAAGGAAGTGCACAGGTAAACCTGCATTCACACGCACGCACGCACGCACGCACGCACGCACGCACGCACACACACACACACACACACACACACACACACACACACACACACACACACACAGGTGTGTTGGAAACAGCATCTTTCAACATGACAGGCCTCCACCCTAAAGCACGCGTGCGCGTGTGTGTTCAAGTGCATGACTGTAAATTAAGCGAAAAGTAGCTATTGGTCAGGTCATGAACTTCCATGTAAAAAAAGGAGCTTCCCTGTGCTTTTCCATTACATCTCACTCCAAGGACGTCTGTTGTGCATTTGTTGTAGATACCAACCAGGCTGTGCATAAATATTCTTTTCAACTGATAAATAATCTTGTTTCTATAATTTCTCCTGAGAGACATCACATTATAGGTGAGGTGCCTTTGCAGGTTTTGGCAGATAAAACCAAATAACTATAGCACATTGGCACTTGAGTGACTGTTACTGATGAATTAGTCTTTATAACTTCCACAAGGGACGTTTAACTCCTGAGCCTTGTGAGATGAGTAAATATGATTTAATAGTACAGTATAAACAGACACAGTAGGTAATATTAATACTTTATATTTGTCAAACATCCAAAGCTCTTAATCTGCACTTTATAGATCCACAGCAGTTCCTGGCAATGCAAAGTGTTCGTCCCCAAGGGGACCACCATACTTATATTTTCATTCAACTGTTGCAATCTGAGATACATCAAGAGACAATACAAGTTAAAAGCTTGGAAGACTTTTTTTTTCTCTACAAAAATTTCTTGTTATGCATGCCAAGTCAAGTAATTTGAGAGTTTTTTCTCTTTTAACCCTGTCAACCCCAAAACCTGCCAGCAAGTTTGGAAAGCATGTTATTTTTAACAAATTACCAAATAGCGCCATTTGTCAGAGTCAGAAACTGTAAAACCAAAAAGCATTTTTGGATTTTCATCTTTATCTCATTCCTTAAGCTGTTCATCGGAAAAAATGTAACCAAATCTGAGCTTAAGATCCAGATATTTTATAAAATCATTTTATTCTACATGTATACTTTAAACATTTGGCAAAAATAAGCTGTTCCCTCTCACTAGATTCTGTAAAAATGAACAAATCTACCCTCCTCAGCACAACTATGAAGCCATTAGCTACTCCATTACGACCAACGTTGACATGAAAAAAATTCAGCTAAACTAGATTGAACTGCAGGCTGTGCTTCTGCGGAGTAGATAGGAGATAATTATGAAAACAAATTAATAGTCTGAGTAACAAAATATCTATCCCATGCAGAGTCATTATTTTTCTAGTATTTGTAACACCTGTGGCAACTTGGGAAAACGTTAGACACATTGATTCCAGTTTTTTGTCTGGTCAAATCAAAGTAATTCAACTTTTGTTTTTTCTTCGCATTGTAACTATAGCATACTGCACTAATGACATTTAGTTTTTTTTCTCTTTCCACCCATAGTTGTCCTGTTTCCATAGAGGTGCAGGGCTTTATATTGATGTGGATATTGAGCCCACATTGAGTAAAAAAGTCACTAGAGGAAAAAAAAACAGCCAGAAAAGCTGCTTTAGATGGTTAAGGCAGTGTTGGTACATTGTAGTCAAGTTTTTACTGAGTTGCACACATGCAGCAGAATGTTAGAAGATTTCACTCAGTTGCCCTAGCAAGTTCTTTCATACAGTCATTGAGTGTGAGCTGCTGTGATGATGATTTTGTTTGCGTGCAGTTGTTCTCACTGCCACCAGCTTTCTTTCACTTTGTCGTTCTGTTTTCCCCCCTCTTTCTCTACACACACAAACAGCTGTTCACATGCTTCAGCAGCCCACTACCAGCAACAGAAAAGTACTTAGTGGTCTAAAAGAGGGAGCAGTGGGCTTTCTCATAATCCCTGTTTGGGCTAGAACAGACTCCTAAATAAACGGCTGCAATGGGACACCACTGTTTACCAGCAGAGCGAGGATTGTATTCAAAGTGTAGTCGTGTTGTTTCTGAAGTCGTTCAGCTGTGATGACAAAAACAAAAAAGCACACTGGCATGTGCACTGCAGCGATGGGAATAAGAGGGGAAAACTCGCGAAAGCATCAAAAAGTATAAAACACTGTTTAGAGCTTGTTCCCCTAGCGCTGCAAACAGTTGTATTGCAACAACTTGCAGTCGTCTAGCATGAAAACAAACTAATTACATCGAAAACCTCCACTGCCACAAGATGTCAGTATAGGGGAGACTGTGTGCACAATATAACACTAAATAGCTAATGTTTTCCCACGTTTTTTGATATACATATAGCAGGATAACATTGCTATGTGAATGTTGTAATGTTGGACGTTGACGGATTTAGTCAACGTCATAATGAAATGTTACTATTATTATTGTCAGTCACTCTGCTTTACCGGGATTCTGTCACTGTCAGAGTATTTACTTGTAAAGGCCACAATGAAAGCTTGTTTTTAATTTTTGCATTCAACCTTGCATAAACCTGTTAGGCTCAAGGTGGGCAGGCAAAACAATTAAAAGTGATGCAGATATTCTTCCTTGTCAAAACCTGGCACTAACCACAGTGTTCCACTTGTTCTGCAGTGTCAGTGCAATAATGGACTAGACACAAACTCACCACTGTCCTCCAACTGCAAGATGTTCAGATGGTGAAATACAACTAGAAATTATCCTTTAACTCAACTGGGTTTGATTTGTCCTGAGTGGCATGATCACAGAAAACTACTGCCTTCTTTTCTTTAAAACCAGATCTGCATGTCCAAAATATTCCTCCTAATTAAAAGCGATGGCTGTGAAAATACTTAACTGAGCCCACAGGTTCGGGGCACATGTCCCTCTCCATCTTCTCAGCGTGCAGACACACATTAATGTGCACACACCAAAACTTTCAACTGAAACACACACACACACACACACACACACACAGCGACCTTGAGGGTGTTAGCAGTGTTGACGTTTGTTTGGACGGTGCTTCAATTCCTCAGACTGCTGCGAGGTCACATGGCTTTACATCAAAGAAAAGAATTTCTTCCTGGGCGACACAGAGAGCTCCGGTGTTTATTCTAAAACTCTGTCTGTCTCGCTGTCTGTGTTTCTGTCTGTCTTTGGCAGTGGTTGCCTTCATCCTTGCCTGTCTTGTTACCTGTGTACAATATCTGCACAACTGTGACTGTAACTCTTTCTTTCCAGCTTGGTCTCATGCATAGTTCTTACCTGCCTTTACTTTGTTTAGATTTGGCAATAATTAAAAAAACAACACACTACATGCTTTCAATGCAGAGAACGTTTTTTTTTGTTGCTATGTATGTTTCGTTGTCAGCCCGCTGCCTGTGCTTGTTCACTTGAACGCCATTTAGCAGAAATCAGTGATTGCCCCATTTCTCTCCATTTTAAACAAACACTCCTTTGTCTTTAAATCACAGCCAGCCGAAATCCTGTTGAGAGACGCGTAGTCGGTCTTTGTGGTTTTGGAGTGTTTTCCACCTGTCTCTTATAACTCATTGTGTTCATCCTCACACAACAAGCGTGTTTCAGGATGATGTGATTTGTGCTTTGGTTACTGGCTGCAAATCAGCTTGTTTAAAAAAAGAGAGAAAAAGAACACACAAGTGGAGACGAGAAGCAGAACAACAGGGCATGTGAACTAAGAACTGGAATCAATCTGTGCGCTGTACTAGAGTAAAAAAAAACATTTGATGACAATAAGGGTGCAACATGAATACTAATCGAGTTTGTGAATTGCGAGGGACAATGCTTTTTCCCCTCCAAAGAAACTGAAACTCTTTCTGTGAGATCTACATTTAATAGACTTGATTGTCTTGTGGCAGCGTTGGAAGCACCAAGCTGTGCCTTCACTGTAGAGTAATTCATGTGCATGGTTAGCTGTGAGGTTTCTTTCCCCCCAGGGATGTGTTTTGTTTTGATGTCCTCCACTGCAGCCAGATGAATGGCCACATGGAGAGCCGGGGGGGAGGAGGGGACTGTTGGACATGTTAAAGGACACCTGTGGGGGCTTTGTGGGGCCTCTCCTTGATGGACGGGGTTCCGCTTCAGGTGGCAGTAATTTCTCTAAGCCGTGGGGAGGGGCGGTCGGGTTGGATTTTGTGTGTGTGTGTGTGTGTGTGTGTGTGTGTGTGTGTGTGGCATGTGTCGGCTAATGTCACAAATGTGAAAACAGGTTAGAGGTTTATAAGTTGCAGTGCTAGTTTGTGGCTATTTCCCCATATCTTAACTTTATTTTACTGCATGTATGTGGGTTTGTGCCTGCTATGTATTTATACAGATTTTGTGTTTATTTGTGTGTGTACACAGGCCTATCTCTAAAAATGGTAATTGCTTCTAATACCAGAGGGGACACCACACAGATCGTGACAGAGTCTCACCCACAACTAATGATTATGTAAATATGATAACCATCTGTAGACATGATCGTGCATGTGTGGGTGTCCTGCTTAATATACTTTTATCTTTTATCATACGAAGATCAGCTGTTAGACAAATGTGGCATTGTTGAAGGCCGAGCTCGAGCCAAATGTGCGCATGCATGCGAGTGTGTTTGTGTATGTGAAGTTGTGCTTTACTATTTCAGGGCCTCATCTGTTCTCTGCACCTGATACTGAGCTGGATCACTTGGTATTTCAGATGAGAAGACGGGAGCTTGTTATTAAATGTCACAGGCCGATCTTCTAGAATAACCAATAATGTTCCGATGACTACCTCACCTACACACGAGCACACAAACAACCACACAGTCTGCTAGTTTATGTGTGAGAAGAAATGGGATGAATAAGATGGAAAGAACTGAAGAAATAAGGCTGTAAGAAGAATTTTAGAATAATGTGCCAAAGTGCGACTACATGGGTGTAAAGCTCAAATGATACTTTCCATAGTTTCAAGGATCCGTTTCACATTCATATTCTAATCTGTCACATGGACTTTTATTTTATTATCTGGTAGGGAGTACACATGGAACACAGAGCCCAATAAATGCTTTTTCACATCTGTGTGATATAAATTTCCTTATCTGCCCAGATGTGCAACACACCCTCTGCAGATGTCCCCATGACAATCCTGTCACCTCAGAATTACATTCTTATACAACTAAAGTGCATTTTCATTAACACTCTCAGAGAAACAAAGTTGTTTAGAAACAACATTTACATTTTCCTACCCCACATTTTTGTAGGCAAGGCCTTCAGTTTGAAAGCACCACCAAGTCCATGTAATGAGGTAGGACGAGAAGATGGAGACACAAGTTGACACAGGATTTAGCAGATTAGGGTTCATATCCCAAGTGGGAGTATCATACTTTCATACATCGTAAATTTTGTTTTCACTCATTCTAAACTTTTAACTTTTGATTTTCACTCTATACTTTGTTTAGATTTAGGCACCAAACATACGTGGTTGGGTTTAGGAAAATATCATGCTTTGGTTAAAATTACCATATCACAAAGATAAATATATGTTAGAAGCTTGGTCAAGTTTAGCTACCAAAATTGCTTGGTTAGGTTTAGGAAAGTCACTATTCCCATTAAAATATGAAGCTTTTCCTTCATTTTCTGGGTTACGAGGGTTACCAGAGTGATGAGTCCCACACCATCTCGTTTGTGATTGGTTGGCTGAGAAGCTGCAACAGAAAAGCAATGAAATAAATGGCAAAGATATGCTGCTTTGAAACATATCACAGAAACAAATATAATCTGGCAGAAAATACATTGACCCCCAAATGTGATGCAATGAAATGTGGTATATTAATGTTATTCGTTATCACTCAGACTGCCTGCACCACAAAAATGCAAATGAAAAGAAAGACAAATTGTTGGCACTCGTTTGGCGCATTGAATGTATCTACTGTACATTCCCCTATATATATATATATATATATATATATATATATATATATATATATATATGTATACACACACACTGGAATGGCAAGTTTAACTTTAGTCATTAAAGCTACCACAAGTGTGGGTTTATACAAAAACCCCATCAAAATCTTGACATTTTCTAGCACTTGACAGCAAGTGCTAGAAATGACTGTACATACATATGTATGTATAGTCATACATACATGACTATACATATGACTACAGAATAGGTAAGTATGGGTTATTGAGCTATTCCTGTTTCCAATAGTTTATATGTTGGAGATGGACGTCACTAAATGACAATTGCTGTCAGAGTGGACTGAAGGAAACAGCAATTGCCACTAAATGACAATTGCTGTCATTTAGTGGTGCAATACCAACATTCTTGCAGCTGTACTTTGAGGAACATGTTTTGTAAATACAAATCAGTACAAATGCATCAATTTATTCTCAGTTCACAAACACACACATTGGTGTCAGTACTCCTCATGCTCTTTAGGGAGTAATGAAAAGATTGAGTTACAGTGAATGACTTCCTGTTGTTGATACCTTAAGTTTAACAGTATGTTCTCCTCACCCTAGAGGAGTTACTTATCTATCGTTTAATCAAAAAGCATTGGTCCTTAAGTGTCAGAGCATTATTACTTCTTTTCATTTCCAGATTTTGTGATGCTTTCCCTCAAAATGCTGCCCAGTCTCTCAAGTAGCACCTGATCAGGTGCAGTTCTGCTGTGTTCCTGCTCAAGACTGTTAGCACTCACGGTTGCAGTTATCACAACTATCCTGAGCTTTAGTTTCAGTGTGTTTCCTTCAGTCCACTCTGCTTCTGTGCGCTCACACACACAACAGTAGTTTTTACTATAGCTACATATAATAGGTTGCTGCCACACAGCATATTGGATTTCCGTTGCCTTACTAGAAGACAGAATTAGGTCAATTAGATATTTTCCAGCATTTCTAACTGCAGTTGCTGTTTTACTGGGTTCAGCAGATCAGATCAGACTAAGAAACACATAGATGTTCATTTTGTTGTGTGTTGCCTAGTAACACTGTGATGTTTCTAAGTGTAAATAACACTTGAAAGCCAAGCATATGGTCATGGATGTATTCTAATGCTGCAAATATGCCTTTACCAGATAAATCTGAGAAGGTGAGCACCACTAGGATAAAATACGTATTTGAGGTTCTTGATCTGTGTGATCCATGTTGGCAGGTGATCTGCTGAACCCAGTTAAACAGTAGAACAGGAGGAGCCAGTTTGCTTTGGTGCTGGTTGAGAGAGAGCACAGGGTGTTTAGGAGCATCACAAAATGTAAATATAAAATGTAGATATAATGCTCAAGCTGAAGGACTGCGTTCTTGATTAAAGATAGAAAAGTAACTCCCTACTCACTTTGACCTTGATCATCTCAAGCTGCATTTTATGGGAGTTTTCATGAAGAGTAGATAAAACCACTCGTCTAATGTGAGTAGATATTTTTATTAAAGGTTTTTCCAAAACCATGTGTGTATATACATCGATCAGGCATAACATTATACCCACCAGCCTAATATTGTGTTGGTCCCCCTTAAGTGCTCAAAAATGCTCTGAACCATTGGGCATGGACAAGAGGACCTCTCAGAGTGTCCTGTGGGGTCTGGAACCAGGACGTTGGCACTGGATCCTTTGCGTACTCTGGCTTGTGCAGTAAATCAAACTAGTTCCACTGCATCCTGTTGATGCTTGATCAGAATGGGGTGTAGGAAGTTTGGAGGTCAAATCAACATGTTGGGTCATTGTCATGTTCCTCAACATGTTCCTGATTGTTTCATGTTTTTTCATGTGGTGTGGTGCATTTTCCTGCAGGGCTAGGCCAGTAACATTTGGGATTTCCATTTGCATGAGGGAGTGTGTTTGTTGTGGGACAATGTTTTATTTGGGTGTCTAAGTCTCATCAACACGGATGTCAAAATCCAAGGTTTTCCAGCAGAACACCACATAGTACCAATATGATCAATGTTATTGACTTCACCTGTCAGTGTTCATAATGTTGTGACTGTTCACTGTATGTGTCAAGTATGAAAAATACAGGACACATAACACATAAATGACATTGCACTATGGCTTTTTTCACTATATAAGTTTGTTTTGCAGTCCTACCTGAACCCAAAATGTTGAAGCAAGTCAGTACAGGCAAATTATCATAAGATACAAATTCTACCAGGTTTTTTACCAGCAAATTGACTTACTGTTGTCACATTGCAGCGTCTTCTCTCATCAGGTCAGCAATGTTGGCTCCAGAGACACAAATAACATTAGTCACCGAATGCACCATTTTTCACAAGTCTGTAATGAAGCTGCAGCTGTAGGGAGAAGATCACCTAGATCATGAAATGTAAAGATAACGTGAGCTCACAAAAACACTGACATTAACATATTTTGTATGATAAGATGCAGCCAAAAACCTCAACAGAACACTGTTGTGCAATAGTCGTACAAAGACACGGTGTGCATAACGTGAGACTATCTGTTAATGTAATGCTGTGAACTCGACATGAATTGACATCATGTGGACTCAATAAGAGGATTTGATCTAATGCAGGAATGAGGGTGAATGTCCTCAAAGCTCTCTGAACACTGTTGTCTGACACTCAGACTAATGCATGTATACATTCATAGACGCAGGCCCACAAACAGAATCACATTAAACGGTGTGTTGCAATATTTCTGCACAGCATGCGCTTCTAGTCAGAGGAAAATTTAATTTAGGCTTTCTTAACCCAGTTGGTCATGTGTGTGTTTCTTTGCTTGCAAATGTGCATAGACAAGAAGTGACTCGTTCACCCTCAATGTCGCAAACAGCGGCACAGCAGCATGAGCTCTGACATTTCCTATGTATTGATATTTTTGATGAAGTAAAGTCAGACTAAGACACAAGTTCTGCAAGTGATTTCCATTGTAACAATAGCCTCTTCTAACACATGCTGTGCTAATCCAGAGATGAGCTCAGACAGTTTTATTCATAAGCATATGGCATGAAAAGCTGCCATTTGTTAAACAGATGTGTGATTGATGTTCTGATCAGATGCTGTGCTGCAGTCATTTGTTTCTTTGTAGGATTCCTCGCTTCCATTTTAATGTACAGTTTCTTTCAACCCTGTCGCGCTGCAACTCAGTTCTGAGGTTGCTTCAATGAAGTATGCACTATTTCTAGTATCAGCATATTCATATTACCTACAGTCAGGCGTTGTAGTCTTATTTTAAGTCCTATTTGTTGAAAAGTATTGAAACTTTTTTCTTGATATACACACACATTTGCACAAGCAGTGGAGACACACGCTGCCGGCTGCACAGCCTAAAGAGGCAAAGACGATCAGTTTGCGGCTTCCACGAGCAACAAATGCGCCCATACACACGTGTATAGGCATGTTTCTACGTGTCAGAGCCGTTAGTTTGGAGTGCAAAGGTCATCCGGAGGGGTCAGAGTGTCAGTCTTATGTTTCAACCACAGAAGAGGTCCTCTGTTACACACTGAATGGATACTGTGAATAGTGTCTTCCAGGAGAGAGAGAGAGAAAGAAGAGAGGCGAAGGTGGTGGGAGTCAGGAAAGAAGGAAAAACAGAAGAACAGACAAATGAAGAGAAAAGTTGGGTGAAGGATTAGAAGGGGGCTGGGCCAGAGAGGAAATGAGCATTCATGTTTGCAGATAGCAGGACGATAGAGATCTTAATGATGTGTCAGGGCAGCAGAGTGTGTAACACATTGAATGTGTGTGTGTGTGTGTGTATGTGTTTCTAGTATTTTGTCCGCATTCATCAGCTTTCTTACATGTGTACTTGCAAGTGCACTTGTGCTAGAGTCAGTGTATGCATGAATGAATGCATGTTCTGTGTGTTCGGTATTTCAGCATTTCTCCGAACATAAAGGGTCCATGGTGGTTATACGAGAACCTGCGGTGAACTTAAGGATCCTTGAATAGTGGATGCTCTATATTTGGTAGCTGGACCGAGGCTACTGACCCCAACACTGACCCCACACCTGCCCACTGAGTGTCTATGGACATGGCTGGGGCTGGATAGAGTGAGGACATGCAAATGAGTATGTGTGTGTGCGTGTGCATGTGTGTGTCTACTTTGGCCTTTTCTTTTCAGCATCATGCTATTGTGTGTTTATTGTGTATTGTTTATTAGTAGTGAGTTACTTTCTAAACTAACTTGTAACTCACTCTGTATCAACTGCAAATATTAACCACATGGGTACAAGCGCCACAGTTTCCCTAAAACAACTTAAAATATGTATGATTTCTTTTAGTTGGGTCATTTCACACTTTTTTCCTTTTCATATTTTCATGAAGAAGTTAGTAATTCCATGGCAGAGCAATGCTACGGGTGATAACTGATGGGCAGCTACTAAAACATTTGTTGTCCTTAATTTAATGTAATTAGCCACTAGGTTTTTCTCCACTATATTTAATTCATTCATTTTCTGTAACCATCAGGTGACTTTTTCTATGGTGACGAGCACAATTATAGGTCAACACTGATAACCCTTGTCTGGTACTGATGCTGGAAAATAACTCATAGTCCCAGGTGACAGTCATCTAGGAACAGCAAAAGGCATCAAATCACAGTTTGAACTGTTACAGACTTCCTAGAGCAAAATTATGGGCAATTGTTTTTGCACTTTGGCTGAAATCTGTATATAGAAAAGGCAAACAAATTTAGTCTCTGTCTTTAACTTACATACTTACTGAACACATGGTTGATTGACAATTTTAAAAACCTGCACTTCTTCTAAAATGGAGATGAGGAAAATATTTAAGCCAAATATTTTTAAAGTTAAAAACAAATAAGTATGATGATATCATCAGTACTTTTTAAATTGCTCCACTAACAGAGTCGCCTGTTCATATATTTGCATAGAATCTTGAGTTAGGAAACCCATTAAAGCTGAAAATGTGTCTTTCTGGTGGTTATCTTTCATTGCAACCTCAAATATCCAAAACTGCAACTTGACAGACTAATGGAATAAAATACAATTCTGTTTACTGTGAATTGCTGTTACATAATAGCTTATTTAATAGAAGGATGTAGGCTTGTAGAGTGAATGGAAATTCTACTGTATTCTTACAGATGTCCTGGAGTTTATTCCATCTCATATTATTTGTTTCTTTTCTTATTAAGTTACATACAGTGTATCCCTGGAGGGTTCCCTAAAGAGCATTTTAATTTCAGTTACCTTCACAAGAGAGCCGTATGTTTTTTTTCTAAAGTTAGAAAAGGTAAAAGGAATCTTGTGGCTTTTGTGTGTGGGCATGTCTGTATGAGCGGTGACTGTCAGCAAATGCGTGACCGGTCTCTCAGTTCTTGTTCCGTATTTAGGTCTGGGGGGTTCAAAGGTCATGGGGGTCGAGAGGCGGTATGAATGACTGCCTGTTATCAGGTGGCGAACAAAAGAGTGTGTGTGTGTGTGCGTGTGTGTGTGCGTGTGAGTGTGTGTGTGCATGTGTGTGTGTGTGTGCATGTGTGTGTGTGTGTGTAAGTGTGTGCGTGTGTGTGTGTAAGTGCATGTATTCCAGAGAGAGCAACAGGAAACTAAGATTGACTGAATGACAGGAGGAAGGGGACGGAGTCAGAGTGATTGCGATGAATGGAAATACAAACACAAACAGGACACAGAAACATACAGGAAGCAAACTTTTCTTACATGTTTTCCCAGCTTCTTCAGTTCCCTTAATCTCGTTCACCTTTTGTCCTTACATTTTCCCCATCCATTTATAGTGTGTCTTGCATGCCTGGGTTTCGAAATCTTCAACAGTCAAAAAAGAAATGCAGAAATTAAGAAAAAAATAATCTGAAATGTTTGACAGCATTCCATCAGTGATAATAAAATGGTTTAGGATGGAAAGTGTAATATCATCAATCTGTGCAACTTGAGCACACAGAGACAACAACAAACAAGCTCACAATTCTGCCTTATTTTCTGATATTTCATGAAATTAACACTGTGTAAAAATGTAAATGTAACTTTGTCTTTTTCATTTATTACTGTTCCCTTGTCTTGTCTGTAGTACTTTGCAACCTTGTTAAAGTCCCTCTCTAGTTGTTGATTTAACCTCTAAAAACCCATTTTT